>JAGPOW010003316.1:86030214-86104033 GCA_030014935.1 Caiman crocodilus | reverse complement strand
GCCTATAAACTGCTGAGGGGAGATCAGCAGGAAATAGGGCAGGCTCTTTTTTCCCGGGCATCACCAGGGGTAACTAGGACCAATGGTCACAAGTTACTGAAGAGCAGGTTTAGGTTAGACATTAGGAAAGCAGTGCCTACTGTTTTAGCTCTGGCAGTGCAGTGGGTTAGCATGTGGTACTTATAAAGCAGCACTGGAGAAGTGATGATAAGGTTGTGAGTTCAAACCTCACCTCAAGCATCTGACTTCACCTTGGGAGCATGGCTCAGTGGTAGACCATTTGTCTGCAGATCAGGAGAGCCCCAGTTCAAATCTGGGTTTTCCCACTGGCAGGAGGTCAGACTAGATGGCCTGGTTTAGGCCTCTTCTGACCCTAGATACTATGAAACACTACTTCACAGTTAGGGTGGCTAGGATGTGGAACCAGCTTCCTAGGGAAGTTGTTCTTGCTCCTACCTTGGGCACCTTCAAGAATAGATTGGACCTGCTCTAGGCCTCTTCTGACCCTAGATACTATGAATTTCTTATTGGAAGTGTCAATCACTCCTAAAATATTAGAATAATACACAGCATTTATTCCTACATACCTACAAGTTTCAACAGAGAATATTAATAGCACTTTTTAAAGAAAGATAATGAATGCATGACCTGAGAACTAAAACAAACTAAAAACGATGTGGAATGTGTTATGTTTAAAGGAACAATAGAAAAGGAAATATCATACTTTTCATTTTAATGAATGACTGGGTACCAGCAAATTTAATTTTGGTTATTTTTCTGGCTTTATACAGGATTGTGTTTAACATAAAAGTAATATGTACATTTATTTTATAAGCAAACCCAATAAGGATCAAAGTAAAGCGGATAAATCAAATTAAAAAAAATCTCACCTCTTTAGCTCCTGCACCATTGATCAGAGTATCTAAATGAGCTAGATCCCAATAAATCCTTTCAAGTGGCACTTAAGATGCTTGCAAAGAAAAAGGAGTACATGCTGGGAGCCTGTTAAAAGAGTTTTTTCCCATTTGTCTGCAACAAATAACCACCATTGTTTAATGTCTGTGACTGCATATAGCTTCTTACAGAAAAGACATGAATTGCAATTTGGTGTCATTTTCTTTGCTATTTTAAAGTTCAATTCCCCACACTGCACTTAACATGGATTGACTCGAGACATGATACCTGTGTTAAATGTTTCTAAACATCAGAGTAAAACAAAACACTAGGCATTTCGATTGTGTGGTCTGTTTGAGGAAAGGTTGATGCTGCATTACTTATCTAGAGCCTTTGGAATAAATAAGTTTCAGGGGCTCCATAAAAGAAAAAAGGTTGTTTCCATTTACTTTCACTTTTGGTTTAAAAAGCAGTGGGACAAAGCTGAAGACAGGAGTACAGCATACTTAGGAGTTACCTTCTCCCATAACATAGGGGCGTTTCCACCTTTGTCTCCTCTGCATTAAGAATTTCTCTCTCATAGGTGTTAATGGAATAGGGGTAGAAAGACATAAATATGCGGCCCTATTTGAATGCTAAAGTCTGTGCTGCCTTCCTCCTTGTCACATGTACTGGCCTCAGTCACAAAAATAAATGTTGGTTGCTTTTTCTTCCCTGCCAATTGTCCTGTTTCATGTCCTTCAAACAAGCTTAAGCAAGGCAGGTTTCGGTGATATATTTTACTAATCCAGCAAAATCCAACCTCTCTCCCAACCATCTCCTAAGACATCACCAAGAAAGCCTCTTGCTTTTCACAAATTGCCTGGCCCACTGGGGCTACAACAGCACTTCAGCTCCCTATGATTTAATGCCCCGGGACAGTTTCACCTGCCTGGCCTCACGGAGGACAACCAGCCACACAGGTATTGCTAGCAACTGTGGGGCGGAAGGGGGAAAACCCCACTTGGAGCTGACAGTCTTGAGAGTTGCAGGTAGGCCAGCTCACCTGTCGGTTCACCAGGGACAAGGCAGAAATCATTAGCAGCTGGGGTTGAGGTGAGCGGCCCCTGCATCTTCCAGACAGAGCCAGAGCTCGACTGACTTCAGCAGTAGCAAATCTACCCATCCGCGAGCAGAAAGGGAGCCACAGAGGAGGGGAAAACAGGGGGGCGACAGCAGCAGCAGGAGGGAGCCGGCTGCCGGGCAGCTCCCAGGGCAAAAGGCACTTACCCGAGGTAGGAGGCAGCTGAGACCGCGCTGGATGCGGAGGGCGGTCCAGCCGCCGAGGCGCTGCAGCCCTGCCTCTACCTCAGCCGGCAGCACAGCAAGCCCCGCCCCGCCGCGCGCTTGAGGCCAGCTCGGCGAAAGAGGCAGGACTGGGCAGGCACAGGCTGCGTCCCGCATTGACGCCCGTCTCTCACTTACAGTGTGCGTGCGCAGACACATGCGTCCCTTCCAACCCTCAGTAGCTATGAGTCTACTGGGGCCAAATGGCATGTAATATACATAGAATGTGCATATTCTTGTAGAACACAGATCTGTCTGAATACATAATCACACGAGAGAGAGAGATGCGCATGCGCGCGCGCACACCTTGCGTCTATTAGACACCACCCGGCTCCAATGTGTGTGTGTCTGTAACACATTGGGTTCAGGCGCTGCAGTGGCTGTGCTGCAGCGCGTGCACACACACGGAGGGGATAGATGGTCAATCACACAGACAGACATATCCAGACACATATACGCACACACAGCATCTAATAGCTATTGGAGTCAACTGGAGTCCAATTATATATATAATATTGTGTGTGTGCGCACATGTGCTCCTCTAACTTATGTGTATATATGGTGTGTGGGTGTGTGTATTTTAGATGCCACTGCTCACTTAGTACAAGTGTTGCAGCAGAGGGAAGGTTATTATTTCCCTCTATTCAACGCTGATAAGCCCATATCTTAAGTAGTTTCCAGTTTCTCCCCTCCCCCACCCCCTTTCTACAGAAAGGATGTGGAGAAATCGGAGACAGTCCAGCAGAGGGCAATGAAAATGAAGGGGCCAGGGCACATGTGCATGCACACTATGTGTACATTAGATGCCATTTGGCTCCAAAAGAATCATAGAATCACAGCCAATGAGGGTGGGAGGGGACCTCAGGAAGTCACCCAGTCCACCCCCCTACTCAAAGCAGGATGGTCCCCAAGTAGATCACCCCAGCCCAAACTTTGTCTATCCAGGTTTTAAAAACCTGGAAGGATAGAGAGAGTCTACCATCTCTCTGGGTAGCCTGTTCCTCCTTGTGAGAAACTTCTTCCTAATGTCTAATCTAAACTTCCCTGACGGTAACTTGAGACCATTGCCCCCTTTTCTGTCATCTACCACCACTGACAACGGGCAGGCAAAGTCCAGTACATGAGCCGGATCAGGCCTGCAGTAGACTCCACTTCCAAGTGGTGGCAGGGAAGCATTTCTCAGTGGCAGATAACCATTTCCCAGCACCCCCCCCCCCATGTCATGGCAATGCCAGGGTTTCCATGGAGACCCACCCCAGCCACACTGACAGGGCATGCAGACTGGGATCTTGCAGCCGTGGCAGTGTGGTCCAGAGCTAGGGCAGAGCTGTGATCTGCTGCCTGCACGCCCTGGGTTGTGGCACTGCCCTGGCTCCAGAGCACATTGTCAGCACTGCACAATCGCAGCCCCAGCTGCAGAGCAGTTCCCTGCCCAACTGCAGGCCCCCTTAGCGCTCCTGGGGCAGGTCCCCATGCAAACCCTGGCCCCACACTATCATAGTGCTGCTACTGGGGTACCCATGGAAACCAACCGCAGCAACTGGGGTTGCTGGGAAATGGAGTCTGGCTACCCGCCAGATCCGTCATTTTGCTCACCCCTACTCTATCTCCATTCTCTTTTGAACCCCACCCTCCCCACCCCCCAGGGTAGTTGAAGGCTGCTATTAAATCCCCCTCAGTCAAGCCTAAATAAACCCTGTTCCCTCAGCCTGTCTTCAGAAATTATGTGGCCCAGCCCCTGAACCATTTTCATTGCCCTCTGCTGGACTCTCTCCAAGTGGTCCAAATCCCTTCTGTGGGGGGAACTGGACAGTACTCTAGATGCAGGCTCACCAGTATCAAATAGAGGGGAAGAATAACTTCCCACTATCTGCTGGCAACACTCCTTCCAATGCAGCCCAGGATGCCATCTTACAGCAAAGGCATGCTGTTGACCCATATTCAGTTTCTTGTCCACTGTAACCTCCAGGTCCTTTTCTGCAGAGCTGTTGCCCAGCCAGTCAGTGCCCAGCCTGTACCGGAGCTTGGGACTGTTCAGTCCTCAGTGCAGGCCTTTGCACTTGTCCTTACATCATCACATTATAGGACAGGTACTCTGCAGCTGGTCTCCATTTATGGCATCACTGACTGATGAGCTCCATAATATGTTTAACACATCACAGGCCCTCACACGTACACAGGCTGGACCTCGTTCTAAACCAGACCAGCCTCCATTAATTCCTACAAGCCCTCCAGAAGAGAAAGGCAGAGACTCCTTATATGCTTGGGACCCCTCCAACAAGATGCTTGAAACTGGAAAAAGCAGCCACTCCTGAAGGACATAGAGGGTTCTATAGCAGGACAGCAACCGAAGCTGGTGCTGTTACACTGACCTATCTACAGGAAAAAAAAAAGAGGCTAGGAAAACCACTGAGGCCCTGACCACACATTACATATATTGCAAAATTCCCAGGACAGCCATACAATATATTGAGAACAGCCCCATATGCAAAGTAATTGTCATGCAACAAAAATGACTACCCAGATATAAAGAGAGCCAGCCAGGTATAAAGTTACTGCTCAACAAGGTGTAACAATTCTATAACTGGTTTCCATCCCATTTTCATTTGAACATGTAGCAGGGTAAAAATTCATAAAAGAAGCTAAAGTCACTCTGGAACCAAAAGAACAGGAGTTCTTTTCAGCAGGGAAGATTTGGGATTCAGACCACAATCTTTTCAGGCCTTAGGACTAGAGCTCCCAGGAGAAACTGAGCCCCATCTGCCACTGTGGCAGGAAAGTAAGGCAGCTTTAGCCATTAGTAATGCAAATGCCCTAGGAATAAGAAGTGCTGTAAGGTGAAGGCACTGGAATTTGAGTAGAAGGCAACCAAAGAAACAGCAAAACAGAACGTACCAGCCAGACACAAGAGCAGTAAATAGAAGAGATGCTGCATTGCTTCCACTACTTAGACGCAACTCCCATCACACTGAGGGGCTCCCATACTGCACTGCTGCGAATTCTGCTATCCCTAGTCTTATATCAATGCAAATCCTCTATTACAAAACCAAACGTAAGAGTAGACCAGCAATCCTACATTCACATGCACAGTTGTACTGTCACCGGACTATAAGCCGACTTCGCCAGTATTCTTATACAAGCCATCTGCAGGTGTCTTTCCTAGCACCTGCATCATTGCCCTTTCAAGTGGCATTGCATGGTATTACAGCAATGGTAAGAAAGATCCCCAAAGTCTGGACTATAAAACAAGACGAAGCACTTTCACAGTTGTACATTTATTACTGGTGTCAGTGAGAATTATGAGAGTCAACCCAGAGCAAGGTTGCCACACCAGTGAAAGACAGGTTTAAAAAAGATCTTCTACTTCAGCATGTATGCCAACTCTCCCTGGATTAACCTAGTTGCATACATAGCAGTAAGTACAAATAAGTTAAAATTCCCATGAGCACCATTCTGCCTTGCCCTTCCGTTTCATAGCTGTGGTATTTCTTCCATACAGATGCAAAGAAAACAAAGCAATGTTTGGGCTGTAAGACCGCACACAAAGTACAATGTAATAATGAAAGCTCCCAAGTCAGTGCTCTCATCTGCTTTTATATTATACATCAGTGACCAAAGTGGCTATTGCCAGAAGTAGATGTTGCCACCCATTTCTACCAACAGGTTCGGTTTCTATGTTTCAGCGAATGCATCACACACACTGAACTCCCCAGCCTGAATGATCAGGTACCTGTTTACAGCTGTGTCAACTAAAGATGGCTTTTGATCTACATCCAGAATAGAGCTTGAACTCAAAAGCCTCAATGAGATGCCTCAAACATAAAATTCAAGAGAAATGTAGATAATAGGAAAGAACAAAAGATACCACTAATGCACTAATATATACCATACAGTATATGTTCGAATTCAAAAGAAAAAAACCCACAAACATCATGGTCATCACTCACAATTACTCAAATGAATGAGGAAAATTGTATTAGCCAAAATGAAAAAAATAATATTTCATATATACATTAGTCTACAAAAGAAGCAAGTTTACATATTCAGAAAATTCAGAAAAGACACCGAGGCATTTTCTATAAAACTTGCATTGAAATCATCCACAAAACAGAATCAGCAACATCGTATCTTTGACACAAGGTATCTCATACTGATTATACTATATCCAGTCTATGAAAATATTTTTTCTAAATATCCATCGATTACCTAGACTGAATTAAATTACCTTTTAAGTAGTAATTGTAAACAATTTAAAGTCAGATTTTTAATGTCAGAATTTAGTCTTCTTATTAAGTATGAAAATATTGGACTCTCCAAGTGCAACGTTCATTTACAGTACTTAAAAGCGGACCTCAAAAATTCCATAGTGGTAAATTTGATAATTTGAAGTATGTATTTTGAATATAAATTTTAGTCTAATTTCCCACATTTTACCATTCCATCTCCCTGTTCAACAGATGCAAATAAAATAATGTGGCATTTAGATTTTTACTTTTCAAAAGCCAAAGAGGAAATCCCACCTGCTTTACTTTGGAAATGTGCATGAGTATGTTTGTACAGCTCCACAGATTTTACCTTGTATCACCACCCACACATTAAGGGTCATGTATACCACAATAGTTGAACAACTGCATTTTGTACAATTTGACTTTTTAATGCCAAGGTTAGGGGGACACAGTATAGAATTTTAGAAGCTCAGTTTCATTTTCAAAATGACTGTATATGGCAACTGTTACTACTAGGCCAAGTGTGAATTTTAAAATTGGCCAACTGAGATGCATCTGTGCAAAAACTTTGCCCAATTTTTAAAGTGCATAAGTACATTAGAACACCCATACCCCTTAATGCTCCGAGTGTATATTCTACCAATGCTAAAAAATGTTAACTGTTATGCAATGACCAAGAATGTTTTTAACATTAGACTGAAAGGGAATTTATAATAAAAAATAGCCTTGTAACCTTGCATCACCTGCTGTTACAAACACTGATCTAGAGACTAACTAGTTGAAGAGCAAGGGAGAGTGTTAAGAGGGCAAAGCATTCTTTAACAGGCTAACACAATGTTCCTTTCTTGTGTTCTCTCCTTCCTCCCCTAGGAAAATATCAGTGATGTGAGGAGTACAAAGATTCATGTTGCACTGGACTAAATGAGACAGTGATTAATAAATGGCAGCAACTGTAACATTTTATTTCAACCAAAACAACAACTGGCTTCAGGTATTAAAAAGTTTGGATATAAAACAATTTCCTTCATGTGTATCCTTTTTAAAATTTTCCAGAGTGGATGTTCTAAAAATGCAAACAATATTTTCTTCCTTTACAAAAATGTTCTCTCTTCAAGAAGTCCTGCTGTGTTTATTACAGTGTCATCACTGCACTATTGATATAATGGTTCAACACGTTTTGCCAATCTAGTCAGAAGAAAGGATAACTAGTCAATCACCATTTTGTATCTTTAGAGGAAGATAATGAGACATCTTTAATCCTCAAAGCCTCCAGATGAGATGGCCTGTATATAAACACATACACACAAATATCCTTCATTTAAAAACATTAAAATAAGACTGCTAGGAGCCATTTGAAATTGAACATTAGTGTCATCTTTCCAATACTGGTGTTTGGGGACAGCTAAAAGTTTTTGGTAACAAATGTTGTTCTGAGAAAGCTATATTTGCTCTGGATGGCATTTGGTATCGTACATTTTTCCAGAACTTTGTATTTGCTGAATGAGATCTCTCAGAAAAGTCTCCTTTCCATCGGATGGCCCCATGTTTTTCCTTAACATATCTGATGGATTCTGGCATGCTTGCGTAGTCCTTTATTTTACTGAGTTCAATCAGAATCACTTTAATTCCATCACGGATAAGAGCATTATACACAGCCAGTTGCTGTTCTGAAGTATCTTCTAACACATTGTAACAAGATGATTCTGGTATTAAAACAATTATAATTCTTCTGCTTCGGTGGATTGTTTCATCAACAACGTTGATCACAGCTGTAATTAGAGGAAGAAAAGATTTTCAGCTCCTTCAGAAACAAAGACTGTTATTTTCCTGTTTTGGCTGCTTAAGTATCTAAACAAATGCCTGGCTAGTCTTTATTTATAACTATTGTACCCATGACTATACCCAGCTGATCTTATTTACAAAAATGAAACCTGCTGTTCCACATGCAGTTTTGGCTGAAACTACCAATTGTCATGACACACATTGGAACTGGTGTCAGGAACAAGCCAAACATGTAAAACCTAAATTTTCTATGATAGGAAAACCAAACCAAAATATTTGGTTTCTAAATTGTGCCTGTCCCCAAAGCACAATTTTAGTTGAATACTCAATTGTGGTAAATGGTTGACAGTAATATATTTCAAAGGAAAGGACCCTCCCCAAGCACACACTTTTGAGCAAACTCTGCTGTCAATATTAGAAAGCCCTAGGAATCACAACCAAAAGACACCAGCTGATCTATGCCACAGAGATGCACTCCATGGCTGCATCTACAGTCATGCCAAGGAACAGCTGTTTTGTGATACTGACTGCGCAAGTAACTTATGACTGCTGCACAACAGCATCTTGTCACATTTCCAGCCACACAGCGCTACTACGCAGTAGTGCCATGACAACCAACATGAATACTCAAGTAGTAAAATAAGTACTCTGTGCTCCTAAGAAGGTCTTCTGCCACAGTAGAAGAGTAAAAAAGAAAAAAACCCCTCTTTCTACCCCACATGAAGTATCATTCCATTAGGGATAGAGATTTTGGGGTCCAATACCAATAGCTGATATTTAACTAGGCATACTGGCTGATATCGATCCGATTTCCAATACAGCTGCGTGTAGCTGGTAAGTCTGTTGTTGTGGAAGGGGACGGAGACAGATCAACGCCCCCTGCAGTGAGGGTCGGAGGGGACAGGGGCTGTCCAGCCAGGGTGGAACACAGGGCAGAGCTGAAGCTTGTTGGGCGGGCTTCTGCTGCTATGCACACTGGTTGGGGGAGGCAGTGTATGGCCTCGAATCAGCATGGAGCAGCTGGGCAGGTGATCTGCATCTGCAGGCTGGAGCCAGAGCTGTTCCAGGCTCTTCTTGGTGGGGCCTGGTCTTAGGGCAGGCAGCAGCAATGCTGGAAGGGGGGCTGCAACCACTCCAAATTTTGCCATAGCCCCTCACCACTGCCTGCCCAGCACAGCCCTAGCTCAACCTCTGTCTTCCCTCACATGCCGAGAAGAGCCAGGGCTGCACCAGGCAGGCAGCAGTGGCACTGGGAATGGGGCTACAGCGAAATTTGGGATGACTGCAGCCCAACTCCCAGCGCTGCCACTGCCCTCCTCGAGTCTAGTCCCCACCAAGAAGAGCCCAGCACAGCCTCGGCTCCAGCCCACAGCTGCAACTCACCTACCCGCCCCACTCTGCACAGATTCAGAAGCACAAGCACCACCCCCATGCCTTTCCAGGGTGCGCACAGTGATGGAAGCTGCCCCCACCCCACACACGACCCCATGAACAGTCCCCAAGCTGTAGCCTCCAACTCCTGTCCCCCCCATAGACTAACCTGAATCCAGCTGCTAGGGCTGTTTCCACCATCCTGCCAGGTTATATGCTGGCCACATGCGTGTGCATACACATATACACATGACACCCCCTGCCTCCAATCACCCTCCCCCGTCTCCCCAGCCCAAAGCAGCTCCTTGCAGGCTGGAACATTGCAAGGGGAAACCCATGCTTTCCAACCGTTTCTTTTTTTAAGAGGAAAATACACGTTTTTCTCCTGAGAGAGAGAAAAACTACACTTGTCTCCTTCAAATGAGAAAATCCAAATTAGTTCCGCAACAAATAGAAAACCATATTTCTATTGATAACGTAGCAGCTCAGACACTGCAGCTTTTGGGAGCCACTTTGATAGGGGGAGCGAAGGAGCAGCAGTGGCAAGCCCAGCCAGGCAACACAGACCACGTGACGCCCAGAAATGGGAGGAAGGGCACACCTTTGAAGGAGCAGCTAACTGATTCACTGATGAGTCATTACGCTACCTGCTGTTTTCCTCTTGGGCTATAAGTACTAGTCCCCACCTTGTCCTTGTTTGCTCCCCCTCTCTTCCTCCTTGGTCCTCCCTCCCTCCTGCTTGCCCTGCCACCTTCCGGTTCTTGCAGGGGCACTGCATGGCTTCCCTTCCCCCCCTTCCCTGCCACACTGCTCCTACTTGAGCTAAACAATAACTGGTAAAATAGATTGTCATCACTGGGCTTATTGGTTAAACAATTAATAATTGAATCTTTCATATCCCTAGCTAAATACTTAGTTTCATCGAAGGTATATATTTACTAATAAACTTGTAAAATATCATGTATCAAGTACGTGGCCCCTAATAAGGAGGTGAGATTACGCTGGGATTAAGGAAAAATCCTTTTTGGGTCACCCCAAACCACACATCACTGGCAGCCTGCCAGCTGACACCCACTCCATAAGGCCTGTATGCTGCTGTTCTGCCAGCTGCTGGACAGTAGTAAGAATAGCTGTGTACAAATATAGAGGTTTTACACCAACTTTCAAAATTATCTCAAGCCCCAACCCAGAAACTCAGTAAAGTAAATTTGAACTGAGTTGTTCAGACCCAAAATCTAAACAAACCTGCCCACTCACAAGCAAATGTTAAATTAAAACAGATTACAAAAGAAAAGAGGACCAAGGGTACAGCCTAAGCACAACCTTAACTACTGATGTTTAACAGTAACTCAAAAAAAAAAAAAAAAAAAAAAATCAATCACAGTTGTAGTTAGCAGCAAAGCAAACTGGGGAGTTGCCACCTAGCTCCATGACTGCTGGGGGTCTCCGTCACTCCTCTATGCCTAAATTCAACTCTTTATTCCGGGCTATGTACATAGCACAGAGACCTGGGGAGCCTGTCAGTTGGCAGGCTGGCATGTGGCGGGGGGGGAAAAAAAAAAAAATCACCCTTCCAGGCAGGCAGTGATCTGCACAGGATTTTTCAGAAGAATCCCCCAGTGACAGAGATGTGTAGTTTGGGGGGGTTGCACCATAATCCCAGCCCAAACTCATCTTCTTATCCACGGCATACAGGCCTGTTGAAGCATGAATTGGCAGGCTAGCAAGTGAAAACCGAGCTTCAGGTCAGGCAGGGGCCTGCCCAGTCTTCTTCATCAGTCTCCCAGTGGTACAGACATGTTTTGGGGTGACCCAAAAAGGAGTTTGCCCTCAAATCCCATCCCAAATACAGCTCCATATTCAGGACAATGTATGTGGTGCACAGCCCTGGGGGGCTGTCAACAAGTCAGCAGCTACTCAAGATATGTGCTTCTGGTCCAGCAGTGCCTTGCCCAGACTTGTTCACAAAAGTCCCCCTCGTGGCAGAAATTTGCTTTGAGATGACCCTAAAAGGATTTTGCCCAGTAATCCCAGACTAACTCAGCTCCTTATTCGGTATTTTGTAACTAGCACACAACCCTGGGGAGCTGGTAGACTGGCTGGCTGGTATGCAAAAAAACATTCAGTGTTACATATACAGCTCACAGGCCTGGGGGCCGTACCCTGGTAGGCTGGCATGTGAAAACTGCTTTGGATCAGGCAGAAGCCTGCCCACACTTGTTCAGAAGAGATCCCGCATGATGGAAAAGTGTGTTTTTGGGCAACTTGAAACAGGTTTTGTCCCATAATCCTAGCTGAGATGCATCTCCTTATTCAGGGAAGCATACATAGCACACAGATCTGAGGGGTGTTCATTACGATACTGAAACACAAAAACTGAACTTCAGGTCAGGCAGCACCCTGCCCAGGTGTCTTTGAAAGAGTCTCCCAGTGGCAGAGACCTGTGGTTTGGGATGACCCAAAAAAGGACTGTCACCCATAATCACAGCCCAAATTCAGCTTCTTTTTTCAGTGCTGTGTAAAAACACACAGGCCTGGGGGGCCATTGGTTGGTAAGCCACTATGCAAAAATGGAGCTTTGCGCCAGGCTGGGACTTGCCCAGACTTCTTCAGAAGAGTCCCCACAGGCATAGAGACATATGGTTTGTGGTGACTCAAAGTGGGTTTTGTCCCATAATCCCAGCCCAAACTCAGCTCTTTCTTTGAGGCAAATGTACATTGCATGCAGCTCCAGGAGGCTGCCAGTTGGGAGACTGGCATATAAAAACCAAGCTTCAGGTCGGGTAGTGTTTGGCTCAGATTTATTCAGGAGCATTCTCCAGCCATGGAGATGTGTGGTTTTGGGTAACCCAAAAAGTATTTTGCTCCATAATTCCAGCCTAATCTCAACTCTTCATATGAAGTACATGGCCCTGAATATGATTTTACACTTTATTCTTAAATATATATTTTTTAGGAAATTCTGTGTCTTTAACATGCCTAATTCATTTCTATCAACCTTTAATTGTGCAACAATTAGCTTTGAAAAAGGAACCAGGAACCAAGATTAAGGAACTGAGAATAGAGAATCAACTTCAGCCTCATTTGTGATAGGAAGTGGCTTCAGTCATAAATACTGTACTTTTTCTTGTGTACAACATGCACATTTTCCCCAAAAAACAAAGTCACTGGTAATACCAGTGCATATTATATGCAAGAAATATAGTAATAACAGGTTCTGCTGCTTATTGGGAAAAGCAAAAGTAAATCTGCAGTGATCCACAGGGAGCAGAAAAACGATCAGGCTTGGTTCCCTAGGTGCCGCTATTTAGTTACTTACTACAAACAAAGATTTTTTTCTCTTCATTCTGCCTTTCAAAAGCAAGGTGTGTATTTTATTCTGTGTTGTATACAAGAAAATAAGGTATTTCCTGAAATAACATTTATTCAAACAATTTGCGTTAAACGGATATAGAATTTTAAACTTCATTCTCAATAAAGTGGCCCAGATAGTTTTGCAAGCATTATATAAAATAGTCTACAAGCAAGTCTGAATATTTCTACACACCCCTTTTCCTCAGGAAACCAGTAGGAGATTTCTCCTAGCTTTCAGTACCAGGTACCTTAAATCTGTCAGAATTTTTTTTTTTTTTTTAAAAAAGGATTTCTCTAGAATCTCTTTTATTTTTAAAGACTATTGCAGAACATTGTTCTGATCACAGTGACCTTATGATACTGAGGAAAACAAAATCTGTGCATATCACATTTTTCTACATGAACCACTCATATTTGATTTGTTCTGCATGGGCTTCTACCAGAGTCAAAGAGTAAAGGGCATTCACACCAGAAGTGTAGACAGTTTATAGTGATTTCCACACCATATGCCCTTCCCACCATCCTTGTTTTCCACTTGGTTCTCTCTTGTCAGCCTCAAGGACTGCCCCTGTTTTCCCTCGTATCAGCTCTCTATTCCCAGCTGCTCCAAGCTAGTTGCATGGTAATGGAAAAGCAGGACTGACTTCAGATGAACAGGGCAAACAACCTCACCATTAATAGGAAGAGAGGAGCAGACAACTGAGCAGGGAAAAGCACTGGAGCAGCGAAAACACCTACTAAAGTGGTCCCATAATGCCCATGAAAAAGGAGGCATGGGAATAAGAAGGCCTGCACTAACCAGACTACATGCAAGATCAGCACAAAGGTTTCATTACCTTGTGTTTCAATTATCCTTGAAGCTTACATTTGAAGCCAGTGAAAGAAAACATTGATATTCCAATTTTAAAGAGCTTACCTTCCCCTGGTAAATCATCCCTTCCCAATATGAAGAGATTATAGCCACACTGCCTCTCTAAAACTTCTGGCAGTATCTTCAGTGCAAAAATATCTGGTGAGTAGATGCAGCTTGCTTGATTTTTTGGATAAAGAACATATGCATCATAGAGCTTCCCATCTGAAACTGAAGAGTAAGAATATGATTACAATCAACAAGATGTTTTAGGAAAATGATAGTTTCCCTGCCCTTTATACTGCTTTGGTTCCTAATCCTGGAATTAAAAAGACAGCGGTGTAAATAAAAATAGAAATAACTATAGACTTCAGTTTCCAAACTTGACTAAGACAACAAAAAGCTTTAAAGCTGACTACCTTCAAACATTCTTTTTTTATCTGCTAAATAAATGCAATATCACCAAGTATTTGGAATTTAATTATTACAATACCTCAAATTAATTTACATTCAAAAGTTGTCTATACCTAGACATTTACTCTTTAGGACCGAATCTGAAAGAGAAACATCAACCCACCCCTAGTCAAAAAACACTCTACCACTGCCCACAAAAAAATCCCCAATATTTAAAGATCTGGAAAATAAATTATTTTAAACAAATGTTACAATAGGCTAAATTTAATAAATTTTACACAATTCCAGTAACAACCCCAATGCACTTAAATAAATGCATTTTACTTCTATAACAGTAAACTCCCCTTTAGGCACTCATAATTGGTCAAGACACCATCAGCCTGTTCTCTCATATGTTGCTCTCCCATTAATGTTAATGGAAATCCAGGCACGTACAGACAGTAAAACATCACAAAAAACTATGGATGCGAGAGAACAGGCTTCAGGCAGACATTTTCATTTGTCCTTTCCTGCTTTCATAAAAATACATTTTCATATGATCTGTTATTGCTCTTATAAGATTAGTAATTAAAAACATGGTAAACCATTGCTGTGCAGCTTTGAGTACATACTGTATGAAAGAAGCATATTTCAGCAACTTCGAAGGCAATGAGCAACATGCTGATTAGGATGAAGTCTAGATTTCTGAAAGAACAGCCTGGATGATACTACCAAAACACATAAGCCAGTGACTACTTCTCTGCCTAATGGATGTAGACTGCTTTCTAAATGATTTAAAAATTTGAAAAGCAAAATTTATTTTGGTGATATCTTTTACTGGATCAAGTATGTAGTTGGGAGAGATGGTAGACAAGTGTTGAGTAGAGCTCAGAGGTAGGAGTGGACCAGGGAAGTTATATGGATTGCACCATAGCCCACCTGGTCTGAGGAATGATATAAGCAAAGCTTTATTTACTTGCGAGTTCTGACTACTCCTATCGAGTAGCTGCAATGAGCCTGTATTTTCCGCTCTGCAATAAGCTTTCAGACACAAGCATCTTTCATATTTAAGGAAAAAGCAGGTGCATCTTAAGCTAAACATTGGTCTGTCACAGTTACAATAACACCCCTGTCTTAGAAGTCTGAAATATTTACATTCATTTTCTAACATAATCAAAATATGCTATTCACTTTAGATAATCCCAAATAGGATTATTGACATTCCACTAAGGTCATTTGCATTTATTGTACATTATGCACAGAGTTTGTTTTGTTAAAACCATGGCCTATAGTCTCAACTATATGGATACACAGACCAACCTTTTTTAAACAGAAAAATATGACAGGATTTCCGGTACCAGAGCACAATGTCAATTTTGAAAAGCTTGTAAATAAGCACAGCTAAAACTATTGCAAATACCAATGAAACTCCTCCTCCAATCAGGTATCCATGAATATTGGGAACTGCAATAGAAAGGGGGACAAAAAAAAATATATGTTGGACATAAAATATAAATTGTGGCATATGTCAAACATAAAACACCTTGTCAATTCTAACAATCTTTCTTCAAACTGCCTACCCGCATAAGGATTCAGAATGAATAATCAGCAAACAAAATTGTGGATTTTCCCTGTATTGTTTCAACAAGGACTATTACAGGCAGATATTCTACTAAAGTTGGAATGCTTGCCATCTAGTCCCAATGGAAGCCTTCCAGTCAAAAAGTAACTCACAAATAAATCCTATTTTCCAAATCAACACAAAATTCTAGTATTTCTTTATATACAACAGCTAAACCTACATTCTCATACAAGCTTCTGTTGTTAAAAAGTAGCAAAACTGTGGAAAAACAATACAATAAAGAAGAACATATGAATGTGTTCTATTGGTTCTCCATTAGGCTGAACCCTCTTTAGGGAAATGACTACCATTTACTAACCAACTGCACAGTTTCTAGGACAACACGTGCTCAATATGGTAGAGGTTTCTAGCACACTATAGTATAAGCAACAGTGAGCAAAAAAAATCCTCCTAACTTCAGTCAGACCTCTGGAAACACAGGACCTATGAAAACAAGCTATATCTACATGACTAAATATGGTTTTAGGAGTATAATTTTGGGCACCCAATTTTGAACAGAGTTTTAAATAGTAAGGAGGAGAAGATTAGGACCAGCTACAAATAGTGATTTTGTAGCATTAACTACAAAATTCAAAAGAAAATTTAAATAGATTCTAGAAAAAATTCTACAATGTTTCTATAGCATGGATTACTACAATCAAATCTGAGAGAGAGGTCAAGTAGAGCACACAGTCAGAAAACATCCCAAAGAGATGCTGTGTCCCCGTAGATTAAATTCTCCTGAAATTTATATTGTCTCTACTGTGGGATATGTTTAGTTTCCTACACACAAAGAGTGCTTGGGAACGTGTTTTTGTCTGATGAAGTGTCTTTAAACGTGAGAAGTTTCTCATGATTATATAATCAGAAAAGATGGAGAGGGAAGAGACCCCAAGAGCTGATCTAGACCAAGCCTCTGGTCCAAGCAGGATCATCTCTGCCCAAACGATGCCAAATGAATGTTTTATCTAACCTGCAAGTATCTGCATTTGATGTGTACTTTGGGATCCTTCAATTTCTGTGTAACAGAGTTTAGGGTGAGGTTTGTTACTCAGAGGGGCATGGGCAACAGCAAAGCAGTGGGCAAGTGGCTGCAACCCCAATCAGGTATAATTACCTATTTGGGAACAGGGCCCAGCTGTTTCCTATGAGAGCATGGCGCTGAGCAGCAAAGCCAGCAGTCTGCTGCTGGCAGCCAGAAGGATACCACCAGGTAGAACTGCTGCTCACAACATTGTGGATGAGGGGGATTATGAGCCTAGGGTAAGGCAGAGAATGGGGCTTGGAGCCCAGGATAAGGCTGGGTGTAAGGCCATGGATGCCATCTGCGAGGCATGGAAACAGTAGGGGAAAGGTCGGAGCTGTGTCCAGGGTCCCTTGGCATCAAGGCAAGTAAATGGGCAGCCTCTCACCTGACTGACATCTCAATCATTATCATCAAGGTATGGCAGGTGAAGAAGGTGGGTGACAAGTGGGCAGGCCAACGATTAGATTGGCCCAGAGACGCCCACTTGTTACATTCTGGCATCATTTAAACTTCTCGTTGTCATGACACCTATTTCCACAAGTTTTTAAATGAAAAAAACAGTACAGAGAAACTGTTGCACTCTGGGTCTTTAAAGTATAACCATATTTATCCAAATCCAAAATGGTTTCAAATTTAAGATGATCACCCCCCCAAAATAATTAGATTTATAATTTTCTATGTATAGAATTTGTTCTGATTTTCCATACATATAATCTAATTGTTGTGGGTCATCTTAAAGTCTGTCCCCTGCACTGCTGTTGCAGGGATAGCAACAGATCCCTGCCCTTTTGCCTATGCTCCCTACCCCACCATGCCTGCCTGACCCTTCAGTGTTTCTCCCCAGCTCTTGGAGATGAAGGTGAAAGCAATGATGGCATTCACCCCTGGGATCCTAAGCTGTGACAACACAGCATCATTGGCTGCAACAATGACAAGCCCCACTGGCCAAAATTTAACCCCTCATGGACCATCACTTAAACAGCCTTTAACAAAAATAAGACTGGGAAAGGCAAATGTGACCAGGGAAATTAAATCTCTAGAGAGAAAAAGGCAGCGAGCGTTCTAACCCATAAGTTTAACAGATTTCATAGACATTAGGGGCTGGAAGGGACCTTGTGAGATCAAGTCCATCCCCCATACCATAGGCAGGACGTTTGCAGATAAGATAAACATCCAAACTCATCCTTTTGAATGAGTCCAGAGTAGGTGCTTGTACCACCTCTGTGGGGAGTCAGCCAGACATTGGACACCCAGACTCCAAAGAAGAAGTTATTCCTTATATTGAGTCTGAATGGGCCTTCTAGAAGTTTGTGGCCGTTACACCTAGCTATCCCTCGGGGGGCCCTGGTGAACAAGTGTTCTCCCAGATCCTGATGCACCCCCCTTATATACTTATAGGCAACCACCAAGTCCCCCTAAGCCTTCTTTTCGCCTGGCTGAAGAGTCCCATGTCCCTCAGCCTCGTCTCATAAGGCTTGCTCTCTTGGCCTTTGATCATATGGGTGGCTCTCCTCTGAACTCTCTCTCCAGAAGCCGTGTCTAGGAAAGGCTAAAAAGTGTTTCATTAATAGTTTATAAAAGAATGATTTCTTTTTAAAGTTCAGAATGTAATAAATTTAAATAAGATTATTTAAATCTGGCAACAACAAGGATTTATAATGCATTAGCTAACAACACACACATATAATTACAACATATCAGTCCTATTTAATCAAAAGTTATTTTTGCAGCTGAATTCAGCTAGTGTCAACCATTTTCCTGAATAGTTACCTTTAAGTTAATTTATCAGGTAAGAACAGTAATTATTGAAATAATGCTCAGCCTTACCTGGGTGTTCTAGTTTGATGTATACTATAGAATGTCCGTGGGGATAAAAAACATGACAGAAAAATTTACACAAGTAATCTTTATTGGTCACTTTTGAGATGTTGAATTTTGCTCCAGCTATAAGTAGTCCATGGGAAGACTGTTTCCTACCATCATAAGAAATAAAATACCAATAAGTAAATTAAGCATTAAGATTTCAATGTGTACTAGAGAGATCTGTCTGCAAATATAATAAAATTAATTTTTCACCTCAAAAAAATGTATTAAGCAAACTCAGATTGCTTGCATGCAAACATTAGCACCCTGATATTGGGATTCAAGACTAGAGTTTATTGGGAATTTCCCATTCATTTTTTTAACAATTTTTTTTTTTTAGAAAATTTGGAGGTTACAGGAGGAGGGAAATGCTAATTAATTCAAACAAAAATACATACATTCTTCAGAAAATGTTTCTCAGGTCTAGGATAGGAGTTCCAGAAGATGCAGATGAAAAAGAAACTCTCACATGTACCTTCCCTCAAATAGCCCATAGACCAACTATCAGGGTGCTCATCTGAAACATGGGAAACTTAGGTTCCCACATCCAAAGCTTACATGAAGGCAACTGCAGACTTCTGTCTATACTGCATACTGTAGCCAGCTAAGGCATTTTTACACAATCAAGTGCCGCAGGGCTGGGTGCTGTAACGTTTGTAGTTGTATAAGTGGTGAAATGCATGTCAGTGGTAAGAAAATGGCAGCAGTGCACTTTTGAACTAAAAATACATAGAAGGTGGTTTAGTTCAAAAGTGCACGGCCACCATTTTCTGTGCACTGACATGCATTTTGCTGCTTATACAACAACTGCACATGGCACAGCACAGTTCACATCAGCTCGTATTTGGAGCAGACTTGATTTATCAGATCCCAATATCAGAGATTAATCAAGTCTGCTCCAAAGCAGCAGATCTCCGGTACATCACAGAACAAAAAAGTATGCATATAAATGCCCCTAGCCATGGAGGAAAAGAGCTCAGCTTCTGCCAATTTACTCTGCCACGTTTCTGGCCAAGGCACAAAATAATGGATGAATTGGTGTCTTAATTTTTACCCTGAATAAAATGTAAGATAACAAGGCTTAGAGGCAATTCACCAAAATGCATGAGACTATAGCGCAACAGAAAGCTTCTTGTCCTGAAGAAGCTTGCAGAAAAAGTAAAATTAAACTTATAAACAGTTTTCCTAAGATGAAGGTCAACCTTTACTTGAACTTCCCAAAATAATGAAAGAAAATACTCTATGAGGGTTTTCAACCTTTTTTGATCAGGGTACCCCCAGCAGCCAGTCAAGAAGCAGGGAGCCCCTTGGCATCCAGTTGACCAGACGGGGGAGAGGTCCCCCAGCAGCCAGTTGATGAGTTGCCAGGTGGCAATGAAACCAGAAATGCTGCCAGCGAAAACGGAATGCCTCTTGCTTCTTTGTATGGCTGCCTTCCAAAGTACCCCCAGGGATACATGAACCTCTGGTTGAAAACCCCTGCTCTATGAAACATTTTTTACAAGATCAGCTGATTTAACTGCTTTAATCTTAAAAGACTGTAACCATTTATTGCTGGCTGGAAATGTACTGAACTGGTTTAGAAAATAGCGTTGATTTATACTGCAAAGAAAACTTTCAACTCTCTACTCTTTATTGGAAACTAGGCGAGTGTCAAGAATGTTTCATTTTACTTTTTATGTCCTACAATTTGGATAGCTGCAGAGACAACAAAGATTACTAGGTGGATTCACAGCAAATAATTTAATGTATCTTAGTCAGCAATCCATGTGCAATTTAATGTGCAAAAATACTTACTCATAGAACTCTTCCTTGTATGTGTTATCAAAACTATCAACATCACTGTTATTGACTTGCCAGTAAGGAGTCAAGCCAACTATGCCACTTGATACATTACAATCCATGACCACGTGAGATCCTAAATAAAACATTTAAATATAACTATTAAAAATCTTATATTACATAAGGGGAATGACAGACGTATGTGAGCAGTCTGGGATACCAAAAAAGTTACCTAACAGACTAATTTTTCCAGACATACTCCATACCTAACGTACAAACATTGCATATGCTTAACCCTCAATCTTTGGGGCAGCAACATTCATTGGGATGCACAAGCACATGGGAAGCCTGCTCCAGTGTGCTGGAAATCCAGCACATCGGAGCAGACACAATTGAGTCTGTTGGACCACAAAGTCTCACACGTCATGTGCATCAGTGGCACAGCACTCTTCCACATTGAGAAAATGACGGCAGCATGCTTTGAACTAAAACACGTTTGATGCGCTTCAGTTCAAATTGCATGGCTGCCATTTTCTCAGCACAGAGGTGCATTACGCTGCTGATACAGTTGCTTCTGACGCAGTGTCAGGAGCTTTTAATTAACATGGCTTCCTACTTAAAAGCGCCCAGCACCACATCAGGAACACATGTAAAAATGCCCAAAAGGCCTAAACATTACTCAATTTCTAAGCCCCATAGAATCTTATGAGATCCCACAGTAGCAGGGAAGAAGGGCAGGTTTGGGCTTATATATGGATAATATAACTTGAATCACTCTAGATATTGTAAGACATGTTACTTTTTCATCCTTCAAGGGCTTACTTTTTGTATGCCACCCTTGGTGATCCACAAGCAGTAATCTGTGGAAAGAAGCTGGAGCTGAGGGTTCAATTAAATACAGACAATAGTGGAATTCTGCCAAAGCAGCATCAGGTTTAAATACTTCTACTAAGGAATAACATTTAGTAAAAGTATGGCTTGAACTCCAAGTAGCTGCTTGGCAGATGTCTGAAAAGGGTAGTCAAAGAATCTGCCTGAGCCTTTGTGGAAGTGAACCCTTTGCAAAACTGGGGAATTTAATATAGCACGGTACCCACCTGGACTGCCTCTGGGGTGATATTGCCCAATTCTTCATTCTCATCCTAAATGTTATTAGTGTCTATGGGAAATCTTGAAGCATTTATACCTTTGTAAATAGAAGGGGGCCTGTTGCACATCTCATGTCTGCTTAGCTTTACTTTGTAGTTTGGGAAAATATATTGCTAAATAACTTCATTTGGCATAAATGTCCAAAATTACTTTGGTTAGCACTCTGCTTGAAAAATTACTTCATCCCCTAAGGAATGCAGTACAGGGAAGTGTTTACACATTATTTCCCCTCCGTTCTAGCTGATGAAAGTGCTACCAAGAAGTAAGTTTTCATACATAAGTGCAATAGGGAATAGGCTGTTGGGACTTCAAAACAAGGATGAGACATGGCACAAGCCCAATCAGATCCTCTAACACAGATACATGAACTAGTGAAGATGTATAAATCAAGTCATTAAGGAACCTGAGTATAGCAGGGTAGGAAAAACTGTAGCTTCCAGTGAGAGGAAGATATGTAGAAATAGTTGCTAATGTGGTCCCTAACAGCATCCCTTATCTCTGTACAGCTCAACAGCCCAAGATATTAGTGGAAATCTTGAAGCCAACACCATTCACATGAAATCTTGAATCTCTTCCCACTTAGCAACATAGGGCACTTATACACATACTTTTTTGTCCCGCAATGGACCAGAGAGCCTTTGCTTTGGAGCAGATTTGATTAATCAAGCCTGTTCCACATGCGAGCCGACGTGAACCGCGCTGTGCTGCGTGCAGTTGTATAAACGGCGAAATGTGTGTCACCACGCAGAAAATGGAGGTAGTGCGCTTTTGAACTAAACGCCTTCTATGCATTTTAGTTCAAAAACGCACCACCACCATTTTTTGTGCTGATGCCAGTGCTGGATTATCACATGCTGAGGCATGCTAAAATATGTCCAGTTTAAGAGGCCCCATACGATGAAAATAATCATGAAATTGTAAGATGGATTATTGTTATTTCTGCACAAATTTATGAACTCAATATGAATAATAATTGTGGAACCATATATGTTCTAGCGAACTGCCCATCAATAATGACCGAGGTGCGGGGGGTGCAGAGACGGAGCACCGCCACCCCTCGGGGGGGGGGGGGGAAGGTTGCATGCGGCAACTGCTGCCACCACCTGCACTGCTGCCACTCTGCATCTGACCTCGTGCCACACCCACCTCTCGCTCTGCATCCAGCTGCGAAACAACCCTCCTCCCCACTCCCCAATCTGTGTGGAGTGGTGGGTGGCAGTGCTCCATACCCACCCGTCCTCCCCTTCTCGATGCAGCAACTGGCTGGAGCCACACCCCCCATGAGCAATGTGGACATACACAGACAGACTAAGCCCTTTATGTTTCTATATCTCTATAGATAGATATTTTTATCATATTAAAATGAGAATTTCCAGGTTTTTTTCTTATTATTTAGAGGCCACTCATATTGTGAGGCCCTAAGATGTAGTTTAATTATTTTAAGCCTAAATCCAGCACCGGCTAACACACACTTCGCTACTTATATAACTGTGAGCGTTGCAGCGTCGGACACTTTTTAAGAGTGCCCAGCGTTGTGGCGCTTGCATGTGTAAAAGTGCCCACAGATTAGTTTCCTAGAATCTTTCCTGTTCTCACATACCAGCATAGGAAAGAGTCTACCAAAATAATCTATTTCAGATAAAACCATACCTGACACCTAAGGAACAAGATCTCTATTAGAGCTGGATGGTTGAGGGGGTGGGAGGGTTTGGCTGTAACTTTTCAAAGAAAAATGAAAAACTGAACACCAGAAAGTTTTGCAGATTTATAATTGATCCCAAAAAGCTTAATCGAAAAAAAAAGGAAAAGAAAAAGAAAGAGTCAAAGATATTTCAACATTTCCTAACGAAAATATTTTGATTCAAAATTACCACATTTCAATACTTCTTTCAATTAGATTAAAACCACTATATGCTCAAAAATGCAAACAAAACGATATTTTTAATTTTTATTTTTTGGAAATGCTCTCTCAGATCCAATATCTATTTCTGTCATCTAAACTCAGGCTGTATGGTACAGGGAGGCAAGAATTGGGTGAAAGAAGTTTCTATTGTCAAGTGGTATGAAGTCTCTTAAAAGAGGTAAGTGTTTTTGATGGACAAACAAAAACATCAAATCCAGGTAGTAAAAACTGCCTCAACCATGTATGCAGGAAGATCAGTTCACAAAACTCAGTATGAGAAAAGAGATTGTCCAGCTGAGCTGATACAGAAGGTAGGTAGATTTGCACCTTAGAAACTAACCAAAGTGTGTGGATATATACTATATACACACTATTTTTCCCTTTTTCCAGTCTTCTGAAACTTCACCTGGTCTCTGCGAGTTCTCAAAAAGCAATAGCCAATGCCTTTGCAATTACCTTGGCCATCTCTGTGTGCTACAGGATGACTCTCATCGAGTCCTACCAGGGGTGGAGTCACACCCACGTTCACTGCCAGTACACTGCTGAGAGCTCTGGTCTCAGCCATCACACATATGCACAGAGAGCCCACTGCAGGTGTGCAGTGAGGTCTCTACCATCATTACATGCCCTATTTTCCCCATCCACATCCATTCTACTGATTTGAAAGCATCCAGCCTCAGCAATCTCTAACCAGTTCTCTCCCTATACTAGGTTGGTTATCTGTTCTCACTGCTAACAGAGCTTGTGATCTGACAATGAATCTGTTCTGAAGGATGACTTAAAGGCATAAAACCTTTCAACCTTCTCCACATTGTCCATTACTAGCTTCCCCTTCCCACTCAGTAAGGCACCTATGCTTTCTTGGTCTGTCTCTTCTAATACAATTCAAATTCCACTTCAAATATAATGATATAATGCTTTTTATTGCCTTTTGTATGTCTTACTATTTGCCTCTTAGTCCCAGAACCAGAACCAGGATTCCAATCAGAGAAAAATAAGTTTTGGCAGCTTCTACTTGTTTTATTAAAATAAAATAATTTTAAAAGATTCACAATGCATAATTAGTGCACACTAATAATATGCATATGTATAAAATAAATAAACAAACAAACAAACAAAATCTCTATGTTAAGGAGTTCTCTCTCACACTTAGGGGTCATAAGAATTTGAATAACACACTTGTTCTGCTTTTTATGGCAAAAGTACATCGTGAAGTGGATTAGGCAAATGTGTTTTTCCAGCTGACACTATCACCCAGAAAACTCTGATCTCAAGCCTGCACTCTCTCAGTGGAATACATGTGCATAAGCAAGCAAAAAAAAGTCTCAGATCCTCAGGCAGTCTTGGGCCTACTGAAGTCAGTAAGTTTTGCCACTGACTTCAAAATAGCCAGCAGTTCAGCTGTGGTATGCAATACTGCAGTAGCCCTCTGTCAAAAGAGAATTACTTACCCAAGTCTATTTTAATAGTGTTGTTGTTTGGATAAATAAACTCTGGTTTTTTCTTCACTGGAGTTTCTAACAAAGAAGATTACCATAATTATCATTAGCATTATTATTAAATATTACCAAACAATACTTATTCCACAAACTATTGTAACATTACTATTTCTGCAGTGTTCTTTTTTATTACTACTTGGCAACAGTGTTACTAGCTAGTATAATCATCAATATACTTAAAGGAATTTCCAAATTGTCATTTGTACACTTCTAGCAAGAGATTTGTTATTATTTGGCCAAAGGGGTTAACTCTAAAGGTAAAACTTAACATTTAATTGTAATACATAAAAATTGTTGCAAGAGTAATTGGTAAGAAGTAGAGACAAGATACCTCTTGGATGTTAAGCATTCACCTGCTTCACATATATTTTAAATCAGGGGCACCCAACCTTTCTGCCTGAGGAACTGGCTGGGCAGTGCCCAGTCCACCTGTGGGCCAGATCCAGCAGATGATCCCAATTCAGTGCCTGGGGCAGGCATGGTGGGGCCTCATCCAGGTGCATGGAGTGGGCTGGGGGGCAGCTCAACCCCAACCTGGCCTTCTAGGGAAAGGGGACTTGACCCACCCCTGCTGGGGGCGAGGGGGGACGGGCAGGCAGGGGGCTGACACGACCTCAACCTGGTCACACAGAGAGGGGGACAGGGGCTTGCCTTGGCCCAAGCCCAGCCCCACAGAGCTTGGGGTTTGGGAGTTTGGCAGCAGGGAAGGTTGCTGTTTTAATTGCCATCAGTCCCCCGCTACCAAATTTTCCACCCTGCATTTGGCCCATGGGACAGAGATTGAGCACCCCTGTTTTAATCTACTAAAGTAGATTAGTTTAATCTACTTGCATCTGTATTCCTAGACACAGACCAAGACAAATCTCCCAATTGGATCATAGACAGACAGAGGAGGGACAGCAGCCCAACAATTGTTAGCGCAGACTTAGTGAAGGGGCACTTGGAGGTGCTGGATGTCAAATCAGCAGGCTCGGATGAGCTTCATCCAAGGGTACTGAAGAAATTGGCCAGTGTCATAGCAGAGCCACTGGCACGGCTGTTCAAGCACTCCTTGTGCTCTGGTCAGGTCGCAGAGTTCTGGAAAAAGGCCGATGCGGTCCTTATTTTCAAGAAGGGGAGGAGGGAGGAACCAGGAAACTATAGGCCAGTTAGTCTTACCTCTATCCTTGGGAAAACTCTGGAAAAAATCATTAAGGATCACAAATGTGGAAGCCCAGCAGGGGAAATAATGCTGAAAGGAAAATCAGCATGGGTTCATTGCAGGTAGATCCTGCCTGACTAACCTTGTGTCTTTTTATGACCAGGTCACAAAATGCTTAGACACAGGAGTTGAGGTAGATAACATCTACCTAGACTTTAAGAAGAGCTTTGATATGGCATTCTGTTCTCTTAAATAAACTGACAGGCTGTGATGCAGATGATTACACAGTAAGGTGGGCGGGAAACTGACTTAGGGATCTCACCCAGAGAGTGGTGGTGGATGGGTCAATATCGACTTGGAAAGATGTGGGCAGTGGAGTCCCGCAAGGCTCAGTCCTTGAGCCAATGCTATTCAATGTCTTCATCAGTGCCTTGGATAAGGGCATAGAGAGCACCTTGTCCACATTCACAGATGATAACAAATTTTGAGGCAAAGTTAACACGCCAGAGGGTATGGAACAGATCCAGGTGGATCTGGACAGGTTGCAAAAATGGGCAGAATGAAATAGGATGCAGTTCAGCAGCTCAAAGATAAAGTACAAAGTGCTACACTTGGACAAAAAGAACCACCAACACACTCACAGGCTGGGGGATGACCTTCTCAGCAGCACAGCAGTGGAAAGGGATCTTGGAGTCAGTCAACTCCAGGATGAACATGATTTGTCAATGTGACAAAGTGATCAACAAAGATAAGCACACTTTATCATGCATTAGCAGATGCAGGTCGAACAGGTCCAGGAAGATAATGCTTCTCCTCTATGCGGCACTGGTCAGGCCACAATTGATGCACTGCATCCAGTTTTAGGCGCCATGCTTTAAGAGGAATACAGACAATCTTCAGACGGTCCAGAGGAGGGCCACTTGTATGGTCAGAGGCCTGCAGGCAAGGCCCTTTGAGGAGTACCTGAGGGACCTAAATCTCTTCAGCCTTCACAAGAGAAGGCTGAGAGGTGATCTTGTGGCTCCCTATAAATTTATCAGGGGAAGGCAGCAGGGAATAGGAGATGCTCTATTTACTAGGGCACCGCCTGAAGTAACTAGGAACTATGGCCACAAATTGACAGAGGGCAGATTTAGGTTGGACATTAGAAAGAACTTAATGGGAAGAGTTACCAGAATCTGGAATGGGCTTTCAAGGAAGGTGGTGCTCTCCTCTACCTTGGGGGTCTTCAAGTGGAGACGGGACAAGCACCTGGCTGCGGTTCTCTGACCCCAGCACTCTTTCCTGCCCAGGGCAGGGGGTCAGACTTGATGGACTACTGAGGTCCCTTCCGACCCCAATATTTATGAATCTATAAAGGCAAGAAGTGTGTCCGGACAGGAATACTTCATGTATACAAGACAGGAACTATATCATTCTACATGGTTTATGAAACCTCCGACAGCAAAAAAACTATTCTTACACCATAAGGTTGGGTTCTATTCTTTTTGAACTTTTACCACAGCCAGGAACATTATGAAAATATCTAAATCAATAGATTAATCACAATGCTCAAAGATAGCAATTTCAATTTAAGAAAACTTTTCTTGTTGGACAGTGGTAATTTTCACAATAACTCATCTGATGTCAATCAGCATATGAGGTAGCAGTATTGCATATACAGTAGCAGTATTGCATATACAGATATAACAGCTAAGATAACAGTGGTAAATGCTACACTCAAAGTCAGCAGCAAGCATGACCTCCTCTTGGATGTATGTAAGTATGGCTGACAACACAAATTTGAATACCAGAGCAATTTTCCTATATTACCATATAAATTTTGTGCAAGCAAGCAAACTTGCTCAGATTCTGCAAGCAAACTGATCATCTAGATCAAAAGAAACAGCTTCTCAGCAGATTCTGCTTTCATGAACTCAGCAGGGGGGAAAAGGCCATGATATTATTATTGTATTAGTATGAAACTTCATTTGTGCACTCCATTATACTACTTCTTCCACCATAACCCCCAGCTCCCCTAATCCACAATCCATTAACCGTTGCTCCAAACAATTTCTCCCTATTGACTTTTCCTCAAGTATCACACTCCATTCTAACAGCATCTCCCAGAACATTGGCTGAAATCTCACTATTCTCTCTGACAGGTACTCAACATTTTCTCTTCTCTCTGCAGCTTTCACTGAAGCAAAAGGAAAAAGTTAGGGACAAGGAAAGATATTTCCAGGTGCTCAATCTGCCCTCTCCCTCTCGGAGCTTGTCAAATGTCACAGACCTTAACAGGTTGCTTAGGAAGATGGAGCATCTTCCCCAAACACTACAGCATGTTTTGCCAAAAGCTGCAATTCAGGTAGACCTGCTTTCCAAGCAGCTGTATTTCTGAACCTGAAAGGCAGTCACATCCTTTCCTCTATAAAGTGGTGAAATGAGCCAGTCATAGTTGACTTTAGGTTTTAAGGTTGTGTGTGTGTGAATGCTTTGACTCAGGCTGTCATAGTGATAAAGACAACTGGTCTTAAATGATTTCCACTTCTAGACATTGCACCAAAAAAACAAGGAGTAAAAAGTTAAGAGGATAAAAAAAAAATGAATCCTAACAAGGGCAGATAATTTCCCCTTAAGGTGCAGAGACAGGATTCTCCTGTGCCATTCACTGGGTCTATGGCTGTGTTTCATATTAGCACCCAAAGAGAGTGATGCAACCAATGAACTTCTGAGGTTTAAGGATGCTGTACAGCTGTGTGTCTATTCTGCTAGAACAGTGACCATCTTTTGTCCTCAACTACCTACACAAAGAGAAGCACCTTTCCCTGAACATCCCAGGTCAGATCCATATATACCCTTGTAGGGATGACTTTGCAGTATTTTCTACTACCCCTAGCACTGGCCTTTTTTTAGTAAAGTAAACCATTATAGTACCAACAAGGTTATCATAAAAGCAGAACTTGTCACTTTTACCAGTATATTTAAGCCCTCTCTCATTTCCTCTGCTATACCAGATACATCCAGGACTTGGGATCCTCATTGAAAATTCAGCAATAGGCCAACACAGAAATTGAGAACACCTAGATGGCTTCTCAAACTTCTCTTCTTTCATGTGTACATAGAAATAGACCTCAAGTCCATTTTTATTCAAATAGAAGTGGCAGACCTATTTTTAGTAAAGGAAAAGTTTTAAATTATCCTAAACATAATTCAGAAAGCAAGGGAGAGGGAGAAAGAGAGGGGACTTTCTGTTGGAGTACTTTACAGATGCGACTTATTTCTAACATTCAAAGAATGACTGATTTACAAATGTCAAACATCTGTAGTTTTACAGAACAGCTGCACTATATGAAGCAAAGATTTTTTTTTAAATCATAACAGTTACCTTCAACATCCAGATTAATGGTCCGTGAAACATTATAAAATGTTCCCATATGCATGTATGTTGTAAGGCACGTGTAGTTTCCTT
This sequence comes from Caiman crocodilus, assembly GCA_030014935.1. Classification (NCBI taxonomy): domain Eukaryota; kingdom Metazoa; phylum Chordata; order Crocodylia; family Alligatoridae; genus Caiman; species Caiman crocodilus. Next base: position 86,074,401 of record JAGPOW010003316.1, on the reverse strand, counting down.
TATCTTGTAGAGTTACGTTTTTAATAGTAAGATAGGGTTTACCCTTTAAAGGCTGAAATCGTGTATCTTCAAGTAATCCAGGCTTACATTCCTAAATAAAACAAAATAATAATAAAAAACTATATTATAATGCTAAATTACATAACATTGATAATTAAAGCGTTAGCAAAACAAAAACTGTAATCTTTTAACAGCATAAAACATATTTCCCCACCCCACCCAGATCAAAACTAAAATATGCTTTTGATCACCAATTAGACACAAAGCTTTAGTCATGAAACACTGGCTTTAGTACTGAAACACTGACTAGTTATTCTGTTTTAAAAAACAGACATTGTCAAATACTTCCCTTTTTTGCCAAGAAGTTTTGGCTTTTGTTTGTTTGTTTAAATACCCCAAATGAATTTCCTTAACCCATTCTTCAATTTTTGATTCAGTTTAGAGAGATTTTATTAGATTGTACGACCCCAAATGCCTTCTACCAACAGTAAGAGTATAGAGTAGAATTCAGGCCTCCTGCATAAATATTAAATTCAAGAGCTTAAAAATGTTCCCCCTTTCCTCCAGGAAGCATAACATGTTCAGGCTTCTAAACAGTTTCATTATGTTCTATTAAAAATAAAATGTAAGGAGCTTTCCAATGAAACTTTCAAGAATGTTTTTCCACAGGACTCAAAGGAAAGGGCTGAAAGCTAGACCAAGTCAGAAGAATTATGCTCTCTGCTCAGTGGCAGATCCAGGATTTCCCAAAAAGCGAGTGTCAAAGCAGTAACCTGTGCTGCAGGGATGGCTGCACCCTTGCTACCAGTTCCCTTCCCCCACCAGTAAGGGTGCAGCAGGAGCCTTTAGGAACTTGTAAAGCAAGTGAAAAAGTCTCTCCTTCCTTCCCCTTCATACTCAAAGGCATGCTCCCTCTGCTCACCTCCTGCTCCACCACCTGCTTTGCTGTCCCAGGGCGACAAGGAAAGCTTCAAAGCTGCTTCTGTTTGTCACACCCATGCTGTGCAGGGCTCAGCTGGCAATGGAGATCCAAACAGCAGCAGTGGGGATGGGTGAGGGTGAGGTTTCTTTTTCCTGCACCTGCTCCCAGGGGACTAGTCAAGGAGGAGGATGCTGTTGCTACTGTCCCTATTCCCAGCTGAGTCCAGCCACATGCAGCCTAGCTGGGACAGGCAAAAGTAGCTATGGGCCCTTCCCCTGCCCCAGGACCAGCAGGGAAAATAGCAGCAGCAGGTGGGGAAGAAGGGGAAGGAGAGGGGAGAGGAGGGAATTTTACTAGAGCACCTTATGAAGTAGTATTGTGATCTGCTTCTAAAGTAAGATGTTTCAGCATCAGAAATGTGTAATTGCACTGTAGATAAGAAATCAGTGATTGCACTGTAGATAAAAAGATACAAATGATTCACTACTTACCATACAATTGAATAATTTGTTTGAGTATGAAGAGGAAGGAAGGAGGGATTTTCATCTGATTTAGGGACTTGAAGCCTTCTACAGCATACAATACATAGAGATAGAATTTCTCCATCAAACTAGAGCTCACACTATATAAGATTGTAAAGATCCCCAACCTGAACTGCAACTAAAAGTGAATGGGAAGGGAAGGCAATTTTTGCAGCCTAAATATACCATGCTCCTATAAGCCAACTCAGCTATGGCAATCAGACTACCACATGGCGATAGGTGTAGTTTTCAAGTTCTTCATGTACAGTGTAGCACAGTAATTTAAACCAGTAAGAAATGCATGGATCACTGTAGCTACATACAGATTACCAATAAGTGAGCTAAAAGGCAGAGGGACACTCAACTACAGAAGTCACACACTGGCAAAGTTCAGGCAAACCTTTTCCTTCCTATGACTGATAAAGAAGCCATCTCCTGAAGAGAATTCCTATGAGAAGCACTTCCACTTTATGTAGCCCAAGATTCAGCTTACTCTTATTTAAGGCTCTCTCCTTATTCAGACATATGAGCCTTCCTTTCCATAGCCACCAACAGACTCCTTGTAACAGAACTGTGTTTGTATGGCAAGCCAACCTTTCCCATGGAAAATTTAGCTAGCATATAGCAGAATCTACCACCTTCCAAGTCTGTTTAATAAACAGACATAATCCAACAAAATCCAATGAACTGGATTTTGTGTGAAACTGAACCTTCAGTAAAAGTGTTTATAAGCTTTTAGTAGATATATTCCTGAACAGACTTAAGATTCAAAAGCCATAAAAACATATAGATGATGCACTACTTACCATACAGTTGAATCATTTGTGTTTCATATAAAACTATGAAAAAACCAATTATTCTGTTCTATGGTAAGTAGTGCATCCTCTATATATTTTGATCTACAGTGCAATCACACATTTCTTATCTACAAAGATACCTACAGTGCAGTCTCAAATTTCTGATGCTACTTTATAAGGTGCTCTGGTAAAAAGAACCAAGCTGCTGGCAAGATATCTACGCCAGTTCCATGCATAGACTCACATACTTGCTTTTTTCCATTGCCATTCATAGAACACGTCTGCACAGTAACTTTCAGTGCATGCGTAGTGTGGGTGCACATCTACATATGTGCACATGTACTGTGCAACAACTATGATGGACTTATGCCGAGTTGGGTGTAAATTTGCTACCTGCACAGTAAGGCACATGTAGACACCTTACTGATCAGTGACACTATGTATGCACTCCAACTTGGGAGTAACTTTACTCAAGTCAGAGTGCACACAGCATTACTGCACCATAATGTCTATATGTGTAGACGCCAGTCTAACAACTGCTTACAGTAACAGTAACTTAGTGCACGGTAAATGCACATGTAGACACGCTCATAGTTACTTCTCTAAAAAAAAAAAAAAAATGAACATAATGCAAAAATCCTCAAATTCAAATGCAATACCTTATACCATTGTATTTCAGAAGCAGTGTTATTTTCATCTTTAAAATACTCCAGAAGAGGACATGTAATCTTTCCAGCAGTTAAGGTAAACACTTTCTGATCAAACCTTGTAGTTTCATTAAAGCATAAATCATTATCATTCTTGAAAACGCTTAGTTGTACATATTTTTTGTCAGAGCTATTAGCTTTCCTGTAATAAGAAGAGCAAAAAAATTAGACCAGAAATGGTATGACCTATATCCCCAGCAAAACAAATTAGTGTTATTAAGGTTCTGGATACCCTATTGGAAAAGTAGAAACCGAAGCTTTTAAAAAACAAGTTTCTAGTTAGACTTTTAATGCTATATTTAAAACTATATTCGTAGCTGAAAAAAAATCTTAGCCAAAGCCTACCACACAACTAATCAGTTTAAAAATTGCAACAACAAGCCCAATCCCACAGTCTTTGTAATATCCTTCATCTAAGTAACTCAACATGTGGCCTCTTAAAGGCTTGAAAAATGCATTTTGGTAAAGCTAATTACATGACACAGGCTTGATTTCTACTTAAAGTTACCAGCTTTCAGTCGGATAGTTTTTCAAAATGTATATTGTTTCAATATCACATCTAGTAAGACATGGAGAACTTTAAAATGGTATTGCCGTGCTTATCCTCAACAAACATTTCAGTCTCCTTTTTAGTGGAATCAAACCAATGGATTCACCAAGGGCAAGTAATGCCTGACCAACTTGATTGACTTTTATGATGAGATGACTGGCTCTGTGGATACCTTTATTTTAGCAAGGCTTTTGATAGTCTCACACAATATTCACATAGGCATGCTAAGAAATTAAGAATCATCACTACCACCTTACAGATCAGCCAAAATGGTCTATCAGGTGGATAGAAAACTGGCTGGAAAATCAGCCTCAGAGGGTAATAATCAATGGCTCAATGACTAGTTGGCAGCCAGTAAAAAGTGGAGAGCCCCAAGGGTTGCTCCTGGGGCCAGTTTTGTTCAGTATCTTCATCAACGACCTGGAAGATGGCAGAGTGCCTGGGGATTACAGTAGACAATAGGCTTAATATGAGCCCACAATGTGCCATTGTTGCCAAGAAAGCTAACAGCATACTGGGCTGCATTGCTAGAAGTGTTGCCAGCAGATCAAAGGAAGTAATTATTCCCTTTTATTCAGTACCGTGTCCAGTTGTGGGCACCATGCTACAGAAAGGATGTGGACAAATTGGAGAGAATCCAATGGAAGACAATGGAAATGGTAGAGGGCTGGAGCACATGACCTATGAAGAAAGGCTGAGGGAACTGTGCTTATTTAGTCTGAGGGGATTTAATACCAGCTTTCAACTACCTGAAGTGGGGTTTGAAAGAGGATGAAGCTAGACTGTTCTTAGTGGTTCCTTGTTCTGTCATCTGCCACAAGTCTCAAGTTGCAGCAAGGGAAATTTAGGTTAGAAATTAGAAAGAACTTTCTCACTAGACGGGTAGTAAAGCACTGGAACAGGTTACCCAGAGAGACTGTGGACTCTCCATCCTTGGAAGTTTAAGACCTGGGTAGACAAAGCCCGAGACGATCTAGTTGGGGATGGTCCTGCTTTGAGCACAGGGTTGAACTAGATAACCTCGTGAGGTCCCTTCCAACCTAATTTTCTATGATTCAATTAAAATGATGTTATATCTGTTATTCATAGCAATTAATTGACCTCAATAAATAATTACAAAAAAAGTCTTTTTAAAAGTAAATGTTACACTTTCCAAAACCTTCATTTGCTAGTACTTATAAGGTACTTTAAGATGAAAAATTATCAAATATGATTTTACATCAAATACTACCAATATGGAAGTAACAAGCAACAGAGGCTAGTATCAATAGGTAAAAATTGATAGCTGAAAAACTAATGCATCTCATATGAGTAATAATAGGAAAAAACATTTATGGTAGAGTAACATGAGAATACAGTATTGTACCGTGTGCATTAGTGATCAGTCTTTCAGTTTTTTAGGGCAATATCACATTTAGCAACACAGGACCTTACCTTATATTACATGTATAAAAACCTGAATCTTCTAAATTTGCAGGGATAAACCAAAGAAAGTTTTTTCGCTGATGAACTCTGGAATGCCTCTCTGTGCTTACTGGTATATCACTACCATTCCTATACCAAGTAAGATTGTAGTCAGTGTAAAATGTTGGACAGCTGATAGCAACAGGCTCTCCTTTGAGTACAAAATGACGACAGGTCTTGCATCCCTCTATTTAATAACAAAAAAATGGCAAAAACATTATCATTGTGAAAAATCTGTTTATGTTAATATTTTTAGAATGATATGCGACTGATAAGCTTTCTTTCAATGACCATTTAATCAGCAGTAAGTTTGCAAATGTATCTGCATGTAGTCACCATTTTCCCTTTGGGGACTTCAACCCACCCCTACTTTAAACCATGCAAACATCTCTTAAAGAAGGTGACAATAAATCCTCATAAATTAGTCCCATACTCTCAATGTTGAAGGTAATACACAGAGATGCTTCTAATTCACTGGTCATCTCAACCTTCACAATCTATTTTTCTAATCCTTTTTAATTCAAGAAAAACAACTCTTAGGATGCCTGTACATCTGTGCCAAAGCACACTTGATTAATTGAGTTCTAATTAGAACACTCCAGCAGCCCACCACTGGTGGTGGGCGCAATTTAAAGCTCATTGAACAAGCTTTAGTAAAAGCACCCCTGCCACCAATTTGAAGTACAGGACGCTGAATGCACAAGATGCTGTGCTTCCTAAGAGTGCTCTAATTAAAATGTGACCCCCATTCCATCATGGAGCACGTATGTAGACCCCCTTAGTTCTCATGCAAGATACTAGACTGACAGTGTAGAAACTGTCCTTCACAACTGCAGCACAGGCAGTGGAAGTACACAGTTCCCTCCTGCTGCCAGTCAGACACATTTCTGCATCTGAGAGGACAAAACAGGCTAGAGAGAACAGTAGAGTAGTCAGTTTTTGAAACTATAGGAACAAGATAATCCAATGAACAGAAGTCCCATAGTGAGTCAGAACAACGGTCCATCTAGCCCACTACCCACTACTTTGTCTCCAATAGCAGCATGTCATAGATGCTGTAGAGGGCGAATATTCATACGAGGTGTGTTTGGCCTTATCCATCCCCTGGTGTAGCCTTCCTGATATCAACCAGAATTGGTTAGGGATCTCAAAGGATCTACCTAGAACAGTCAGTGGATTTAATAGCTAGCAGTATACCTGTTCTCCATTAATCAGTCTAACCCTTTTTTGAACTTGCTTATATTATCTGACTATAACTTTCTGTGGCAGCGAGTTCCACAAGTCAACTACACACTGGCCACATACACAAAAGACGCTGACTATGCAGTAGCCCAAGACTACTATTCTGTAGCGGTGTGTGGCAGACAACGCTACTGCGCAGCAGTCTCATGCTATTGCACAGTCCGTCACAAAAAGTTGTTTATTGGCACTACTGCACAGTAACTCAGGTTACTGCACAGTCATTTAATACTTGTTTATACAAGGTAATCACTAAAATTCACAGGAGAAAAGTTTAAAATAAAGAAGAGAAGTACTTGTATGTTTTTCTTTTGACACAGTGGCCACATCTATACAAGACTGACTCCATAGTCTTTACTGAGTAGTCATTTAGTACTTGTTTATACCTGGTATATATACTTGTTTTTACAAGTACTGAATGGCTGCTCAGTAATGACTGTGCAGTCAGCATCTCATGTAGATACAGACTGTGTAAAAAAAAGTAGTACTTCTCTTGTTTGTTTTAATCTTTTTTCCTGTGAATTTTAGTGATTACCTCCTAGTTCTTGTATTCAGGGAACTAGACTAAACACAGATTCAATTAAATCCATTAATTTGTATATCTTTATATGACTACAGACCCGGCTTGAATGAGGCACCATTTCAGGCAAAGAAGCTTTTGTTTTAGTCTTTGATACATATTCTGCCTTTAATTCTGAAAGTTGCCTCATCACACACCTGTACATCAAGATTTCCATTTAATGTAGCAAATGTGAATATTACACATCAAACAAAAGCCAGATGTTGGTTGGCTTGGTTCTGTAATAAGTTAAAGCACAAGTATGCGGTGCTTAAACAAAAGTGATAGACCATGCAGTCATACCCAGTGACTAAGAAATGCAATGTTTACTACAATTATTTTAAAGAAGTCAGTTTATCATGATTAGATAAAACAGACACACCAGGTGGCTACAGAAAGGATCTCAAAGCTTTCAAGCTTCTCTATAAATTTACAATCCTAAATTCCCATGAAACTCTACAAAACCTCAGTTTCAGACCAAGGTATACTAAATTCCTGCTACAGCCCAAAATGTGGATTTCTTTTAAAACATAAAACAAACATCTTTATTGATCTTCCACTTAACAACATTTTCCTTTCTTCCAATTTAAATTTTCTAAACACTACTGTAAGGAGAATTCCCCTGAAGCACCTGGAAATATATAACTAGCCATTAGATAACTTCATACAACAAGTAATCACCATAATAATATGGATAGAAAAAGAAAGTTCTGGTCACTGCCTTGGCATTCAGTGTTTCAAATTTTTGAACAGAAAAAGAAGCTTACAATGCCAGAGTGGCCCATGAACCATAAAATATTTATCTTTTGAGAAATCCATGTCCCTGCAGAATCCTTCAAATACCTTGGACCAGTGGAAGATATTCCTTTACTCTGACAGGAATTAGGGAGGAATGTGATATAAATAGTTATTGTAATAAGATTATAAATGTAATATCTAACTCCAAATCTAAACAAGACAGCACTCTGCTAGACACTTTTTCAATCAAGAATCAACTAGTAATACGTGGAAAGCTATCAGTATTCATATCAGTATGACATCCCAACCCAGGACAAAAAGCACTGTTGTCCATTAGGATTACACTCATCCACAGTGTACTGATAGGTACATCTAATATAAGTGTCAAACTCATCCAGCCCCCGGCCAGAATGATGGGGGCAGGTCCATAGGTCGGATCAGACCAGTAGACCCCCTCCCCCTGCATACCTGAACCAGCAGCTGCTTCAGGCAATGTAGAACCTGTGCTACACGCGGCACAGATCCCAGAGGCTATAACAGACTCTGTGCAACACAGTCCGGCCAGAGCACTACATACAGTGCCTGCTCCAACCAGTCCAGAACCCACGCTGCACACGATGCCTACAAAAACTATCTGCAGCACAGATTTCGGACCAGATGGAGCAGGTGCCAATGTGCAGCACACATCCCAGAGCAGGCTCCATGTGCAGCAAAGTTGAGCCAGGCTGCCAAGATGTGCTGCATGGTTTCTACTCTGGCCAAACTGTGGCACCTGTTCCATCCACTCTGGGATCTTCACTGGACAGCACAGATCCCAGAATGATTGGAGCAGTCACCAGATCTGGTATGCTGAGGGGAGTGGTAGGAGGTGGGGAGTGGATGTAAGAGAGAAAGAGTTAATGGGCCAGATCTGGCCTGCGGACCAGTCCCCACTACAGGCGCACACCGTGCCCCACGTGGAGCTGATCAAACCCAGGAGCAGCACCAGGAGTTAGTGGTGGAGCTCCATGAGCCAGATCTGGCCCACAGGCCATATATACCTGACACCCCTGATCTCCTGTTTGCTCATTATCAATGTGCTGTTATAAAGGAGGGCCATGTAAATTTAGAAATGCACACTTCTAAGAAAAAATTAACACATTTTAAAAAACGGTTCCCTCCATATTTGTGAAATTCCCTCCATTTTATTTATAAAACCATCCTATCACACATCAGTCTGTCCATTCCATCTCTTATTTCTATATCTTGTTGGATAAAAAGACAACATTCTCTGTTGCGTCACCACTTAACTCATTTTCATCACAACATATGCACACACACTAATCACATTAATTTTAGGCATTAATCAATTATTAAGAAACATGTTTAACTTACCAGTTGAGTATGGAGAAACAAACAGCATTAGATAGCAGATGAACCACAAAACAGATTTCATGTTTTGCTACAGAAGGAAAAAAAAATTCCATTAATATGTTAGTTAAAAATGTCCTGGCTGCACTATCACTTTTATACCTCACTGTACCCATTATGTGGAAAAATGAGTGTGATATGGCCCTTCCTGACATGCACAAGTCACAGTATTATCTGGTCCACAGAGAGAGCTTGGTTTACACTTTCTACCAACATTATATCATTATTGGTTATGACTCTTTGCTGGTAAAAGCATTTTCATAAGTGCATTTATACTGATGCTTCAACATGGAATCTGAAATAAGATGTAAGGCATGGCAGCATACGCACTTTTGTAAAACAGAAAAATGCTCTGAGTGTATAACAATGCTAGTGTATTTAAAACAGCAAAGGTTTTAAGAGCAGACAATCCTATTCTTCTCTGTTAGAAAATTATTGCAATGGACATCTGAAGTGAAGGGGAATGTGCCTCTAATTTTTTTCAGTTATAAATATTCAGGACAAAATATTCCAGAAAGTGGCAAGCAAGTTATCATATAGTAGTAATCATGATGCATTTTAGTTGTGTAACACTGAATATCTAGAGTCAATGTGCATTACAATCCTATGTTTGGTGCCTCTTTTTTCCATATCAAGTTTAAAAAAAAGCTTCAAAGCTTTTTAGTCACTGTGTGGTCTTTCTGTTAGTTACACAATACCCATTTCAAAACACTGCATCACATTACACAGGACTGATGTCCTCTTCAATAAAATACAAGACACACGAAGGTGTATAAAACAGAATACTTCAAACAGCCTGTTTTGTCTATTCCAAGCATATCGGCTGAGACTTCAAACAGCTCGTATGCTGGGTTCTACGTTGAGAGGATCTAAATGTTTTCAATGTCCACACTCTCAGAATCTGCCAAAGATGAATGTTCCTGTTTATTTATAAAATTAGCATGGATTACCATTTTCAGTTAATAGAAGGAGTTTCATACATAGGTTTCCCAGAAGAAGATACTGCAGATGCTTGTCCACTAGGCCAGAAAACAACCTTTTAAATTGAGGGGAAGGGTTCTGTTTATTTTTAGATAAAACTGCTTAAGTACTGAACAAATGTTTGTGCAGCGTTAATAATTAACCAAAACAAGTTAACTGTTTATGTATCCGAGTGAGATTTTCTAGCAGACTTCACCAAAAAAACAAAAACAAAAAACCACAGTTGGGGAAAAAGGAGAAGCTCTGAGCATTTGATGATCTGAGCTCTAGCTCACAAAATATATGATGTAAATATATATGTATATGATGTATATCATATACATGACTGATTCAGTTAATCTATAAGGTGCATCTCTACACTACCTTCAGCCTGAGAAATGGATGGTACAACATAAATTCTAGGGTTTATTGAACAACATTTGGAAGCTTTACTTCAGATTATAACAAGCTTCAAGTATGCATTCCCTTTAGATGTTACTTAATAAAGGACTCTTACCTTAGTCTTCATTTAGCTGCCATACATATATTTTTGCTGACATTTGCCAATGAGTTGGTCATCATTCTTGGAATTTAGACTTATCTGACAAAAAAAAAAAAAAGCCTTATAAAAACCTCAAATGCATCATGTACACAAGAACCACCTCCAAATCATCAAGGGCAAATTTCCACCGATACCCTAAAGATAAAAAGGAAGAAAGTGTCTTTGCAAGATACAGCTTTTAAAAACTGGTAATGCTCAACCTCTGGCTCATGGAGCAGTGATACCCAGTCTGCAGGGCTCTCCACGAGTCTGGAAATTTGGCATCAAAGGAGCGGTGGCAGTGTTAATTGCCACTCCCCTACTGCCAAATTTACAGACCCCTGGGAAGCACCATGGGCCAAATGATGTAGCCCCACACACTAGATTATCAGTCTGCAGCTAGATCCAGCATTCAGGATTGAGCCACTCTACAGGATCTGGCCCATACCACTCATGCAGCCAGCGGGACAGAAGGTTGAGCACCACTGCTGTAAATGGAGAGGCGAGGATAAAATCTTTAACAAGCCCCTCCCACCCTGCACAGCGGATACGCTCTGCGGATCAACAGAATGGTAAAGCAGGTAAGCACGGGATGGGTTAAGGGTTCCCCCTGCCACTGCAAGAGTGCTATCAGGTGCTAGCAGGAGTATAAGGGTCAAGGAGAGAAATTCTCCTCAGCCCTGCAGCCCTTAGACAGTGCCCTCACTGTCCTTTTCATTTGTTGCTTTTCAGCAGCTGCCAACTGATCATTGACACCCTGCCCTCTCTCTCAGCAAGGGAGATGGCAAGCCAACTATCACAGAGCTCCTTACAAGCAAAGAAACCTAAGAAGCAGCCCTCCAGTGCCCCTCTGGTGTAGCTCTCCAAGCAGGGGGCGAGAACAGCTGTATCCCGACCTATTTTTCCAGGACTAAGAATTTCTCAGGAAATCTTAATGCTGGAAATGAACTGTCCACAGCCAGAGAAAGACATTAGCAACCATCTTAATTGTAAAGATTGCTTTATACCTCCACTTTTGACCTAAAAAGTTGTTCTGGTCCAAAGTTTGCTATGCTGGATGTAAGTAATCATGAAAAAAAAAATTTTAAACTATTCTTGAGCTACTGATTATTTTTAAAATTCTCACCGATTTTCAGTTTAAAAATATTTGTAACAAGCTGACCTTTGAACTAGAAGCAAACTAGTCCCTCCAAGCTTCCTAAAGTTAATGCTATGAAAACACAGCATTAACTGAATTTGAAGATTACTGATTCTCTTTTCTGCATAATTTGCACCCCCACCACTCCTGACCATATTTGCATCCTGGGTATGAAGACTGGGGTCATGGGTTCCAACAAGAACAGGAACAGGCATTGTATTTGTCCAACTGCCATTCTTGATGGGATGCAGGATTAAAAATAAATAAATAAAGACCTTTCAGTAGTTCACAGGTTACTAAACCCTTCCTTCAGTTTAAATGGCAACTACCTCATCATCCTACAGAACTGCAGGTTTCAATTTTTTTAAAAAAGGAAAAATTTACTGAGTTAATAAGTAATCAGTCTATCATTAGAGTCTACCACATGAACAAAGGGTGACAGATAAGCTTTGTGCATTAGTTGGAAAAAAATCCTAAAAAATTAAAATTAATCAATGGTGTCAAATTTCTCTGGCCCCCCTGAGCAAAAGGAGTGGTACAGGACTGGTCCACAGATGGATAAATGGTGAGAAGCCAGCCCCACTGGTGGGACCAGCCCTACAGAAACCCCGCTCCACTGTGCCGGATTCAGAGCCTGCAGTGCCCACTCCAGCTGCCATGGGACTCAGCAGGAAGAAGCCTTATATCCCAGGCACTTAGCCACTACCACAGGAACAATGCCAGGATGCTTCCCACAGTGCTGCTAGGGCTCCAGCTCCACTGCTCTTCCCTAGTTGTTCGGCTGGAGAGGGCAGCAGCCCAGGAGCCACAGTAGCACTACGGCTTCTTCCCATGATGGCAGCCAAAAGCCTGGACAAGAGCAGCAGTGCTGGAGCCACTGCAAACCATGGGAAGAAGCCTGATACTGCAGCTTGCTCCCACTGTGGTGGCAGCTACATGCCCAGAAAAGAGCTGCATGCTGAATCCCGTCATACCATTGGAAGAAAACTGCCACTGCAGGAACAAACTGTGGTGCCAGGCATCTTCCCATGCCACTGCTGGGCCTCCAACACCACAGGTCTTACTTAGGCACCTGGCTGCTCCTGCAGGCCCCCACCACAGCCAGTCAAGGTAAAAGTCTGCAAACTGGATGCCCTAGCTCCATAGGCTGGATCCAACCTGCAGGCCGTATATGTTTGTCAGCTCTGCCCTAAATAATTAAACTTAAAGCTCAGCAAGCCATTCAAACCAAAATATGTGTCCGCACACAGGCAAGCACTGGTTTAACAAATCTTAGAAATCAAATTCAACTTTCTGTAGATAAGCCCTAAGCTTCTCCAAATCTACGTACAATGGGTGTGGCTAAATCAGAAGCCACAAGAGATATTATTTCACCATTTGGGAAATGATGCAAGTAAAACCCTGCTTATGTTATGCACATTCAGATAGTTACCTTCCACAACGGTATCTTGATGTGGTCTCTCCCTGCATGCCCTCATTAGTAGACACATTTTGAGGTTTGGGACCTACTTTTGTATTTTTTTACTATTTGGAGTTAAAGTGTGCATTTGTCAAAGGCAGGTAAACCAGATTTTGTGTCCACCAGCCCTCCTTTTCCAAAATTGTAAAGTTTGTAAATACAGAAATCTTGCAAATAGGAAGGTATGCAAAGGTCACCAAAATGTCAGCAGATCTCTGCACGGCAAACAGCGATTGCTCTCAGTTATGGTATGGAGACATTGTTTGTACAAAGAACAGGAGTTTCCAGACAGGCATCACACTCTCTGGATAGCCTTGTAACTCATCAACTCCTCAAAGGGACAGTACTCGTGAGCACAGTCCCTATAATGTGCTCATGGGAAAATCAGATACTTCCTATAACTAAATAGAGCCAAAAATTCCTAAGCCTGATGTTAAAGTAGGCCAGGGTCCAAAAGACCTAGAGTTACATAGGTAACACAAAGAAGACTGAGGGAGGAGCAGAGCAGAAACCACTTGCAGGGTCTCTGGGGTGGAGCTCCCTACCTATATCTCCCGCTATTGGCTGACATAGGTGGTATAGCTCCTGCACTGCAACCCTGAGTAAGCCTGCCTTCCCAACAGACTGGATAGGTGGCACCTCCAGTGGGTTGTTTTGCCAGAGACTGAAATTTAACTATTTTGGATTTCAACTGATGTTTAATAGTTAGGGTTGTCTTTAGGTTTGTATATTTGTTCACGTTCCCACCCTGTAATAAACCCTGTTTTAGTTGCATATTGCTTGCAAGTGGAGAACTCTCTCATTAGGAGGGTAGTAAAGCACTGGAACAGGTTACCTAGAGAAGTTGTGCAATCTCCATCCTTGGAGATTTTTAAGACCCAGTTAGACCAAGCCTTGTGTAGAATAATATAGTTGGAGGTTGATCTTGTTTTGACCTGAGTGAGGTCCCTTCCAACCCTAATTTTCTACGCTTCTGATTCTAAACCACATTTTTTTTTTTTTTTTTTTTTTTTACACTGTGGTCACCCTTCACCATGTCAAGAATTCATTCCCATGTCTATTAAGACAATTATATGGGAAAGTCAATGAGACTTTAGGCATTTGTTTCAAAATGATTTGGGACTGAAACCTTGCCAGCCAACGTCACTGCACAGTGGAGGAGTAATGATCTTTGGCAGAGGATCTGCACACAGTTGACACAGCTGCTTTAGAGGCAATTTGCATTTTTTATAGGAGCAAAGTCCAAGAAGTTCAGCAAGGAATAAGAAGTTGCAAGAAGTGGCTTTGCCAAAGATATGCAAGAAAACGCATTCCAAGACAAAAACAAAGTACCAATCACTTCAAAAGCTTATCTGTGCTTCTATTCCTAACCCACTCCTGAGACATGATGATTCTAAGTTTTTCAGGTGACAGAAATTCAAACTGGTTAGTCAGGTTAGCTGACATAGCAACTTAATTTGAGAATTAACAAGACCCTATCATCTATAAACATTGTGTGTAGTGTGAAGGCATCTCACCACTGGCCTGAAAGACCTCCCTCATCTATTCCAGGACTTCCAAAATGTATGAATCACTAATAAGTTGCTCAGCCTGAGACAGAAATAAAGGATACCTAATTAGTCAAACAGGCTCCCTGTAACAGGCTGCAGCCCAAAGCTCCAGCCAAGCTCTGAGCCGTAATGCTAATTGCAGGCTGCTCAGGAGGACTGGGTCAGCTGAGGGAGATAATTAGTGGTGGTCACAGGAAGCAAAATGCTATCAGGAAGGGGAAGCCAGAGACAAGAAGAATGGAATGGGAAAAGAGTGAGAGTATCCTGCCTGACTAATGGCTGTAATACTAGACCAGTGACTTCCAGGATCTGGGAGGAAACTCAAGTGCTGCAAGATTGGGAGCAGCATCATGGAAGCGAGCCGAGAAGCAGACAGCCTGAGAGGATAGACTGCAGCCAAGGAGGAACAGCAGTACCTTGGTCAAGGGTTGAAGAAGACTCAGACCTACAAGTTAACCCTTTGTAACCCAAACAGTTGACAGTTTGAAGACTGACTGATATAGGAGGATGCCTATGTGACAGGCATACCCTGGGAATATGGACTGTATTATGTTTACAGACTGAGATGAGCAGATTCCTAAACCTGCTACAGTTCCATAAAAACAGCCCCTACCCCCTTTGCCACTGGCAGTCACCCTCCTGCCTTTTGAAGGAAAAAAAAAGCCCTCTTACAAAGCTTTCTAATGCAGAAATCACAGAAAATTAGTTGTATCATTACACATTCTTGTGCTCAGTTAAGAAATTGCTGCCTACAGACTCTAGCATGGTCTGTCTTGAAAATGAGCGGGGATTCTATGTACCCATTACAGTAGAAACTGAACATCCAAGCTCTTTTCCACTGGTTGTAACTTGCATCTGTGGCCATTTTTCCTTCATTTTGGGTTTGTTTGTTTGGTGGCTTTGTCTTTTGGTTGGGGGGGGGGGGGGAGGTGTTCTTGGGTTCATGTGTTTTCCTCCTTTAGTACTTTTGGGTTTTCCTAATGGTTGTCTTGTTTGGTTGGGGTTTTTAGGCAACACTTTACTTATCTTGCACCCTATACAGTTAATGGTTAAACATCTAATGCAAATGTGACTTGGGCTCCCAGAATTCCTTTTTCCCATCCTGAACAAAGAATCACTGAAGTACAGAAAGAGAAGCACACATGCCATCAATAGTAGTACTGCTGCATCAAGGCACGGACTTCAAACAACAGTAAATTTTTCACATGGCAGGAATTTGAACTGGTCAGTCTGGTTAGCTGGTTGTACTTTGCATATCATTAACTTTAAATGTAAGTGGGTGTTACACATTGTAAGCTATTAATTGGGTTGATTGGTTTTTGGTTTGTCTTTTTCTAGTTTGGTCAACTTCAGCCTATTTATTATTTGGTTGGGTTGTTCCTGTTTGTAAGCCGCCACTAATCTATTCACTCTGTTCATTCAGTGAAGTTTTCTGCTTGTTGAACTCCTATTGTATGCGTTTTACTGTCCAATAAGAGGGGACGACAGGCCATCCAAAATTGTTTTGAAGTAATTTAAAATAAAGTAGTGCACATAGTTCACAGATCAATGCTGCCCTTAGTCCAACTTCACTAGTATGGAAAGTACATAACAGGAACGATTAACCTGTGAACTTCACCTACAAAACTCTTCATAGGTCAAGTGAACTACAGAACCCAACTATGGAAGACCTGTACCAGAAGCTAGCCCACCCATGAGTTTTTCATAAAACATAGCACCAGTTTAGGAAAGGGAACAGTGAGAAACTCCCTGCTACACAGCCACCAAAGCTAACTAGCATGCACAGAGGAAACCATCTACCCACAAAACTCCAGGAGTCAGATAGCCCAATTGTCCCACTATAGTAGCACAGTACCCAATGAGATTCTTCACCTATGTACCCCAGCCACTGACTCATCCTGAGCCAAGTGGTACAAATGAGCCAAGCAAAAGATAATTATTTTGTTTAAGTTTTCTTGTTGTGCCAACCAGAGCCCTACTAGCACTATCATGCCAAAACCTCTAGACAGCATCAGAGGTGAAAGGACATGGCTGACTGAATAAGTTAAACAAAGTTCTCCTATCAGCCACTTCAGTAGGACCAAGTCCCACACCCTTCAATAAAGAGGCCAATTACTGTAATTAAGAGAGAACTGCAGGCTAGCAGATAAGCACAAGCTTAAGCAGCATTGCTAGGGACAAGAATTACACACTGGTGTAAGTGATCAGAAACTAGTTCAAATCCATAATGCAACAGAACTTCAGTGCACACAAAACATTTGCAAAATGGCTGAAACCAATGTAAGTGTCTCGGCCAGGCAGGGCTGACCAAGGGAGCGGCGTTTAATTAAACAGACATCAGGCGGGCTGGTGGTTGGAGAGGCGAGACAGCTTATTGATTGCAAAACAAAACTTTTACTCACGCCACTGGTGGCAACTTTGCGGGTGAGGTGGTTGCTTGCTTGGTTACAGGTTACACAGTAAAGCAACAAGTTGATAATTTCATGGGCGCAGCAAGCCGGCAGGGGAGGGGGTACATCGTGGATTTTGGCGATGGGAAGGCTTTTGGTGGGTGATCAGTTCGCCAAGTTTATCCTGCCACATGCTCAGAGCTCTCCGAAGTCTTTCCCGCAGTGTGATCAGAGTTCGCTCTGCTCTGATTTGGGTGGAACCTGAGCAGACTTTTATACTTTTAAAGTAGCCAACGATAAGCCGCCAAGTAGGAATACCTAATGAGGTGGAACATGACTAAATTTAGAGTAATGCCAATCACTCAGAGGGGGTAGTCTATTGTGTCAGGGACACTCACTTGATTTGGGTTGTGACAGTAAGATAAACCTGGATGGATGTAGTATCAAACTCAGCTGATTTGGGTGAAACCATTTTATTGAACTTCTGTCCCAGAACCCCTCCAGATTCAAGTTAATTCAGTCCCCCAGCATCCCAGGATACTTTGTGTCTCTCCCACTAAGTTCCCCCCCCCCCCCAAGGTGGGTGAGCTAACGTTGGCTCAAACTGTCTATTCCATCTGAGCAGGGAGTTGTGCTTTAGCCCCTGGTACCTGCAGACATGTGGCTGCATTTCTATAATCAAAAGTGAAGGTCTATTCACTTGCTTACTGGTTCAATCTACACAGTTTAGCATAATTTGCAAAGCCTTCAATTCAGCCTCAGACTTGTTGACTATCTGTACTCAGCCTATGTATACTTGAGACATAAGCACATCTGGTATCCTTCATTTCCCTGTTTTGCTTGGAGCCAAGGCTCACACGATTTATTGGGTACTTTCCAGCTGTGGCAAATGGTTATCACCACACTCAGCTGTGTCGTAGGTCTAATTTTTGTAAAAAAGCCTTGCAGACATTGTGCAATGTACATCAGACCACATTTGTACACGCAGCGCTTCTAACATTTAGAGACATCCCCATCATCCCAAAAGCATGTTTTACCACCATTCTGCAACTGCTTGCATGCATAATTGAATGTTCTGTACAGCTCTACACTGTCACGGTACCGTGCCACAAAGCCACATCAGGTGAGGGTAAGCAGCCCCCCCCCAAATGTACAGGTAGACATATGAGCTGCCTACATGTGCTGGTTCATGTTCTAATTAGAAGGCATGAAGGCAAGTTAATCAAGTTTGCTCCACATTCTAATTAAAATGCTCTACCGTGGCTTCACTGGCACATAGATAAGCCCCCATGGGTTTAAAAACAGCCAGTGGGGCGATTTATCTAAATCTTGTCAAATAAAGTTTAAGTAAAATGTCCCATAGCCATTTTTAAACATGCAGGGGCTTAATACTCATGACAGTGATGTATTTTAATTAGAGTGGTTCCCAGAGAGCTGCTCTAATCAAGACACCCCCTACCCAGCCTCCAAGCATGTGTATAAGCAACCATGTATTCCATTAATATCCATACTGTTAAGAGGGAATAAAGCTCCAACAGGCAAGAAGCAGAGTTCTGAAGAGATCAGGTATTGACTTGCTTGGATACACTGGATCTTTATCCAAGCAAATAAATGCCTGATCTCTCCAGAACCCTGCTTCTTGCCTGTGATGCTTCTGTTCAGAAACCTCTTCCTGTGGTCTACTAGATCCTGCTGTGTACTAGGAAGTAGCTTCCCCTTACAGCAGGGGTGGGCAAAATGCAGCCTGCAGGCTGGATGCATCCTGCCAGGCCATTCTATCCGGCTCGCAGGACCCCTAAAAAAAATGTAGAAAATTAATATATGTCTGCCCCTGGCTGCCTGTCATGCGGCCCCCGATGGCTTGCCAAAACTGAGTAAACGGCCCTTCACTTAATATAATTGCCCACCCCTGCCTTACAGCCAACATATTTCCTTGCTCCTTCACAAAGGCAGACTATGGGTACATGTACCCTCAGAGATCCCCGTCCAGTTTGAGTGCTCTCTGAAAAACAGTTATTGCAAACAAATCCTTCAATCCTATCGCACAGCAATAAAAAGTTTCACTATGACAGCCCCAAGCCTCCACTGTTCCCAGAGTTCAACAGTTGCCATAGCCAGGCCAAAACCTGCTAGCCATGGATCTTTACTAGTCTGAGGTAGCCAGTTTCCAGACTGCCTGCAATGGCAACACACTTCCATAGAACCACAGACTCTCTTCATCACTGCACTCTGATACTGGTGTTCTTGCACTGGGCCAAAAGTTCATGAAGAAATTATGAATCCTATTTCTGCAAAGCCGTTAATCCTATTTCTGCAAAGCAACGTGATGCCACACTCCATGCAAGTTCCCTTGCCCCAGGAGAATGCTCCCACGATGGACCCATGGCTGATATACTCCATTATAACTGTACTAAACAGTAGGGCTGTGTGGAATTCCGCCAGCTGTTTCGAGCTCAAAACGGAGAAACCAAAAACGAAATGAAGGGCTTCGAAACAGCCTCAAAATGAAATGAGGGCAGTTTGAAACATCGTGAGTTTCAAAGCTGAAGCTGGGCTTGCCTGCAGAGAAACAAAAAGTAAGGAGAGGGAGGTGGAAAAGTGGGGAAGGACTGCTCTGATATTGACTGTGTAGCTAGCCAGTAACTGTGATCCTTCCCTGACGTCCCTTCCAATCCCAGTGTTCTGGGGGAGGGAATGGAAAAACAGCATAAAAGGCAGCATTGTTTAAACTGGCCTACTTTCTGCCTTGGGGTCAGTTACTGAGCTATCTTCCAGAAGCTCAGCAGCATTACACAACAAAGGCTACTACCATTGATTTCCTACTTGCTAGCCTAGCAAATGGGATTCATCAATTCCTTTTGCTTTCTTTCCATCCTTTTTTTTTTTTATTATTATATTCATTGATTGATTACTTTCCATTTATTCCTCCCCCCCAAAATCCTCTTTTTGTTTAGTCTACTTTGATTCTTTTCAAATCTTTGCTGTCTCTCACAGTATGCATTCCATTCACTGTGCAGGGAAGCACAGCATAATTATATTGCATATTATAATATGGAATTTATGTAGGAAAACAAACATACATTTATATATTTTTATCTTATTTAGTACATAAATATATACAAACAAACATACATACATTACACAAATACACATGCATACACTTACCTTAATATCTACATATATTACATAAATCAGATGAAGAGACAGATTTTCCAGCACACTAAGGCAAAGACAAGACACAAAGAAACATACCATGAAGCATGCTGGAAAGGCACCTGGCAAGCCTTCAGGGAGGTACAGAAGAAGGGGTAGAAAGAGAGCTGTAAGTTCCTCCCCTCTCCCCACAAACTGAGACATAGCCTCTTTACTACAACAAAAGGCATGAGGCTGGTTGCAGTGGAGATGTGAGGCTCCAGATGAGCTCAACTTAACTGCCTGGGATGCCAGCTTTCAGGATAAGAGACCCTTTGTCAGGCTGAGGAAGCACCTGCAGTTCGTGTGTGTTGCTCCTGGATGGAAGGAACAGTAAAGCAGCTAGAGGCTGGCATGTGATGCAGGCAAGAAAGCCAGTCAGTGAAAATGGAAATGGAGGCATCAGGGGGTGAGGGACAGGCTGTGTCAGAATTCCAATATCTATACTCAGTACAGGAGTTTCTGTACCTACTACCTAGGAGGTTGATGAAGTGCAGTTACAGGCTACTCTGTGAAAAGTGGTTGAACTAGCACCCATCTCCTTGAAACCTGGCATGCCCCAATTCCTAGAAGGGCTCTATTTGGCCTGATAAGAGAGATGCACACTAAGGACGTGCCAAACAATATGGACAGCTCTGACAGGAACTGTAAGATGCATTATAAGCAGGAAGAAAGCATGTTGAGATAGCCAAGGTGCACCCACACCTAACTTCTAGTGAGAAAAAGTTTTATCTCGTTTTCCAAGAAGATTTAAGAACCTGTTAACATATCTATTTAAATGTTAAGATTTTGCAATTAGTGGGTAAATTTATCTTTCAAATAGCAAATTTTACTCGTTCTGTCTTGACAGTGCATTGTGCATAGATGAAAATATGTACATGGGGACAAGTTAAACAAATATGGAACTGCCAAGTTGAAAAACATGATGTTTTGCTGGCATCTCTGATGAAATTCTTTCCATTTGGGATGGATTTTCAGAGGCAGCTTGGATTGCAAGGCTCAATCCAGCCTCTAGCTAGTTATATTAGCAGTACAGCATAGAATAAAGGACAACAGTTAGTTATGCAGAAGAAATGGCATGGAACAAGTAACTGCCAGGTTTAATGTTAAATTTTTTTAGACAGCTCTGTCAATACACACCTCTTGTGCAAAAAATGACTTCAAAGATACATCTTCACTATATAGTTAACCCAAGGTCTGTTTCAGGTTTTAGTCCAACACTTTCCACTCCATGCCAAAACTAACAACTACAAACAAAGGTACTCTCTCCTGACCAGATTTAACACCCTACTATCCCTCACTGGAGGTCTAGATTAGAACCTAGCCTCTGCTTTTACTCAAGCAGTACAAACACAAACTAAGTGGTTTAGTTTTAACAGTCCTCCACTGCCCTTCCCACAATTCCTCCAACCCCTCAAAAGGACACACAAGTTTTCCCACAGCTGACTGGAAAAAAAAAAAAAAAATCACAGCAAAGTATGTCTACAGAAAGAACCATGGGATAGTCTCACCCAGACATACCTCTGAAGGGAGACAGAGTAAAAGATGCAGATTTACAAATTTACTGTGAAGATGCTTGGCTAACCTGGGTACTAAATGATCATGTAACTGGAGGGAAGGCACAGCCTAATCAATGCTTCAAACTAGTGCTTGAAAAAACACACTTGTGCTAACAGTGAGTAAAAGGGTGTAGTGAATTTAGAGGCTTCAGCTGTGTATCTATGAAGAATTTTACTTTCCCTTAAAACAGTACGTTTCTACCTCTTAAAATTACCTTAGCAAGTGAAAAGAAGCATTTGCCGTCTCCAATGCTTTCATGCAGACTGCTGATAAAACTCACTACTTTGCAGGGCACCAGGAGAAGAAAATTAACAAGGCTGATCATTTGTACTGCTGATATGCAGAGTGACTGTCAAATCATACCAGTTTCATATTCCCAGCAGCTTTCCCAGAGCAATCTGGAATTATGTTCATGAGAAAATGAGGAGGAATATGGACGGATTTCCTCCCATTCCTTGTACAAATCACTGCATAGTGAACTCCAAGCTTATCAAAACATCTCTCCTCCTCCCCAAAATCAAATAAGTGATCACAACAAACCCATTCTAACTAATACAGACATATACATCTTACCAAAATGTCCCATTAGAGTATCAGCATTCTGGACTTGCACATGCTGCACAACAGCCCAGATATGAATAGTGTTAAAGAATATTTAAGATCCTGTGGTCTTATCAATTGACTAATAAAGTTATTTGACTTTTGGTTATTTCAATATAAAATTGTATAAAAATCACCATTAATCATGTATTTGAATCTTGTGCTCTTTGTGCTACAAATACTTCTGATAATTCCATAACTAAGCATAACCATACTACAATTTTACTTTCTAAACACTATTTCCTACTGTTTTGCACGCAGTTTTTAGTAAGCATGCAGTATAAACCTTATGTAAAAGTTCTCTAACAAATAAAGAAATCATTGACTACATCATAAAGAGAGAAAAACCAATAGATTATAAACACGGATGCCTTAGTCATGCAGGCACACAGTCAGGATAAACAATGAAAGAAAGGGCAATGAAACTTATTTTAGCCATCCAAAACAAATCATAAGTGACACTATGATAATGGCACTTAGTTCAAACTCTGAATTCCTTGGCTTGAAAATACAGATGAAAGCCTTCCAGAGCTAATGCCTACTATATTTTCCTGAATAGCTTTTTGTACCATATCCCTGTATTATTTAATGAATCCAACTTTAGTCACAAATAAGTTGGGTGGAAAAGCTAAGAAATCACCTCTCTCATATTAAAATAGAGGAAGAAAAAGAACAAACAAATGTATATACAAATGATCAATGTACAGTTGTAAATATAAAACAACAACATTAAAATTATCACCCAGTCTCCATTCAGCAGAAGCATCTACCATCTATTCCAAGATTTAAAAGCCTCTCCCACCTCACAATTTTCATCAAGTGTCTCCCCTCCCACCTTGGCTACTGCCAACTCCTCCTAACAAATTTGCCTAAGACCTATCTTGACCATGTCCAATCCAGGCGTAGGATCATAGGAAAGTCGAGTTAGTGCTGCTTAAGGGGGAGAGGGGAGATCGGGATCATCCCCAACTACACCACCCCGACTAAGCCTCTTCAATCTGCTCTTGGTAATTCCCAAGGATAGGGACTTCCTAGCTCCTCACGGCTCCACCACCACAGTCAAAAAGCTCATCTCCAACCTAAAGTTTCACCTGCTGCTGCTGGAGGCTGTTGCTCCTAGTCCTGTCCCCTAGGGCTACAGAGAAAAGCCCATCCTTAACCACTCTGTAATCTCTCTTTAGGTATTTGAAGATGGGTATCAAGCCCTCCCCCTCACTAAATAACCCCTAGTCCTTGCAGCCTTCCCTCCTGCGCCTGGCTTCCTCAAATCCTGTGTGCTGTAAGACGCTGGACTCTTTCCAATCCCTCCACATCCTCCATAAAGCAGGGGGAGGATTTCCTAGAAGGGGGCGGAGATCTTTTAAACGGACCTGGGATGCGGCTGGGAGCAAGTCAGAGCAGCTTGGGCAATGGCCCTTCTTCCCCGAAGCCTGCCTGGCTGCATCCCAGCAGCACAGCCGGGCCAAAGATCTCCCCTTAAGTAACACCTCTCTCAACGACTGCAACACCCCAAGCGCAGCCTCCCCTCCTGCAAGCGGAGCACCCCAGCTCCCCCGCCCCGAGCCGGGCAGGGCTGGGACTGCACGATCCAGCCCTGATTTCCAAGCAGCTCCCCACCCCACGTGCAGGAGGCTCCCATCAAGCCAAGCCCACCTCCACCTCCACCTCCGGTAAGGGAAGATCAGCCACAACGACTGCCAAAAGCAGCGTCCGGCCGGCAGTAGCAGCCACGGGGCGGGAACACCCGCCACCTCCGCTCCAGCCGCGCTGAGTCAGCCCTGGCGGGGCCCCGCCCCCTCGGACACGTACGGGTGCTGAGTCACGCCGCGCCGAGCTCCGCGCTGCCCCGCCGGGCCCGGGGCTCAGGCCTCCGGGCCCGAGTGTCCTGCGGGGCTCTGGGCTTAGAGCTGACGCCTTTTCTTCGGCCCACTAAAACATCGCAAAAAAAATAAATACACATTTTTAAAAATTTCTGCACGTTTTCAGGCACACGCCCTCCCTCAGGCTCAGGGAAAATTAAAAACAGTAAAAAGTCCTCGTAAGTAGAAAAAAAATTGCATTTTTTTTGCAATGTCTTAGTGGGTCTAATAAAACCATCTCTGAACGAAGAGTTCTAGAGTTTCGCAATTCTTTTCGTCTCCGACCAACACGGCTACCAAGTACATCCCTGCGCATTGCCACAGCCTGGGGCGCAGTGAGAGCCCGTCAGGGGTACACTGTGCAGTACCTGTTAGTGTTGTCAGAACTACCATAATTATTGTATTTGTAGGATAATTCCAACCCTCGGACAATGCATGATCGATAATATGCAATGTGCTCAAAATGCATGATAATTTTGGAAATACGGGTTGCGGCTGTGTTGGTCCACAGGCAAAAGCAATCAGAACTCTTGGTAGAGGTGATTTTTTTTTTTTTTTATTACGTCAACTAACTAGATAGTTGCAGGAAAAAAAATGTAGACAGCTAATTGACACAACAAATTCAATACTCGAATTGCTCTCAGGGAGACCAAACTGACTTTTGAAAAAAAAAATTATTATTAATGTATTTTGTGTTCCAGGTTAAATCACCTAAATCAGTTCCAAATCATACCAAAAGAGCAGAGTTCAATTGTTCCAAAACCCATACCAAATGAGGACTCAATTACTCTAAACGCCACCCGTGGTGCTACAACCTGTGAATATTCTCCATCGCAGGCTCTCACTCTGGGACTTCCCATACTCCCCAACCCATTGGCAGGGTCCAAGCCCAGAGGTCTTGGCATTCAGCTCAAATCACTCAGGAAAACTAAACTAATCTTAGGGTTTGTTGTCAGCACTTTCTTATGACAACTTACCTCAAAATGAAATGTTTCAACTATGATGAACCAGTTCTCACTCACTGACATGTTACAGTGAGCAATATAAAGTAAATAAGACTTATTTGCATACTTATCTGGAATTTTTTTTCAGTATACAATAGCTTTTCAGCAAATGCAATAATTTTGAGCTTCCAATATGATCATTCTATATTGAAGATGTTGGTATCAGCCCTGTCATGTGTGCTGCTGCAAGCAAATCTTAAACAGATTGATGTCACATCTTCTTGATAGAAGATCCTATGACCCCAGCTGACTTCCTGCCCTTTGGGCAGGGGGCTGGACTTGATGATCTTCCGAGGTCCCTTCCAGCCCTACTGTCTATGAAATCTATGAAACAGTGGTTCTCAAAACTTTTTTGTCCCAGGAGCCATTTGCAAACACTGATGGCCAGTCTCAACCTGGTGCCCCTCACTCCCAGCTCACTGCCCCCCAGCCCGAGGGCCCAGCCCCCCAGTATGTGGGGGAGAGGGTGGGCAGGGGGAGACCAAACAGCCTCTGGCATGCTGGAACACTGCCAGCCTGCAATGGAAACGCTATGATTTTCCACAGATTTTTCCTTTAAAGGAGAATCCTTTTTAAAAATTTGAGGCCCTTTCATATACAGGTTTCCCTCGATTTATGTGGGTTCAATTTATGCAAATTTGCTCTTATGCGATTACCCTTTTTATACCTGAAATTCGTTATATGTGAAATAAATTCACTGTTATACTATCAGCATAGTTGCACTCCCCCCCCACCAGCAAGTAAATCTGTGAGGGGAGAGGAAAGAGCCGTGAGCAGAGGAGATGGGTAAGGGGAGGGGAAAGGGCTGTGGGGCTGGGGCCCCACTCACCGCAGCACCTGCTGCAGCTGCTCTGGTTACGGCTGCAGTGGTTTGTAGCTGCTGGGCTGCACCATGCCCCAACCCACCTGGGGTTCTACTATCCCTGAGTCGCCAAGGGCTGCAAGCTGGCAGCATCCACTTCTCCCAGGACTGCAGCAGGGGCAGGCAGCAGTGGGACAAGAGTGTCTGCCGCTCCCGCGGTGGTAGCAGGGGTGACACCAGGCTCTTCGCGATGTTCCGAGTGGGTGGCAGCCCCACTCACCCCACTGCTCCATTTTTCTCCACTCACTGCAGCTCCTGCTGCAGCAGCCCATACCAGCTGCTTGCAGCCACCAGCTGCTTGCTGTACCACTGCCCACCATGGTACAGCCCAGCAGCTGCAAGCAAGCAGCGCCTGCCACTCCCGGGGCTACAGCAGGGACAGGCAGCATCCTATAGCGAGATGAGAGCAGGCTGGAGACGGTGGCCACTACAGGCTGGGACTGGCAGCAGCACCAGGCTCTTTCTAGTGCTCAGGGTGGGCTGTGGCAATGGGAGGGGGGCTGCTGCCACCCCAAAATTTGCCAGAGCTCCCCACAATCTGCCCTCCCAGTACTGCTGCCGAGCGCTGGGAAGAGCATGGTGCTGCTGCCAGCCCCAGCCTGAAACAGCCACCATCCCCAGCCCACTCTAGGCTGCTGCCTTCCCCTGCTGTAGCCCTGGGAGCAACAGACACTGCCTGCTTGCAGCCGCTGGGCTGAATCATGGTGCAGGGTTCAGGGCACGCTACAGCTCAGTGGCTGCAAGCAGCTGGAGTCAGCCACTCCCAGGGCTACTGCAGCAGGAGCTGCAGTGTGTAGAGAGAAGTGGAGCAGTGGGGCTGCCACCCACCCCGAACATCGCAAAGAACCTGGTGCCACCCCCGCTGCAGCCCTGGGAGCAGCAGATACTGCCAGCTTGCAGCTGCTGGGCTGCACCATGTCCCTCTGCCCGCCCCTTCCTTAGCCGCAGCCTCACTCACTCTCCCTCCTTCACCACCATAGGAACACATCCCCTATCTGTTTCATTGTAAACCGGGTTTGCTTTATGTGAATTCGATTTATGCACTGCTGCTGGGGAATGCATCTACCACATAAATTGAAAGAAACCTGTAGTCTCGAGAGCCATAGGTTGAGAAAAGCTGATCTAGATCACTGAGGAGGGATGAAGGTCATCATCAACACTGGTACTGGGGTCTTCATGGAAACCATTCACAGCAATGCAAGCAGGGGCTGCTGCGAAATGGAGTCCAGCTGCTGGCCAGATCCACCATTATGTCCACTGCTGATCTAAGGGGTCCATGAAAGATGACTGATGAACCAAATGTGTCTTTGACTGCTACTGCTTATACTGCAAACAGAATAAAGCACTCCTTAATAAGTGAAAGATGAAATTGTATTAAATAAAGACAAGTTGCTGAATATGAATTTCAGCTTTTCATGAAGTGAAAGCTAGACTGGCATTTTCTTGGGGTGCCTAAAGTCTAAAAACGCTAAGAGCCAGTGGCTTAGAGACCAGCTAGTGCCACCCTGCTCCACCCTCTGGTTAACCTCAGACTAATATAACTAAGCACCTCTCAAGTTTTAGCTTTCTTCCTTGTCCCAGGTTTAAGGCTGCCATCCCTTCCCACTCTCTGTGCCCATCCCAACCAACCTGATTTGAAGTCAACATCTATCAAAACACACTGTCCACGAAAAACAATCAGGCAGTTTTAGCAAGAGAGAAATGTTTCATTCCCCTAAAACAGCCTTTATAGCCTGCACATGCTGAGCTCTCTGGATCATATTTGTGTGGGCTTCTGCCAAGGTCCATTTCCAAAGGTTGTTGGTTTTACGTTCCCTATTCAATGTTTCTTGTTACCTCATGGGTCAAGGAAGCAGGCCTCTCTCTCCTGTATTAGGCTGGCCACTTTTTTTCTGGTGCTCTTCTTTAACCAGTTCCAATCATGATACACAATTACACCTAAGGAAGGTCAGGCTTCTCCAAACATCTATCTGCCTTCAGATTTGTACCCCCTTCTCCAAATGTTAATCTCCCCTTAGTTACACAGAAGATACATATAGCACTTTGTATAGTCTATCTGCTTATAGGATCTAGCGCACCTACAATATTTCCTTGTTTTCAAAGTCATTCTGGAGCACTTTTAGGGCCCTTTGTTTTTCAAGTCTTGACAAAACCATCATTCAAAAGACAAAAATACACTTTAAAAAAGGGCACACCCATGTCATCTCAGCCTGTTTACAAATTAGCAGTGAAATGCGCAATGCATATGTCTCAGTGGAGGATTTTTCTAGTAAGAGAACCTTTGCTGTACAAGCGTTTCAACTGCATATCTGTCCAGAAACTAACAATTAAAAAAGAAGTAAAATAAGTTTTTGATATGCTAGGATTTCTTGTAAAAACCCAGGAAACAGAATAGCTTTTATTAATATTTCTTCTGTCTGTGCTACACCATTGTAGATGTATTTACTTATTGCTTTTCTTTTCTTTTTTAAATTGTGATCTCCCATTCTAACTTTCTGAGACTGTTCTCTTTGTCTTCTGACTATGAGTGCAAACAAGCATATGCAGAACTTGACTCAGGTTTAGGCGACTTAAATTAAGCCCCCTAACGTAAGCCAGGATTTGTGAGGGAAGTGTTTGCTACTTGCTGGGAAGAGGTGCAGGCAGCCAGAGGCAAGTAAGTCTACAGGCGAGGGCCTGGCAGGATCGGGGCTAGGGGAAAGCTGATCTATGGTGGAGGAGGTCTGAGGTGGGGTGGAAATGACAGGTCCAGGGAGGTTGGCAGGTCTATGGTATGTCTGAGGAGGGGAATAGTCATAAGGCAGGGTAAAATTAACCTGGCCAGGGTCAAGGGGTAAAAACAGGCCAGCCCCGGAACTGTGATGAGTGTCCTAGGGCTGTTCTATGAACTCATCCAAGTGTTCACTAGGCTGGGTTAACCTCTGCTAGATAGTGTAAACCTTTTTCTGATCTAAAGGTTGTTCACCTAGGATTGGTTAGGAAAGTTTTATATATGTAGTAGCATTTGTACATACCCTAGACCACTGACAGTTGTCCAGGGTTTTTTCCTGAACTAAACTGACAGATTTTAAACATGAAATCCAGCATACAGAAATGTTATGACTTTGCTGTTTTTCATCATAACTAACCAAGTTTTTTTTTTCTCTCTTTCAGGGTTGTTATTCTGTCCAGTTTGGGGTGGAAATTATTATATTATATATTATAATTTTGATCTGAGAATGCACACTTAAAATTAGTTTTTGCAAGATTTCCACTTAGTCGGAGACAATTCCTGGATGTTAACAACTTACCAGGACAAAACAGAGAGAGACCTTTATTTTCCAGAAGATATCACAGTGTGATGTATTGCAGCTTTCCAAGATCACACTTTCACTGGATGATTCACAGCCATTTTGAGACCTAATTCTCTTTTGTACACTACAAACTTCAGAGACAAGGGAAATAGGATAGAAATGGCTGACTAATTTCCAGTTATCCATACTCGAGTTTCCATGGATGACTGCCAAAAGAAAAGTTCAGGGAGTTTCCCAAGATGATTTGTGAATTTTGGGGTATTTTGTATGTATATATTTGTACATTAGTTATAAAGTTTGAATTATTAAAACATTCTAGAGGTGTTGTATTGCTAGTTTTATTGGAAGAAACAAGGGCTGGGTAAGCACTTAGAACTATAGGCAAAACATTTTCCCCTTCCCTATATTAAGAAAAAAACAGAACCTCATGTGTCTTTATTAAAAAAAAAAAAGATTATTAGCCAAAATAATACTCAACACAATCTTCAGTTTCTCCTCCTAATAGACACATCCCATAAGGCCTGAATTTTAACTAACTGCCTCAGGAAAAAGGGGATATAATATCTAAGAACACTGAACAAATACCAATTTAACATTGCAGCAAAAACAACAATGCACAACTGAGAGAACTACTTAAAATGATAATGCAGATTTAATTTGGCTGGTTTAACAGGACCATATGTCCTTTCAAAAGCTAGAGGCCAGTTAACTCTTGTTATAATTAGTAGGTTCAGCTGGAAATGGTCCTATATTCCTCGCAAAGAGCTTAGAGACTACAGGAAAAAGACAGTTTCCTGCAAAAAATCCCCAAAAACAGGGATTGAAGAGAAGGAACCATGAGAAGCAGCACCTTATCTTGAGGGACCATGGGATACCTTACAAAAAAAAGTTTGTGACCAAAAGATCCAAGAGGCTTGGATGTATTGGCTTAAAACATGTTCTTTAATTCCAAATCTTGTAATTAGCCCCCCAACTGGGGTTCCTCTAACTCTCAATTCTTGTTATATTATTCATAAGAGACACCAATTGAAAAAAGATTAGGTGCCACCTGTTCCAGATTAATTGTTGAAACAAACCAGGAAACTCCCTACCACAGACATATTAAAATCTAATTGTATACAAAATGCAAAATAGCTAATATAGACAGAGACAAGAGATAGAGGAAAAAAACAGAAACTTTAGGAGCAGAATTAAGCATAAGCAGTGAGAATCTCAGCTCACAACTTACTTGGCATTTTTCAGAAAGTAATGTTTGAGGTACTCTTCCCTTCCCAAAAGCTAAAAAATATAAATATAAAACTTGTGTTAGGTGCTATGGGATAATGTCACTTGAGTAAGCCAAAAGTCAAATCTTATGAACAGAATGTTTGTTATATGTAGGCATTTAGAAAGGCCAGAATACCAAAGGCAAAAGAAAGAATCTATACTAGTTTTAATCTGCAATTAAACACACATTCACATAAATTACTTAATCCCAACATTAGTTATATGTAACAACTTTAACACTTCCACAGTAACGTTGCAAACTTGGTCCCCCTCTAGTCCAAGTAGCACCCTTCAGCTGCAGACACTGGGTTGTAGCAGTGTATATCCCAGTGCTGGGACCTAGCTGGGTCCCAGCAGGCACAGACCATGACTCTTATCTCCCAGCCTGGGGGAAGGAGGAGAAGAGGAATGTGAAACCCCTGGGGCAGGGAGATCACAGCTGCCACAGTCTTCCAGTCCCGAGGGCCTCATGCATCCCCCAGACTGGGAGATCATAGCAGCTGCATCTCCCAGCCACAAGGATATGTGAGGTACCTCTGTGGCTAGAAACCCCTCAGCTGAGGGACTCCCACCTGCAGGAGGCTGCTTCTTGCCAGTGCAGGGGGAGCCAGTCAATGCTGAGATCTACTACACAATCCTACAATCACACCTTCTGCCATGCACATGTGGTAGGGCAGGAGGCACAACTGTGTGGATCACACATTAGATCCCATTCCCATTGTGCCTTTACCTGCACATTTAAGGGGGCCAGGGTCATATAATCACTGCAAAATAATGCCATTCACCCATAGTTTTAAATCTTACTGAAAGATTCTTCAGTCCCTCTGAAATGGGCTTTCTGAATGGAAGGTGGAATTACTAAATAAAAACATAAGGTACCATGATACATAGATCAGCCCACTGTGACTTCTTCATCCCTTACCATCACACAGACACACAGTGGAATATCTAGCCTTCTGACCAGGTCCCACCCTTTCCAAAGATCTGCTACCTTTCACCAGTACTCATGAGCCTCCTACCATACCTGACATTTTTCCATCAGGTACAAAGGGCTTCAAACACAGTTGACGGGAGTTCATACACACATCTACAGGTTTTGCAACATAAGTCTTGCAAAACCCCCTTCATCTTTCATCAGAATGCTAACTCACAGTACCAGTCAGCCTTTGTTTTATTACTAGAACAATTTCACTGGACAACTTCCCCACCCTGGGGCCCTCAGCAAAAACTAAGCCCATCTCTTGCTCTTCTTC
Organism: Caiman crocodilus; assembly: GCA_030014935.1. NCBI lineage: Eukaryota > Metazoa > Chordata > Crocodylia > Alligatoridae > Caiman > Caiman crocodilus. The sequence continues at coordinate 86,042,567 of JAGPOW010003316.1, read as the reverse complement.
AGCTTCTCCCTCCAGAACCAGGCTCCCTTCCTGTATCTTTCAACAGGTCCCACATGTAAATAATAACAACTTTCCCCCATTTCTTTTAGATCTTCCTTTGAAGTTCATTAGTTCCCCACACCCTCTCCAGCTGCTCATTATAAATCTCTTTCCAGACCAGCTGCAGCCCTGGTCAGTTCATATTGGCCAACTATCTTTCCTCTCCCTCTTCCCCCTAGAAAAGGGCAGCATTATCCTATAATGTCACCTATCTGAATAGCTGTAGGTATTTATTAGTTGCAAATATCTTTGTATGTTTCAAAATAATGATTTCATAATAACTCATTACCAGATACTTTTCTCACAGAGAAAAACAAAATGTAATTCTCACAGTGGTTTCAACACATTGAGAACACATTCGCACTTTACTGCTCTGAATTTTATCATTGATAGCTTTACTGTTCTACCAGTGAAATGTTGCTGTCCTCTGAAGAGCTACATTTCTCCTCAGACAAGGGAAAACAGAATCAAATATGGCAGCACAGTTAGAAGAGCTAGTTCGTGGTTTACTGTAGTTTAAATATAAGGAGCTGTCTAGAGCTGGGAAAGATATTCAGCAGTTATAGCTGGTGGATCTCACAGTCTATGTACAGATAGTCAAGAAGTTTGAGGTGGAATCAATTCAGTCTTTGCAAGTTTCTCTAAACTGCATAGATTGAACCAATAATGAGTGGTGCTGATGAGTTTTCAATTGGGAAAGGCAGGCGGAGGCCTGCTCTGACCCAGGCCAGAAAACAGGGGGGCACTCAAGCATGTTTCCCAGCCTGCCCCCACAGAGGAAAAAGCCTTCCTTCTGGTGCCGGGCCCCAAGCTGGGCATCTGGCCATAGGGGGAGCCCCAGAAAGAAGGATCAGGCTCTGCTGCCTGGCACAAGCCAGTCCAGCATATCTTGCCAGCTGCTACCAGTGCTGGGTTCTGGCATTACATGCAGGGAGGCCCAGGAAGCACATGCCAGGCGGCAGGGCCCAATTCTGCCCTCTGTGGAGCACTCTATTCCATGGTTCCCCTTGACAGCTATTAATTGCTCCTTTTCTTTCTTTTGTGTTGTTTCTAATCATTCCATACATGTCTACATCAGGTTGGATTATGCTGGGGAACTCAACAGTGGAAACATACATCTCCTACTTGCTCTCACTGCACACCTGTGAAATGCTCCCCAAAATGTCATGTAACAGCACCAATAAGCTCATCTACACTTGAGAGCATGAGACTAGTGATGGGTGTTCCAGAAACTAGCTATGTGACAGTTTTTCAGCATTCAGATGGAGTAGAAGCAAGTGAGTACGGCATGTTTTCAGGATGGCACCCCATAGCATGGGGCAACATGACACCAGCATGCCCTCCTTATCACCAAAGCTGTCCCCCTACGTTAACAGCAAATGAAAGATGTCCTCCAGTACTGCTTCATGATGCATAAAGGTAGCCTCAATTATCCTGATCTCCTTAGGCATGTGTAAACGAAACAGAGGCCCTAAATTGAAGCAGTGGCTTTTTAAAAACACCACTTCAATTTAGGATTGATTAAACCCCCGTCTCCTGCACACACACACACCTTACCTGCCTCTCCAGCAGGGAGAGGAGGGTGAGCTGCCTGTGAGTGAAGCAGTCCCTGGGCTGGGAGGAGGGAAGCGGGGGGAGAGCGGGGTGTTGGTGCTTCCCTCCATGGCAGTGGCTGCCCACCCTAGTGGCACCCAGTTTGGGCAGTCCCAGGGGGCACTGCAGCCGTGGAGGGAAGCACCAAGCCCCTGTGCAGCTCAGGCAGGCAGGTAGGCTCCAGGGGGGTAGAGATCAGGCTCACCACTTTCCTTGGGCAGAGCCTGCTTTTCTAGGCTGTCTCCAGGGCTTCCTGCTGCACTCCTACAGAGCCATGGAGCTGCATGGAGCCTGGTGTTTTACTTCACTGCTGTGGAGGCAGCAAACAGTCTAAAGCAGGCTAAATGCTTTTGCACCATGTTAATGATATCAGTGTTTGCACGCCTCAGCAACATATTGCATGTTAATTCCAGCTGCTGTAGGAAATTTGGTGGCATAATGCACCTTAAATGACTTGGGCATAGCAAACTAAAACTCTTCCATGGAGCGAAGCACCGGACTCTGTGCAGCTCCACGGCTCTGCAGGAAGCCCTGCAGACAGCCTGGCAGCAGCCTGGAAAAGCAGGAGTCTGCCCAAGAAAAGCAGCAAGCCTGATTTTTTTATTTCCCACTCCCCAGAGCCTTCGTGCCTGCCTGAGCTATGCAGAGGCCTGGTGCTTCCCTCCGCAGCTGTGGTGCACCCTGGGACCATCTGAGGCTTCTGGTGCTTCCTGGGGGGGGAGGGGGCTGCCACCACCGCGGAGGGAAGCACTAGCCCCCCCGCCACAACCGAGAGACCACTTCGCCCACCAGCAGCTCACTCTCCCCTTCCCACCACCAGAGAGGCAGGTAAGTCAATGGGTGTGTGCACAACATGGGGGTTTAAATCAGCCCTAAATTGAAGCAGTGTTTTTAAAAGCATTTTTATAATGAGTTTTTATATGCTTCAATGTATGGCCCGTTTCATCTACACACGCCCTACTCAAACTTTCCAAGCCTTGCCAATTCCATTGGGTACTGGAAAAGTACTCCCCTCCCATGGCATTAATTCCCTAAGAAAAAACAGCCATTTACAGAGAAAGAGAAGTCAGAACTTAGTTACACAATTAAACTGGGAATTTTTAAAGCAAAGGTTTGGAGAGAAGAGGTTAAAAAACTTTAAGGTTTGCTTCAAACGGCAGAAAGAAGGAGGAAGCAATTGGTTTCATTTGTATAATTCAGTTAAGAGTTAGCAACACAGCTCAAATTCTTCCTTATCTCCACCCTTCATTCCAAAAGCTTTCGGGTTTTGGTGTTCAGCAAGTATCACAGTGAACCACTTCATAATGTGGGGAGGAACAAACAACAGAGGAAGCAAAGTGGTGTGAGATAAAAATAAAGCTAAAGAAAACAGCAGTACACAAAAAAAATAGACTTATTTTATCTTTAAATATAAATAGTTCTATCTATATTATATCACATGATAGGCATTTTCTTCCTTTTATTTAAAAACTTTAGTTCACAGGTCTAGGGAGTTCCAAAATCACTGTGAAAATCATCATGAAAAGTGGAAATCCATCTTCTGCCTTTTTTCTTTGTTAATTTATTTAATAACATTTCCTCTTTCACTTAAGGAGTGCTTCACTTCCTTCATTATATTAAATAGTGGCACTCAAGGACATTTCAATGTTCAAGTCTGGCATATGATTTTCTGCTCATTATGCGGCTTTGCCTATCTGCATACAAATTTGAACAGATAGTGGCTGCTCTACCTCACTGTACACCAGTAGTTCTCAACTTCATTAGACTCAAGGCACCCCTCAAAAATGCCAGCTCTTAGTTTTCAGTCTTCTTTTACTATAGAAAAATAGTAGAGCAATTTTTCAATTGCAGAGAACTCAGAAAGACTGCAGTATGGCAGGCCCAGGCCCTAGGGGCAGCGGTGATACCCCTGGTGGACACATGGCTTCTGTCCCCTCTGGCTCCTCAGGGTACCCTCCCTTTTTTTCTTTTCCCTAGCACACCCTGAGAATTATTTTAGTATTACAGGGAGGCTGCCCCAGGGTCCAAGAGTAAGCCCTAACCAGTTTTGGCCAGTGGGTCTCTCCCATCCAGGTAACTCCAGGTAACTCCAGTCCTGCTCTTCAAAATGGAGGGGGGGCGGAGCGGTAGAGGGCTCCTGTTCCCATCTGTGCCTCAGGGCACTAGTTTCTTTAGGGACTACTTGTGACCTCCTTCTTCCCCTGCATCCATGCCCATGCCTTGCAGATATCATTTTAAAATATCCACTGGGCCAGGCAACTTCACCAGTTATCTGTCTAATCCATCTAGCCTGCTGAGCCCCAGGTCTGGCAAGGCTTTCTTCTCCCCAGGCCCTTGGCCCTAGTTTGGCTCCTGCCTGTCCTAGGTTTCAGCCCATTTAGCGTCAGTCTTCAATGGCTTCAGCCTCCCTACTCTGGATTTACCCTTACGCTCTCTGGGTTCTTGGCTTCTGTATGAGTGTCATGCCTTTGTCCCAGACCGCAGGCTGGACCACTTCCACTGGCTTTGGCTTTCTTAGCCTCAGCCTGCAGCTGCCCATAACCCTCTAGGTCCCTGAACCCAGGCTTGACTGCCTGATCCTGGCCTTGGCCCTCCCAGCCTTGCCGTAACACAGCACAGCAGCCTCAGCTCTCTGGGCCCCTGAGCCCAGGCTAGGTTGCCTGCTACTGAGTGCCTGCCAGGCACTTGTCTATGGCCTCCATACCTTCTCTACAGCCACAAGCCAGTCCTCCAGTTATTAATCAGAAAATAAACACAAGCCCACTGGCTGTATAACAGAGGTCTCCCTATACTGGATCATAAACTTCCCCACAATCTGTAAGTCCTCCTCTAAGTCCCCCTTCTTTGCTTGCAGCTTTCAGGGACAGCTTGATTACTAGAGAGTTCTTCTTTTGCAACTACCTTGCTCAAGAGCTCCTCTCCCTGCAGGGCCAGACTGCCTCCACACACACCCCTTTTTGTCAGGTGGTTCCTCAGCAACCCACAAGGATTTGCATTTTGCCCTGATGACCAGCCTGCCCTTCTCTATGGCAGCTTAGCTCAGCTGCTTGTGGCTCTTAGCTTTGGGCTGCCTACGTGTCTGCCCCAGCACAGCTTACTGCTTTGTAGCCAGCTCCTAGAGGTAGCCCCTATCCCCCTGGGTTTTGGCCTGCTGGCTTCCTGGCAGCTAGGCTTTGCCCAGAGGTGGGTCTCACCCTGACAGGGTAACCTGCTGCAGTGCTCCTGTAAAGTAACTGGAGCCGCTGCCTCCCTGTTACACACAGTAGGGCAGAATGTTTTTAACACTATGGATTCCTATTTGAATCCATCTCTGGATTACATTATCTTGTGAATCATGTTTGCACACCTAACATGCTGACTGTGTGTGGCACCACACAGCATCCTTGAGAGGACCTCAAGACAGTACATCATGTCTCAACACCTTGGTTGAGAAGCAGTGCTCTAAACCTGGCCTTCTGACTGGCTTCTCTCCTTTGTGTACATGCCATGACAGCCATCTTGAAAAGTCCTTCCTTTAAGAGGGAGAAGTCATTCAAACTGCTGTCCAATCCTCCTAGTCCCTTTTACCTCCAGATTTGTTTAACAGGCGATGGCACCACTGTATCAACCTTCTCACCTTAACTCACTCCTTAATCCACTGCATTTTAGCTTCCTTCCTCTACTTCAAATAAGATGTTCACTTCAAATGACAAACCGTAGCTGCCCCAAAGAACGTTTTCTGGTAAACCGCAAGTCCTTCACTCCATGTTCTAAACAATTCTAGTTTTGGTACTGGTGGTCACTTCCTCTTCCCAGATCTCATAAGTCTGAGCTTCCTTGTGTTCTTCCAGCAGCAATTTGGCTAGCTTTTCTTTGTCTCCACTCTCTGATTCTGTTCCGTCTTCCAGGGATTCATTTATGCCCCCGTCTTCTTTTCCCTTTCGCACTGTATCTCTTGATAATCAAGGTGTCACAGCCCTACCTGAATCCCACCTTGTAGGCACTCAGCAGGCTGCTCTGTTAGAGCAAGCTTTGATCTTTATGCTTTTAAGTTTCCTGGGTCTGAGCAGAATTCACCCACTTGCTTTGCTCCCAGTGCATGTGACAGAATTTAATGAAGATGCTGTGCTTTGGAGCACCTTCATCTGAACCCTCATGTAATGAGAGTTCAGATTATTGTGCAATCAAGCACTTTTAAAGAGCTCTGCAGCTGTGCTTTGAAGAGGCCAATTGCACAATATATGTACTTCTGTCTGCATCTTTTATATAATGAGGCTTCCTTGTATGTAAATATAAGCTTTGGGGCTTTTATTATCCATGCTGATTAGGGAACAAAACCTTGTCTTGTGTTTGAATAACTATATATGGATTTAAATCTGTATGAACAGAGACGCTCTGTGGTAGTTTGGGGAATCTGTATATGTTAATGCATAATTTTTCATTTAATTTTATAAAATCTCAGTATCATTGAAACTTTAATGTCTTTCACTATGTACTGCCTTCACTCTTAGACTAAGAGAAGATCTGTCTCTCCGTGACTTAATGGGAGAGCTATGAAGACTATCAGCAACTGAATAACTTTGCGTCCATAAAAGACTGGACACTATTAGCTAGATATAATTAATTTGTTAATCTTACTTGCACCGTGCTGAACAAAGATGTTTGGAGGCTGCAGTTGTACAAGTGTGATGGGCTGGCTGGTAGTGACTTAGCCCAGGGGTTTTGAAAGGGCAAAAGATGATTGGAGGACTTGGGATTCCCTTTCCTCACCAATCTGGTAATGATTTGGCCCAGGGGTTTTGAAGGGGAATGGCCCCTTGGGTCACCTGGAAGGGGATAAAAGGGGCAGCTTGGCTGACTCAGTGAGGGACCACAAGGAAGGAGCTTGCAAGAGCTGAGGTAGTGGGGCAGGAGCAGCTGCCCCAGAAGAGCCTGAAGGAGCTGAACCTGCAGGCAGCACTGGGGTCCTCAGAAGTGTGGCATGCAGCTGGCAGGAGGCTCCCCTCTGGGCTCCAGGATCCCTCACGAAGCTGTGGCAAGCAGGAGAGGTGTTCCAGCAAGGATATGAGCAGTGACCTGAAGGGTTCCCAGCCCTGCCTCCAGCTCCTCCAGTAAGAGGCCTGGCAGCTTGACTTGAGGCCAGGGCTCCTGGAAGGTCAAGATCTCTAGCAGCTTGAAGCAGTACCACAATTGGTGGCTGTGTGGCAGAGTTTTTGCCTATTAAGTGGGAGATTTGAGTTCAAGTCCCAGCTTTGGTGGCTTGGGGTGAGTGAAGTAATGAAAACAGATCTTCTTGCAGTGGAAAGGGGCCATTGTGTTTTCCCCTTTCTCCCCCTCCAGGTACCTAGGCCCTATATTTCCTTGCCAGTTGACATTTTGTATTTTGTGCCTTTTTATATTTCACCAACCAGTATTGTTTGCTCTGCTGTTTGTGTTTTATATTTTGTTAAACCTGTCTTTTGTCAGTGATTGTAAGTGTCTAACCTTTGTTGAATCCTGCCCACTTGTGGCATTGTAGTGTCCACTGTACTCCCTGATTATGCCTGTTATGTTCCCAGTATTGTTCCCTCATTAAAAGGTATATGGTTAAGTCCCCAGTGGTGGTCTGGATGTGCTCTATAAGGGGAGGAGAGTCCCTACACCTCCCACAGCACTTGTGCACCTGCTTTCATCCCTTCAGTTAGAGAGGGAGTACTTCTTGGAGTACCACCTGGGTTACACAAGGTTGGAGAACAGAAAGAAACTTCAGGGGAAGGACATGAATTGATACCTTAGCAGCTGCTATTAAATGGAGATTCTCTCTAATCATGGGGTGATCAGATCAGGAAAGAAGGTAGGGCCAGGCAGGGGGCAAAGAAAGGTCATAGAATCATTGAACTGGTATCTTCACATCATTTATCAGCTTATCATCATGAAGTCTTTGCACCAATGGCTCCATTGTACACACAAAAAGCTAGGGGAACAATGGGCATCTCTGTCTTACCCCTGTTCGTATAGGGAATGCTTTGCACAGGTAACAATTTACTGGTACTCAATTTCCCACTTTACTGTATGCACTTTGACCCATCCAATCATCTTCACCAGGAACCCAATCCTCCACAATACTACAAACATGAAATCATTTTCAACCCTATCATAAGGAATTTAGACCTGGAAAAAGCTTATTCCCATGTTTCTTTTCCTCTCTTTTACATCTGATATGCCATCTCTCATTAACCATAGGATCTGGGATATCCTCCTCTCAAGAATGGCACACATCTTGTATCTTTGTATCTTGTACACATTCTTGTATCACATCTGCTAAATAGTCATGCATTCTTTTGGCCAACACTTTTGCCATCAACTTGTAGTCTGTGTTTAAAAGGGTTATTGGCCTTCAGTTATCTAACATGTTTTCCTTTCCCTTCTTGAATATCAAAATTACCACACCTTCTGCAAAATCCTCCCCTAGCTCCCCAGCTTTACACTCTTTTCTATTAGAATGTCTTCTTCAGCTCTCACTGCTTTCAGTTCCTTCCTTGTTTCCCTCAATTTTGCAGAAAAATACTTGCATTATCCTTCCCCCTTCTCCACCCTAGATGCTTTAGTCAGACAGATTTTCTCATTGGTTTTCCTTTTGAATCGTTCTTCAGCCCATTGCTTTAGGTCTTCCAGTTCTTTTTTTACTTGTACTTTTCTTATGGTCTCTTTTAATAATTCCTGCTTGCTTGTCTGAAGTTCTTCTAGCTTTTCCACACACTTCTCCACTTCTTTGACTAATATTTCTGAAAAATTCTCTTGATCATTGTCCGTCCCAGGTGCTTGTATAGTATCTCTTCAGAATCCTCCATTCTTTATACAGTTCCACATATTTTTGACAGGTCTCATCTTGTAATAATTGAATATTTAACTTCCACATCCTTTTCCCCCTACCTTTGCTTTTATCTAAACTTACTTCCTTTCTCAGCATCCAGTGATCACTGAAAGTCGCATCTAAAATCATTCCATTCCTAACTCATTTGATGTTAGTAGAAAAATCAGTCCTCCACACCTATCTCCTACTTGGGTCTAACCTTATAATCACGTTTTCACTGACCCATACATCCTTTAAACTTCCTTCTTTTATTATATTCATTAGTACTTGTTATGACTACCTAGCTCTCTCTCCCCTCCATCCCTTCACCTATCCCCCTCCTCAGTAATGCTATTGAAATCCCCCACCCACAGCTGTAACTAGGCAGGGGCAAATTGGGGTGACTGCCCCAGGCCCCACACTTTATGTGGCTCTGAGGGGGCTCCCAGAGTAGCAGTGGCATGGAACTAGAGCTGCATGTCCAAGCACTTGTTACACTCTTCCCCCATTGCCACTGCCACCACCGATGGTGGCAGCAGCTTCTTCGGTCTGGAGCCCTTGGGATTGGAGCAGGCGTGGGACCCCGCATGGTCCGATTTGCCCCGAACCCTGCACCTTGCTCGAGTCAGCTCTGCCGCCACCAGAATTTGTTGTCTGCCTCTGCTTTTAAATGCTTCTAATTTCTTAGATAGGATGATCCTTCCTTCTCTTTCAGACAGCACATAGATATGAAAATACTCCAACACTTCCTTTTTAAACTCCACCACCATCCATTGCAGTCTCCCTTCCGCTACCACTTGCACTTGCCTATGCTTCCACTTCCTCACTCTTGAGCAAAATTGTGATTCTAGCTGCATTGTTTACATCTGACCCCATGCACCATGATGGTCCCCATCCCCATCTCTTTACAAAATTCTTGCAATCCCTCTCCCATGGGATTCCAAACTCCTGTAAACGTATTTTGTTCACTTTCACCCCATTCAATTTTGGCATAGTCTCATCCCATCTCTTCCTCAGTAACACACTTCTGACATTTTTAGGTGAACTACAGTCATACTTGTCCATTTAACTTACACATCTCTAGCATTTTACAAGTCTTCAATGCTGCTGCTTGACACAGGCAGCTCTAATTATCCTCCTTTTCTCATTCCAACAGTCTTTGCCAGTTGTTTCACTGGACATTCAAAAAAAAATTCCCCTTTCCCTTCTCCTCCATGTTTCCCCTTTCCCCTCTCCGTTAGTCCCAGACCACATTAGCTGCAATGAGCTTTTTATCAACTTGTCTCCCTCCTCTGTCTTTTTGTCCACCTTCTTTCTAAGCTTCATAGTATGCAATTTCTTTTCCCAATTTGGTTGTCTTCTTTCTCCTGCTCCATCCTCAATCCTCCTTCTTCTTTGTTTCATTCTATCATCTTTCCCTTCTCTCTCCTCCATCTCAAAGTCATTTGTTCCACTTATTTTTCCTTCTTTTCCCTCCTCTGTTGTCAGCTGCACCACTTTGACTACTGAATTTTCACTCTCTTCCTGCTCTGCTCTTCCTTGTTGTGGCACCTCCTCCACTATCATGCATTCTGACTCAACATCTTTATCTTCCCCACTTTCCTGTCTCTGCTGCTCCTCTATAGATCTCACTTTATCTGAGAAGGAACATGGACATTACTGCTATAAGCATCCCTTTTCCTCACAAATAAAACCCTTTAGTACTTCTTGGTGCTCTGCCACCCTGCACCCTTTCCTTTCACATCTGTAGTATATTGTATACCAACAGCATGTAGCCAGGTGTCCTTTCTACCCACACTTGCTATAGAGTTTGCGCTGTCCAAAATACATTGTAAACCCTTAGTGCAGTCCTACTTGGATTACTGGTGATAAGTGCATTATCCCACCAGGACTCGTCTCATCTACCCTCATTACCACTTGAGCTCTCCTCAATCTCATCTGTACAGCATATTTATCACATATCTCCTCAATATACATAAAACTTTTTGTATGTAATTCTCCAATCATTTTTCTATCTCCCTCATCTCAAGAAAGTCCATGTATATTTGTATAATTATCATCCTTTCTCTTGTCTTTTCTCCTACAATGAAGTTTATCTCCTTAAGTTCTTCTCTCTCACTCCCTCACACATCTTCCAAAAATTGTCATAACTTTCATAATTTCAGTATGAAATTTCCCAAGATGTACAGTTAGGAAAGGTGACAAAGCTATTTAAGTGTTCTTATTCAACAACCAAAACTTCAATTTTCTATAAATTTATATTTATTCATCATCCAACTTCTTTGTTTTCCTTCCCTTGTTACTACTGCTCTTATTCTCAAGTGTAAAATTACCTGCCGCTCCATTATTCGCTTCCTCCCCTATTCTTTCTCTTTCTGGGTCTGGCCTATTCCTCCCACTAGTTTTCTTCTTCCCTTCAATTACAATTTTATTCCTAATTTCTCCCTCCTGATTTCCTCTCCCTTTCTCCTGTTCTTCTTGCTGACTGGCTGTTTTTGAGGAGGCTTTATTGAAGAAAACAATGATGGAAGAGTCCAGTCTCACCTTTCTTTCCTACCTTCTTTTATCTCTTCTTCCCCACCTTCCTACAACCTCCATCAGTTTCTCATTCTTCACATCTGCTCTTTGATTTACTTCTCCTCTACTGGTCTTCTTTCCTTTCCATAACTGCCACCAGTGCTATTCTGGGCTCTAAGAACTCCTCCTCCTACTCCTTCTCATCATCCTCCTCCATCCCAGTGCTCTGCCACGATCCCCTCAGTGCTTCTGGCATTGATCCAGGCAGTAAAGCAGGACTCCACCTAACTATACTTGATGATCTTATCAAGGGGCAGTCAAGAAGCTATGCCACTGATGGGAAACTTATCATTAGGGGATAAAAAAAATTTAGTTTTTTTTAAATTTAAAAAAACACAACCTCCAAACCCAACATCCACATTTTTCCATGATTAAAATGAAAGAAACACCACTAATATCTAGATATTAGATACTTCTATCTAGTAGATAATATCTAGATGCCTTTTTCAAAATCTGAAAACTGAGGATTTAAAAAAAAAAATAATAAAAAATAAAAAAATCAAAGAACACCAGGATGCCTGGTGATAGATAGATAAGGAATGAAGTATAGAGAAGCAGGATATACCCTATTTATTCAAATAGAACACAACCCCCCAGTAATTGGATTCTATACACGTAGCATGACTATAAGTCCTGGATTTTGAAGGCTGGTCCCAGCCAGTTGGCAAAAATTGAAATGAGTGTCCTGGAATCACAGGGGAACAGGGCACAGTCTGACAGGGAGACAGAGCAGTATAGCATGCCAGGCACCTCTGCCTATCCACCGGACTGTGCCCATGCCACTGCCTACCAGCCTCTGTTACAGCCTGCATCAATGCTACCGACTTTGGAAGTGGGGTGGGGATGTGGCATCCTGGAAGCCCCAATTGTCCTAGATTTCCTTATAGTCACCCTATATATAGAAAAAAAAATTATAGACCTGTCATAATTTTCCATGTATAGAATTTAATTAGAGGTTTACATTGAATTTGCCCCCCTCCAACTGCTTCAGCAGGAAAAATAAACTGTGGGGGGAGAAAAAAAATCAGGTAGGCCCTTTACTCTGTGCCCCTGGCCACTTCTTTGCTCTGCAGCCCCTTCCCCTTGTCCTTATTGTCAGACCATGTGCTCCCTGAGCACGTGGAAGTGAGGGGCAAATTTTAAAACAGTGACCTTAGAATAAACAGACTTAGTTCATCCAGAATTAATGCATTTTTACCATTTTTGAAACTGCTGCAAGGTTTGGCACAGGTATTCAGTGGGCACAACCGTTGGAGGTCTCAACTGCCTCTACACTAATGCTAGAAGTATGGGGAAGAAGCAGGAGGAACTCGCCCTCCTCCTAGCTGTCACC
>JAGPOW010003316.1:86012809-86030114 GCA_030014935.1 Caiman crocodilus | reverse complement strand
ATGTGGAACCAGCTTCCTAGGGAAGTTGTTCTTGCTCCTACCTTGGGCATCTTTAAGAGTAGATTGGATAGATACTTGGCTGAGGTCCTGTGACCCCAGAACTCGTTCCTGCCATTGACAGGGGGTCAGACTAGATGGCCTGCTCTAGGCCCCTTCTGACCCTAGATACTATGAAACTAGGTTGGGACCACAGTGAGAGAGGGACCAAGTGAGCTGTGGGACAGCTGACAGGAGCCTAGGAGAGTCAGGTCCCAACCCCAGCTCCTGCTTCACCCAGCCCCCCAGGGAGGCATGCAGCTAGAGCTGCATAAACAGGACACACAAACAGGTGCACTTCTAGGCCCAGCACATGAGTTAGCATGGGAGTTTGCGCAGGAGGGTGAGCAGAAGCATACGAGGCTCAACCAGTGAACCCCAAGGAAAGGTTCTCACAGCGGTAGCTGGAGTACCAGCAGTATAACGTGGGTGGTTACATGTCGCACTCCAAGAATCCCCTCGGAGTCTGAGACCTCCCCTTCTGGTACTTCTGAGGTCTCTACCTATGGTTCGGGGCTCCACACAGATAGATCCTCTGGCTCTTGTCTGTGGGAACTGCCTGGCATGATTCCAGGCAGTTGGGACTGAGAGTATGGCCACCTCCCCTTGCAAGGTTCCACTTTGGAGTCTCTAAGACACCAGATAGAGGACCTCCAGAATGCAATCCAGAGAGTGTGTGCCATCAGGGATGACAAGCAGGAGATCAGCTCCTACTGCCAGGCCCTTTACTCCATGATGACTGAGGGTAGACCAAGTCTACCCTTTGGGATAATGAGGATCTCCCACACTGCCCAGCCAGGGGGTTGGACCAAGGTGGTCAATGGCCCCAAGGCCTACTGCACCAGGGTCACTTCCCTTCTGGATCTCTGCAACAGGTATGAACCTCTTGCAGCCCCAGGGGAGCCTGCAGAGCTGCCAGCTCCTGCAGGCAAGGGAGGAACACTCACAGCTACCATCCCAGCTCTCCCTAAGATGAAATGCAGAGTGGACTTTGTGGGAGACTCCCTCCTGAGGGGGACAGAGGGAGCAACCTGCCACCCCAACTCCTTAGCCCAGAAGGTCTGCTGCCTCCTGGGGGCCTGTATCAAGGACTTAGCAGAGAAGATCCCAACACTTATCTGGGCCTCCAACCACAACCCTATGCTCCTTGTCCACATGGGCATGAATGAGATGGCTCAGAGCAATCCTAGCCATGTCATGAGTGGCTATAGGGCTTTGAGAGCAGGGTTTAGGGGGCTGGGGAGGTGCAGGTGGTCTTTTCCTCAGTTCTTCTGGTTACAGATCATAGGCTGAGGTGGGAGAGACAGATTGCAGAGCTGGTGTCATCATGAAGGCTTTGGTTTCCACTATCACAGTCTACTCCTTGGTAAGAGTGGCAGTGGTCTGCTGGGAAGAGATTGCCTCCACCTCTTCTCAGCCAGAATGCCTGACCTGCTCAACTGGGCTTTAAACTAAGCCTGCTAGGGGATGTATGGACAACCACCAAATAAAGCCCACTAAGCAACTTCTGCAAAACCAGAAGTTTAGGGCACTCAAGGGAATCTACTCTTACCCCTGCCCTGGAATGATGTCCTTCTGAGAGTGCAAGGAAGCCTATGGCTTCTAATGGGACACTTACCTGTCTGTACACCAGTGCCAGGAGCTTGGGGAAAAAACAGGAGGAACTGGTCCTCCTGGTAAACAAGAATTACTATAATCTCATAGGGACAACAGAAACCTGGTGGGACTCCACCTGTGACTGAGCCACAGGTATAGATGACTATACCCTATACAAGAGAGACTGTGCAGATAAAAGAGGCAGGGGTGTAGCTCTCTATGTCAAGGAAAGATACACTTCCCTGCAAACTGACACTGGCACCCAGGGAGGATGACTGGAGACCCTCTGGGTAAAAATACATGGGGAACATGGCATAGGGGACACAATGGTAAGAGTCTACTACAGACCTCCTAATCAGGAACAAGATGTTGACCAGGAATTCACCAGGGAACTGGCTGAGGCTGCATGCTGTCAGCACATGGTTGTCGTGGGAGACTTCAACTACCCGGACATGTCATGGGCAGAGCAACTCAGCCAAATCTGAACAGTGACAAAGCTTCCTCATGTGCATGGATGAGCTCTATCTGATTCAAGAAGTCTGTGCACTGACAAGAGGTAAAGCGCTGCTGGACCTGGTACTGGCCAAAGGGGATGATCTAGTCAGTGACCTAAGAATTGAAGTAAAGCTGGGAGACAGTGGCAACAAGATGATCACTTTCACTATCCATCACAAAGCTGGCAAGTCAGTCAGCAATGCAGAAGTCCTTAACTTTAGAAAAGCTGACTTCAATAAAGTCAGGAGGCCTGTTGTTGAGGCCCTAAGTGACCATGGCTTGACAGGGAGGGGAGTTCAGATTGAGTGGTTGCTCCTTAAGGGAGAGATCCTGAAAGCACAAGGGATGTCCATCCCACCTCGGAGGAAAGGTAGCAAAAGGGCACAGCAACCCCCTTGGCTCAGCAGGGAACTCATGGACCTCCTGAGTCTAAAAAGAGAGGCTTATAAAGGATGAAAGACTGGAATCACCACTACAGAGGAGTATTTGGCACTGGTCTGTACTTGTAGGGAGTGAACCAGGAAAGCCAAAGCTGCAGCCCAACTCCAACTGGCTATATGTATTGCCAAAATCAATAAAAAGTCCTTTTTCAGAAATGTGGGGAGTTGAAGAAAAACAAAGGTAACATTGGACCCCTGCTAAACCAAATGGGACAACTGACAACCAACACCCAGGAAAAAGCCAACCTGCTTAATGGGTATTTTGCATTGGTTTTTCACCACCCCAAAGGAGCTGCCCTGAATAAGAGGATGTGGGATGGCCAGGATGAGGGTGAATTTGTACCCAACCTCAGTGTAGATCTTGTAAAGGAACACCTTGAGAGGCTGGACACTTTCAAGTCAGCTGGTCCTGACAGTTTGCATCCCAGGGTACTTAAGGAGGTGGCAGGCATCATAGCCTAGCCACTGGCAAGGATCTTTGAGAACTCATGGCACTCAGGTGAAGTACCCAAAGATTGGAAGAAGGCCAATGTGGTGCCTATCTTCAAGAAAGGGAGGAAAGTAGATCCAGGGAACTACAGGCTAATCAGCTTGACCTCAGTCCCTGGAAAGATTTTGGAAAAAAATTATCAAAGAGATCATTCTTTACAAACTGGCTGATGGCAACATCCTGAAGGACAGCCAGCATGGGTTTGTTGTGGGCACCTTGCCTGACCAATCTCATTTCCTTCTATGACCAGGTGACATATCACCTGGACAAGGGAGAAGAGATTGACGTCATATATCTGGACATCAAAAAAGCCTTTGATCTGGTGTCCCATGATCTTCTCATGGAAAAATTGGCCAACTGTGGCCTCGGCTACATCACAGTCTGACGGCTAGACAATTGGCTTCAAGGTTGTACCCAGAGGGTGATAATCGACAGATATGAATCATCATGGTGCTCCATAACCAGTGGTGTCCCCAAAGGCTCTGTCTTTGGACCTATACTCTTTAACTTCTTTATTAACGATATGAACGTTGGTGTCAGAAGCGGACTGGCCAAGTTTGCTGATGACACCAAACTTTGGGGTAAAGCATCTACACCTGAGGATAGGCTGGTGATCCAGGCTGACCTTGACAGGCTTAGAAAGTGAGTGGATAAAAACCTGATGACATTCAATATGGAAAAATGCAAAGTACTCCACCTGAGGGAAAAAAACCCTGCATCATGCTTATAGGCTCAGCAGCGCTACGCTTGCGAGCATCATGGCCGAAAGAGACTTGGGGGTCATGATTGACCACAAGATGAACATGAGCCACCTATGCAATGTCACAGGCGGTAAAGCAAAAAAAAAACTCTGGCTTGCATTTATAGATGCTTCTCAAGCAAATCTCACAATGTCATCCTCCTGCTGTACTAGACCTTGATGAGGCTGCAGCTGGAGTACTGCATCCAATTCTGGGCTCCACATTTTAAAAAGGATGTGAAAAAGCTTGAAAAAGTCCAGAGGAAAGCCATGCACATGATCAGAGGGCAAGAGAACAGGCTTTATGATGAGAAAGGCTGAGAGCCATGGGACCCTTCAGCCGCAAAAAACCGCAGGCTTGGGGTGATCTGGTGATTACCTATAAGTACATAAGGGGTGTGCATCAGGGGGAACACCTATTCACCAGAGCACCCTAAGGGATGACAAGGTCCAATGGTCACAATCTGCTCCAAGATCATTTTAGGCTAGACATAAGGAAAAACTTCTTTACTGTCCAAGCCCCCAAGGCCTGGAATAGACTCCCCTCAGAGGTGGTGCAAGCACCTACTCTGGACTCTTCTAAGAAATATTTGGATGCTTATTTTGCTGGGATCCTTTGCCCCTAGCTGACTTTCTGCCCCTGGGGCAGGGGGCTGGACTCAATGATCTTCCAAGGTCCCTTCCAGCCCTAATGTCTATGAAATCTATATATTGGCAGTGTTTCATTGAAATCATGGAAGAATGTGGATTTGTAGTTACTTTTTTTTAACCAAAATTTGAGGATTTTTTTTAACCAGAAAAAAAACAGTATCCCTGATGATCATACTCTGACTCTGTATCTTTGATTGTGGTCAATTTATAATTTTGATATCATTTTCCATGAGCCAATGAACAATGGGAACTAGTAATGGTATACTAAAACCTGTACTTCACTAGAAAGTCTTTGAACTCCTTCCCACTAAACTGTGGCCCATTGTCTTACATTGTATTATAACGTCAGACCAGCATTTCTCAGCCCATGGGCTGCAACCCAAAAGGGGATCGCAAGAATATATGAAAGGATCTCAAACATACTTTAAAAATGGATCATATTTTTCACCATATGTTAACACTGTGCATACTAATACACAGGGGTCCGGGTTTTTCATTTGGCATGGAAAAAATGCAGGTTTTCTCCTTTAAAGAAGAAGAACATGGGAAACCATGAGTTTCCCCTTGCAGGCTGGCAGATTTCCAGCCTGCAAAGGGCTGCGTGGGGCTGGAGGCAGCAGGAGGAGGGCAGTTAGGCAGGCGGCGCCACATGCAAGTGCACATGTACACATACACATGGCAGTCAGGCAGCAAGGACAGCAGCTCACACAGCTCCCGACAGGTAACTCTATGCAGGGGGTGGGGAGGGCATATACAGCATATCAGGGGGCAGGGGAGCACAGGTGATGTATTGAGGGGGCATAGGGTGCACATGGCACCCAGATTTGTGCACCCAGAAGAGGCACATGGCTGCAACCAGACTGGGCCAGCATGGGCAGGAGCTGCCTCCACAGTCCAGGGTGCAAGACCCAGTGCAGGAGGGTTGAAGGGGATGGCAAGACTCATTGCTGCTTCCTCCAGTCAGGCCCCTGTGTCACCAGCAGTACAAGGAGTAACATACAGGGGTGGCTGTGCTGTCCTCACCTTCTCCAACCACCAAACACTCACTTGTTGGGCCGTGGCTCTATCCCACCACTGTGGCCCAGCCACTGCTGCCACTCCCCTCAGGCTGCAGCTCTATACTGGAGGGGAAGTGGTGTAGCAGGCAGCATGGGTGTCCTGAGGACAGTGGTGGCAGTGACTAGGTCATGGCAGCAGAGTAGAGCCAAAGCCCAGCGTGCAAGTGGCTAGCAGTGGGAGGAGGTGAGAGCAGCATGCCCTCCCCCTGTCCATTACGCCTCACCAGGGATCCTGCTTCTCTCTGATTTAAAAAAATCCCCAATTTTTGGATTTAAAAAAGTAACTCAAAATTCACATTTTTCCATGATTAAAATGAAACAGCACTAATGCATAGATATCTATATAGCGGTGTTTCATTTTGATCACAGAAAAATGGATTTTGGGTTACTTTTTTTAACCAGAAAATTAGGGACTTTTTTTTTTTAGCAGAGAAAACCAGGATCCCTTCTCCTCACACTGCTGGTGGCATGGCTGGCATAAGGATCCCAGCAGCAGCAGCGGGTCTCACCACCCCACTCCACTCTCCCGTACTGCATCCTGCCCACTGGGCTGTGGAGGCAGCTCTTACCAGTACTGATCTGGCCAGGCTGCAGCCTATTCCCACTGTAGGCACGCAAAGCTGGGGAACCATGTGCCCCCCACGTGCCCCACACACACTCACCCTGCCCCACACACCCATTTACTGCACACTCAGGGGCTGGGACCCAGGAGCAGGGGGCAGTGAGTTGGGAGTCAGGGACACAAGTAGGGCTGGAGGGTATGGAGCTGTAAGTTGGGCGTGAGGGGCACAAGCAGAGGCAGGGGACTGTTTTTTACTTAAACTATTTTCTGGGTCGGGACTGGCCATCAATATTTACAAATGGGTCCTGGTACAAAAAGGCTGAGAACCACTAAGCTAGAACACATCTAGCAGAAACAGATTTGGCACACACCCATCACTTACAAAGCAGCAGTGTCTTCTGCTAAGGCTCTCTAATAAAGCCCACTGAAAGAGGCTTGAGGCAGTGATCAAGGAAACTTGTCTCCTGTTGTTTGACCCCTCTTGCCTGCTCTTTATAAATAAACCAGTTTGCATCAAAGATACATGACTCCATCATCAGTTAAATCTAGTACCTCCGGATGCCTATACATGAGCTAAGAGGCTCAAGGCATTAAAATTACAATGTGTGCAAGCGCAGACCCAATTAATCAAGTCTGCTGGAGTGTGGTAATAACCACTCTCCAGCCAGCTTCTGCAGCTTGTGTATTAGTGTGCGCATACTTCAAAATGGCAGTGGGGACACTTTAACTAAAGCTCATTCAACAAGCTTTAGATAAAGTTCCCCCACCACCATTTTGAAGCTCAGGGATGCTGATACACGAGATGCTCCAGGTTGCTCTAATTAAAGCATCTTCCCCCACCACCACTATTCCCAGAGCACGTGTAATAACACCCTTCATTGTGAAGTACTAGGAACGTACACATTAGCCTGCCTTAATGTGCATTAACTGAAATACACAATTCTTAAGTGAAGTTTAATGCACATTAGCCTATGTTAATAAACATTAACTAAATAGCACGTTTTAGTGACACTTTAATGTGCACTAAAATAGACTAATGTATATAGTGCACCTGCACTCAAAAGGTAACAAATAATTGTCCTTACATTTTAGTTGCTGAGACTCAGCAGATATAGTTATCTAAATCTACTGCTCTTAGCAGGAGAAACAGATGAGCCAACTGGAACCATTTGTTGTACTGTGCAGAGTCTCCGGTTACACAACATGAACCACTTCAAACTCTGAATGACGCAAGCCATGGTCAGATTTCTTGGCTCTGAGGCTTCTGTTCTGAGGTCAGTTCCTCAAACTTATTTAGGTCCCTAGGAGCAAGTTAACAAGGAGCAGGGACTTACCACAGAAGAGGTGATATGTGGGTAGTGTATGAATTCCTGAAACACACCTATGGTGAGTGAATGCTAACCCAAGGGCAATAATGCCTAAATGAAGTAGACTTAAACTACATGAAAACTGCATGACTTAGCTTTCACTGAATGTATCTACTAGAGATGCTTTCTGCAGTTCCTTAATTAGCTCCTCAGTAAATTGTCACTGGTCTACGTGTGTGGAGCTATTAAGCTAGAGTAAACTAATTAATTCCATCATAGGTTAGTATCGCCAGATACAAGTACTATCCTATGATGGAGTTATTTACTGTGCCGCAATGCACATAGTTGCTAATGGGGCTGGCTTGGGCACTAGGGTGTTCAGTGTGGGGACTGCCTGCCACCTAGCCCTGCATTGAAGCACTCTTGTGCCCTAGCCAGCCCCTCCACAGAAGGTTGAGCCTGGTAGAAGCAGTCCAGGCTGGCAGACTGACCCCTGGAGCTGCCTGCCAGTCAGGGCTGCACTGCCCTGTCTCAATGTACTATGGTCCTTGATGCACATGAAAATGCTGCTCCTGGGAGCATTAAACTCCTGTATGAACTGCACTGGTATTTATTGCATCATGCTAATTTCACATGTAGATCCTCCCATTTACTGCAACATGATCCAGGCAGACCCATGCTCTCTGTTAATTACTTTTATTAGATCAATGGTTCTACTCCTAAGGCCTGCTTAGGGATCTAATTCCCACTGCAATCAATTTGAGTGAAGAACCTAAAACCTTTTTAAGGATTTGGGTCCAAGTCATTTCTGAACCATGTACAGCATCAACCATGAAAGGAAGTGAGAGAATATCCTGAGTGGAAGAATGGAGCAAATAAAATCCCCTCAATGTTGAAGCTCTCTGGATTGGCAGGGTGAAGGTATAGCCAAACCCACAGTTTTTCTTTTTCAAAACCTCCTCTTTTTCTTTTTTTTTTCTTTTTAAAATGTATTCCTTCCCCCAACCCTTTTCCAACCATTTCTGACTTTCTCTCTGCCCTCTCTATCCCTTACAAGTGATTTCAAGTAGAACTAGGTGAGCTAAGTTCTTGTATACTTACTATTATTGTAATAAGCCCCTTTTTTATTTATTATAAATAGTTTTTGTTATGTTTGTGTTCATTTTTATTGTTTTATATTGTATTATATTGTATTCCTATCATTTGTGCATTCATTTTTATTGTTTCATATTAATATTGTATGGTTTAGGCCTGTGTCTGTAAAGTGATGTCAAGTATCCATTCCCATCTTGCTCCCATCCCCTGTTGTGCAAGTATGTTGCAATTCTGTAACGTCTCCCATGTAAATTAGTTTTCCTTGAATGTCTGAAACAAAAGAGTAAATGGATGAGTGAAACACCATGCTAGCAGGACCCCCTACTAAATCACCGCACCATCAAAACCGGTACCTGGACCAATGACCCGGCCATTGGAACCACTCTCAGCATTCAAGAAACAAAAGATAAAGCAACCCACTATTGTGCCAAAATGCACATGCTGAGTATGAACATCTGGAACCCTCTGGAACAGGACTGTCATTGCCTGGACAGGCCCTCCCCATAGGAGATCAGAGGTAGTCTCACCCATAAAAATGGGTAGTGAAGACTGACTCCTTGGGATGCCATCTTCACCTGGACCACACCTACTCCACATCACACTACCTATCAACCCAGAGGCCCTGCCAGTGCCCCCTCTGGACAATACTTGCTGGAGAAAGACTCCAACTGGCCATTGAAGACCCCCTTTCCACCTGCATAGGTAGCTATCACCCCCATCCTCTCTTCAACCAAGGACTTGGACTCTGTTTCTCTTCCCTATCTGGACTCCAACCCTTCCACTGAGTCTCTTCCTCCTGCTACCAACCATTGTGTGATTGTGTGCGGGAGTGCTTGTGTGAGCAAGTGGGAACCAAGCTGTACAGTACAGTGTTCATTTAACAAAACTGTTATATGGAACCCTAAGTTGGGTTTTGCTTTACTATGGTTTGGCCCTGCTCCAATCTCTGCTCCTCGCCCCTCTAACTTCTGTCTCATTTGTCCCTTTCCTGCTTCTGGCTCACCATCGCCTGCAATACCTGACCCATGCTCCTGTGGCTCCAGCTGGCCTGAGCTTCTCTTCACCTGCAAAACCCTGTTTCTTTGCTATTGCCCCATTTCCACCGTCTTTTCCCATGATCTCTGCCACTGCTATTGCCCCATACCCACTGCCTTTTCTCTTGATCTTTGCCACTGTTATTGACTTGTCCCCACTGCCTTTTCCCCTGATCTCTGCCACTTGCTCTTTAGTTACCATGCACCCCAACCATAGGTACCACAGGCACCAACACATACACACTGTCACCTGAGTCAGTGTTTAACCTGTGTGTATATGTGTATGTATGTATGTATGTATTGTATATGCTTTCATGTCATTATCATTAGAGAATGTATGTAGTTAAATTGATGATAGGTATGCATGTGCCTAGGCTGGTAATCTTGGATGTGTATGTGCCTGAGTTGGTAGTGTGTGTGTATGCACCTAATTGATTTGTGTGGTTGTATACATGCAATTGTACACCATGCCCTCCTAACAGTGCAATATTGAGATCCTGAGTTTTGGCCTGACCCCACAGAGCAACATAGGTGTGTATCTACCAGATAAGTACACCTAGCAGATCAAGCACCATCACAGACTAAGGCCCAGGGGTAGCTAATGCGTGGATTCTAAATGACCTCGGATGAGAGGAGAGAGGAGCACATACAGTGCCGTGTAGAAATACATGAGCTAGCCCTGAATGAGCTATCTGGGACACCAGAAGCAGCATAGCCATATTACAGAAAAGCTCTGTACAGACTAATTTTCCCTTCAGAGCAGTGCTGAGAAATACCCTAAATGATTTCAGCACCACAAGGTAACCCCTAGCTTGAGAATCACTGAATCACTGACTTAGTAGAGAAACTAAGAGGGAGTAACTGGAGCATCAGACCCATGTGCTGACTTGGGTGGAGAGAATGCCAAACTAGTAGCCAGTGCCTGCAGCCCTCTGCGCTGCCACCACCCAGGGCACAGAACTGCTCAGTTATGCTCCTGTACTGCCTTATGGCCTGTTTTCTGCTTCCTCTTGAAATAACAGTGCAGTTATGGTCCTGAGCAGTTTCAAAAACTACTACAGCACCAGGAACACATACAGGCTCTAAAGAAATGAAGAGAGCGGCTGATCCGCAATAAGGATCAGTTCAGTGTGGTGGATTAGAAGCCTCTCTCTTTACAAATTTCAACACTCCCTGTGGTAAAAGGATTTTTTTGTTTTGCTTTGGCCTCCCAGAATAGGCTGAGCTTTTCCTGAACAGAGGAGTTAATACCCATAGGTTCTTGCAGGCTCTGGTTACTTTGTGCTCACACGTGGATTTCTGGATGTTTCTGTGCCTCTCAATGTCTTTATGCATTTATAAACTAGACAAACAAGTGACAAATTAATGTTGTTCAACCTTTCCTACGATGCTATGTATATGTAAAATTACCAAGAACTAAACACTACTCTTCTTTGAGAGCCAAAATCCAAAGTCCAGAAAATCAAGGAAAGACTCCCACAAACTTTGTGTACTTTGGGTAAAGCCCAAAATACTAGTCAGAACTCCTCATAAAAAGCTTGTTAGTACAGAAAAACAGATGAAAAAATGACATCAGAAGAAAAGCCTGCACCGACTGGTAAAAATTTCACTGTCATTACCTTTCATGAAGGTCTTTTCATCAAATAAAGTGGATAAGAGCTGCACCCACATGCTAACTTTTCTTTCTTGCAGTACAGTTGATTCTCCCAGTGAGAAATGCAGGGCCTTTAAATAACTGCATATGGACAAAACTAAAGAATGTTTTTACATGAATAGCACTCAGAGAAGATTAAAATACTTTTTCCTCCCCACCCCACCCCACCCCACCCCCTTATATGTACTGCTTATAAAGCTTATATGTACTGTTTTTATGGTACATTAGACTGTAACTACCATACATGGCATATTCAAATATACATACAAGCTAGCACAGTTTTTCTCTTACTATGAACTAGTGTTGTGTTTGAGAAAACTTTCCCTTAGATCTGTCTTTTCTCCTAATGACAACTCTCCAGTTTCACTAAATCTTTTAGTACTCATATCCTCTAGGAATGGCACATTTCAGGAAGTCTGAACAGGGAATTCTAAGCTGGGCATGTGGCCAAGAAGTACCACAAATTTGCAAAATGTTGACTCTTACACCAACCACTGAATAACACATTGAGTTTCAGAGAAGGAAATAAACTGCCTATTAGTCAATTAGCCAGCTGATTACCCTACTAAATTCACCCTCTTCATTCTATTGAAATGACTAAGAGACTGAGATGATTCAAATCAGGTTTATTAGCATAGTGGTAATATTTCAGCACTGTAATGGAACACAAAGAAGTGAAATACAAAGCATACATTTCTTATCTAGCTTCCTCCTTTGCCCTCTTTATGAGGTCCATGAGCACAGTCATGTGAAATCCAAATTCTGTTCCCAAAATGAATGTTTGAGGATTTAACTTTTCCTGTCCAGGCAAAAAGCTAAAAATTCAAAAGGCCCCTGAGTACTGGGAACTTCTAAAAACATGTACAACCAGTCCTAGCCTGAGGAATGTATCAGTTTAACACGACTTTGAAAAAGATTTAGGACAAGATCTGAAAAAGAGCTTAAGTGCCTCAAGTGTAACTGAAAAGAATTTATGCATCTCAGTCCAAGACAGAGATCCAAACAGACACCCGAAATAAGATAGCTGCATTAGCAGATCTAGGACTTTGAAAAGGGCAGGATTTTGAAAAGGGAAGTGTGCATGCTCTGGTGCATCATCACATATAACACAGTACTTATTTTTCAACAATTGAAAGGATATTTGAAGATTTATGCTGGGGCATAGGGCTACATTATTCAGTTAAGATCAAACAAAAACAAAGTAGCTGTATTGGAATATGCATTACTTTGCTCATATTTAAAAAAAACACAGCAAACTAGGTGAACATACTCAAAAGATATTGTTTCATTAGTTCTGGAGTCTTTAGAATTAAATGTACATTTTTTTTCAGATTCATAAATCAAAATCTAGCCTTCTCAACAATCTTGACAGTGCATCCAATGGTTCTTCACTGAAAGTTATTTCCATACCCGAGTTCATGTTCATCTGAGCTAATGCTGCTACATCTGAGAAAATGCTTTTAGAGTTCAAACAGTCTGCAAGGAGAGCAACAACAGCTAAAGAAAGCAGAATTGCAGAAGAAAGGCTAGCTCGATTAGTGGAACATCAAGACTATTAAAAAGGAGCGATAGTCATTGACATCTGTGGAAGAGGTGTTTAGAAATAAGAGTTTAGAAAGAATCAGGTAGATTATAATGGGCCATTAAGTCAATTGATTCCCCCACTGCTGCCTGAATAGAAGTATTCCTGCCACTGCCATGCAGTCGGTTTTAAACTTTGGGTGGACCATAAATCAAAGGGGGAGGGGGTGCAACTGCATCACTGCACCTTCCCCCTCAAGATCTGCCCCTGGATGGCTCCCAAGTTTTCACTAATAATGCCACTATTATAAGAGTCCAGACTGCCAGTCTCTTAGGAAAGCCAAGCATCTTGGTGCCTCTCTCACCCAATTCCATTTAGGATTCATACATTAGATGCCACCATATCTAAGTCTGCTAAGGGGCTCAGTCTCCAGGTGCACCAAGACTGGCCCAACCATACACCAACAGCATTGAGTTCAACATCTACGGCCACTACATTCAAAAACATGGCTGGAGAAGGCACTGACCTTTCACATAATAACAAGAGTGAAATGCTAAATGGAAAGCATCATTCCCTGAGATACTTTTTGATGATTTGGCTACTAATCCATTTAGCCAGTTTTTGGTTCAATTACAATTATTAAATAAAGATCAGGCAAAATAATTCAAGCTACCTTCCCACCCCAGAGAGCTACAGCTGCTGGGAACAAGAGACATGGGTGTCATCTTCAGGGTAGATGACTACAGGTGCATGTGGAGAACAAGGAAGAAGAAACAAGGAACAAGGAAGAAGATGTGCTGACAGCTCCTGGGCACATCTGAGCTGTCAGGGCTATAAGGGTAAGCAACCGGTTTGGAAATGAACAGGGAGGAGAGGGCAGAGATGTATGCCTACCAGGGTAAAATACCAAGTGCTGCTCAGGTTGGAATCACCTCAGGACTACAGCAACTGCTTTCTTTTTCATGGATGTATATTGAAATATACATTGTATCATATTGAGTATCATGATGTGCATCATGCTATAAGAGATGGGCTTGTTTCACCCCTACCTACAGCTCTCATTGAGGAAATGGGAGATCTGAGTAACAGGACCTCCACAGTTTGGCAGGGTTCAGACTCATAATTTTAATCTCCCTGTACCCTAACCACTGGATTACAAGCTAGGCTAGACTGAAGGCATTCTCTGCCTGCCTGTCTTTGTTGAATTTGGGTCCGTATATCTTGCAAGGTCCTTCCAACCCTAAACTTCAATGAATCTGTGAATATCCAAGAAAGAATGCAAAAATCCTGGGACCAAAAGGAGTGCAAGCAAGAAGGCTAAGCACATAGCCTATTGCTGAGAGCACTCCCTTGGGAAGGGAAATTCATACCATGGTCCCATTGCTGTTTATGTATTTTATCCAGTGACTCATTATTTAATGATAAATGTATAAGCATTACCTGCAACAGGGACTGGAACCCGAGACTCCCCCTCCCTCCCCCCCCAGTAAGGAAGTGTTTTTATAACTGGGAGAACATAGTCAGACCCTTTCTTACTTCATCTCTACCTGACCACATGAATCTTGCATTGTTTTTTCCACATGGTGGCCCAGCTTCAACAAGAGGGGTGGAAAGTATGCACCACCCATTCCAACATCGCCCTTAGTAATATCAAGGTTTATTTAGCAATATCTTTCATGGGACCAACAGTATAGCTGAAAAGACAAGCTAGGCAAGCTACAGAGGCACAAAGATTCTTTTCTCAGGTCTGAAAAAAGAGCAGGCACAGCTTAAATTAGACCTCACTTCTCTAATATTCCCTGGGCTATCATGGCTACAACAGCACTCGTAACCCACAATGTTCAACAATTCTCCAGCTATTATTGCTGTTTTAATTTGAGCCTGGTGGGGACAAAGTTTGCCAACTTCCCTATACTAACCAAAAAAAGTGTATTTCCCATACCTCACATTCCACAAAGACTTAGATCAACTCACTCCAGCAACTCCACTCAATACAAAGGGTACAGTTTTATGTATTTTTGACATTTACAGGAAACCCTCGGCATTCACAGTTTCAAATATTTGCAAAGGCTGAACCCAAATTTTAAATACACTTTAAACACTTACTGGAGCTTCTCAGGAGCTATGCTTGCTGCCACCAGGCTCCTGCCACCAGTGCCGCTGGAGCCATGCATTCACCGCCCCCCCAGTCACCGGGGGTATTGCATTCATGAATACAGTGCCCTATTCACAAATTTCACCATTCGCGGGGATCACAGAAACATATCCCCTGCAAATGGCGAGGATTACTTGTATTTTGTTTCATAACTACATACTGAGGCAAAAGTACAGTGATGTCTTTCTACTTACAGCCTTAAGGAATAAGGCCTTAACATAGCCCCATGCTTTCTCTGCAAGCAGGAATAGGACTATTCCCAGAATTTTGCCTAAGGAAGCCAAGTGCCAATTGAAACTGTCAACTACTGCCTGAGAAGGCAGCTACCTAAATTAATAGAAAAGTAGGGCTCAAAGGGACCTCTAGACATCAACTAGTCCAACCCCTGTTCTAGGCAGGATCATCCCCCTTGGCAACTGGAAGGAGGGACATGGGGGGGCAAGTGCCCCCCCCAACAGGGCCATCCCTGCCACCGACACCACCAGTGGCTTCTGCAGGTGCTTTCTAGCCCCGTTCCCTCTTCCAATGCTACCAGAAGCTTCTGTGGGTGCTTGCAAGCCCTGTCCTCACTGCCAATGCTGACTGGTGCCCCTCCAGACTCAGGAGGCACCAGTCGTCCATGATCATCCCTATCTAAACCTTCCCTAGATAAACTATCCCAAGTCTTTGTCTAACCTGTTCCAGTCAACCCTTTCTTCACAGCTACAAGTCATATTGCACAAAAATATCAAAAACACTTTAATCTACCACAAATAAAGCAGAAGTGTGGAGCTTGCGCCCCTCTCACTGCCCAGTCTATTGGGGCTTGCCCCTCCCCTCAACTCGCCTGCCATGACTTGGATGTTGTCTGCCTCCTATTCTGCCTCCCGCAGAAGGCTTAAAGTCCTTCCCTGGGCTGCCTGGTGGAGACTCGCAGGCTGAGTCGTCTCCTTCCAGAGCTCCTGCCAGAGCTTGCCTCGCGAGCTGCCAGCCCATGGTCTCTCTCTCCAGCTCTCCCCTGCTCCCTGCTCCACCAGCATTTTTTAATCTTCCCGCAGCAGCCAATACGGCCGCTGGGATTGGCTCAGCTGTTCCCCTTACTGGGAACAGCTGATGCCACAGCTGGCGTAATGCCGGTTCGCGTGGCTGCAGCCGTGAACACGGCTCGTGCTCCCACTGTTCTCTGGGAGGTACGTAGGCCCCTCTGGGGGCTTGCTCTCAGGGTATGGGGTCTGTGGGCTCTCTTCTCTCTCCCTCAAGAGCCTGTGGGGGCACCTCACTGCCACAGAATGAGGACTATCAGTGTCCTACAGCTGTGAGGGTTATTAAAATGCACTTAAGATCTTCAAGGAAGAAGCCATGCCCTCTGCTACAGAGAAAGACAAAACCCTCTACAGTCCATACCAATCTGACCTTGGAATAAAATTCCATCCAGATTCCAAATGTGGCAATCAGGCCAGCTCTGAACAGAGAGGCAAGACTCTCTAACCAAAAACCTTCAGGTTTTAGCCCCAGCAGGAACATTGGCATACCCCAGTCAAAATCCCCAGCCTTGGCTACAACCAATACCCAATTATTCTGAGGAACACACACACCGCCCCTCCCAACCCACTCACCTGTAGCAACAGAAATGGGAGTGGAGGAATCATTCCTCCCCCATGTGGCAAACAGCCCCTGCCCTTGAAATTTCTTCTTATGATTTTAGTGAGATTTTTAAAAGTTAGAGAGCTTTTTTTTCCAGTTTCCCAAAAATAAAGTTGGTAAATATGCTCAGGTGGGAGAAGAGCCAGGAAAGCAAGCCCTATGAACACTTGGCTTGCAAGATTTTTAAAACTAGGAACAAACATAAGGCCTAATGTAATTTCCACTTTGTTCTGTATTATTTAAACTAACCACTGAAGTAGTGAGAAGTTAATTAATTAATTATTCAGAGTAGGAGTACTATAGTGGTTATGCTAGTAGTAACTTCCAAAGCTGCCAAGCCCAGATCATGGGAAGAAGACTCAAGTAAAAACTTCTCACTTCTCAAGTGTATGTCAAACAATATGTGTAAATTCACAGACTGCTGAAAATAACTCTTTTCTGACTTGTAAATTAAAAAATTGAAAGCCTAGTTCTAGAGAAGTAATGAAGCTTTGCTACTGAAGACTACACAGTCCAGTGGGTGGTGAATTGGCTAGAGGGTCACACCCAGAGAGTCATGGTGGATGGGTTGGTTTCGACCTGGAAGGGTGTGGGCAGTGGGGTCCTGCAGGGCTTGGTCCTTGGACCAATACTCTTTAATGTCTTCATCAGCGACTTGGACAAGGGAGTGAAGTGTACTCTGTCCATGTTTGTGGATGACACAAAGCTATGGGGAGAAGTGGACACACTGAAGAGCAGGGAACAGCTGCAAGCAGACCTGGACAGGTTGGACAAGTGGGCAGAAAACAACAGAATGCAATTCAACAAAGAGAAATGCAAAGTGCTGCACCTAGAGAGGAAAAATGTCC
>JAGPOW010003316.1:85987658-86012709 GCA_030014935.1 Caiman crocodilus | reverse complement strand
AGCAGACCTGGACAGGTTGGACAAGTGGGCAGAAAACAACAGAATGCAATTCAACAAAGAGAAATGCAAAGTGCTGCACCTAGAGAGGAAAAATGTCCAGCATACCTACTGCCTAGGGAATGACCTGCTGGGTGGCACTGAAGTGGAAAGGGATCTTGGAGTCCTAGTAGACTCCAAGATGAACATGAGTCAGCAGTGTGACAAAGCCATCAGAAAAGCTAATGGCACTTTATCATGCATCAGCAGATGCATGACAAATATATCCAAAGAGATATGATACTCCAATGATACTTCCCCTCTATTGGGCGCTGGTCAGACCGCAGTTGGAGTACTGCGTGCAATTCTGTGCACCGCACTTCAAGAGAGATGCGGATAACCTGGAGAGGGTCCAGAGAAGGGCCACCTGTATGGTTAAGGGCTTGCAGACCAAGCCCTATGAGGAGAGCCTGGGGCACCTGGACCTCTTCAGCTTCCGCAAGAGAAGGTTGAGAGGCGACCTTGTGGCTGCCTATAAGTTCATCACGAGGGCACAGAAGGGAATTGGTGAGGTTTTATTCACCAAGGCGCCCCCGGGGGTTACAAGAAATAATGGCCACAAGCTAGCAGAGAGCAGATTTACACTGGACATTAGAAAGAACTTCTTCACAGTTAGAGTGGCCAAGGTCTGGAATGGGCTCCCAAGGGAGGTTGTGCTCTCCCCTACCCTGGGGGTCTTCAAGAGGAGGTTGGATATGCATCTAGCTGGGGTCATCTAGACCCAGCACTCTTTCCTGCCTATGCAGGGAGTCAGACTCGATGATCTATTGAGGTCCCTTCCAACCCTAACATCTATGAATCTATGAATTCAGTACTGTCAGAACTACAAACATAATTTGCATCCAATAAAATTAATTCCTAGGATCATGCATGCATCTGACAGTGAAAATACTCGTATTTCATTCAAATGAATGAGTTATAATAGAACTTAGTTTCTTATATGTACTGAAATAAACCCTAAACCTCTTCTGTTCAGGAAATGCTTTGGTAAACTATTCACTGACACCAGATCTGCTTGTACTAAGCTTCTTACACAAGAGTTTGATGATAACTGATTTCCCATCACCGATATCTATATTGCTTCCCTATGGCCCTCTTTGTTAATTGCTACTGGAAAAATAACATTTTGGATATTCTTCTCATAGTAGTTGAAAACAGAAAGCATCTTCCAGCCTCCCCTCCGCAGCCTAGAAAATGTGTTTTTATAGTCCAAAGACTTTACAATCTTTAAGTTAGCTCCTTCCCTCATATAACTTATCTATTTCCCCCTGCCTCCCAGTGACTTCAGGAGCATCAAGCAGATGGCTGGACTAGATGACCTCATGAGGTCCCTTTCCAGCTCTATTTTTTTATGATTCTTGAGAATTGCCTTATAAACCTTTAAAAGAATCTCTCATCTTGATGTCCTGTACAAACAGGTCTTTGAAAATATTAATACTGTGTCTGTGTGCATCTATAAAGGAAAGCTGAGTGAACAACAGAGATGATAAAAATGCTTCAACAATCCTCAGTAGGAGAAAGGAGAAAGCTCAAACGGAGGCTCAGGCCTGCTTTAAAGAATAGTTATACAAACAATTCAGAAAATGTAAAAGGGAAGAGTAGAGACAGGCCAGTTCAACAAGGACCAAATTTATATACTATTGCCTACATCAAGGCTTAGGCCACTGAACAGTGGTAGTAGTACAAAAGAGACCTGCATAAATGTTGACTTCAGGAGAGGGGCACGGTCCCAGATACACTCCCCCCTCCGGCCCTTGGGTTAATCCCCAACTTGGTTACACACCCCTTGCATAGCATGCTGTCTACTGTAAAGACATTGCAGTAAAGACAAGAAAGCATGCTCCATTCAAGGTATGGTGATCCAGGATGATAACTCTTCTTTTTTTTTTTATTTCTCCCAAAAATTTGGGCATAAAAATGCACAGCACAGCAGTGATGAAAAGCCTCGGTGCATTAGAGTCCCAATTCCTCTTGTAGGTATTAACGCATGCTCAGCAAGGCAAGAAGAGCTTTTAGTTTTCTTTTTTGTTTGGAAAGCACCTAACTTAGTTTGGGTACTACTGCATCCTACACACTAGATCAATACCTACTAATTATGCTGTGAAAGTAGTCATATCCCTTCTCAGAGCTTTTGAGTAATTATTGGGATGAAAAACTGCATCTCAGCAATAAGCATAAAATTTCTGACCGCAGATAATTCATGGAACAGGGTAATGAATTTTAAGAGACTCTTCCTATGCCTCATAGGAATGGATCCCAGCCATCTACAATGAGATATCAAATGAAGCTCATTTAACAAATGGTGTCTGACTCATGCAAAATTCCCACTGAACTGTGTGACAGTAGAAGGGACAGGATCCAAGCCTTGGAAACTAATTTTGATTTTTGCAGGACATAATGTCTAGAAATATACATTGTTCAGGACTATTTAAATAAATATGCACTGACTTTCTAAGACTATACACATAGCATATTATGGCCCAAATCCTGCTTCCTTTTTATATGCCTTAGTAACCCATAGCTGGGGAAATGGAAGGTTTGGCACTTCAATTACTTTTAAATTCGATTTCCAACTTTGGCTAAGTAAGTATGAGCATAAGTGTTGAAAGTGGCAGTTATGTGAAGGTGCCCCTTCTACTTTGTAGGCCAATAACCTAATAGTCAGGGTACTTAGCCAGGGTGCTAGACATGGAATTGTTAAGGGCTACTCACCCAGAAAGGATTTAAACTGCTCACTTCTTAGTAAATTGTTCTAACCAACACGATACAAGTTAGGTATTGCCCAAAACCGTCATCAGCCCTCCTCTTGAAGCTGGCCCACTGGGCTGTCAAGAATGAAAGATATGTCAGGCTAAAAGTAGAAAGTAAGGTCAAGGGAGTGAAAGGGACATTGCCTAGAAAGGAAGGGACTCTGACATATGCCCCACTGGCTTTCATGCACCTTACATTCATTGGGAAAAATGAATAAATGATTTTCTGGCCCACTAATGGCCAGAACCAGACAAGAAGAGAAGTTCAATGTAAGAAAATCCCAGACAACTTTTACAACAGGACAATAATTAGAGATTGCTCATAAACTGAAATAAACTCTTTGTTGACTTGCTTCTGACGTTCAGTTTGTGGCAGCCAAGATAAACATTGCATAAGGCATTTAAAAATAAACAGAGAGCCAAAAAAAGAAATTAAATTTCCTCCCTTTAACAGCAAACAGCTTGTAGTAGAAGCTTAAAAAAAAGCAAAACTACAAAAGGAAAGATTATATTTACTCATCTCAAAAAGAAAAATTATTTTCAAACTTTATTATATAACCACACTATCATTTTACCTGTGAACT
Source organism: Caiman crocodilus (assembly GCA_030014935.1). Lineage (NCBI taxonomy): Eukaryota > Metazoa > Chordata > Crocodylia > Alligatoridae > Caiman > Caiman crocodilus. The sequence goes on along the minus strand of JAGPOW010003316.1, from coordinate 86,009,339 downwards.
TTCACAGCAAAGGAATCATGCACATAGAAGGAGATAAAGGGGAAGGGGAGATTTGAATATTAACTATTACATGCATGAAATACCACAAATTCTGAAAGATCCTGAAGTGAGGTTTTCAAATGGATCCTACCACACCTGGATCATTCATGCAACACTAAATCCATGGTTCTCATCCTTTTTGGACTTGAGGCACCTCTCCATAACTTCTGTGAATTTAGTGATACCCAATTTCCAAAGTACTTTATATATTACAGGGCTTGCAGAGCAACTGGGCAATGCAAGTGGGATAGCATCTAGACAGAGCCTGCACTTATCTTCTTAGCTTATCTACTTATCTCCTCATACCTTGGGACATCCTTCAAAAATCTGGTGGCACCACAGGGTGCCCCAGAGCCCTGGTTAAGAATCACTGGCCTAGATGAAGAAGGAAGATTAATAAACCCCATAAACTGGAGCATAGAGCAAAGAACTAGATTTTAGCCCCTGTAGAAATGTATGGCAAAAAAGCAACACAAGAGATTATTTAGTCTGGGCATGTCGAATGTTCAGCCTACAGACCAGATGTGGAGGTTGGGCAATGTGGCCAGGAAGAGTGGTCTGCCACAGAATGCAGGGCCCTTGAACCACCTGTGACATGGCAGCTAGGGAAGGTGAGCAAGGACTGCTACAGCCCTGCTTGCCTTCCAGCCATGTAGCCTGTCAGCACTGCTGAGGTTCTACCTCTTCAGCTTTCCCATGTCAGAGCTAGAGCTGTCCCTGCAGCTGCCACATACTCTGGGTCAGAGCTGGAGCTGCTGCAATGTGCCCTGGGCTAGAACCACCCTGTGGGCTAGAACCGGCTCTCAAGGGCTTTGCGGCCCAGATCCAGCCTAAGCACAAGGTGAGTTTGACACCTCTGACCTAGTCTGTTTTTCTGTTCTAAGGCAGGGGAAAGAATAGTGAGACCATCCCTGAAATATGTTGGTTTAATGTTTAAAACCTCAAGGAGGTTCAAGGTCATGCCATAATCTTCTTGGGTATACTGTTGCTAAGTTGAGTTGGCCTTAAATTAGAAAATTATTTCTAATACTCAACCTAATTTTTTTTGCTACAAGTGAAGCCAACTGTTACTTGTTCTAGCAACAGGGTATTCACCTGTCCTCTTTATAGCAACCTTTTACCTGCTGGAAGATTTGTATCATGTTACCCCTCTGCCTTCTCTTTTCTAGACTAAGCAAACTAAATTCTTTCAACCTTTCCTCATATTTTTCACACCTCTTATCTTTCTAGTTGATCTCTGCATTTCTTAAGCTTGTCTGCAGCTTTCTTTGTGTTCAGCGGCCATCAAAAACAGACTTCCAGCTGAGGTCTCACTAGCACAGAATAGAAAGGAATCATTATCTCCCATGTCTTACACATGATTCTCCAGTTAAAAAGGTTTGCCTTGTCTGCAACTACACCTCATTTTGCCTAAGGTACAGTCTGTGGACCACTAGAACCATCATATCTTTACTGTGGCCTCCACCAGTTGATTTCTATTTTGTATGTATGCACCTGAGTCCAAACTTAGCACTTTGCATTTTTTTTCATCCTCTTTATTTCAAATCATTTATCCAGTTCACCAAGATCATTCCAAATTCTGTTCTCATTCCTCAATATTCTCAACGACATATTCTCAATTATAGTGGTATCAAACAGATAGCACCTGAGCTGGATTCAGCCCATTCAGCCACTCTATCCCAATGAAGAAGAAGGAATGGCTAATTAGCAGGGATCCTGGTTTTCTCTAATTTAAAAAGAATCCCCAATTTTGGGGTTAAAAGAAGTAACCCAAAATCCACATTTTTCTGTGATCAAAATGAAACACCACTATGTATGTATGTACATACGTTACTATGTATGTATTAATGTTATTTCATTTTAATCACAGAAAAATGTGGATCTTGGGTTATTTTTTTAACCCAGAAATTGGGGAGTCTTTTTAAATCATAGAAAACCAGGGTCCCTGCTAATTAGACCTTCTTTCTTCTTCATTTGGATAGTTTGTTGTCATACCTTTAATATACTCTCTTTTAGTAACTGCCACATTTTCCCCTTAGAATTTCTTCCCAAAAGTTTTACCTACAAGCTTCCTAACTTTGCAGACATTGGCTATTATTAAGTCCACTGTATTTGACTAGTCTCTCTCCTTTTTCATAGTATCATGAACTCTATTGTTTTGTCATGAATTTAAACAAAATACTTCCCACTTTCTGAGTCTTCCCTGTTAATCAGAATTAAATATAATATCTGCTGTCCCACAAACTTCCTTAGTTATCTAAAACAAAAGGTTTTCCCCAACATGTTTCCAAGAACTTGTTGGATTATGTCCTGCTATATTGTTTTCCCAAAAATATTTAGGCAGTTTAGTTCCTGTAATACTACCATATCCTGGCCTTTTGATCCTCATATTAAGAGCTCAAAACAAACTTTATCCACCTCCTTGTTCTGCTTAGATGGCACACAGTATACCTTTTATTACAATCCCCCTGTTCTTTTGCTCTTTGATTTTCACTCAAAGACATTCAACCACTCTACTTCTCCCTCTTCCGGTGAGTCTGTCTCTCATCTATACATTCTTTAGATCCTCTTCCTCTTTTCCTCAGCCTGTCCTTCCTGATGAATAGGGAACCTGGTTTTGTCTGATTTAAAAAAATCCCCAGTTTTTGGTTTTTAAAAAGTAACCCCAAATCCACATTTTTCTGTGATTAAAATGAAACACCACTATCTGTGTGTGCATGTGTGGCATTTTGCTTTAGTCATGGAAAAATGTGGATTTGGGCTTACTTGTTTTAAACCTAAATTTAGGTATTTTTTTTTTAAATCAGACAAAACCAGGATCCCTGCTGATGAAGCAATTGTCTTCTATACCAATGCTCCAATATTATCTAATTACATGAAGTTCTGCGCTCCACGGTTTTTAAAGAATGTGGAGAAGTTAGAGAGAGTCCAGAGGTGGGCAACAAAGATGATAAAGGGCTTGGAAAGCAGATCATATGAGGAGAGGCTGAAGGAGTTAGGCATATTCAGCTTGTAGAAAAGGTGCTTAAGAAGGGACATTATAGCAGTCTCCAAACACTTGAACGGCTGCCATGAAGAAGAGGAAAAGCACCTTTTCTCTCTTGCTGCAGAGAGGAGGACACAGACCAATAGCTGGAAGTTGAAACAAAGTAAGTTTTGACTGGATATCCAGAAAAACTTCCTCACTGTTCGATTAGTGAAGCAGTGAAATAGACTGCCTAGGGAAGCTGTGGACTTCCCATCACTGGAGGTGTTTATAGATTTCATAGACATTAGGGCTGGAAGGGACCTTCAGAGATTATCAAGTCCAGCCCCCACCCAGGGGCAGGAAGTCAGCGAGGGTCAAAGAATCCCAGCAAGATAAGCATCCAAACATTTCTTGAATGAGTCCAGAGTAGGTTCCTGTACCACTTCTGGTGGGAGTCTATTCCAGGCCTTGTGGGGGCGGACAGTAAAGAATTTTTTCCTTATGTTCAGCCTAAAATGGTCTTGGAGGAGTTCATGACCATTGGTCCTTGTTATCACTTAGGATGCTCTGGTGAACAGATGTTCCCCCAGATCTTGATGCATACCCCTTATGTACTTATAAACAGCCACCAGGTCACCCCTAAGCCTGCGCTTTTTAGGCTGAAGAGTCCCATGGCTCTCAGCCTCTCTTCATAACGTCTGTTCTCTTGCCTGCTGATCATGCATGTGGCTCTCCTCTGGACGCTCTCAAGCTTCTCGACATACTTCTTGAATTGCAGAGCCCAGAATTGGACACAGTACTCCAGCTGCTTCCTGGGCTTTGCTGGTTGCCCCATTTTTTCTATATGTGTCAGGGTGTTTTAAAACCTTCCTCTGAGACACTGGATATTGACTACAGCCAAGGCTGGGGAATTTGACCAGGGTATGATAATGCTCCTACTGAGACTAAAGCCAGAGGTTCCTGGCTAGAGGGTCTTGCCCTGCTCAGGGTCAGAGTAATGACCATATTTGGGGTCAAGAAGGAATTTTATCCCATGGTCAGTTTAGTATGGACTTTGGCAGACAGGGGTTGCCTTCCTCTGTAGTGGGAAGTGGGGATGGGTGGCCTTTTACTTGGGTTCTCTCAAGTACATATTTACAACATGCCATAGAAGCAGGACATTAGCTGCCGTGGTTCCCCTGCTTTACCTGTGGCAGGTTAGAGTGTTAGATCTGTGTTTTGCCAGGGTTGACAGCCATCTTATATAGAGTTTAGATGATGGTTTGTGGGATGAGTTGAATAGGGATGATCCTGCCTCAGGCAGGTGGACTAGATCAGCATTTCTCAACCTGTGGGTCATGACCCAATAGTAGGTCACAAGAATATATGAAAGGGTCACAACAAACAAACTTTAAAAATAGATTCTCCTGTAAAGGAAGGAGGAAGGAAATGTGGGAAATAGTGGCTTTTCCCTGGCTGGCTGGCAGAGTTCCTGCTTTCCAGGGCCTGCTCGCCCCACACACTGGGGAGCTGGGATCTGGGCGCAGGGGGCAGCAGGTCAGGAGTGAGGGGCACTGGGTCAGGACTGGCCATTGATGTTTACAAATAGTTCCTGGTACAAAAAAGTTGCAAACCACTGGACTAGACCTCTGAAGGTCCCTTCTAGTCTTACTTCTTTATGACTCTATGATTACCCGCCAATCAAATTACGGCCAGTTTTAAATAAGAAAATGACAGCAAGCACTCTCTGATCATTCAGCAAGAGGACCTAAAGAATACTAGGAAATATAATCACTCATGAAAATCCTTTCAAATTGATTCAGTTCCAAAGGAATTTCATCTAAAAGACTACACGTGAAAGAGAAGAGTAAAACATAGCTGAAAATCAGATATTAAATACAGGAGCTCTTTAACAAATAGACATTTCTAAAATTTTTGCTTAAAAAATATGGAAACTGTTATTCCAACTAATGTAATTCATGTATCTGCATTCACATGAAAGTGAATTCCTACGTATCTCTGTCCTTTTGTCACTATCTCATGAATGGTATCATCCCAGAGCTGAGCTGCTGCCATTGTTGTATAACCAGGCAGGGGCTGGATCTTGCACGTGATCTGTGCCCCAGAGGGAATGGAGACAGAATGGAGCCGTGCCTAACTAAGCAGCAGGGGGAGAGAGGCCAGAGGCTGTGGAGAACAGGTTGGGAGGAGTGGGGGGCCAAGCAGCTGCTGCAAGGCTAGATGAGGGGCCTTTTTACCCATGTTGAAACAGGGAAAAAAGTCCTCTTGGATTTGAGTAAATATGGTAGTAACCAAATTGTACCACTTAATCTTGTATTAAGTATAGATTTGGAGAGTGTGTTGTGTTCTCCCCTAGCCAAAGGACACAGAGAGTTCAAGGTCCAAGCCCCATCTCTCCTTTTGGAAAAGATAAGGCTGAAGGAAATGTTAGCTTTCAGTAATGTGTGCATGTGAGGGCTGCAGAAGCCTTCTGTAACAGGGAGTGAGAAGGACACATAGAGGATGAAGGCCTCTTACAGGATTTCTACCCCGCACACCTTGAAAGAAGTTCTAGCCAACATAAGTTCCATTTAGTTAGTTGCACTGAAATCATCTGAGTATAGCTTTCAGCTTTGAGCCCCATAATTTGCTACAGAAAATAGTTTCACATTTCTTGGCTGACATTTAACATGGAATATGTTTCTACTGTCTTCTCAGAAGCCTTTTTTCCTCTTAGCTTTTCCTTTCCCCTTCTTCTCCTCTCGCTGATTTTCTCTGGTATGATTTTTTTCATACCTGCATCTCTAGCATCTTCTCATGTCTCTCCTCCCCATTAATCTGCTGTCTTCTCCAATTTTTCCTTCTGTTATGACAGTCCTTTCCATGCATTTTTAAAGAAGTTATTGTTTTACTGGAGATTTCCTTCTCTTTAAGGGAAACTGGTCATTAACTTCAGCAGGATTTGGATCAAGGCTTATTTTGGATGTTAGCCAGGGAGTGTGCTAAAGGGCATTTCCAAAAATCTGTCATCAAGTTAATCATAAGTTTTCATGACTCAGGTTAGGAACTTGGGACTTCAGGACAAAAAGTTCTAACTTCTTGAGAGGAAATTGATTTGGCTAGTTGGGATGTATCTTGCTGTCTCAAAAGTTCACATCAAAAAAAGGATGCAGATTCATTACACAAACATTGTGTGGTTCAACTGATAAAGTGCATTTCAAAGCCAAAGGCAATCTGACTGTTGTGTATTCTGTATGGGGCAGTTTGAATTGTTTTACCACATGTGAAAAATGAAGATTAAGATGAAAATCATTTAATATCTGTGGCTACCAAACAAAGTCATTTAAAAATATAATGATCTTCATGAGTTCATTTGCACTTTTCCAAACAAATGTGCTCGTTCTTGAAATTAGAAAGGAAATGTCCTTGTCTGAACTCCTTCAGTGTAATCAACAATCTTTCCGTCTTGACTAGAGCCAAGGATGTAGCACAGATGCTGTATAAAAATGCAGGGTAAGTGCATATTTAATATCTTCGTCGCCAGACTGAAAGAAGCTTATACCCCAAGAACTAGCAGGGCTAAGAGATGTAAGAATATCACAGAGAAGCCTGAAAAGTGAAGACACAGAATGATTATGCAAGGAGAAGAGGACTAGGATAAGGAGCCCAGAATGAGAAAGAGACAAAAGAGATTGCAGACAAGAGGGCAGAAGGGAACAGGAAGAAAGGTCTTTGCCCACAGCAGCACACTCTTCTCCAGAACTCGAAATATGCATGCCCCCAACAGTCCTGAGTCTCCCCGGTTCTCTGCTGCTAGAAAATGTCTGTGAAGCCCCCTGGTGACGTGTGTCATATCCCTTTCTTGTGGTGGCACCCCTTACTATGATTTACTCAATTAGCTCAAAAGGCAGAAATCTTTGAAGTAAATTCAACAGCTCCAACCTTGATGATGGCACATTTGAGTGTCAGTATAAAGCTACAGCATGGAATTTTTGGTTTTTATATTTTGCTTTGAAAATATATATATCAAATGACACGCATAAGCAATGAAGAATGTAAGAAGTGCCATACCAGCTAAGAGCAAAGATTAACCAAATACTGATCCATCTAATTCAGTATCTTGTCTGCAACAGTAGATGCTTGTCTCCAGCAGTAGATGCTACCGTGCCTGGCATCAACCATCATTAATTTTGGGATGTTGGAGGATACATCCCTGAATGTTCTATTTTAATAGCTCCCCATGGTTCTGACCTTTATAAATTTACCTAATCTCTTTTGGACCTGGGTATATTATCTGCCTGTAATAGTAATCTGTCTCTAACTAATCTCAAACCTAATAGTGCGTTGCTAGGTTTATAAAGCCAAAGTAGGTAATGGCAGAATTAAGGCATTGCTTCTGCAACCGTTACTTGGTCCCCTGATGCATTACTCCTATATTCTTTAATTACATGCTTGCATTATATTTTTCCTTGCCTCATTCAGCGCACAGAATGCACCATGCCCTGGAGATGCACTAAAGGAGGTTGTAATATACCTCAGCATTTGTTGTACAGTTGGAAGATGTATATCAAATGAAACAAGCACCTGCAGTAAGGGAAAGAGTGTCTTATTTTTAAGGAACTTAAATACCATCCTGGAAATAAGGATTGTATGCCCACTTCTGCCTCACAATTCCTGTTTAAGTCACTGACACAAAATTTGCACAGGTGATTGTTAACTCTCTCTCTCACTTTCTGGGTGCCTGACTTGATACCTTGTAGTTTGATTTGCAGGAGTGCCAAACATGTTGAGCTGCAACTGAACTCAGTAGCTGTTGTGCTTCTTGCATAATTCCAAATACTCTGAAAAATCATGCTGCTGCTGCCATCTCAGACTGGGCACCACAAGTAGCCGACTTAGTTGCTCAGTGCCTCAGCTCTCAGACTGTAAAATGGAGATACCACTGCCCTCTCAACTAACAAGGATATTGTGAAGATGACTTAACATTTGTGAAGTACTCAGATACTATAGCCATGAGCACAACAGAAAGGCGCATAAAGAAATTAATAATTCAGTCTTAAAAATTTAAAAATTAAATTTGAAAATTGTATTTTTTTTATTAAATGGAGATTGAATTATAGTTATTATGTTCCATTAAGCCAACAGTTTCTGCCTTATTCAAAAAATATCAGTTGCAGGAAATAATTTTGTTAACATTAAAAGTGATTTATTTTGTTACCTAGATTTAACTCTCCCACAAAGGGGCCAATTATTTGGGGCCCAAAGGCCGGGTCCCCACTTCAAAAGAGGGCTATAGGGGCCCAAAACTGAGAAAAATTACATAATATGTCTATATTGTTTTTTGTTGTAAAAGATGGATTCAGTCATGTTGAGTGTGCTGGATGTAAAGTGTCAGGCTTAAGAAACTATGACTGAGGCCCTGAGCTATTACCAGGAATCTGTGTTTTCAATTCCCTGTGGAAAAATGTGGATGTTATCCTGGAATGGAGAAAAATGTGGATTTTATCCTTAAAAGGAGAAACATCCAGGAAACCATGGGTTTCCCTTGCAAGCTAGCAGATTTTCATCCTGCAATGGGCTGCTTTGGGCTGGGGAGAGCGGGGAGGGTGATTGGAGGCAGGAGGTACTATGTCGCCTATGCCTCCTTTCACCCCCCACACATTGCTTGTGCCCACACCTCACCTTCTTCACACACCCACCCCATTCCCCACAAACTGGGGAAGATGTTCATCTTCTTAGGCAAAGATGTTCATCTTCTTAGGCAAAAATAAAAGTCAGCGCCTATGCTCTTCCACATGAACTGGGTATTTTCTCTGTTCTTTAGTTTTAAGGACAGATACCGGGTCTGCAAAACTGTGAAATAGAATAATTTCAAACTTCATGTTAGACACATTTACCTCATGACAGTTCAAATTTCCAGATTTTTGTTAAATTTCATTTGTGGTTCTGATTCACACAATTCAAAGGCCAGCATCTGTCAGATCTGTCAGGTCTTTCCGAAAGACTGAATACTTATGTTTAGGACGTGTTGGGTGTGCCTACACATGCATTTAAGCATGTCTAAATTTAATGTGCATTAGCTTAATGCGCATTAAGTATGTTTAGGCAGGTATCTACACATGCAGGCATTAAAGCACATTACCGCTGTGTGTGGACTGACTTGCAACTAAAGTTAGTCCCAGCCAGTCCACACACACACAACGTTAATGTGTTTTAATGCCTCTACATCTGTGTTGATGCACTTTAACTATTTGCACCTAAATTTGATACCTGCAGTTGCCCAAAATTGCCATTTTTAAAGTACATTAAGGATGCGTACATGTAGACACATACCCTGATGCACCTTAAATTTAGGCTAATGCACCTTAAAGTGTCTTGTGTAGATGTACCCATTGTGAAATTATACTGACCATAAGTGTTTCTGGGTTAATTGCATGTTTTGACCTGCAAACAACACATCATTTTTGTGCCAGATTTTTAATATTTGTTAAACTTATAAGAGGGTGCCCCAGGAGGACGCAAGCAGAGGGCCCAAAGCCCCCTCCTGCAGTGGGACCTGAGGCAGGCCTGACCCACCCTGAAAAGAAAGAGAAAAGCCCTGAGGACAGGGCAAACTTACCTTTTCTGGAGAAGTGGCGGCAGATGAACCACGCCGGGATAGACCATCCGTGTAGTTTGTCAGCTGCTTTTATTGCCAACCAAGGGTGGTGAGGGCAGATGACCTCATCAGAAAATGCCACCTGGCTGATTTAAAAGCCAGAAGTGGGGAAATGACTGGGGGAGCACCACCAGAGCCAAACAGCAAGGCTGCTCCCCGAGCCACACACAGGCTGCATTGGCAGCCCAGAGAAAATCCAGGCAAGGACCCAATGGAGGGGTCCAGGACCAGCTGAAGAAGGCACCACGCCAGCCCAGCAGGGCAACCAGGCCAGGGAGGACAGCACTGAGGGACCCTGGAACCACAAATGTTGGACCCATCAGTGGGCAGGTGGAGGCTCCAACCAGTATCCCCAACCTTTTCTTCTGTTTTAATTTGTTTTGAGTTATCCCAAGGCCCAAGGCAGTGAGAGGGGTCACAAACAACCCCCACAGATCAGGAGGAGCCAGGACAGTGTAGTGGACAGCTACACAGTGTCGGAAGACCCGGTGCTTTGTCAGGGATGGTCCGACGTCCCATGATCGTCCAATGCAAGAGGAGACTGGGAGATGAGCAGGGGGAAGAGAAGACACATGAAGACATAAGAAAGCAAGCTGGCAATCCATCATCTGGCCATCCTGAGGGCTGGCACATGGCTGGGGTATAAGGGAGGTGGAGTCCCAAGAACTCCTGGTAAGGGTAGTGCCCAGTCCACAAGGAGCTACAGGAAGGAGCCCATCACTGAAGGGAAAGACCAAGTCGTGGCAGGTGAGTATTGGGGCCTCTTTCAAAGTGAATACGGCCCAACATGTAGGCCACAGGAACACAGCCTGCTGCCAGCATTGGGTGCACACTTCAAAGCGACAAGAGAACACTTACATGAGGCCAGGTGGGTGCAGAGGGATTCAAGGAGTCTCACCTACTCAGGCAGCTCCAACCTCTCACATGCAAAGGAAACATTCATTAGACCAGAGATTAAAATAAAGCCTGATTTAGTCCAGCTATCTAAACAACAAGGCAGCCAAGACTAAGGCATCCTCTAGCCAAACTCCACTTGGCATTTCACCCAACTAGAAGAAAAACAGTCTGTAATTCTAGGACAGCTCATTCCTGGGTCTGAAACTGAGAAAATTCTTCAGCAGGGTGGTTATTTTCACTAGAACAACATGGCCTCTTTTTCTTGAGAGAGAGAGAGACTGTCACACACTGCAAGATGGACACGAAAACAGTCAACACTAACTGGGAGGGTGCACAAGAAGGTCTTTTTAAGAGAATATGACTTGGGCTGGTCTATTCCTAACTTAGGGGAAAGTCTATACAATTTAAGCTGTACTGAAGTATATGATTAGATGTTTAATTTTTTTCTCATGTACTTAATCCCAAGAGTTAAAGAAAATAACTTGTTTTTAAGATAAAAGTTCTCTGGAAATAAATATTTGTCATCCATTTTTGGAAAGATGGAGAAGAGCCTACAGGATACTTACTAATAGTACAGACGCAAACTGAATGACTATAGAACCAGTGACAGCCAAAAGTGTATAAATGTGTTTCCCTTTAAATGGAGTGGCTGGGCATCTGCCCAGAATGATTTAGAACCGGGCTTAATCTATTTACATTATGCAAACAAATTGTAACATGCACAACACATCATCAAAGCATGACTGTCTAATATTTTTCTCTTCAAGAGCCACAAGATCAAAAGTCCTCTCAAATTAATCCATCAGCTTTACATTATTGCCCCAATAGAATTAAATGCATTTTCCCAGCAATAGAAAAGAAAGAATGACAAACTTAAATACTGACAACATTAAAATGTTGTAATGTAGAAGGATGATTCAAAGATTAGATTACTGCTTTAGATATTAGTAGGTTGGTGTCCTCATAAATAACCATGCTAACTGACATGGAAAGCAAGCTTTTTCCATAAGCAGTTTGGTTTTTAAAAAGCAAGTGTGATGCTTTACAAACCACAATTAATCACATTGCAGTGAGTGGTCTCTATCTTTATCCTGAAACAATTTTCTGTTCACGAATACTGTGACCTCATTGCTGTTACAATTTTAGTATAACTACTGAACTGAACAGTAAGTAACATACTGTGGGTGTCACAATAATTGCACTCGCTCTACCTATGTATAATATCCAGGATTCTTTGGGTTAATGCAATATTTTTAGTTAATGCAACTAAATAAAAAATTGTCCTTTGCAAGCTTTTGAGTACAAACACTCTTCTTCAAGCAGAGGAAGAGGTGCTTTCGCTAAGGCAAAGTTGCTCCACAGTGCCCCTCGCCCCATGAAAAATTGAAGCTAAAAGTCAAAACAGAAGTATTCTACATGCAGGAAACAATGTTATGCAACAAAGCAAACAAACAAAAAGTAACATCAATAGATCAGTGTGGGAAAGGAAATTCCAGCAGAAGAGCCTGCTTTTCTCCAAACAACATGAAACTTTTGGGTCACAACGAGTGCCAGCTCATTCATTTACAGTATACTTTATTTACAGTTTGGACCACTTGTTCCAGCTAGGAATGTCTCATTAAAGACTTTTATCCAGAAACAACTAGAGTCTCTGCTCAGCGGTCAGAATGAATTAGAGCTGGACTACAAAGGCACATCCGGTAATTGTTTTCAATATTTATTTCTCTTGATCTGCAAGGGATCTCAAAAGAGAAAGGGCTGAAAACAGAAAGGGCTGAAAACAAGGACAATGGAGATTTTTCACAGGAAATAATAATATAATACTCAGAACTTTGCAATCGTAGATAATAAAGCAGTTTTCAGCAGTGGAAAAGACCACCTGGATCAAGGGGTCTACTCTCATGCTATCCCATGTATCAGCAGCATACACTCCCATTGATACACTTAAAAAGTTTCTTCTTAAAAACAATTTTTTTTGCCTTTTTCCCCACGGAAAAGTTGTTCCAAAACTCATTCTACTAAAGGACAGAAAGCTTCTAACTTCCATCCTAAATTAAATTAGTGGCCACTTTATATGCTTATTTATTATTGTGCTGACTTTGTCCTTGAGTTTAAATAGATTCTCCTTTTCCCCAATGTTCATTTTCCAGCCAATAGTTTTTTAGGCAGCAAATAGATGCCATACTGGCAGTGCACAATTATTTTAGCTGCTATGTTGGTATAGCAATGCATTAAAGCGAAAAAGCACATTGCTACGGCAGTGTAGTAGTAGCATCACAATTTTTGCCTACGGACACTGGCACCTCATGTAGATGTGCTCAGTGGCTTAGTGTGATTACTACACTGAAAAAAGTCAGTGGTTAAATTTCATGGGTAGTGTTGGGATGAAATTGCAGTTGTGCTGGTCCATGAAAAAGAGAAAGAAAAAGATTTTTGAGGGTGTTATCTTTTATTGGACCAATTATATAGTTGCAAGGGACATAGCTTAGCTTTTAGGTACTACTCACCTTTCCTCACATGTCTCACCTTTGTCATTCATAGGGTGCATCCAGACAGGCCCAGACATTTGGTTCCCTGGGGACAAGTAGCAATTGAGCACCTTGTGCTATGGCTATGTGTTCCCAGGGTACACCCATACCACGCGTGCTTTGGTGCAGAGCAAGTTACTCCAGGGGCCTTTATGGGAGGCTGGTGCCAGCACTGTCATGGCCCCAGCAGCCTTACCACATCCGGAGAGCCTCCTGAGGCTGCAGCCACAGCGATCCTGCCAGGTGGAGCCTGGATGGCAGCTGCAGCGTGACTCTGGGTGGCCCAGCTCTGGTTTTCAGCAGGGTGTGCTATAAGCATGCACTGCTCTGTTTTTTTCCCCACAGGATTTTTTGATCCCTAAAACCGGAGCAGCACATGCTCGGGCAGCACGCCCTTGCAGCTCAAAGAACACTGGACTGTGCAGTATGTGGCGCTGCAAACATGTTTGCAGCGCCACATACCCCGTGACCATACTCATTTGGATGTGTCCATACAGTCAGATTGTAATATCCTTGTGCTGGTCCCAATACATCTGCTGAACTTACAGAGAGCCTTGTCTAAGTGACAGTGATAGCAGGATTCATCCCACAAAAATTCAGCAAACATTTCTGTTTCATGATTTTTTTAATTAAAAAATGAAAGCAGTTGTAAACTTTATCCATCTGTTGTTTATTTGATATGGTTTTTGAACCAGAAAGATCAATATTATATACCACAATTTACTTTGTTCTCATAATAAACTGAAAATTATCTATTAAATTAATGCAGGAGGCAGGGATTTTTGTGGGCGATATCTTTTATCATTCAGTGGAAGGATAAAATGGTACCTGAAAGTGCCTTTATGTACCTCTCAGCTATACAGTTGGTTCAATACAAGCTAATACCCACAAAAACCCAGTCTCCTTTATTAATTTCATAGATAATTTTCAGTTTATTATGAGGACAAAGCAGACTGTGGTATATAGAAGTGATCTCTGTGGTGCAAAGACCATGTTAAATAAACAACAGAAGGATAAAGTTTACAACTGCTAACAATTTTTAATTTTAAATCAACTAAATGGAAATATTTACTGATTGCGAGGCAAATAACTCTTACTGAAACAAAATTACCAGTGAAGCCATCTGATGTAGCGAGAATAGTGTTAATAAGGATGGTGCAACTTGGTTCCATGGATGATAAAACTTAGTTTAGCATCATTGGGCATCTGATATTTATCTGAAAATAAATCTACTCAAAGCAAGGAAAGTCACTACAGCAAGGGTGGCAACTATCTCGGCAGGCCACTTTACAACAAATTATGCCTGCAGTGTGATGCTGAGGCTAGTAAAGTGACCAAAATGCTGGCTTGCGTCCATAGATGCTTCTCAAGCAAATCCCGGGACATCATTCTCCCCTTGTACTCAGCCTTAGTGAGGCTGCAGCTGCTGTGCCCTCTTGCTGCCTTTCGTCCAAGATAGAATAGACTTAGTTTGTGCATTGAGGATCGCTCCCTTGAGGAGCAACCACTCTTCTTGAACTCCCCTCTCCCTGTGGTCATGGTGCCTTAGGGCCTCGCTGACAAGCCTCCTGAGCTTGTCAAAGTCGGCTTTCCTTAACACAGAAAGCTACATCCCCGCCCCTTTTATCTACATGATCCCTTCTGTACAGGGTATAGCCATCTATACCCATGGTCCATGGGTGGAGTTACACCAGGTCTCCGTTATCCCTATGACATCATAATTATTTGCATTGAGCAGGAGGATGAGCTCCTCCTGCTTATTCCCCAAGCTCCTGGGATTTGTGTACAGGCAGGCAAGTGTCCCATGGGGGGCTTCTTCCTTGCCCATAGATTTTACCAGGGCTGGGGTAGGGCTGGGCTCCCTTAAGTGCCTTGACCCGCTGGCTTTGCAAGGATTGCTCAGCAGGCCAGCAGTGGTGGTAGTCCCCCCAATCCCCTAGCGAGCTTTAGTTAGGCCCCAGAGCCTGAAAAAGGGACAGGCAGCCCCAGCAGCTGAAAGCCAGGGGCTCCGTCTGCATGGAGTCCAGAACCAGGGGTTCCATCTGGGTGGTAGTCTCTGAGATACTGGCGGGGGGGAGCCGCGGAGCCCAAGGGGATCCTCAGAGTGCAGCACGTGCCCATCCATGTCATGCTGTTGGTAGGCTGGCTATGGCTGGGACTGCCTACCCTGGGGGGGTGTGCAGGCAGGGTCCTGGGCCCTACCATGCGCCCTCCCACATGAACCCCGCGCTAACACACGTGCCAGCAGAGAAGCACGCCTGTTTGCACAGCCTGTTCGCATGGCTCCGGTCACGTGGCTCCCTGGGGGGGCTGGGTGAAGTAGGGGCCTGGGCGGGGCTTGACCCAGCCCAGCTCCACTCAGCTGCCTCCTCCCACTCACTAAGGGGTTAGCCCCCTCTCTCCACGGGCCCCGCTCACCTCTGGCTGTGCTGGGGTGTCGACGGGGGACTCCGCGGCTGCTGGAGGGTTTCTGGGGGGCTTCAGGGGAGCGGGACGCAGTGGACTTTCACCCGTGCGTGTCTCACTGCTTCTGAGCCTAACTGGGGCTTTTTCCCTGTCAGCGGGCCCTTTTAACCTGCATGCATGCACAGTGGGCCTGCCATCAAGGAAGCTGCTCTTTAGGCAAAAAGAGGGGGACAGGTGAGTATCCCCCCACCTCTCTGTCTCCCTCAAGATGATTGGAGAACTTGGGATTCCCTTTCCTTACCAATCAGGTCCCAGAGACTCACCCTCCATGTCCCCTGATTGGCCCCTTGGGTCACATGGAGGGGGATAAAAGGGGCAGCGCAGCTGACTCAGGGAGGAGACCAGTGAGGGACCATGAGGAAAGAGCTTCAAGGAGCTGGCAAGAGCTGAGCTAGTGGGGCGGGAGCAGTTGTCCCAGAAGAGCCTTAAGGAGTGGGACCTGCAGGCAGCACTGGGGTCCCCAGCAGCACAGTGTGCAGGTAGCAGGAGAGGCGCCCCACTGGGATCCAGAATCCCCTACGAGAGGCTGTGGCCAGCAGGAGAGGCTTCCCAGCTCCAGCAAGCTCTGAGCAGTGACCTGAGAGGTTCCCAGCTCTGCTTCCAGTTCCTCCAATCAGAGACCAGACAGCTTGACACGAGTCTTGGGCTCCAGGAAGGTCAAGAACCCTAGCAGTTTGGACTAGTACTATTACTGGTGGTTGTGTGGTAGCGTTTCTGCCTTCCACATGCAAGACCCCAGTTCAAGTCTCAGTTTTGGTGACTTGGGATGAGTGAGCTAACTAGGACAAATTCCTCCTGCAGTAGAAAGGGGTTGTTGTGTTTCTCCCCCCACTCCAGGTACCTAGGCCCTATGCTCCTTGTAATTTAACATTTATGTATTTTGTGCCTTTTGTATTTCCAGTAATACCAACCAGTATTGTTTGTCCTATTGTTTGTGTTTTACCTTTTGGTTAACCTTGTCTTTTGTCAACTGAATGAATGAGTGTAAATGTCTAACCTCTAATGAATCCTGCCCCTTTGGGGCATTGGAGTGTCCCCGGTACCCCCCTGGTTCATACTGGTTATGTTCCCAGTATTGTTCCCTCATTAAAAGGTATATGGTTAAGTCCCCAGTGGTGGTCTGGCTCTGCTCTATAGGGGTAGGAGAGTCCCTACACCTCCCACTGCTCTTGTGCACCTGCTTTAATCCCTTCAGTTGGAGATGGGGTACTTCTTGGGGGTACCTCCCGGGTTACACTAATATGAAGGATGATCGGTGAATTTTTCCCAACTCTCATCCATCCCATCAGGATTTTTTTCAGTTTCAGGTATCCATGTTGCATCCTGCTTCCTCACAAGCTGTGCACCCTTCTGAGTCCACCAAAAGAGTTCATTTTGAATAAGACACTACTCCCCTAGTGAGAGCAGCTATACAAATACAAATCCTTCCCAAACTGATTTAAAGTCAGTTACAGAAAGTTAAGTAAGATAAAATTAGATGGAAAGGGAGGGGAAGGAAGGTATGGTGAGGACAACTGTAATAAAAATCACACAAGGCACTTCTGCATGAGATGCTATGTCACCGTAGTGATGAGCTATGGTGATGTAGCTTGTTGCTATGGTGATGTAGCAGTGGTGGACGCTAATTGTGATGCTACTGCAAAGTAGCTCATCGCTATGGTGACATAGGGTAGAAATGACCTGTGCCACCACTGGGATTGCACAGTACAGCAGGAACTGCACAGTCATATAGTACTTACTAAAGCAAGTAAGCTAAAGCAAGTAGTAAATGACTATGCAGTACCAACTGTGCAGTCAGGGGGACATGCAGACACATTCACTGTTACTTAGATTAGCTGTGTGCACAGTGAAATGATTCTAAGTCATTTGAGAGTATTCTGCTGTAGCTAAATATATTAAAAATATTAGCTGTTCCAAGTCTGCGTCACCCATCAGCTTAGCATCACCCATCAACACTGCAGCCTTATAACTAAGCATTTTAAAAAGCCAAAGCAAGCAAACAAGTGACAAGGGCACCTGGGACCCTGCGTGCAGGGGTTTTCTGGTGGGTCATCAGAGGCTTGGGGGCAGGAGGGAGGCCAGGAGTCCCCCTACCTGTCCCACATGTGCCAGGGTTGAGGCACCAGAAGGGCAGATAGTAGTACTCCAGGCAGAGGTGAGCAGGTTGAGGGGGATCAAGGCAATTGAGGAAGAGATCGATGGGCACTTCCTTTCTATGCAGAGACAGACACCAGGCAGAGGAGCAGACTGCAGAAGCCCCAAAGCTGATACAGAAGGATGGACAACAGTCACCTCTGGGGCCAGACTGCTCACCGCAGAAATGGATCCACTGATGCAGTTAGGGAACAGATATGAAGCCTTGGCTGCACTAGAGGAGAGTGCAGTGGAAGTGGCATGGGAAGCAGCATGGGAGTGCAGAGAAAGTGGTACGGGAGGTGCCCCAATCCATTCCCGAGCAAGCTGAGGGTCAGACAAGCTACTGGAGGAAGAGGAGATGGGTCATCGTAGCAGGCAACTCGCTACTGAGAGGAGCAGAGGGAAACATCTGCTGCCCAGATCCCATGGCACGTGAGGTGGGTTGCCTGCCAAGGGCCAAGATCCAGGGTGTCACGACAAGGATTCCTGACCTGATCCAGCCGTTGGACTACTATCCCATGGTCCTCATTCATGTAGGAACCAATGATGTGGCCAGGATTCCTGACCACGTGTGACAGGTAGTCACTCTGAGCCGCCCTGTATGTGGTCCACACACCTGTCCCTGGGGCAACCACCCACCTACTTGTCTGCCACGCCTGGGTCTTAATTAATTAGTGTTAATCGGTGGGAGGCTGCCCTTATACTGCCCAGCTGCTAGGGGGTGCTATCTGTGGCTCAGTTTCCTCCCCTACACTGCAGTCCACACCTCGCCAATGTTAACTCAGGTCTATCCTAATCTTGGCCCTTACCTGTTCTCCCTGGGCCTTCCTTCTTTGCGCCCACACTTAGTCTTCTCAATAGTGCTGCCCCCTGTCTGGGGCTTGCTGTGCCCCACTTGGGCTTCTCAGTCGTGCAACACCCCCCTTCTGGGGCTCACCGTGTCCCACTTGGGCTTCTCAAACACCCCTCTCCAAGGCTGGGGTCTATGCACACCCGTGTGCTGTGCCAGCTGGGGCTGGGGTCCTCACACTCTGCTGTGAGTCCCCTATTAGGCCTCCTCCAAACCCTAATAGCCTCACCTAAACCACTGGTCATAACAACAAAGAAGCAAAACACCCAAGCCCCTAGGCTATAACAACATAGAGCCTCTCAGCTAAAATAACATTGCTCAACTCAGGTCAAGCTATACCTGCAGTTCAGATTCTCCTCTCATCCTGCCTTAGGGAGCTCCTGCCTTTCTGGCTGCTGACAGGGAACTACCTCAGGCCTCTGCTTCTAGGCTTTATAAGGGCCAGGCCCTGCCCCTTCTAGTCAGCTGACCTTCCCTGGTTGCCCTGGCAACCCACAGCTGTGCTCCTTAGTCACTGCTAGGGCTCCCTCCTTAGCAGTTCTCCCCTCTTCAGGCGTAGGGCACCTCAGTGCTCTGTGACACCATGTCATGGGTGACTACAGGGCTCTGGGGGCCAGACTTAGGGAAACAGGGGCACAGGTGGTCTTCTCATCCATCCTCCCAGTCAGAGGTCACAGTAGGCATCATAGTGCCTGCATCAGAGAGGTCAATCTGCGGCTCAGGAGCTGGTGCCATAGTTCTGGATTTGGCTTCCTGGACCATGACCCACACTTCCTAGCAAGGGACTTCCTGGGGCACGATGGACTTCATCTCTCAGCAAAAGGTAAAATTCTTTTCTCCAGCAGGTTGGCTGATCTCCTACATCAGGATTTAAACTAGCTCAGTCAGGGGATGGGGAGGCAAAAGAAGGAGAACATCAGGAACCTGCAATCCATGGGGCGGCCAGCAGTACACCGCAGGTCAGCAATAAGGGGCCCTTTGGGCATCAGAGCCGGGGGGCAACAAAGCCACAAGTCACAGAGCTCAAATGCCTATACACTAATGCTAGGAGCATGGGGAACAAGCAGGATGAACTAGTACTCCTGCTTGCAGAAAACACACGACTTAGTTGGATTAACAGAAATCTGGTGGGACTGTACCCATGACTGGGTGGTACACATTGAGGGCTATAAGCTGTACAGAACGGATAGAGTGGGGAAAAAAGGGGAAGGGGTTGCACTCTATGTCAAGGAACATTATACATTGACCCTTATCAAAATGGAATTGGAGGAGGAGAAAGTAGAAGGACTGTGGGTTAGGATACATGGAAGTCAAGGGGAAAGGGATTTGTTGGTAGGGGTCTGCTACAGACCTCCACACCAAGGGGAAGAACTAGATTTGGAACTCCTGAGGCAGCTCTCGGAGACCATAGAGACTAGGGAAGCAATAGTCATGGGGGACCTAAATTACCCTGACATCTGCTGGGAGATGCAGACAGCAAATTCCCACCATTCATGCAGGTTCCTATCTAGTGTACAGGACCTCCACCTGACACAGGAGGTACATAGTCCCACTAAGGGGAATGCCTTGCTGGACCTGGTATTGGCAACGGGGGATGATATGGTAGGAGACCTACAGATCAGTGGTCACCTGGAGGACAGTGACCACCAAATAATAGAATTCACCATAAGATGTAGAGTGGGAAAGGTAACTAGTAGGGTGGAAATACTAGACTTTAGGAAGGCTAACTTCAGCGAGCTCGGGCGTTTAGTCAATGGTGCACTGCAGAGTAAGAGATTTGGCAAGATGGGAGCCCAGGAAGATTGGCTGTGCCTTAAGGAAGAGATCCTTTGGGCACAGAGGGAGACGATCCCGATGCGGGGAAAAGGGGGAAAGGGGCCAAGAGGCTTCCTTGGCTGACCAGAGGAATCCAGAACAGCCTAAGGGCAAAAGGGAGTGCATATAAGCAGTGAAAACAGGGAGAGATTACTAAAGAAGAGTGTACCTCCTCAGCTTGCAGTTGTAGGGAGGCAGTTAGAAAGGCCAAAGCTACCACAGAGCTGAGGATGGCATCCCAAGTTAAGGATAACAAAAAGTTGTTTTTCATATATATAGGGAATAAAAGGAAGGCCCAGGGCAGTAAAGGACCACTACTGAATGGGCAAAAGCAATTGGTGATAGACAGGGGGGACAAGGCTGAACTCCTCAATGAGTTCTTTGCCTCAGTGTTGCTAAACGAGGGGCAAGACAAGTCTCACAATGGAATTGTAGAGAAGCAGCAGCACGGCACCAGACTACCAAGCATGACTCTGCAACATCTCAGGGTCAACTTGGAAGGACTGGATGCGTTTAAGTCGTCAGGCCCGGCATTGATGGATATGCCCTTTTCAGGAAGGACAGGACGGGGAAAAGAGGCAGAGGGGTTGCGCTCTATGTCAAAGAGCGTTTTTCTGCATCGAGCGTCAATTTGGGGGAGGCTCAGGCCCAGGCGGAATCGATTTGGGTCAGGCTGCAAGGAGGACAAGGGGAAAGGGACTTAATGGTGGGTGTCTGCTAGAGGAAGGAGCTGGACCTCCAAATTGCTGGCCAGCTCAAGGAGGCGGCTAGGACAAGGGATGTCATTGTCATGGGTGATTTCAATTACATGGACATTGAACATGGACATCTGCTGGGAGGAGCAGTCGGCCAAGTCCAAGAGGTCCCAGAGGTTCCTGGCAGAGCTGCAGGACCTCCAACTTGGTCCAGGAGGTGCATGGCCCCACCAGGGGTGATGTGCTGCTGGATCTGGTCCTGGCCTCGGGGAGATAACAATCATCGCCTAATAGTATTTGCTGTCCGGCGCTGTGTAGCTACGGCTCACTCTATGACTAGGGTCCCAGATTTCAAAAGGGCCAATTTCAAGAAGCTCAGGAGGCTGGTTGAGAAGACGCTGCGGGACTATAGGGTTGAGGACATGGGCGTCCATGAAGGGTGGATGTTTCTTAAGGAGATGATCCTCCGAGCCCAAGGGGTGACCGTTCCTGCCCAATGCAAGATGGGCAAAAGTGCCCGGAAGCCCCCATGGCTTAATAGGGATATTTGAGGGACCCTGAGGGCTAAGCAGGAGGCATACAATCTTTGGAAGAGAGGAGCAGTCTCCAAAGAGGAGTACTCCTCTTGTGCTCGGGAGTGCAGGAGGGCT
>JAGPOW010003316.1:85955147-85974220 GCA_030014935.1 Caiman crocodilus | reverse complement strand
CCGCCCCCCCCCCCCCCCCCCCCACCCCGCCCCCCCCCGCCGGCCCCGGGCGCCCCGGGGGGGGGGGGGGGGGTGTTCTTATAAGGCCAGAGCTGGTCCAGGTGGAGCACCCATGGCGGGGCTGGGGGAGAGAAGAGGGGGTCAGGGGGCTCATGCAGAGCCCCCCACAAAACATGGGGCAGTGGAGGACAGTAGGTATCGCCCCCCACCTGGCAGCACTCAGTGAGCACCAGGGCTTTTTTTTTAAAGTACCAGGAGCTGGGGCAGGCAGGAGCAACCATGGGGTGACTGGGGGAGCAGGGGGAGGTCAGGGGGGCTGGCAGGGCCCCCCCCCACACCCAGCTCCCCAGCCCCTGCCCCTAGTATTTACCAGTTCAGAGTCAGCCGCAGCTCCCTGCTGCAGCCACCGGGGACTGTCCGAATCATCAAAACACTCTGAATCTTTGCTGAAGATTCACAGAGCTTTGAATCGATTCCGACCTTTAAAATGGTCCCCTGATTCAATTTGGATTCGGAGATTCGGCCACTGAGTTGGGCCGAATCAAATCGCCACACAAAGCTTCGCACAGCCCTCATTTGTACCCAAGAGCTTGCAAAGAATATTTTTTCCAATTATTTATTTGGTCTACTGAAAGATATCACATTTACCCAAAGAACGTTGTCTGCCCATGTCCTTAGATCAATACAGCCACAACCAACAACCCTCTAAAGTTAGTTAAATGCCTTTGTTGCTTTACTAGTCATTAGCATACAATGTCATTTTGCTTCAGTATCTGTCGAATTGACAGAACCTGTAAATTAACAAAAGTTAATGAATAAAAACCACCCCTAGCTCAGATCCTCAGCCCATGCATATCATAGTTGGCAGACCTATAACAGTTTATACTAACTGAGGCTCCCCCCATACTTTCTTTATTTTGGCCTTACCAGGAACAGCTAACGTAGTCTTCTGATCTGGGTATACAATCACAGGGGTGTTTCTCTTCTCTGTTTCTGATCAGAATCAAGAAGACCAAAGGCAAGGTTAATGCAGTACACAACAAAATAATTGTATGAGACCTACAAATGGAAATTTTCCATTTTGTATAGCACCTTTCCCACTCTAGGAAAGCTTTTGATGATACCAGTTATAAGGAGAGGAATTACAATTTCAAGCTAATGGACTTAAATAAGGAACTTGTTAGACATGCACAGATTCAGGCCTTGATCATGAAAGCTTCATCATCATCATCACATAATGCACAATAGAATGATAAAGGTAGATGTGCAACAGGGGAGGGATATTTACAAGGTTAAGCATAAGACATAGTACTCTCTACTGAGAAGTAAAGCTAGAAATCCTTGCACAGCAGTGCTCAAACCCACAAGAGCACTCTCAGCAATGAGTTTTGAACAAAGACATTGAAAGTGAACCTGAGGCACACAATTAAGACTCTTAGGAGACCCTCTCCAACTTCACACCTGCTGTTAGGTGTTATGTCAGTAATCTAGCAGCCACAAAGCACATTCTCCTTAAGGCAGGTTTTCTTTTGCAATCACTATCCCACTCATCACTTCTATTCTAACTTTGTGCTTCTGTGTGGAACGGACTGCATCTGTGTTGTCCACAGAACAGCAGGATATTCGATAGGAAGGCTCAGATTAAAGATTTGTTTCTTTACAGATTACCCAGGTCACACTGCAATCCTGAGTGATGACATTAAAAACTACAAGCAGAAGAGAACTTCAAGTGAGGAAGATCTGAAAGATCTATTCCTTTTGCAGTTGCAGTAGAGCCAATATACATGCAGATAAATACAAGTCCAAGTTTCTTGGAATTGGGAAATTCTGAACATCATTTCAACCTTCTCAGTCCTACATAATCATAGACTAAAATAGAACATGCCTGCCCTCTTGCGCTTGTGTTGTGTACTGCCATAGTATTAAAAAAATGACTGCCAGCTTTGTTTATTAGTGCAGCAGACAAGCGAATCTGTATCATATTTCCAATGAGAAAGTTAAATTAATAGCTTTTATTTCCATCCCCTATTAGTTTAATTAAAGATTATATTTTCTAAACTCCCTGAAGTCATTTTCAGTGACTTCTATGACAAATTATTCAGTTTAATAACTCCAAGCACTTACAAAAGCACTGTTCCACCTCCCACAAGTACACCGCTAACTCCTATTGCTGGAGCTGAGCTCCAAACAAAGAGCTGAGCTGAGCTGTAGCCACAGTGTTATGTGGAAACTATTTTAGACCATTACTGAAAGCAAGAAAGATGCAAGCTGTTCTGGTATCCTACTTTTTCTGACAGCTAACCAGCAACAGCACAGAGATAATCATAAATTCCCTCTTGTGGATTTCATCAACAAAGACCATTTGGGGGCTGAATTCGATGATCTTCCGAGGTCCCTTCCAGCCCTAATGTCTATGAAATTTTTCTGAGAGATTCTGGTAAACAGAGTAGTGTCTTAAGCAACGAATATGTACCAACAGTCTGTAGCTGTATAGTTCTGGTGACTGGATAGCGTGTGCCTTCATATGTAAAAGACATTTTGCAGGTGTAATAGCCAGAATCTTCTGGTAACACAGAACTGATGATGAGAGAGGTTGTTTCTTTCAGTCTTATGTATTTTTTATTGTCTTCATCCAAAGGCACAGAATCCTAGGGAAACAACCACAAAAAAGAGGTGCCTTGGTTAAAACAGGCTTGTATATGAAGAAACTTGGGACTTGATGCTCTCTTTAACCTCCAGGGAAAAATCACTTATATGCTCTTATCTAAGTTTTAGTATCTCATTTATGATAGCTATCTGAGCAACTTTTCTTTAGTGCCTGGAAAATAGAAAGATTTACATCCAAATAACTATCCTTCAGAAAGGATAAACTCAAACTCTGAAATGCTTTGAGTCATAAGCAAGGATCCTGGTTTTCTCTGATTGGAAAAAAAATCCTCAAATTTCGGTTTTAAAAAAGTAACCTTAAATCCACATTTTTTGTGATTAAAATGAAATGCCACTATAGATACATACATACATACATACATACATACACACACACACACACACACACACACACAAATTCATGATTGAATGAAACACTATATAGATGTTTAATTTAAATCATGAAAAAATGTGGATCTGGAGTTACTTTTTTTTAACCGAAAATTAAGGATTTTTTTTAATCGGAGAAAACCAGGATCTCTGGTGATGAGGTTTTTCTGCTTTTATATATAGCATTTCTAACAACACATGCATTTTTAAGATAGAGCCCATCTTCTTTAATTCCCCTTGTAGTAATCATTTATCCTACCCAGTCTCATAATATATGTAACATGTTTGTCAGCCATTATTCCTAATTCTAACTGAAAATTTGCTATTAGGAAGCATATTCTTTCCAGTAGAGACAGGGGCTTTTCTTATGATAAAGACATTATTAATCACATTGTAAAACTGAATTTTACCTAAGCAAATTAGCCCGCAGCCTGGTAATCACATTACAATCAGGCAAGGAATATTTGCTAGCATGGTTTCAACCATAACATAGTCAGTACCTGATAAAAACAAACCTGGTTACCAGTTCTCTTTATTTTGTTTACAACTGGTTACTGCAGAGTTCCAAGCTCTCTATACCAGAGTTCTGAATTAAGTGACGGTTGGTATCAAATTGTGAAACATGGAACAAGTCTAGAAAGTAAATAATGTGTTTTGCACAAGTCCAACATGCAGTTAGCAAGACTACTCCAGGAAATTCTGGCATAAAAGACAGTATTTCACTGAAACATAGATGAGACAGACAGAGAGAAAGCCTGAGGTAGACAAGCTCTGACGCATCCCAAGTTGCTGTAAATAAAAAGTTGTTTCCATCTCACAAGCTTCATGAAAATACTACCAACAGCTCAATGGCTGCTTCTGACATGAACTGCAACACTCTGCTAATAGTTGTCATACCTCATGTCTTGAATCCAGAAATAAGTAGTTATGAACATACATTTTACAAAGAAATATTAATTGTTGGACTCACGACTCTCCCCTTGCAAGTCATAAAACTTCAGTAAAAGATTTGGGATAAAAGAGAATGCTAGAAGTGGAGAGAGGTTATTGAAGCATACCTCTATGCCCTCTCACAGTCTTTTAAAATGACTACTTTAATGTCAAATGATGACCTAACACTTCTACTTCCATCTCATTTCTCCCATTTTCATGCCTTTTCCCATGATACTCCCTCTGCTTGGAAACCTGTTGAGCAGAAGATGGGAAATGTTTGTATTATTTTTTTTTAAATGGTTCTATTTCCCTGTCAGCTTTGTATTGTTCTCTACTGGGATCAAAGAGTTTAATTTCTTTCCTGGGACAAGGAAATAAGAGATAAGTGTCAGTCACATTGCCATATCTCAGATCTATTCAGCCAGGCAAAGAGGTTTGACATCCTCAGTCAAAGAAAAAGAAAAAGCTTGTAAAGAAAGGACATGTAATGTCATGAAGTTTTAAAAAAAATACTGCTAGGGCGAAATACTTATTTCATTAAGGCACTCAGCATAACATATGTGAACATCGCAAAAGGCTTCGTAAGAGATTCTTGTCCTTCAAAAAAATAAATTAACATTCTTTACCTTGTACCACTTCAGCTCCAGGTCTGCTTTCTTGTCTATGAAATCCCCCAAATCAGGGCAAACAAGTTCCCCAGAAGTAAAAGTGAAGAGCTTTTGCATGTAGGAAATAGCATGAGCAGCAGTTTTCTCAACAACTGTTAAATGAATGGACTCCTTGGCACAATAAGAGGAATTCCTGCAAGCAGATGACAGAGATGTTGACAACTTGGACAGCCATAGCACAGAAAGTGAAAATCAATAATGCGTGTGGAAGGTACTTGGTAAACCATCCTAGAAACTGAAATCCTCCAGTTAGCTGCAGAACTACTGTAGGAGCAGTACACACATCCTCCCCTTCTGCTGACATGACTGATCACTGACCTGAAAGAAATCTCTCAAAGTCTGAGTTGGGACTTTAGTTTTCATGATTATTCAGTCAATAACTGTTCTGTGCTAATATTAGAACCATCTCTGCTTAAATGCAGATAAAAGTCTTATTCCTGTTCCTAAGAAACCAAAGAAATTCAAGCCCAAACTCCACATTTACAGACTTGCTTTTTTCACTGGGTGAGGAAACTCAGGTATGTTTACTCTGTCAAAGGACTGCACTAGGTGGCAAGGCAATGTGGCGTGCCTGCTCTGCACACAAGTCCCACAAGGACAGAAATGTAGCCATCCTTGGTATGGCATTGGACACATGCTAATCAGCCAAGAGAAAGGTCTTCAAATAGGTGTCTGTCTGATACTGCGCTATAAGCTGCTACATCATTTTAGAGTGTGACATGATTCCCTTCAGCACTCCCCAGTGTGGTGTGGAGAAAGTGTAGACATGCTCTGTGTTGGGTGGCACAGTACCTACAGGAGCAGTCTGGGCATGTTGTCTTTCTCACCACTGAGAGATTAAGGTCACACTTCAAAATCAGGACAAGGGGGCATTGCTGGTGGTTAGAGCAGAGAACCAGTAGTCAGGACTATTCAGTTATATTGTCTACTACTCTGTGCCACTAAGTAAGTTAATTAACTTCTCTGTACCTCTGTTTCTTTTTGACTTAGTCCCAGTAAGTCAAGGCCAAGTAAACATAGGCAGTCCACAAACTTATGACACAATTGGTTCCTGAAAAACACATCTTAATTCAAAATGTTGCAACTCAGAACTGATTTTCCCATAGGAAACAATGTTATAAATGGAGGATTGGTTCCTGATCCAATGCCTGATACCCTATTTTCACCAAAAATAATCCATAACTTTGTATTCAATCAATTATAGATGAGTAATATAGCTACATTAATGTATTTATATTGTAATTAGCAATCACATTGATTTGGAATGACATCTTTGATATGGCTGCTGGACTTTTTGAAAGGCTCTTGGCTGGAGTCTTCTCAGAAGTCTTGACTGCAGGTTTTTCTGGAGTCTTGTCTGCTTTCTTAAAGAAAGCATCCAAGGAAGCTTGGACAGGTGTTCTCCAGGGAGAGGGGTGACACAGTGAATGTGTTCACTAGCATGGCATTGCATTGAATTAAGCATTGTAAAGTCAAAACTGACGTCAGAAAGTTGAAATAGGGTGTCAATTTATAAATGCTGTAAGTGCAAAATGTTGTAACTCAAAAAGTTGGAAGTCGAGGACTGCCTGTACCAGGTTATGGACAGGGATCTTGGACCAGTACTGCTTTTAGCAGACTCTAAGCTTGTTGTTGTTTCTTTAGATTTAATGTCTGAAACTTTCCTTTGAATATTGTGTTCACTGAATTCACTGAGGCTAGTTTGCACTATTAACCATGCCTCACACAAGGAAAAGAGGTTCTTGTTCAAAGAAACAGCTATGAGCTCATTTAAATCAACTAGATATTAATTTAAATACTAAATATTGGGATCTGTCTGTGGCCATCTAAGCAAATTATAAGTCAGAGCATTTATTTAAAAGATGGCTACTATCATTAGTATACTATTAATAGGCATACTGGTATGTATGGTGGCAAACATAGCTAGTACTTTATAAACCATAGATAGTAACACATTACCTGCTTCTAAAATGTTGAGAATATTTAGCCTCACCCTTTCTCTTTGCCCCAATGAGCCTTTTGTTTATGTATTTTCAAAAGCAAGTCTTTCCAGTTCTGACTAGGAGAACAGATTAGGATTCTTTCTGTCCACGCTACCAGCGAGGTTATTCATTTTAGTTTCCAAGTTCAAATTCTCTGCAACAATTGCAAGGCAGCATTTGCTTTCCAATCCAGATAATAAAACAAAGCAGTTGTATTCAATTACTGCTATACAATCTTCAGCACAAACCATCTGGTAACAGCTTCCTTAAAAGCACAAACTCTGCAAGGTCACCTTTGAGAGATGCACATATTTGACTGCACCTATGCAGTGAGGTAGACCTGTTGATAACAAGTTGATACTTTTGTGTTTGCACTATTGAGATTTTGCAATGCGTAGGTTCTTTTAATCCTCTGCTGGTGCTTACTTGACATATGTAGCATTGCATACACACACACACACACTATTCCAAAATAACTGCTAACCAGTACTGGTGACAGCAAAGATTTGCAATAATTTGCCTATATCCTCATTTTACAGTCTACTAAAAAATATGTCTGTTTCCTTTTAGGGAAAGGTTTGCAAGGAAAAAGTATGTTTCTTCATGGTTCCCTACTCTTTAATACATAATAATAATAATAATAATACATATAGCAATTACATATCACTTTTCCTCAGGAGATCTCAGGGGAAATGAGGCACAGAAAGTGGAAACAACCTTGGACATGGCAGAGCCAGGAGAGAATTAAGATCTTCCAAGTTCAAGCCCAGTGATCTAGCCTCTAACCAGTGGCTTCCAAAATGTGGTCCAGGTAACATTGGTGGGCTGCAAAGCCTTCATAAGTAAACCAAAGTTCAATGATCTGCCTCCCCTTTCCAATTAAAAGTTTGATAATAAGAGTGTATGGTGCTCTGTAAGAAAACAGGATTATTGGTGAAATTGGTCCATTGGTCCAAAAAGCTTTGGATTTGCTCTAAGTCACACTGTTCTGTCCCTTTACAAAGACAGCTTCAAACGTTTGTTTGTTTTACATTGTAAATAGAAGAAATAGCAAGTTTCACTTTCCTGTTTTGTATCAAAAGTCTGAGCAAAGGAGAAAGTGGCAGACAAAGTATTTTTAGGAAGATTTAAATTTCAGTCTACTCTGATGTAACAGTCCTTCTCTTTCTTTCCAGTCTTTCAAGTCTGCCAGATTCTGGTTCCTCCTTCGAACCTGCAAACTGCTCTGAAATTTATAAAGCCCCGAAGTGTGACCAATGTCCTTTAGTCTTCACTGATAGTTGAGAAAGTCACAGGTCAAGGATTCAGCCTATCTTGATGCAACTCTAGCATTCTGCCTCTAGGTCTTCCAGGAAAATGGAAGAGGTTAAGACCTAAAATTTGTAATGTAAAACAGAGCAGGAAGAACAGGAGAAATACTTTCAAAGCTATCTTAATAGCTTCCTTGTGCAATCAAATACAAAAACCAATATTTGTTTATATAGTTACTATGCATTTCCCTTCAAGATAGCAATCAAAAGCTAACATTTTCTAGAATTCTGCAGTTTTCTACAGAGCTAGCAATGTTTTAAACACTTTTCTATCCCCTTTGCTGACTTATAGGTACTTTAGAAGAAAGACCCGTTCATATACTAGTTCAGAGCAAAAAGGTGTACAGCTTGCCAATAGTTTGCCAGGTTTTCATGCATCAATCATTTATAAGCCCCAACACATTTAACAGTGCTTTAAACTTCCAGAACTGTCCCAGAATGTGTATATCTACTTGCTAAACTTCATTACAGGTTGATGAATGCAAAGATTTACAGGGTGGTACATGATACAAAGCCCAGAAAAGTCAAAGAAAACTCTTCAGTGGTTTCAGTAAGCTTTTTACTATCTAAGCCAATAATATCTTTTAGGGTATACTTACATGTTACTCTTAAACAATAAAAAAATCTGTGGAAGGCTAAGCAGTGTTAAAATTAAAACATGCTGGGTGCATCTACATGTGTGCTTTACTGTGGAGTTCACTAATTAGCTCCTCAGTAAAGCATCACTGCCTATGTGGGCACCTATATTAGTGCCCAGTAAATTAACTTCACAACTGTCTGGGACAAGTACTATCCTATAACAGAGTAGTTACATGCACCAAAATGCACACGTAGATGGTGACTGGGGCTGACTGAGAATGCTACTGTACAGGGGCTGCCTGCCAGCTAGCCCCGCACTATAACATCCTTGTGCCCCAGCCAGCCCCTCCGAAGCACATTGAGCCAGGCTGGAGCACCCCTGAGTTGGCAGACTAATCCCTCAGGCTCCCCATCAGCCCAGGGCTGCTCCGAACCAGCCCAATGTGCTGCAGTTTTGGGTGCATGTGTAAATACTGCACTCAGGAGAAATCAACTCCATTGCAAACTGCACTGGAGTTTATTACTATGTTCTAACTGCACTTGTCAATGCACCTGTTGTGAGTGGTCACATGTTAAGGGCTAATTTCATTTCTTGCTTGCTCTGACTTGCTATGAGAAAGCTGGTGAGCAGGGGTGTGACTAGAAGCCAGGTACCTGGGTGCTATCCTTGCTCTATCTGGGCTGGGAGCAGTGCATTCTGGGATTCTGGAGGACTGCAAATTGCTTGTTTTATCTCCATGGTATAGACTGAGGTGACCCTAACATGAGCTAGGCAGTATGGCCCAGCATCGACCTCATCTTGAAGTAGCATAACTTTGAGACACTCAGAGAACACTTAGCACAAGTGAATGAGCTTTAACCCTCAGACATTCATATTTTAAGTGCCCTTCATCCTTAGACATAGACAATTTGTTTAATTTACAAACCTACCTTCGAGTGCAGACATATACTCCTGTGTCCTCTAGTGATGCTGGTAAGAACCAAAGAGTATCACCTTTTGCCTGAATTCTCTGTTCTTTATCTTCTCCTGAGATCATGGGTTGTGAATCATTTTTATGCCATGTCAGATTGAAAGACAGGTCAGAAAAGGCCAAAGACCCATGACTCGAGGAAGGGCATTTCAGAATCACAGCTTCTTCTCTTAGTACAAAGTAGTGTTTGAAATATACTGTGTGGTCCTGGCATTTCTCTACATAAACCAGAGAAATTGTTTCACATTAGCACTGGTCAACCACATTATCAAGCTAGCTAAAATTCTGACCCAAGATTTGCCTTTACCTATGCTTTTCACAGGTTGGATTCTAAACGCAGATGCATCCATTGTGCAAAAAGAGATTGCAAGCAAGAGCGCAGGCGTCTTTGTCCACAAGAAATGGGAATGAGAAAAATGGGAAACAGCATCCTGAAACCTGCAGGTAAGAAGATCAAGTATATAACACAGTTAGTTTTAAAAAATAATAATATTCAGTGTTAACTGCTCTTGTCATCTCACTCTTATATCTAGCTAGCTTCAGAGCACCCACAGTAAACAGGAAGATGCTTTCACCTCTAAGGTATGGTATAGATGGCCCTGTAGATCTGAAGGAGAAAGGATTCCCGGATCAGTTTTGTTGTATTTTTCAGTTAATGTGATGACTTGTTGAGGAATCCTTCCTCCTTCACATTCTAAGCCCCTAACAAGCCATCACATTAACTGAAAAACACAACAAAACTGAGCTCTAAGATAAAAAAAATGCTCAGGACAGAAAACTTCAAAATGTAACATGCTACAATCCAATGGACTGATATATAATCTTGGGGCCAGAATTGAGTATGAGCTAGAACCTATTTATCAACACTTGAGAAATGCCACAGGGTAAATGGTCTTTCTTACAATTCTGATCAAATTCTGGAGCCACATCTATGTTGACTCTAGTTTCCTTCTAAGCAAGGACTGGACTGGTCCAAGAAGAATACTCTTCTCCCCTACCATCAAAAAATAAAAATTTTGCTGGCTCAAAAATTTGAGATGAAAGCCAGAACATTCACCTGGTGAGTGGACTATTAGCATAAGGTAACACTCCGTTTTCAAGGATGCTAGACAAATAGGTATACATGCATATTTCTATTTAAAGATCCAACACTGCTTCCAGATACAACACCATTTGTTATCACACCTTGGAGAACATAAGATACAAGAGAACCAAGACTGCAAACCCACGTTGGTGCCAACAGCTTACATTATATAGGATGCATTTAATAACACTGCTCTGGCATTTCACACTAATCCCGAGACCCTGCCCCCTTCTCCCCCCCCCCCAAAAAAAAACAAACCCAAAACCCCTCATAGGTTAGCTTGAGGAAACACAGACTCGTGTCATTTCCCCCCATTCATTTAAGCCATTGGTTTTTCAGCCCAGCTAGTGTTGATTGTTACTGAACTGTTGATTCTGCTTCAACATGGCAAATGTTGTACTCTACAAATAAAGTGAGGAGAATACAAACCATGTTTAGCTTTATGCTAGTCTATCGAAACCCAACATTACCCCTGCCACAGCATGTAACTTGTGAAATGATAGGGTCTGGCTGTTATATGCAGACCAGCTGTGCCACATTCTTTTCACTTCATGAAAAGCATGAGACAGGCCACAGAATGCTACAGTCCCCAAAATGATTTGTGAAACAACCTCCCCACACCCCCACTGGAATCTAATACTGGAAAGTCAAAGGCTTTGTTTGCACTGCAGTCAAAAGTGGTGTTGGCACATATGTGTTATATAACACATATGCATTATAGTTTTAATCTAGTGATTTTGGGTGAGATTATCAGTGAAGACAGTGCAGCACCAGCTTTAGACACTTTGGTAAGCTTATACCTAGAATCTCTGACTGTTTTGCATAGCTGACATTGAAGCCCATGCTCTTCACTGTTCTGGGTACCCAGAAGAGATAGATTAAAAACTGGGATATGCTTACTAGGGCTGTGCGTAACGGCACCATTCCATTTCAACTTCTGTTTCAACATTTCAATGGGACAGTGTTTCATTTCAACTCTCATTTTGTTTTGAAACCATTGTTCGTTTTGTTTCATCAAAACTGTTTTGCTGTTTTGACATTTTGCCCATAGGCTATAATGGGAAAGCACAAAACTGCCTATAATTTTGTCATTTCTTGCCTGATTCATATGACATTTTCATGGATGGTAGCCCCTTCTGAGGCCATGAAGCCTGCCAAGTTTCAAGGAGATAAGTGCAGGGGTTTCTGGGAAACTGCACCTCAAATCTTGAAAGCAAAACTGCATCTCGTGTGTATTAAGGCACAGCAGGGTGAAAACTGCACACATGCTAGGCCCTGCTGAGGCCATAAAGCATACCAGCTTTCAAGGAGATAGGTGCAGGGATTTCTGGAAAACTGTACCTCAAGCTACTGACAAGCAAAACTCATGACACTGTGTGTGTTAAGGCATGCTCTCACGGGCACTAGGGCATCTACACGACACAGTACTGTGCCCCAATGAGGGCTCCTCCTCCCCTACAGCCTCAGCTCAGAAAACAACTTTAAATGACAACAGGTAAAATAATAACTTAGTGAGCATCAACACACTAGCACCAGCAGCATCTTAGGCAGCCAAACTGTGATGGAGCCTTTCTTTCCTCTCTGCAGCAGCTTCTTCCCCAAGAGCTGCCATAGAACTCTCTCTACCAGCCCCAGATGTGCCCTGCTTCCTTCCAGTCAGGTGTTAGGAGTGTTGGTCTGACGACATGGCACTGGCAGACAAGGTCCTTTCCTTTGAGTCAATCTAATCTGGTATGTTTTAGCAGACAAACTGAAGAGTTACAGAAATATATCTTAGCAATCTTTCGGGTTGAAAAACCCTTTGTCTGACTGAAGAAGCACTTGCAGTTGGTCTGCTGTTCATGGATGGAAGGAATAGTAAAGAAGCCAGAGGCTGGCATACAATGCAGGCAAGAAAGCCATTCAGTGAAAATGGAAATGGAGGCATCAAGGACGGAGGGACAGGCTGGCGTGAGGGAGGAAAGGGGGATGTAGCAGCACCAATAAAAGTGGAGAGGTAATTGGAGAGTCAGATGTCCAGCAGGTTGTAGTGTGTCATAAATCCAATGTCTATATTGAGTGCATGAGTTTCTGTACCAAGGTGGCTGATGAAATGAAGTTCATAGGCCCGGCTGTGAAAAGTGGTTTGTAAATTCAAACAAGCACCAAACCTTGCTAAGCTCATCACCAGAAGACACCTTCCTACAAACCAAAACACAAACACAAAACACTTCCTACCAACAACCTCCAGTACCCCTACAAATCGCACACCAGAATCTATCAAAGACAATAGCCAAGTACCTGTGGGGGCACATTTCTCACAAAAAAACCCACTTTGTCTCCAGTCTCTCAGACCTGATACTGAAAGGGAATTTACAAACCACTTTTCAAAGCTGGGCCTATAAACTTCACTTCATCAGCCTCCTAGGTAGTAGGTAAATAAACTCATGTCAACTGCCTTTCCACCATGCTCCATGGTATGTTTCATAGTGTCTTGTTTTTATATAAATATATAAATCTATCTGCAGTCCTATATAAATTCTATAAGGTATGTATCTATATGCAAAAGTGGGCAGATGAGAATAGGATGGGGTTGAATGTAGATAAATGCAGGATGCTGCATCTTGGAAGAAGGAGTCCACAGCATATATACAGGCTGAGGAGTTCCCTTCTTGAAAGCACAGAGGCGGAGTGGGATCTTAGAGTTATTATCGACTCCAAGATGAACATGAGCTGCTGATGCCAGATAGCAGCCAGCAAGGCCAGCCATACTTGTCATGCATCCAAAGGTGCATCTCAAGCCCGTCCAGAGAGGTGATACTCCCCCTCTACGTGACTTTGGTGAGACCACAGTTAGAGTACTGAGTCCAGGACTGGGCATGAAGGACCTGAACCTGTTCAGCCTCAGCAAGAGGAGGCTGAGGGGGGACCTGGTGGCTGCCTACAAACTCATCAGGGGAGATCAACAGCAAATAGGTATAGCCCTTTTCTCCCCAGCATCACCTGGGGTGACAAGGAGCAATGGTAATAAGCTGATAGAGAATAGGTTTAGCTTAGAAATCAGAAGGAAATTTTTTACAGTTAGGGTGGCCAAAATCTGGAACCAACTTTCCAGGGAAGTGGTCCTTGCCCCTACCTTGGGCAAATTCAAGAGAAGGTTGGATAATCACCTATCTGGGGTCTTGTGAACCCAGCATTCATTCCTGCCTGTGGCAGGGGGTCAGGCTAGTTGATCTATTCAGGTCCCTCCTGACCCTAGCTACTATGAAACTATGCTGCAAAGTATAAATGTATCTGTGTTCCTATATAAATTCCATAAAGTGTGTATGTTTTTGCCACAAAGTAGAAAAGTATCTCCCTTCCTATATAAATGCTATAAGGTATTGTGGCTGGGCATTGTTGGTGCCTGCCACTTTAAGATCTGAGCCAAGCAGCCAGCAGGTGCTTGATTGCAGCAGCCATTTGAGATCCCTGGCTGCCTATATAAATAGATCAGTTCCCTACTGGCAGGCTAGGCAGTAACATTGCCTGGCTGCAAGGCTTTACGTATCATCCTGGAGGTAAGGGAGGAGCTCTAGGGGATGGCTAGGAGGCTCCTGGTCCTGGGCATGACCTAAAACTGCATGTGCCAGAAGTGGGTGACTTGGTGGAGCCCCCAGAAAATGCCAGGCCAGTTATCACCCTGGTGAAAGGAAGGTTGGGGCACCTGAATAACCCTAGCTACCACAAACAGCTGGGTCACCCCATAGGAGGGTCAGGAAGGTGGACCCAAGAGAGAGAGGGGTATAGACTCACAAGCTTGATTTGAAATCCCCTAACTGGTCAATACTGGGGCCAGGACAAGAAGGGTCAAAGGGCCAGGGGCCCACCACAAGGGATGCCCAGAGCTGAAGATCTGGGATTCTGACTCACCTGGAGGTGAGGCCAGGCCAGTGTAGTTAAAGGTCCTGGGGGGACCACACCCATAAGGGGAAACAGATCGAGAAGCTAGGCAGCCCTGAATGAAGGCGAAATACGCTGCCCGAGGAGAGGAACCTAGATGGGGGGGGGTCTGATTGGGAGGATTCTGGTGCCTAGAGTGGGGCTGGTGGATGCCATCTGCGAGGCATGGGCTGTGGTGCAGGGAAGATACAGAGCCACAGATAGCACCCCCTGGCATCAGGGCAAGAAAATGGGCAGCCTCCCACCTAATTAAGATCATTAATTAGATAACAACAAAGGTGTGGCGGGGGTGGGGGGGAGGTGGGCAGTTGGCCCAGAACAGGTGGGTGGGGCAATTGGTAGATAAGCCCAGAGAAGGTCCCATGTTACAGGTATGTATGTATATGATGCAAGGTAGAAATGTATATAAATAAAATATAAATGTATCTCCCTTCCTATATAAATTCTATAGTGTAATATCCAATATAATTAAAAAATTGAAAAGAATAAAACAATGAATATAGTAAGAAAATAAAAGGGTCTAGAAGAAAGCAAAAGGTATTCTGGAATCTCACTTGCTAGTAGGAAATCATTCAAATCAATGGTAGTAGTAGCCTTCATTGTCTAAAGCTCCTAAGCTGCTGGAACTCAGTAACTGTCAGACCCCAAGGCAGAAAGCAGGCCAGTTCAAACAAAGCTGCCTTTTATGCTGTTTTTCCATCCCTCCCCCAGGGCACTGGGATTGGAAGGGACCTCAGGGAAGGATCACAGTCACTGGCTAGCTGCACCTATCAAATATCAGAGTAGTCCTTCCCCTGACCCCTTCCCCACCTCTTTGCTCCTCTTCCCCCTCCCTCATACTTTCTGTTTCTCTGCAGGCAAGCCCAGCTTGAGCTTCAAAACTCAAAATGTTTCAAAACTTTCAGAATGTTTCAACTGCCCTTGTTTTGTTTCAAAGCCCTTCATTTTGTTTCAATTTCTCTGTTCTGAGATCAAAACCAGTCAAAACAGCATTGAAATGAAACAGCTGGTGAAATTTTGCACAGCCCTAATGCTACCAATGTTGCCAGTCGTACTTTCTGACTGCAGCAGAGGCACAGCTAAAGTCAATATTTCACACTGTTGTTGTTGTTGTTGTTGATTTTGGGGGGGGATTGGAATTGGCACACACAACTGTGCACCCAAGTTGCATGTGCTGCCACAGAATTGTGTGTTAAGTTTGCATGCACACAAAAGAGTTTTCAGGTTCAATATTCTATTATTTGGGCACACAAGCAGTGAGAAAAACCCAGGGCATCAACAGAAACCACCCTGAGACATGGACAGAGGAAAAAGCTGCTCTACTGCCTGTAAATTATTAACTATCACATGTGTTCACTTAGCAAGGACAAGCTATAAAACTTTTCTTATACAAAACAAACTGGAATCCTTTTTCTTTTTTTCTTTGGTAGTTTTTATCTTTTTTATCTCGTGCCAGTTTTAAATTGGTATAGTTCCCTTCATTTCAGCATAGTGACTCATGCTACATGCAGCAAGTTGAATAGATATACAGTATACATAGAATGTAAAATTCCAAGTTTACACACACAAGCTGTGTCTACAGCAGGCATATAAAATGTTATATATGCGCACACATACTAATGTTACATGCATATATTGCTTATGTGCGTCTGTACATGCTATACACACAAACACACTAAAAGATGTCTAACACCATCACTACCTTAACAGGGCAATTATCAGATGACAAGAGGGATTTACCTTCCATTATGACCAAAAAAACTAGACAAACCCATAGATCTTCCAGTACATACATACACATACCAGATTTGGTTATAGACATACGTGGACATACCTTTCTTCTACTTATGAAGAAAATATTCATTCTCTAAATACCATTCACATTATATTTTTTCAAACTTTCTCCATTCCAGGACCTCAGTTTAGCTAATTACAGCTAATTTGACTATCACAGCCTGTTTTCAAGATAAGGTTGATTGTTTCATACCCACAGTTTACAAAATAATAATAATAATAATAAAGCCACAAGGAGTTTGGTGTAATTTCTATCTGTAGGGTAAACTTCCACATGGAGTAAGAAGTGTCCTAGCAGATCAATTTATATACAAGTCCAAGCACTGCAGAAATTCTCTTATTGCCCAGTCAACTTCTAAATCAAACCATTTCCCCTGGTGTTGTATCTACAGGATATTTCCTGGGAAGTAGGGTAGAATGTTAGCTACCCCGTCTCCTAAAACTAAATTAAAAAGTTAATGTTCCTGTTGCATTATTAGATCTTAAGGCACACATGCCATCCTATAGCAGTAAAGCTTCTCTCTCCTTCATATAATTTGCCTGATGAAAATATTTTGCTGCCTTGTTCATAAACTTTTTGATCCAGCAATCTCCATAATGTAACCTGAGGAAAAAAAGATCTACATTTCCTTCACATTTACTTACCTGTGAGTCTGCATTTATGTACTCAGAACTTCTTTGTGAGTTTCTAGCTGTAGGTTATGCTTCCACATAGAGTTGGAAGTGTCCTAGCAGATGAGTTTATATGCAAGACCACAGGCTGCAGAAATTCTCTGTCATTGCCCAATCACCTTTCAAATAGAAAACTTTCTGGACACACCTTATTTTTCTTCCAGAGAGAGAGAGAGTTTTTGTGAGAAAGAAGGGACAATGTATGTACAGATTTCTCAAACAGGGGAAATGACTGCTAAATGTGACTAAAGTTCCTTTTTTTATGACGAACTATAACTTACATATGTCTGGCTGCTTGTGGTTTCAAAGTATAGCTGTATTTCCCAATTACCACAAGAATAAGCAGAACTAATGAGAAGTTATAGAAGCTATTTTAATAAAGTTATTTAACAACTAGCTAGATGCTGGTCTTCACATCTTTGACTTTAATACGATTGCTTATTAATTTTCATGGACATTATTACAGGTTCTGATTTTTCACCTCATTCACTCTGCTTTAAATGTTTGTAAACTCAAAATGGATCATCTTTTTTCTGTTTATTTCTTCATTTTTACAGTGGATTTTGTAATGCTTTATGTTAAGATTTAATTTATAAGTGGCATGGAAGGAGTTTATAGATGTTTTAGGCCTGCTTTAGTAATGTTAGCAAAAAGGACAGTATGCTCAACATGGCTATAAGCACATCAGCAGAAAGGAGTTGTCTATACGTACTAGGCTGAATTCATTTTGACCCAGGCTATCTGGAGCAACTAGAGCAATGATGTTTTATTCAATTATTGGAGTTTTTAGCACTCCAAGAAACCATACAATGAATAAATAAAGCTAGCATAAAGCGTTGATCATGTCAAACATTAATCTTTGTTAACTCTTCAAAAACTCTTAATAAATTGAAAGTTATTATAAAACTATCATTTTATTTATCAAGTTTCAGCATATTTCAACAGCTTAATATTAAGATCTTGGGATAATTCTTAAGAAATTTAACCCACTGCTGATATTATGACCACACTGCCTTTTTTTAAGAAATGGAAGAGACGGAAGAAGAGGGAAACCTCCTGTCTATCGACATACTTTAAACACGGTGAAGCATCTGTTCCTGAATTATACCTGCTCCAAGAATGGAGAGAGACTTCACATTTGCAGGATAACAAGTAGACACCTGTTGCCAGCATTACGTTAATTATATTAAAAAAAAATAAACTATAAAGGAAAAGGACATGCTATGAAATATACATTGCTGTCAATATTTATTATTTTTGCTTAAGCAGAAACATTGCACCTATGCTGACTGTGGCTGCCTGGCCCTGAGGCTGATTCTACACCAGTTCAACACCTGACCTTTGCTCTTAAGCTAGCTGCATCTCCAAAATACAAGAAAATCACATGAAAATTAGCCACAGCATAGCGATGCTCTCAATACCCTACATAGTACAGAAATATCCTCTATCTTGGCTTGGGACTCCCCTACTCTGAAAGAATATCCAGTAGCTTAACAGACCCTCTACTCTACTTTCTTCAGTAAAGAGAAGACGCTGGCCTTATAAATCAGTGGGTTCTCAACCTTCCAACTCTGTGAGTGAAATTCAGTATTCTGGCCACATCTGGGGCACCAGACCAAACCCATTCCCCCCACCAGTCCATGGAGTGACCCCACATGGTAGCATAATGGAGCACATAAGACTACTGGATCCAGCTCACAGGGTTCCCCATGGGTCCAGAGATTTGGCAGTACAGGAGCTGATACCACTCCCCTACTACCAACTGTCCATACCTGTGGGGAAAGACATGGGGCAGATGACATGGCTTCACAGATCAAAGACTGGGCACACTGCCTCAGGTCTCACATTATAACAGATGGAAAAGGCTCTCAGACAGTACCCCAACTCTTGCCACAAGACATAAATTATCTGTCTGGGTGCTAACAGATCAAATAAAACAATACTTTAAGTTTAATTTAAAGACTGGCTTGACCTGTGACAATCTTCCTTCTCATATAATATCACTTGTGATCCCATAATAGTTTTGAGGATCCAGTTGAAAACACAGCAAAAAAACCTAGACTTTATCAAGTGGAGAAAGAACAAAACTGATGGAAAAGACAGCTGAACACTCAGTCAGGGTA
>JAGPOW010003316.1:85941387-85952512 GCA_030014935.1 Caiman crocodilus | reverse complement strand
TACCCTGACTGAGTGTTCAGCTGTCTTTTCCATCAGTTTTGTTCTTTCTCCACTTGATAAAGTCTAGGTTTTTTTGCTGTGTTTTCAACTGGATCCTCACAACTGCTATTGGATCACAAGTGACTCTTTTCTCTGTTATATGAGAAGAAAGACCAGCAGTGTAGGGATGTGCCTGGGCCAAAGCAGAAGCGGCCACTTCTGGTTGTTGCTGCAATCCCAAACACACATGTGTACCTTCCACACAAGCTGCTTTTTTTCATAACCCTCCCACAAGTCAGCATCCAGTGTGGTTGCACATATTGCCTGTACCCTATCCCTCCAGTTATGCCACTGGGGAAGATCATCATGTAGTATATGGCAAATTATTTAATTTAAAATTGTTCTATTATTTTACCTTCTAGCACCCAGCCAGAAGTTTTATGTCCCATACTAGCAAGGGAAGGGACAATGATCTACTGCTCTTAGCTACTTTACATAATTCACCTGCTATCTCCAGTTACAAAGTTAGATTTTCTTAGAATCATAAAAAATGACTGAAAGAGATTTGTCGTACAAGTCTCTGCTCAAGGAAGGATCATTCCTTTCTAAACCCCACCAGAAAAATAACTATCTAACTTAAAAACTTCCAGCACTGGAAATTTTACAACCTTTCTGTACAATGTTCTACACTCTTTAAACATGTTTGTAGTTTGAAAGTTCATCTTAATATCTAACCAAGTGGCAAGTTAAGCCCATTATTTCTTTTCCTGCCTCCAGGTGACAGAACAATTTTGAGTAACACTTGCCACTAAAGTGTTTCAGCATCCTCTTCATAATGACTTTTTATGTTGGAAGATGCTCTCTTCTCTAAAATAAATAATCACTAGACTTCCACCTGTGCTGGTGGACAGAGATGCCCTACTGAAGCAAAAATCCATCTTAAACGTAACAGGTCAAATAAAAGTGATCAAGTTATTCACAATCAACCAGCAAGTGCAAATAAAAGTTTAAGGGAAGATGAAGTTAAGAGCTGCCATTGCTTCTACCTATGGCACAACTAATTAGAGGAAACTTCTATTTAAAAAGCCTGTACCTGAAAACTTGTCTAACACTCCTCACAACAATACAGTTGGTCCAATACAAGATATCACCAAAAAATCCTTCCATTTTGCATGCTTCCTGGACCGTCATAGCTGCAAAAACATTCCAAGACTACTACAATAACAGAGGCCTTATGATCTAGTGCAAGTAGGTGGCTCTCATCATCAGGGTTCCTGGTTTTCTCCAATTTAAAAAAAATCCCCAATTTCTAATTTTAAAAAAGTA
Organism: Caiman crocodilus; assembly: GCA_030014935.1. Taxonomy (NCBI): domain Eukaryota; kingdom Metazoa; phylum Chordata; order Crocodylia; family Alligatoridae; genus Caiman; species Caiman crocodilus. The sequence continues at coordinate 85,951,207 of JAGPOW010003316.1, read as the reverse complement.
ACCTAAATCCACATTTTTCCAAGATTTAAATGAAACATGATAGATAGATAGGAGGTGTTTAATTCTAATTGCAACAAATTTGGATTTGGGGTTACTTTTTCTTAAACTGAAAATTGGGGATTTTTTTTAAATCAGAGAAAACCAGGCTCTCTGCTCATCATCTGTAACAAATGGGTTTGGCTTATATCTATACAAGCTGAAGCATTAAGGGGGGGAAAAGAACCTATAGTCAGCTGTGTGTCATTTCTCCAGTGTGGTCAGAGCTACAGTGCACCTGCATACATTTTGCTGATTTCAGTCCAGCTGGAGCTTGTCGTCTCCATCCAGACTTTTCTGCATTCTGTTAACTAGTACTGCATCCATGTAATTAGCGGTCAAATATGCTGTATGGATTTATGACTAGCCAAAGCCTGGTAGAAGAAATAAATAATTAATATAAATAGGGCTTCTTTCACTGTTTTTCATTTGATACAGAAACAAACCATCCCAAAGGATTCAATTCAAGGAACAAAATGGCAATATGGACCAGCATGATATAGTGTAGGTATTTCGATTGTTTTGTTTCATTTTCTTCTGTTGTGTTTAGTTCTTCTTTATACAGTTTTAATGTCACATGGTGTTCAGTAATAAAGATGACAAAGGGTATGCTTTGGTAGGCCTACACCTGGGATGGGCAATTACTTTGGCTAGAGGGCCACTTAATCAGTTTTGGTGTGCTGAGAAGGGTCACAAGGGTAGCCCAGCCCCTTGACAGATTTCCTGCCTCCTGGTCACCATCTTGGGACCAGAAATCCTGCTAACCTCCAACATTTGCCACACAAAGTCCCTCCCCTTGCCCCCAGAAGTACTCCGGGGGGGAGGCGGGCCTATCAACTTGGCACCAGAAAAAAAAACAAATCATGCACTAAAAGTGAAACACCTACTACCTACTATAACTTATTTTAGTTTTATTACAAAAAATATTGTTTTCATGATTTGTGTTTGCATAGTGTACATAGAGGTGATTACATAGTAGCTCAACAATAAAGTCTTAATCTTGTATATTGTGTGTGGTTGGGAGTGGGAGTGCATATGGTGGGATGTGTGTGGGTGTAAGTGCATGTGTGTGGGGGAGGTATATGTAGGGGGGATTGTGGGAGCAGTGTGTGTATGTGATGTTTGTGGGGTCTGAGGGAAAATGTGGGAACCTTCCTCCAGCTCAGGCAATCACTAGCAAATGAGTAAGATAATCTTCCAAGGATCATAATAGTGAGGCCACAGGTGGCTCCATAGCCCAATTCTAGATCCACATGTCTTGTCACAGTGAGAACAGATATTTCCAGGAAGGGTGGGCACTGTGTTGCTGACTGCATAGAGGTGATCCCACTGGATGTGGTTATCCAACCAGGAACTGATTGAGGCAGGCTATGGTTGGGGCACATTCTATAGCTCCCTCCCTATGTGTGGGGAGCAGAGTGGCTCCTAAATAGGACTGCTCAGTCATGGGTGCAGCTGCTGAACTGCTCTTACTGCCTCTGTCCTTGAACAAGACAACTGAAGCAAACGCCCACCACCTACGTGCCAATCCATGACTAGGAACTTCCAGCTGTCACAGTCCTGTCCCCATCACCGCTCGCCAATCGCCATAGGACTTTCCTGTTGTGCAGAGGAAATGCATAGTTCCCATAAAGAAGATACCTTTGTGTGACTTCTTTTAGGGGGAGGATATTGCCAACAAACACATGGTCCTTGTCAGATAGGGATTGAAGTCCCATGGCATTGAATCCAAGATGACTGGAGATCCTTGATCTGCTTCAGCTTTCATCCGGCTCCATAGCCGCTGCAAAGGGAGTTACACTTTTCTTCTGCCTGGTCTGCCATTGAGGTCTTCTTGGATCATTCTTAGTCAGGAAACCTACCTCTCGACCTTGCCACCATGGGTTACCCTACCAGAAGCATAAAGCTCCTGATGGCATTGGTGTCTGGATCATTGTAACACACAAGCCTCTCCACCACTACAAGGTGGCAATCCCCAGAGAGGGACCCCCCCTCCACACTTTCCCCCAGGGCACACAGCCACCACCACCACAAGCAGCAGCTGATGGCAGGCCCTCAGGGCACTCATGGCCCACACAGGCTCTGCCACCCAGTAGCATGCAGCTCCAGCCAGAGTTTCATGCGGCAGCAAGAAGTACAGCCAGGCCAACCTGCTTCTATTGTGCAGGGCTCCTAGCAGCACATTTGCAGCTCCCAGCACTTGTGCACCCCCAAGGGAAGCTCCATGCAATGGAGCCAGTTGCCTTTCCTACTCCCTGCCACTATGTGCAGATCCTGGGACTCTGCCAGGAAGCAGGGGGTGGGGGAGGCAGCCAGCTCTATCATGTGGGGCTTCACTCAGTGGTGCACGAGTGCCAGGAGCTGCATGTGTGCTGCTGGGAGCCCCACACAATAGAGGTGGGCTGGCCTGACTGCACATCTTCCTACCATGTGCAGCTCTGGGTGGAGCCACTCACTGCTGGGTGACAGTACCTGCACAAGCCACAAGTTCCCCAAGGGCCCACCATCTGCTTCTGTTAGCTGCAGAGGCTGTGTGCTGGGGTGTGGTGTGTGGAAGAAGTGTGTGAGGAGGTCCCTGCACTCCCTTGCCCCCCCCCCACTCACACCCTGCCCACCCAAGCTGTGTTCCCACAACCCCGCTGCGTGCAGGTTCCATGGCCCCACGCTCCCTGCCCAACTGCAGCTCCCCCACACCTCTGTCACTTTCCTAAAAGCAACCCCAAATCCACATTTTTTGTAATTAAAATGAAACACCACTTATTAGTCCTGCTTCCTGAATAACACTTAGAGAGTGTAAAAAAGTATGGCAGTCTAGGGTTATCCCCACACCTGCCCATCTAGCTATCCACCAATTGACTCTGCCCCTACCACTTTTCCGAACCCCAGTCTTCTGACCACCCTGTCCCTATCACACCTATCCCAGTCCTCAAGAAATCCAGCTCTTCAGTCTCTTGTCATTTCTGTTCCACTGGCTTTGCCAGTTTATCTCCCCTTCTGTTGTGCCATCTCCAGACCCTCCATCAATTGTTCCTGCGGTGTCTAAATAAAATGTAGCCCAGGTAACTTGGGTATATATTCCCTTCTCCAATTGAACGGGATTGTTAGCTGGCAGGTGTGCTGTGGGGTGGGAACTGCAGACCACTCAGTTTCCCTATAAAACCAGGTCAAGACAGTCAGGGGACTTAACTATATACAAATTTATTTACATTAACTTATCACAAGGGAAAGGAACATGGATATAAAATATATGTATAACATATATATTTATACAATATCTAAACCAGTAACATAAACAATACTCTCTAGGTAAACAACATAAAACCTTATACCAGTGCTCCAGATATAGGTAAGTCACAGGTAAAGTATCTGATCTAAATAGATGAACCCTAAAGATAAACTCAATCCCGAGGGGAAACCCCAATGCCCTTGGGCTTTTCCCAAGCCCTACAAAGAAGCTGGTAACTTTAGGGGGGCCCTCCCAGTGGGACCTCCCCTTTCAGGAGCCCTTAACTAACTGAGGGAGGACTCCCCTCCCCTGTGGGAATCCTCTTTCCCTGCAACTCAGAGCTCCCAGGCCTGTAGGATGGTCCTCGTCCTCTGTGCCAGACTGCTCTCTCACCTGCAGTGGGCTTCGGGGGGGGTCATTGTCCCCTGGAGCAGGGCTCTACTAGGCAGGGCTTCTGGGACCTCTGGCTGAGCCCTGTCTGCTGGCTCAGTAGTCCCATCACTATCTGGCTGTCTGGACTCAAGCTTTTGCTATGGGTTGGAGGCCTGGGCTGCCTCGTGCAGCACCAGGCTCGGTCCGCTCTTGGACCCTCCATGCAGTGCCTCCTGCACTGAGCTCCCAGCCTCATTCCAGGGTTTGAGGACCTGAGCCGCCCAAGTGCTCCAGAGGTCCTACTCCATGCACCACGTCTCTGGCCACGCGCCAGAGGTTACAGACCTGAGCCACCCCACACAGCTTCCAAGGTCTGGTTGCCATGCTGCACACTGAGAGCCTAGTTGCTGGAGCCATCTGCTGTTCCCTGCTGATGGAAGTCTTCAGGGTCTCTTCAGGGTACTGCTTCGCTCTGCTGAGCAACTCTCCTCAGCTTTTCTAAGCCCTACCCTTCTCACTCGCGGATGTGTTCTCATGCTGGGCATGCAGGTCGTTTTATACGCTCCAGGGCTCCATCCCTGAAGTCTTCCAGACCTGAGTGTTGCAGTCTTCAATCAGGTCCATGGCGGGGGGGGGGGCAGAGACTTCTCTCCCCCTCCCCTCAGGAATGGGGTGTAACTGAACTCCTCTTGCTGCCTTGTAATTGGGGGATGAGCTCCACCAATCAAAACAGCAAGATTTCAAGCCTGGGACTCAACCCAAATGCCAAAAAGCAAGCCTGCTACAAAAATATGCCCCCCAAACCTATCATTTCTACCCTACTCTCCCTGCCACATCTCTGCCCTTTCAGGTTTTTCAATACCCCCAGGCCTTGAGAGGAGAGCAGCTACAGTAGAGTTCCTTTCTCACCTTTCAAGCCAGTGCAATGTGTGTGATATTGGATGTCATGTCCTGTAAAGTTGTAACATGAACTACAATGCTAGAAGCCTCCAAGGACTGAAGAAAGGAACTGTTGTGTGAACTGCAGCCCCCAGAAGTCTCCAGGAGACTGAGAGAATGGACTGCAGTGTGCACTACAACTTCCAGAAGGGGGCAAGAGGCAGGAGAAAGCAGAAGGAGCAGCATTGGAGTGTGGATTACCATGGCAGAGAGAGACAGACACATGACCAGATAGGTTCAAAAGAAATGACAGGGCTACGACTGCAAGCTGCAGTAGCGGGGCTCAGACATGGAGCCCAGGCAAACAGCAGTTAAGTGTTTTAAGGGACTAGAGACTGGTTTGGATCCTGCTGGGGTTGCGGAAGGGTTTAAGGTTCTCGGTTGTGCACATCATGGTGTTAGCATTATCTACTGGTTACCTGTTCATGGATGATTTCACTGGGGTCACTGTTTACTTCCTGTTACCCAGACCCTAAGCATATGTACCTTAATGTTAATATTTATTTAGCTGCATCTGTCCCCTTCTCTTTAGCCCATTGGCTTGTGACCCTAATCCCCAGCATCTCCTATATAAAAGTGGGAGTTTCCATTGTTGCCTCCCTGTGCCAGTTTCTGGGGTTGCAGGATTTGGTACACCAGGGGGGCTTTTCATCCCCTTACCTTCTAACCAGTACAGGCATTCAAAGTGGGAATCAGGAGAGCTAGCTGGTTGCTCAGAGGCAGGGAGTGAGAGGAGGGAGTGGAGTCACAGTGGGCTCTATTCTACTGCTTGCATAGTGCTCCTGAGACTATCACTAGGGAGCATACCCGGCCCACATGCTTGTGCCCAGAATCTGCCAAACCCAATCACTAGGCAATGAAACCTCCCTAAAGTGTCCCCTGCCTCTACTATCAAGCACATCAGAGAAAGAGAGCTTGGGAGCAACAGAAGGAGGAGCCTTCCAGGTGATTTCACTGTCCTATGTCTGGGTCAGGAGTGTTAGGCGAGACCAGCTTCCCAGTGGTGTTCTCAGGAGCATGACAAAAGTGGCATGCATATACTGCTGGACTCTTTCCCCCTTGTACCTTCCTTCAGCACCCCCAACTTCACTCTCATGAGAAGGAAGAAAATGTTGTTTTTGTTCCTTGCAGCAAATTGAATTGGCTGCTTTCCTTGGGAAGTGAGGCAAGGGGACAGCACACAACTAGAAGAGTTGTCTCACCACTAGTGTGTGCATCTCAGCAACCCCAGTCACTATTTAGAAACTGTTTTCCAAACCCAGGACTGCATGCACTATAAGCTTGGGCTGTGAACCTATGTGCCCTGTTTTCTTCCCTGCCTGAAGTCAGAAGAAAACTAAAGTACAAATTGGCAGCTGTGCTGGAAGAAAATGCTGGTGGCTTTGAAGGACAAGTGCTTGACTTCGGAGATCAGAAAAGCTGAGGAGTACTTGGACAACCAGGCTTGGAAAACCTCACCCCAACCCAAGCTCAAAGAACCCAGGAACTCAGCATCATTTCATATCTAGAGTCCTGGCCAATAAGAAAGGCACTTCATTTGAACTGCAACAAATTTGATCTTCATTTGAAGTGATGTATGTTCAGTGCTGCTGCTTGCAGCCATGAGGTGTGTTGTGTGCTTGGAGCTATTGCAAAATTTTCCAAGTACATTGAGCTGGTGCTTGGTCCTGGTGTCACCCTCCAAAATGTCCCCAGTAAAACTTGTGTTCCAACCTTCAGGAACCTGCAGGTTGTTACAGCAATCAAGAAACCTGAGAGTGGAAATTTAGAGAGAAGAATTGGCAATTCATAATCACAGGAAGCAAGGGCTGCCTATACATGTGGTTGGTGGTGGGAGATGCATTTTTAATTAAAGCAGTTCACGGAAAGCCACTAATTTAAACAGTTCACTGCCACATGTATTAAGGCCTACATGTTTCAAAATGGATGTGCGACACTTTATCTAAAGCTTATTTAATGAGTTTTAGATAAAGTGCTCCCACAGTCCTTTCGTAATGCATGGGGGCTTAATACACATAATGGTGAGGTGACACTGCAGCATTCTAATTAGAACACAGAGCAGAAATGATTAATTAGAGGCCTATTTTAATTGATTAAATAGGTGTCTATAAGCACCAAAGAGGATCAGGAGACATTCTGCAGGAGGTGAGGGGCTGTAACCACCAGAAAGAAGACAACTAGAAGGCAATCCACACAGGCAGAAGTACCAGAATCTCAAAACGGAAACTTCAGAAAGCATCTTTACAGATCTATCTAGTCCAATGGAACAGACTTGGGAAGGACATGCTGTAAGTAAATAGAGCTGCTCAAATCATTCTGCAAACTTATCAAACACATTCTACACAAAATCTGCAGTTATCCAAAGATGACAGATAGTCCTTTTCAGGAATTGTATGCTAAAAAGAACTGTAAAAAAATATTCTGTTGGGGACAGGATGGGTGTATTGTTTTCCCTGAAACCAAGATACAAGACTGGGTAAGTTTCTACAGTGAGCAGACAGTGATGATGTTCATAAGTGAGACATATTGCTTCATGTACTACTCACCAATTATAGATGATTTCAGGAATCTTAGCAGGAGTACTAAAGAAGAAGAATGTCTAAATCCCCTTTTCAGGGATTTTTCCTGGTCCATAGCAGGAACAAAAAAGACAGAAAATTTTGAAAGCTGACTAGCAGCTAGTTATGTGCTAACTTAAAAGTTAAAAGTGCTATGACTTTGGTTGGGTAGAATAATAAACTACATCCTTTTGTGAGAAAGCTGAAAAGTGGTTAATTGCCTCTTCAATGATAGCAGCCTGAGTAATAAACAAAAGGAATTGAAGTGACTCATTTATGAGGATAAACCTGACTGCTAGTATTACTGAAACCTCACGGATCTCATAAATGTGATCTTGGTTATACCTTGTTTAGAAAGCATGTCTGGGTAAAAAAGGAACTGGGGTGGAAATGTGAAAACCTGCATCCAGTAAAAGTAAATGAGGCAAAAAATAAGTTATTTGGGGAAGTGTCAGAAAACAGGGGAAACTAACCATGAACTACTATTTTAAAAGGAAAAAGGGAACGTCACTGATTTCAGACAAAATAAGAAAATGGATGATAAAGAAGTAAAGGAGCTAAAGATAATCAACAGTGAAAAATTATTGAAAACAGATCTCATCAAAATAGCTTACTATCTTGTTCGATAAACAGGGATCCTGGTTTTCTCTGATTAAGAAAAAAAATCCCCATTTTTCAGATTTAAAAAAGTAATACAAAATCTACATTTTCCCCATGATTAAAAGGAAACACCACAGTGTGTGTGTGTGTGTATTTTAAATCTAAAAATTGAGGTTGTTTTTTTAATCAGAGAAAACCAGGATCCCTGAGATGAAGTACAAGTCATCCAAGGTTCAAGGTAATAGCACTGATGTAACAAGACTTTTGTAATGCATTTTAGTTGGTACTTCACAATAATTTAATTATCATTAATGCTATATTTGGCACAGGTGTGGACTGGCACTGGAATATAGAGTTCTGATGGTCACAATTCAAGAAGGATATTGAAGAACTGGATAGAGTTCATAACAAGACACCAAAAGTCATAAAAAATGCTTTATACTTGGTACAAGACTCAAGGAGCTCAATTTATTTACATCAAAGACTGTAGCAAAACCTCATTTTTCTTTTCTTTTTTTTTTTAATTTTAAAATACATTCCCTCCCTTCCCCATCTATTTCTGACTTTTTCTCTCCCTCTCTATTCCCTATAGATAAGTATGAATAAGCTAAGACATAGGATAAGCATTAGCATTTTTGTAGCAAGTTTTTTTTCTTCTCTTTCTCCTTCTTCAATCCACTGTTTTATATTGTATAATTATTATGTTTATATTGATTTTTACTATGCGATTACTGTTTTACTGATTTTTACTGTTTTTGTTTAATTGATACTATATCATTTAGGCCTATATGTGTAAGTTAGCATAAGTAATGCAAAGTTATGTCAAGTTTCCATTTTGTATGTCAAGCCTCCATCCTGTGTCCTCTGCCTGGGTGTAACCTATGTTGTAACTGTGACTCATGTCTAACCAGTCTCATGTAAATTGGTTCCTGAATGAATGGGGATGAATGAGGGTGCTTGAGATACAATGGTAGCAGGCCTCTACTGATTAATCAGCTCAACAACTGGACTATTGCCTTGTACTGACTCACTCAGGAACCTCACCAGAAACCCAGCATTTGAAAGAAAACGACACTACAGAAACCAGCAACCCCACCATTGTGTCCTACCAGACAATGAGGACACCTGGATCTGGCATGTGGGTGTCTGGGCTTGTCCCTGACATAGGAGGCACAAGTATCCCACCCCTATAAAAGGGGTGGTAAAGTGTGACCTCCTTGGGACGCCCTCTCCATCTGGACCAGCACTGTGCCACACCACCTATCCACCCAGAGGCCCTGTCAGTGACCCCTCTGGACAACACCTTGCTGGGGAAGACCCCAACTAGCCATTGAGGATCGATTCTCAGCCCAGAATAGGTAGCGATTACCCACCTTTCTTCCCCAAGCACAGGACCTGGACTCTGTCCCTACACACTTTAACTTCAAATCTCTCCTCCAAGACTTTTTCCTCTCCTACTACCATACCACTGTGTGGGTGCATGGGTCAGTGCTTGTGTGTGTGTAGGAACCAATAACTTAGTGAGCTGTATAGTATACTGCCTATTTAATAAAACTGATATTCTTGACCCCAAGTTGGTCTCTGTCTTGCTGCAGGCTCCTAACTAAATCCGTCTCTGACCACCCTCTGGGCCTTATTCCTCTTTGGTGCCTGTACCTCCCCCAGCTCTGTCTTTCTCGCCCTCTCTGCTGACCTCCCAGCCCTACTTTTTGGTTTCTCAGCTTTAGCCTTCTGTCCTCTGCCTTTGCCTTCCCCTGATCTCTCTCTCTTTCCATTCCTGCTTGTCTCTCTCTATCTCTACCTTCTCCCCAGTCCCATCTCTCTCTGCCTTCTCCCCCCAGTCTTTCCTGCCTCCCTCTCTGTTCTCCAGCTTCCCCTGACTTCCTCAGCCCCAAGCTTCACCCAAAGCCTCTCCCGCTGCCCTGCAGACTCCCAGTTTTCCCCACAACATCTTCAACCCCCCCCGGAGTCTCCTGGTTCCCCCTGCAACTGTTGAGAATAACCTCGAGCCATTCTCCTAAAGGCATGATAAATGGCCTCGAGCCATCCTCCCGAGACAGGATAAAAGACGAGACTAGAAGACTGTTTT
>JAGPOW010003316.1:85915648-85941287 GCA_030014935.1 Caiman crocodilus | reverse complement strand
ACATGCTCAGTAGAGAACTTTTTGCATCATTTACCTGTAACCAATCACTGAATATTATGCTTGTAGATTTTAGTATAAAGGATGCTTAGAAATAGTGTTCAGTGCACTTGCTACCTTGCACCTTTATTGCTTGCAATAAAAACTTTTTTTTCCTTCAAACTTCCACTACCTGGTATTTGTATTGGCTCTTGCATACTGGGCGCACGAATCCAGACTTGGGCTGGAGCATAACACAACCTCTCCAGCTCCCCCACAGCTGCCTCTAGGCCCCCCCAGTCCCAGTTTCCCTCTCCCCACGTACCTTTCAGTTCCTCCGCAGCTCCAGTCCCAGCCTCTGTGCCGGCTTCTCCCTAGCATTGCTCCTCTGTTCCTCCAGCTTTGGGCGTTTTCCTTTAATCAATTAAGACCAATAAACCTCAAGTAACCCCAGCTCCCCTCCAGTCTTCTGGTTCTAATCCTGGCTCTGGCAACTTTCACTCTCTTATTTTTCCCTTTCTCATCTTAACCCCCATCCATCTTCCTCCTTCTGGAAATCTTTGACCCTTGACTTCCCCTCCCATAGTTACCAAGCACCCTAGGTATCCCAAGTACCCTAAGCACACAGACACCCCGCACCATCCAAGTTAGAAACTCCCCTGTGTGTATGTGTAGGTGTGTGAACTGGCAAATATATACATATATATAACTGTGTGCATGATATACAAATTAGTGATCTGTGTATTTGTATTGAGTGTGTGGGTATTGACAACTGATTTTTGTCTAATTTTTGGTGTTAATAGTGTGTATGTGCTTGAATTGGTGATAAGTGTGCATGTGCTTAGACTGGTAATCTTGGATGTGTATGTGCCTGAGCTGGTAGTGTGTGTGTGTGTGTGTGTGTACCTAGCATGTGTGTGCATGCCTAATGTGCATGTATGTACCTAATTGATTTGTGTGATTGTATATGTGCAATTGTGTCACACCCTCCTGCCTAACAGTGCAATTTTAAGATCCTGAGAGTTGTCCTGTCCCCAGAGGGCAACATGACAATGCTAAGGGGCACTATATCATAACCAAAGAGCATACATGGGGAACAGCAACTTGATAACAGAGAGCTGTTTCATGTAGCAGGTACAAGATCCATGGGCTAGATGTTGAAGTTCAGATCATAAATAAGTTATTAGTGTAAAACAGTGAGGAATTAAATCACTGGAACAACTTTCCAAAGGCTGTGATTGATTCCTTATGCCTGGTAATATTTATATCGAGATTTAATGCTTTTCTGATATGCTATACAGCTATTGAAACTGAAGCAGAAATTAATTTGGGAAAGTACAATGGTCTTTATTATGCAAGAGGCTTTGAAATTTTTGCATCTGTGATTATTAAAATTATAGAGATATATTGTAGACTTGAATTCATCAGCGTTACAAAACTTAACATTGTGCAAGTAATTCATTCAAAGGGATCCTGGTTTTCTCTGATTAAAAAAATCCCCAATTTTTCAAAGCAAAAAAAGTAATTCAGAATCCACATTTTTCCATGATTAAAATGAAACACCACTATATATATCTATCCAAGAACCCCTGAGGATTGTAGATATATACAATGGTGTTTCATTTTAATCATGAAAAAATGTGGATTTTGTGTTAGTTTTTTTACTCCAAAAATTGGGGATTTTTTTTTTTTTAAATAAGAGAAAACCAGGATCCCTGCTCATCCACTGTATGTACATGGTCCACTTACCATACCTTGCAGAGATGCTCTCTAAAGCACACCATGCTCCTCCATACAGACATACTTGCCTCCTAACCCGGGAGCAGGATAGCGACATGACTGTGTGTGGGTTACATGGCGACATTGGGGAGTTAATTAGCACATGGGTAAGCACTGCTGTCTCTCACCAGAAGTGCTTCATGGACATGACTACATTGCTTCTGGTTTAGTCTCCAGAGAGCAGCACAACGTGCTTGAGTGTGCTGTTGCCAGGCATGGTAAATTTACAGTGTAGATATGGCTGTTGTGTAGTGGGAATCTTTATATAGCTATCAATAGCACTAACACAGAGGTTTCAGGTATTGTGTGCACACCTGTAGTTATTTACTTGCTGTATAAGACTGAAGGAGTAGAAAATTTGGAAGGAAAATTTGACTTTTTTGTTCAAGTCTCCAGCATATCACACCAGAGATGACCAAACCTGCAAGCTCCCTGCTCACAGAACTCGGGCTTCCTTCATGAATTTCCATTCGTTTATTATAGTACAAGCCAAAATCCTTGTCTGCATGACACACGGCTGACACTCGCTGTCAGCACTGTTGTAGCTTAACCAGTGCCTGATGCTGGTTAACCATAAACATCAAAAAAAGAGGCAAACCCTGTGTAGTCATGTTGTTTCAAAAACATTGTGGTGAAGTGGCCCTGTTTGTCAACAGCTGCATCAAGTTGCAGTGCTTGCTCAGCTATTCCTATCACCAGCATTTGTTGTCAGGGACAAAGGTAATTATAACATTAGTCATTTTTCTTAATAGTGCTTCCTTGTAACACTATGGTCAGGGATTCATACACTAAAAATCATTTTAGGATAACAAGTCATTTTGCTCTTTCTGGGAATCTCTGGCATACAAGGATGTAGAATCCACGGTCATGAGACTGAATCTTCAGCAAATATCTTGAAACTAATGGAAGATTGGCTTTAATTGCATCCTTTTTTACTGCTTTGCAATTTAGGCTGGGGTTTTTTTTGCTGTCAGACACTGCTTTACACAGTGTGTTTTCCCCCCAAAATTTGATGAGCATGGATTAAGGCAGGGGTGGGCAATCTACAGTACAGGTGCCTCAAGTGGCACAAGCAGCTTTTGCCTGTAGCATGCAGCAAACTGGAGAGGGTATCAGTGACAGATAGGGCAGAGAGCATTAGATCAAGCAGGCAGCACGGGGTGGGAAACAAAAGGTTGAGCAGCCACTGAGTCAGGGTACAGAGGTGCTGAGTACAAGAGGCCCAGGCCTGCCTTAGGAGAAAGGATGTCACCTGAAATCATAAAACTTTCCATATGTCTATCATCTTAAATTCCCCCCTACCCCCTCCCTCCCAGCAAAAATGAAACTCAGAGCCTATGTCAGGGAGTACAGGGCAGGGAGCAGAAAGCTGAGAATCAAATTGGGTAAGGGAAAGGGATCGGAGTGGCACTTTGGAAAAACGAAGGGTTAATTTGTGGCATGCCTGCCAAAAAGGTTGACCCCCCACTGGATTAGGAAGTGAGAAGGTAATGTCCATTGAAGTGCAAGGTGTCATATATTAGGAGGGTTAAAAAATGTAAAAAGAACTGAGACAGATGGGAAAACATTAACATGCCTGAAAATTCAAGAGGCAGTGGGAGAAAAAAAAAGCAGTAGAGCATAAGAGATACAGGAGATGAGATGTCAAGTCTTGGCAGCCTGGAAACACGTCACAAGAAAAGACAAGTTATTTGGTAGACGTGTGACTTGTAAAGGTTCCAAAGAGCTAATTAGGATTGGATGCCTGGATCTGTTCACAGCTAACTATTCTGCTGCCCAAAACACTACAGCGATACTAAGAAAAGAAGATCTTTATAAAGCAAGGATTAATCTCAGTAACTGAATCTTTTGTGTCACACAATCCAGCCATTAAAATAGGTTGGGAACAACAGAGTTCTTAAATCACTCCAGACAAACCCGCAGCAATGGAGGCATCTTTAGAAAAGGCTATGGTTGTTATCTCATTTACCCAGCGGGAAGTTAGTTGAGTACAGTCCCTTCTGAGTTAGTCCCTGAGTTGCTCAACAGTTTTGGGGGTTTTAAATGACTTTACATGGTTACAAACTAAACTACATCTGAATGTAGTTTAGTCTGCAATGATGCATTGCAGCTGTCAGCTCACCCCGCAGCCACAGGACAGGCAGGCAGCGAGGGTTCTCGCCCATCATGACAGGCTAGAGAAGGCGGTGCCAGCTAATATGTCCGAACGAGCGTTCAGTTGTGCAAGTGACCGTTCTGCTCAGGTTAGTAGCCAAAGGGTCTCCCGGCTCACCGGACCCCGATAAAGTGAAAACCCCAGCTCGGGCAAGTAGCCAAAGACCTTGGGTTCTCCCTCGGTTGGAGTAGGCGAACGCCAGGGTTCAGAGGGCAGAACATGGAACAACACCCCCAGGTCTCAAGGACGCCCTGATCCACTGACGAGAACGCTCGAGGCTCAGGAGACCCCCCCACGTTAGGGCTAAACATCGACCATGGATCCCGGAGAACTCTCCCAGGAGGGTAGACCAGTGAACCCGAGTCGGTGTTGACGCGCCCCATCACGCCCCCCCCACAATGTCGGGACCCCGACAGGCGGCAGAGGACCCCCGACCATCGATTGACCCCCAGAAGCAGAGAGACTTGCAGAGCTCGGAACCCCGGCTGACGAGAGCTGCCTCCTGGTGGAGGACCCCGGAGCCTGAGGACGCCCCATGAAGGATGACGGAGCACCCCGAGCGACAGCGGACCCCTCTGGACCCCCACTGCACCTCGGAGACGACAGTGGGCCCCGAACAATGACGCCCCCCGGATCCCAGCGGCCTGGAGGATGCCTTCCCCGCGGGGTTCCCCACGCTGGTGGAGGAGCCCTGAACCCCCCAGACGCCGGACCTCCCCACGGACGACCCAGGAGAAGGAGTAGACGTGGCAACGCTCATGTTCCTCCCCTTCCCTCTTTCGGACAAGCTGTTCTGTCCGACCTGTCACCTGCCGAGGCAGTACAGGTCACACGGTGACATGAACCTACGGCGCTTCCACCAGCTGTGCCTGGCTTTCTACTGCTCCCTCTGTGGCACTGAGTACGAGGCCTTGAAGCTGTGCAAGAACCACCACAAGGTATGCCAAGGCCACGGAGCCAAGAGGAGACCCAGCACGCTGGCGAGGTCCACTGCCCCGGCCCAGCACACCCAGGCCACAGCGCAGAGACCTGCCAGACCGGCCGCCTCGACGACAACGCCACCGGATCAGACCTCCAGAGACCGCCCGCCGGAGACTCCTGCTCCGATGACGCCACTGAGCAGGCCTCCGCCCACGGACCCCTGACTGGACACGACACCCCAACCAGACAGCCCTCCTCCCGGACCCCCGGGACCACCCAAGGCCTCCGCCCCGCCGAGGATCCCTGAGCCGCTGGGAGATACTGGGCCACCAGGTGCCCTCTGGCCCCCGAGCGTACCGGGATCTCCCTGTGAGGAGCCCTCCCAGCAGCAGAGGATGCCCACCCCGTGGCAGAACCTCTGGCTGGAGGAGCTCTCCCGGGCCACCACCTTCGAGGCTTGAGGTCTCGGTGGCCCGGCTCATGGAGGAGCTCTCAGCGGCCACCCGGCCCGGACAACCAAGAAGAAGCAACAGCAGACTGGCAACGAGGCGGGACCACAGGCCGCAGCCGCCAAGGCGACCCAGGCGCCAACATTACGACCCAGCAGCGGCCTCCTGGATCCACAAGCTCTACTGGGCTAACCGTCCCAAGGCGGTGAGAGAGATCCTGGAGGGACCCTCGGCTTTCTGCCAGGTCCCCCGGGAGGCTCTTTTCAGATATTTTAACAGGGTCTTCAACCCCCCGGTGGAAGCCGCCGTCCCACGCCCTGCGACCGTCAGAGCACTGACCCCCGTGCTCCCAGCGGAGGGGTTCGAGGAAGCCTTCTCATCGCGGGAAGTGGAAGCCCGCCTGAAGAAGACCAGGGACACCGCCCCCGGCAAAGACGGAATCAGATACGGTCTCCTTAAAAAATGCGACCCAGGCTGCCTCGTTCTTTCTGTTCTTTTCAACAGGTGCAGAGAGTTCCAGCGCATGCCCGCCACCTGGAAGAGGGCCATGACGGTCCTCATCCACGAGAAGGGAGGCCCGAACAACCCGGGCAACTGGAGGCCCATTGCCTTGTGCTCCACCATCACCAAGCTCTATGCCAGCTGCCTGGCGGGCCACATCACCGACTGGGCGGTGACTGGTGGAGCCGTCAGCTGGAGTCAGAAGGGGTTCATGTCCACGGAGGGCTGCTATGAGCACAACTTCACCCTCCAGATGGCCCTGGACAACGCCCGAAGGACCAAGAAGCAGTGCGTGGTGGCGTGGCTGGACATCTCCAACGCCTTCGGGTCCATGCCCCACCACCACATCTTCAGCACCTTCTGCGAGCTGGGCCTGCTGGATGGCGTCATCGACCTGGTGCGTGAGCTGTACCGCGACTGCACCACAACCATCCGAGCCACCAACAGGGAGACCGCAGAGATCCCCATCTGGTCCGGGGTAAGACAGGGCTGCCCAATCATTTTTAACCTGGCCATGGAACCGCTCCTTCGAGCCATGGCAGGCGGCCCCGGTGGGCTCGACCTCTACGGCCAGAAGCTGAGCGTCTTAGCCTACACCGATGACCTCGTGCTCCTCGCCCCCGACGCCGCCCAGCTGCAGCAGATGCTGGACGTGACGTCTGAGACGGCCAGGTGGATGGGCCTGCAATTCAACGTCGCCAACGTTCGCACCTGCACGACGGCGAAGCCTACTGCCACCTGGGCATGCTTACCGGGCACCAAACCAGGATAAACCTGCGCCAAGCCTTCACCAACGCCTGGGCTCGCAAGCAGGAGAAGTACGCTCAGCTGGCCGACACCCTGAGGAGCCGCGGGTACGATGTGATGGTCGACATGCTCATCATGGGATCGCTCGGAGGCTGGGACCCCGGCAACGAGAGCATCCTGTGCGCCTGCCGTGTCTCCCGCCACTACGCCAAACTCATGCGCTGCCTCATGGTGTCCGACACCATCCGGTGGTCCTGCGACATCTACGTGGAGCATATCACGGGCCACCGCCAATACACGGACCCCAGCAGGAGAACAGCCACTGGACCGGACCCAGAGGGGACCGCCTGAACCCCCCCCACACACCAGACGGACCTTCAATTCAAGAGGACTCATCAACCACAGACAACGATGACGACGACCCTACGCCACCCGAAGAGGACCCCTGCGATAGACTGTGTATAGACTGAGACTCTTTACCATTTGGACTACTTCTTCAACATCGCGGACCATTGTCACGGGTATGTGTGTTTCTATCCTCTTTCTCTCTCAGTGTCGCGAAACCCCCCCCGTCCCTTCTCCCTCCCCACTCCCCTTATCCCTGGGCTTAGTTGGCTAACTTTGTATTCTATGTAACCTAGGTGCGTTCCTCACCTCACCCCCATCCTTTTATTGTTAGTCCCTCGCCTGGGCGCTCTGTATTTCCCTTATGGCTTTGTCATCTTTTCTGGGATTTTGAAAATCCTTAACATCTACTAATAATAGTCTGCAATGATGCATTGCAGCTGTCAGCTCACCCCACAGCCACAGGACAGGCGGGCAGGCTCCACAGAAAAAAAAAAACAATCGGGCCCCTCATCGCCTGCAGATAATTGTGCAGATAATTGTGCTTACCTGACCAATGAATCAGTCTACCATAAAGCATCACCCCAGCAATTTCCCCCACTCCAGCATAAGCCAGAGAAGAAAGGTAGGTGTGAAGTGGTGAGGGACCCAATCCATTTTTTTTTTTTTCCAGCAGAGCCTGCCCACCTCTACCGCAGTCAGGGGGCAAGCTGCTGGCAGGCCAAGTGGCCCCTGAGCTGCAGAGGGCCCTAGTCTTTTCCTCTGTGGCAGTGGGGCCCCCCAAGTCTGCCCAAGCAGGCTGCTAGTGGCTCAGGTGCTGCCCCAGATCAGAGGTAGCATCCAGCCCGATCCAGCTCTTCTCTGACCCCAAGCTGCCTGGGGCAGAACCCAGCCCACTGACAGCCCACCTGGGCAGCCCTGGGGTTTGCCACCACCACCACAGGGGGAAGGACTGGGGCCTCCCATAGCTCAGGAGCCATTCAGCCTGCCAGCAGCTCACCCTGCCTCCCAGCCGCAGGCAGACTCCAACAAAAAAACAAACAAACAAACAAAAAACCAAAAAAAAAAATCAGGTCCCTCACTGTGAAATGACAGAAAAAGTGAAATGGTGGGTTTCAATTAAAAACCCACTGTTTCAATTTAGAAAGCATAGAATGCAACCTTGGGGATTAAACCCCCACCACATGTGTAAGTTCCCCAGGGTTTCATTCTAAGCCCCGCTAAATTGAAAAGGTAGGTTTTAATTTTTTCCATCACTGTGTACAAGTGACAGATCTTAAATCAAATAAATCTCAGTGTGCTATTTACAGTAAATTATTGCAGGGAGCATAGCATAATAGTCCACCCACTGATCTCTCTGGTACTGAATTACAGCAGGCGGCATCACCAAACCAGTAATCTCGCCAATCCATTGTAGCCATGTTGTTTTGCAGCACACAACAAGGGGACTGTTTAGCTCACAGCACCACCAACATGCACTAGGGAGGTTGGTTGAATAGGTATGGCTGTTGAACAGGATCATGAGCATTATAATAGTCATGCTAACCTTTCAATTCCTAGCTAGCTCAAGAGGCCTTGGATTGGGTGTCAGCACAGCAGAGTAGTTGGGCTGTAGAGAGAGAGGGGCATGTCCAGCCTGTCCTTTAAAAACTTGAGGTATAGGATGACCCCAGAAAGCTGTCATATGCCCAGGGGTGCAGATAATTGTGCTTACCCACCCAATGAATAGGCCTACCATAAAGTAGGCCCCAGCATTTTCCCCCACCCTAGAATAAGCCAGAAAAGAAATGTAGTGCTGACACCTCACACCTATTTTTTAATAGATCCCATTAGCACATCAGCAACTATACCAGGCACCGAGGTGCCAGAACCATCAAGTAATATCACAAGGGTTCAGAATTGTCCTACCCCTAGTTTTGAAATAGGGCAACATTAACAGCCTTGCTTCAGTCAATTAGTAAACACATCAGGTTCCTGTAACCAGCCCTCCTCAAAAAACTTGGGGTTTTAGGATTTTTAGCAATACCCCCTGAAATCTGTCAAGTGCTCAGTGGTCAAATAGGGGTGCTGAGCAGAACACTGAATGGGCAATCTGCACTTTTTCCCTCCTATCAGACCAAATTGACACCCAGAACAGCTGAGCAATTGATAGGTGGGACAGTGCAGGGAAGGGGTGTGAGCTAGCAGGGAAAGGTGCCAGCCAAAGACTTTTGGGTGCGATTGGCAGAAAGCCATTAAGATCTATCCTTCTGGATGATGGGGGACAATTTGGAGCAGGCTATGGATGTCACAGGTATTTTGTTAGGAAAGGTCACATGAACATATTTCCGTGACAGCCAGTACTAAGACACAGTTCACACCTTCATAATTATGCATATGTGGAATTTCAGAAAATGGTTCTATAAGCACATGTCTATATAACTACTCACAGTTTTGGCCAGAAAACATCTTGCAACTCTGGTCACAGCATAGTGACCCCTCTCTTAAAAATGCATTTTGGCCATAAAAAACTCAGTGGAGATGCTGAAGAACAAGTGATGTGGGTAGGGTTCAGAACAGAAGCTAGATATGTCCATAAACTGGAGCCCCACCTGCTCCCAGGAAAAATTAAGATTTGATGGATATTTGGTCAGAATAAAATATTCTGGAGCAGCTGGAAAATAGACAAAATAAACCAGTCTATGTGGCCGTTGCCAAGAAAATGAAGGCACACAGGCACAACTGGAACTGGATGCAGTGCTGCAGCAAGCTCAAGGCCCTGAAATGTGCTTTTTATCAGGCCAAGGACAATAACTTTCATTCTGGGGCAAGATGCATGATAGCCCCATTCTATTACCAGCTGTCCATCATTCTCACCAAGGGCTTGCCTCCATTCATTCAAGACAATGGGGGTTCAGGAGGCCACACCTAGACAAGAGTCCATGTTGGAGGCTGGGGGCAAGTGTTCACAGGAGCTGGTGGACAGGGACAGCCAAGAAGTTGTCTTGACCAAGCACCCAGTCCCCTGATAAAATGGCTGCATTGCCACGATGATCCTGTCCCCCTGGACTCGAGTAACACAGCAGAAATTCCAGAGACCCAAAGATCAGTGTCAGTGCTGAAGACATCCAATGGTCCACACCCAAGAACTTGTAGGTTTTGGAGAAGAGGTATTAGATTTATTTGAGGGACTAGAGAAGTCATGCAATGTTTTGCTTACAGGAAGGTGAATGTGCTGTGGCTTCTCTTAAAGTTGGTTAGGTGGGGGTTAACTGTTTAGGGAGTGGGGATGAGATTTTTGACTGGGAACACTTTTGTTTCCCCATTCCTGTTACCAGCTACCACACCTGATAGAAGCCAGGGACATGCGCCCAAAGCATGGACACCAGCTCTCCGGGAAGCCGAGTAAATGGGTGAATTCTGCCACAGGCAGTGACAGTGCAGAGACAGCCTAATGGACGCTTGATGGCAGCTGTGGAATCATGAGGAAACACTGTGGATGACTGGCAGGATGAAATCTGGTAGGCGATTAGAGAGGCTAAAGAGAGAGATGAAAAGCATGGCCAGCACAAGGGACTTCCAAAGGGGTATCATGGTCAGTACAAATAAACTCCTTGAGCTGGCAACAAGGTGCCGTTCCAATATAGAGGAGAACCACTAACTAGAGGGTAAGTTTACAGTGGAGATCCTTAGGCGCATGACCCTGGCCCTAATTCATAAGTGGCTCCCCCCAGACCAAACATGTGAAATCCACAAAGCATGCCCCTATCCATGAGCTGACCCTCATTGAGACCACTATCCCATATCAGCCCCTCATAGCGACAACCTCAGGGACAGTCGCTGTGGCTGCGAAGTGAGAGGCGCCCTAACCCTAGCAAGGCCAGGAGACTGCCACTGTGGGGAAAAAAGGGAAGGTCAGACAGTGGGGGCATGGGCAGGAAAGAAGAGCATGATGGGTGCTGGGCTCTTAGTTGTTACTGTTGCTGCATCTGTAGGAACTTGGGGAGTGTTATTTCGGTTCTGTTTAGGGTACTGCCAATAAAGTAAATGGTTTAGTAAAATTAAAATGAATTTTCATCCATGTCTACCTCCTGTGATGGGAAGGGTTATACAGGTGTGGTTTGAGGGGTGGGGATATAAGCCAAGTCAAAGAACCCTGCCTTGCTTCAAACACATTGCACTAATGAAAGAGGATATGCATACCTCTGGACTTAGGGGGTGGGGGTGTTTGCCCAGCATGTGGGTATACCTCAGGGTATGGTGGAAGGGAGTTTGTGGGGGCGGGAAATGGAAACATCTCCACCACTGGCTGCCCACATGCCCTTCTGCTGATCTCTCCACCAGCACAGGCAGGGCAGGAAGGGCTGTTCTGCCCTTTCCCAGCAGCACTGGTGCTGACGGTCACGCACAGATGGCAGGCACAGGAGCAGGGCCACCCATGGTGCCCCCTGGCACCAGCCATGCCTGGAAAGCTGCTGCCACTTGCAGGGGCCCCCACACCTGCCCTGGATGGCTGCAGCCAGGACGCCCATCTGGGTGGGCTGTACTGCCCCTGGCTGATTGAGAGGGACCCCACTAGTGCTAAATCCAGCCCTGCAGTTAATGCACAGAATTTATAAGTGCTTGGCTGCTTTATCTGGACTTCTGAGAGTGGTTTAATTTGCCATTAAAAGCAGTAAGCCTGCACCCAGTCCCAGGATTGCAAGTTCTAGCCTGCAGGTATTATACCATTATTCTATTTTGTGTGGACACCCCTTCCAAAGTCAGTCTGGAGTTTTACCGGGTTTTCTAGTTTTACCTGCTCTTCTGTGGGTCCCTCTGTCAGCTGCCATTGATTTAGCAGTGAGAAGAACAAAGCTTGCAGCCTGGGATGAATATATGCTAACTGTCCTCACCGAAAGACATGCATGCCCATCAAGCTTCTTCAAGTCTCTCCTCTTGCCCTTTATGCACAAAGAACATGAAGTCAAGCAAACAGATGCCTTTATTTACATAAACAATTTACCGTGTACATAATGTAATGAGCCACAAAACAGCATTTAGAAGGTAATGATAAGTAATAATCAAAAATCTATAATAAAGTGAATGATCTAATGAAGCCAGTAGAAATGAGGCCAAGTCCTAGAGGACTGGAAAAGAGACAATGCGGTCCCCATTTTCAAGAAGGGGAGGAAAGAGGACCTGGGGAACTATAGGCCAGTCAGTCTCACCTCCATCCTTGGCAAAGTCTTTGAAAAAATTATCAAGGCTCACATTTGCGAGAGCCCGGCAAGACAAACTATGCTGAGTGGAAACCAGCATAGGTTCGTGGCAGGCAGATCATGCCTGACTAATATTTTAGGTCTCTTTTTATGACCAGTTTACAAAATGCTTGGACACAAGAGGAGAGGTGGATGTCATGTACTTAGACTTCAGGAAGGCCTTCGATATGGTATCCCACCCCATACTGGTGAACAAGTTAAGAGGCTGTGACTTGGGTGACTACAAAGTCTGATGGGTGGCGAATTGGCTATACGGTCGCACCCAGAGAGTCATGGTGGATGGTTCGGTTTCAACCTGGAAGGGTGTGAGCAGTGGGGTCTCTCAGGGCTCAGTCCTTGGACCGATACTCTTTAATGTCTTCATCAGCAATTTGGATGAGGGAGTGAAGTGTACTCTGTCCAAGTTTGCGGATGACACAAAACTGGGGACAAGTAGACACACCGGAGGGCAGGGAACAGCTGCAAGCAGACCTGGACAGGTTGGACATATGGGCAGAAAACAACAGAATGCAGTTCAACAGGGAGAGATGCAAAGTGCTGCACCTAGGGAGGAAAAATGTCCAGCATACCTACTGCCTAGGGAATGATCTGCTGGGTGGCACAGAAGTGGAAAGGGATCTTGGAGTTGGCAGTGTGACAAAGCCATGAGAAAAGCTAATGGCACTTCATCACGTATCAGCAGATGCAAGACGAATTGATCTAAGGAGGTGATACTTCCCCTCTATCTGGTGCTGGTCAAACCACAGTTGGAGTACTGCATGCAATTCTGGGCGCCACACTTCAAGAGGAATGTGGATAACCTGGAGAGGGTCCAGAGAAAGGCCACTCGTATGGTTAAAGGCTTGCAGGCCAAGCCCTACGAGGAGAGACTAAAGAACCTGGACCTCTTCAGCCTCCGCAATAGAGGGTTGAGAGGCAACCTTGTGGCTGCCTATAAGTTCATAACGGGGACACAGAAGGGAATTGGTGAGGTTTTATTCACCAAGACGCCCCGGGGGGGTTACAAGAAATAATGGTCACAATCTAGAAGAGAGCAGATTTAAATTGGACATTAAGAAGAACTTCTTCACAGTTAGAGCGGCCAAGGTCTGGAATGGGTTCCCAAGGGAGGTGGTGCTCTCCCCTACCCTGGAGGTCTTCAAGAGGAGGTTAGATAGGCATCTAGCTGGCGTCATCTAGACCCAGCACTTTCCTGCCTATGCAGGGGTCGGACTTGATGATCTATTGAGGTCCCTTCTGACCCTAACATCTATGAATCTATGAAAAAAATATCTTTGAAAACCTTTGATTTGAATGGGCTATGGGTTATTCTGACAGAACTAAGCTGCTGTTCATAAATTAGGTGCTCTTAACACTCATTCAGGCTAACAGAACACCTCTTGTCAGGTTTCTGTAAAACCGGTGACTGGAGTAAAGGGGTCAATTACACTGCAACCAGCTGAAAAGGGTTGTTTTAGAGATGCAGGAAATAAACTTTGCCAAGCCTTGAGTTGTATGGGTTATAGGCACCATGTTCTTGATGGGTCTGTCACCCAACAGGTCCCAGTTTCTTTACACAAGACATAGCACAGCAACCATAGGGAAAGCCCTGTTCTGCCATCCCTGCCCCTGTCTGGGCATGGCACAACGGCATTGAGCCACGGGTCAAGACACTACTACCAGTGCTGTGTAGTCTGAACTGCTGAGTAATCTTTCCTGGCCTAATACGTGACCTGGCTGTGCCAGGCTATCAGCTGACAGCTCCCCTGCCCACTGTACTAAATATATGTGCTCAGAAAGGAACTGGCTTTCAGCCTGTGATTACAGATAGAAAGCATTCTTAGGCCACTCCACACCATGGCTCTTCGCATGGGACCTTGAGGTACTGAGGAACCTATGCTGGACTCTTCCCCATGTATAAATGTGGGCTCTGCAGAGGCAAGAGACAGAAGCTTTTTATGAACTTTGTCATGCCTCTTTGCACGCTGGGGGGCTAGAGCCTAGGGTGGTGTGGGTGGGCCAGGCAAGGAGCCTCAGACGTATCTCGCCATCCTAATCTGATCTTCCTCACTGCCTATATCAGTGCTAAATGAAACAAATTATGACAGAACTGACCCACTATTCACAAAGTACCTGCACTTCAGGGTCCTGTGGGCCCACAGAATACCACTTGTCAGGTTTATATAAACCTGGAGAGTGAATAAATGGCATTGGGAGGACAATTCAGCTGCAGCAAGCCAAAAAGGGATGTTTTAGCAGTACAGGGTGGAGGAGAGCAGTGGTTCCTTATGGCTGGTTTCAGGCAAAGTCTGGGGGGCTATGCTGTGCAAAGCTATGCTCTGCAAGTGTTGCAAGTTCTGCTGAAGT
This sequence comes from Caiman crocodilus, assembly GCA_030014935.1. Classification (NCBI taxonomy): domain Eukaryota; kingdom Metazoa; phylum Chordata; order Crocodylia; family Alligatoridae; genus Caiman; species Caiman crocodilus. Next base: position 85,926,828 of record JAGPOW010003316.1, on the reverse strand, counting down.
CTGTGAGTGGCATGTTCTGAATGACTTGATGCCCCTAGCAGGGAGGGTCTGGAGAGTCACAGGGAGGAAATGAACCCTTGACAACCTCAGTGACCCAGACACTGTGACCCACTGACCCAGACACTGCTCCCAAGGGCCCCTGCCCAACTGACTGATTGACCCCCTCCAACCATCCAGGACCCTGGCTGTCCCTTCCCTGGTGTTGAAGCCTCAGTCACCAAGGTGAACCAGGAAAAGTGTCTGCCCTGGTAAAACTAAAGATTGGGTGACAGGGCTGGGCCTGCACACTGAAAAAGATGTTATGATGCCTGCATCTAGAACCTGTAATCCTGGAATTGGAGACCCACTTACAGCTTTAAATAGCAAGTGAAACCACACTCAGCAGCCCACTTAAAGCAGCCAAGTGGTTATTAATTCTGTACTAGTGGTGGATTAACACATGGGCCCACAGGGCAAAGGCCCAGGGTCCCCTGCCGATCAGGAGCCCCCTGTGGCACCAGAGGCAGCATGGCACAGGTGATCGTGCTGACTGCTAGCATCCGGAAAAGGGCACAGGGGTCCATGCAGGTGGCAGTGGCTTCCCAGGGCTGTCTGCTACGAGGAGGCCCCATAGGTCTGTGCTTTCAGCTCGTGTCCACCCTGGTAAAACTGCAGGTCAGCTTTGGGGGAGGGGTGGGGTGCCTGCACAAATTTTTTTAAAAAGTTATGGTGCCTGCAGGCTAGAACCTGCAATCCTGGGACCGGGCACCTGCTTGTTGCCTTTAACGGCAAATGAAATGGCTCTCAGGAGCCCACAAAGTGGCCAAGTGTTTATTGATTCCTTGCATTAACCAGTGCAGATTAAGGGCTGATGGGGCCCCTGGCAAACAGGAGCCCCCTGGGGAGCCAGGAACAGCATGGCCCAGATGGACATCCTGGCCGTTCAGGACAGGTGCAGGGGTCCACGCAGGTGGCGGCAGCTTCCTGGGGCTGTCTACTGCCAGGGGGCCACATGGGTCTGACTGTGCTGTCAGCTCATGTCCATCCTGGTAACCTGGAGGTAGTTTTCAGGGGGGCTGCCTGCAAAACAACACAAAAAAAAATGTGATGATGCCTACAGGCTAGAACCTGCAATCCTGGGGCCAGACGCCCACTTGTTGCTTTTAACGGGAAATTAAATCACTCTCAGGAGCCCACATAAAGCAGCCAAATGGTTATTAATTAGCAGCATGCACCACACTATCCTACATAAGGGAGTGCATACAACCAACACTGATTGATCTCCAAAAAGGCCCAAGATCACCCTGATCCGCAACCTCCCACCACACCTTGGGGCCCTTGAAACACCTACCACACTAAGCAAAATAATTGCAGATTGATTTCTTGGAATTCTTTACTTAATAACATACTAATAACAGGTCAGCAGAAGATTGATTCATGTCAGGCTGTGCCCTGAAACATCCACTGGTGTCCTAAACCATCCGCTACACACAAATACCTGCAAACCAAAGCGACACCTGGTGGACAAAGGGGCTCATTACATGTCATTCAGTGAATTACCATGTACATGTGACAGATTAATGGCTGCATTGTCACAATTTGTGTCAGTACAAATTAAAATACATCGGGATGTGATTCAGTTTGTAATGTAACAAACTCATTTAACTATCACAAAAACCCACATACATGTAAAGTGTAGCACAATTAGGCCACACAAACAGGCAATTTCCATCGCATGTACAAGTGCCCACAGACTCTAGGTTTAGGATAAAATCCATTTTTCTAGGTAAGTAAAGGAAGAGACAAAGAACTATCACTGAGCTAGTCATGCACAGGACCCCAGGAACCCTGGGTTCTATGTCCAAATTTGTCACTGAGTCACTGCAGGGTAGGTCTTTACTGCAGAGTTAAATTGGGCTTGTCTGCAGGTGTCAGTCTAAAATAGAGCTATGCAAATGACAGAGTTTTCAGTTCATTGACCAAATGTTTTATTCAACACAAAATCAAATGTTTTATTTTATTTGGGACTTGAGTGGAGGGGGTTTTTTTCTGGGTGGGGGGAAAAGGAAAGTGTTTCTACGCTTGATTTTACTTTTTTTGGTAATATATTTAGGTAAGTTTCAAAATGACACTTTTAAAACAAAACACAAACTGTTTTATTTAGAATATGTGAAAATAAAATGATTTAACCTTCTTTTTGGGAGACAGCAGGAGGAGGCTGAGTCTACTTGAAAATATTCCATTGTTTAGGACCCAAAATTGTTTTTTTTAATTGAATAAGTGATTCCATCAGTGAACTATGCTGAACTGAATGCACCTCACATCAGCTAATTATGGAAACTAAGTAGTGCTTATCTGAAAGAGCACCTCAATGCTACGGATCTAAACCAAGAAGTTGTGGTCAAGCATTTGGTATATACTAGATGGTAGAAACCAAATCAATGGCAAGACTTTATTCAAGATAAGAAAAACTATGAAGAAAATACTTCTTCCAGCTCCATGCTTTTAACATAGCTAGATTTTTATAGGTCATTTGAGGAGGACCCACAAAGGTTTTTAGTGTTATAATTAGTGCACATTAAAGAAATGTAAGGCTTGCGAACTGGCAGATTTTACAAAGTTGTCATCAGTGAGAAATCATAACCAGATGGGAGTGATTCTAATGGGATTCTGTAGGCACTGGCAATAGATCCAATGCTATTTCATCTATGATTTTGAAGTAAAAATAAGAACACTGAATAACACAAAGAGCAGCATAATGCTAAGTAATAAGGAAAAAGGTCCAGTCATGGTGTTGGGCAAGACAGCCAAACTGAGCCCATTCAAACAAATGTATTTTACTACAGCTAAAATGAAAGCTGTGCATCTCAGAAACAAAGAATGCAGGTCCTCTCTGGTTGTGATCTCCCAATGCAATGCAGATTTGGCTTGAGTGATCCTTAGAACAGCGACCAGAAGTAGGGAGGTGATTTTCTTGAGATACATAATAGGACTAAAATATTCTAGAGCCTGGTGTCCACATTTTAAAGACATTAAAAATTGAGTGAAGTGAAGAGAACTGAAAATGATTTGGGTGCTCAAGAAAATGCCTGATAGTGGAATATATCTAGCTTCTCTTGCTTAATTTATCAAAAAGAAAACTGAGAGAACTTCAAAGGGTATAAGTCAATGGAGAAAAGATGCAAGATACCAAAGGGTTCTTCAATCTAATGAAGAAAGACGTAATAAGGATCAATGGCTGGAAGCTAAAGACAAACAACTATGGCACATAGAGAAACAGTTTCAGGGGCAGAGGAACGCACAGGCTAGGGTGGAGAAGGGCAACACTGCCCCAGGCCTCAAGGCCCTGCTTCTCAGTTTGAACTCTATTAACCCAGACTAGATAGCTGTGCAAGTATCGCTACAGGGATCTATGGTCTTATTAGAATTATAGTCTTACTGAGCTGCTAGTCTAGTAATATGTCATTCTTATGTAGTCTAACACCAAGCTATTAAATTCCAGTTGCTTCCTTGTATGACAGCAGGATTAAACTTTTAATGCTAGGCCCATGAAACCAGACTGAGTCAGGGAAAAATCCCTCCAATCATGCAATAGAATACAGTACACGTAGGCAGATATGTTATTAGTTTTCATGTTCTTTTGCAATATTTAGTAGATTGGTCTTTTTTCTTTTCTTTTTTTTAAATTGACTGATCTGTTTGTTCTGTCACTCATCACAATAGTATCCGAGACTCTCCCATACAACACAGAGGGGAAATAGTGAAGTCCCTAGCAGAGGAGTTGGTTTGATTGTTTTTTCTTGGGAGGATAGAGGGGAAAAGGAAGTTGTAATGATAACAAATACCTCTGGCTCTGGTAGAAAACTTTTTCAAGGGGAAATCTTTTCTGAAGACAACTGCACTCTATTCAGCCAATTTCCCCTGCAAATTTCCTCTGTAGTAGAATGCCTTTAACTAGCAGCTTTTTCATTGTTTGACTCTGTCTTCCACACACTTTAGCCTGAGCACTGTGATCTGCAGTCACAGAGGAACGTGGATCTTAGATTGAAATGCAGTTTCTAATGTTGATTGGACTTGGTCTAATCTTCAAACCTATTAATGGAGCAAGACTTTAAACTGGGAGCCAGTGGAAGAACTAAAGGACAGGCTTGATACTCACATTTTTAAATTGTCTTGTGTTCTCGGATTCCCTTGCATTTGTCCTTAAGTAGTCCGATGCCGTGGATTCTGAGGCCATTCCATTCCAATTGACAATTGCTTTAGCTAAATGCAGAACACATGAACTGAGTCAGCAGTTTTCATGAGGATTTTCACTTCTCTGTTTATACAAAAGGGATTTAGAACAATGGAGTTGAGTCAAGTGTGTGTGGGGTAGTTGGTGGGATTACCAAGGCAGGAAATATCATAATGTATATGACTTTGATCAGCAGTAATGCTGTAAATGATTCATTTCATATGTTAAAATTTTATCTTTCTACAAAGAGGCAAAAGGACCAAGTCAGCCCGAGATGAAAGACAAATTCCAATATCTTCCATTTTACTGCTAGGAGACAAAGGACAAAGCTCCTAAATAATGTTTCAGGAACACTGAGGGAAAATCATATGCTTGCTTGTGATGAAGGTGGCTTATGCTCCCAGTTCAACTTGATTATTAATGTAGGTGAAAAAATGTATATTGCCCTGAGCCAATGTGGTGAGGTGCAAACTATTCAAAATTGTGAAAGACATCGTGCCCATGCATGGCTTATCTAACTTACTCAGTTCTCTAGCATTTGGCTTTAAAAAGAATTCATCTATTGTGCCAGAGGCATCTAAGGCAACTCAAGGTGCCCACACTTTGGGAAAAAAATGGATGTTTGTCCAGTTCTTTTTTTTCAAACCAGACATAAATGGCAGGTAGCCTGAAATAAAGTAACAGTGACTTCTCCAGTCTGACCTAGTGGTGCAGTTCAGCTTCTTTTGGGGTTTCTGTTAAGCAGATTCAAGAGTCATGTCAGTCTGCAAATGCTGCAAAACATAGTCTCTACAATCTGTTAGAGGGAATTTGACTCTATTCTGTCAGAAGCCATTAATTTAATTGCAATTAACAAAGGAAAAGAAGTGGAGGATGATGAAGTCTTTTTACAATAACATTGCACCAGTCAGTATCCCATTAATTGCTAATTACTTTACTCAGATGATGCTAATCAAGCTCAGGTACATATTGGGGCACTTCCTTACCTGCTTGTTACTTAACAATTACTCCACTAAGGGATGAAGCAAGAAAGTTGCAATATGACAGAAGCCTACGCTGAAGAGAAGGTATAACTTGCACGGTACAGGAATTTCGTCTAGAAAGGAGGTGAAAACTTGGGGAGAAAAAGAAAACCAATGAACTGCTTAATAGAAATCTATCAGGCTGCCAGCAAACCTTTGGAGAAAGAGAGAATATTGGATATAGGCTTAATATTCAAAGTGCCAAGTAGCTAAAGCACTTATAACTTTCTGAGGCGGTCAACAGGGGTTGTCATCTCTGAAAATCAGGATGTTGGTTACATTTCACACACCACAAATGCTCACAAGGAGACTTTTCAGAGTCACCACACTTCATGGGACGTGGAACAACTCAAATCTGCTCCAGAGTTCTGAGAACTAAACAAAAAGAGGAACTTAAATTAACCATGTAATAGCAGAATCATACTGCAATACTGTTTGGAAACTTTTAACTTCAGTCTGAGTTACCGTTAACTAGTCTTTTTGAAAACTGAATGCAAACTCTCAGACTAGATACCACAGTGCCCATTTTGATTCAGTGGCCAGTGATGTTTGCCAATTCTATACGGCACCTAAAGAAACTGATTTGGGTTTCTATCATGACATGTCCTGCATAGCATTCACAAAAGTATTCACTGGCTTAAAAGATCCCAAAAGAAATTTTGAGAGGGAAACCAATAATAAAAAAATATAAAATTTAGGGAAAGAAAATATTGTAATGACAAAGGCTCATCTAGTCAGAAGGGTAAGAAGTAGAAGCTGCTGTGTAGTGATGATAATCACTTTTATGTCAAATAGGGAAAAGATTTGAATCCAGAAAGACTAGTATCAGAGCAAGGTGGTGATGAAAATAAGCAGCACACCAGGAGTGTCCCAAATAGACCACAATGCTATTTGGTCACAAAGATAAAAGGCAACAGATAGGTGACCATGGAACCATATTGGAGGTTTATATGGACCACTCCAGCAACAGTTCTTATGGAACACATCATACCCTCCACAAAAAGTTGTAGCACTATGAAAGTACAGTCATGCCCTCCCTAAAAAGAGGATAGGCTCAATATTCTCAAGCCTAAAACTAGGTTATGGCAATTTGTTAAGATTCATTCCTAGAATTCAGTTAGTGCAAAACTTTCACCATGCTGAAACTTAGGCCCCATTATCAAGTTTTCTAGGTGAAAGACAAGGCACCCAGAGGATACTATACGAAAAAACATCCAATTAATTTCCACATTCAGTAGAAATAGTTGTGAAATGGGTGCTCGTGACTTATCTTGATTTGGACAGTGCCTGTGTAAACAATCATTAATCCATTTGCCCCCGGGGCTTCCCCAGATTGCACTTGATCTGTTCCATCTCAGAATAATTACCACATTCCCAAGGACTTCCCGTTGCTGGCTCTTACAAATCTGAATTTGTGGTTTTCTTGAGCAAAATAGAGCCCAATGCGTTTGGGAGGAGTGAGTTGTTTGATTCTTCAGCAAGTTCAATCAGCTCAATGGAAGATAAGATCAGCAACACAGAAGAATGGGGTAGCCAGAAAAGAATAAGCAAGTCATCAGAATTTTCTTTAGACATGCTTCCATCAACATATGGCAGTACCATAGTACAGAGTTAATTGCACATTCACATTCACTGTCACAAATAGAGGGCTGTGGGACAAATGCCCTCAACCCTCTTTGCATTTTATGAGGTACAGCACCTTAAAACATGGCTTAAATTATTCATTATTCCATTAGACATGATTTATGCTCCTCCATTGTAAAGCAGGTCTATATCCATATTCTTGCTTTGCCTTCAAATGACCAGGAACTGCATTTATAGAATATACCAGAGCTCTATTTGCTGAGTTTGTATGGATTTATGGATTATTATCCCTGGATGCATCAAATCCTCTGAAGAATCACAAGTAAAGGAACATTTTAATGTTCAATAAGAAACAGTAGTTGATGTTAATGGAAAAATGTTTACTGCAGATTCAACCCAGACCATTGGTGCTTGCAATAGTGCTGCTAAAATTGTGTAAAAATAATATTCCATTTGCAAACATTAGGAAAATAGCTAATCTACTGTATTTCAGGATGTGACAAAAATGAGAATACTTTGCTGAAGGACTCTATGCATATTGCAACATGGAAGGTTTGCTTAACAGTTGTTCCAAATTCAAAAGCAACCAGAGTAGCTATATGCACGTGCCAGCTTGAGAAATACATGTCACAGCTGGCAGCGGTGTTTTAGAAATGATAGGAAAGAACAATGTTATGAAATATCATTAGCTAAACCTGAAATTAGTATAATCAGTTCACACTATTAGAAGGTCTAATCGATGCAGAATGTTGAACTGGTTATTAGTTCTTTATCAAAACCATCAACTCATGAGTCAATCCCTCTCTACTGTGACTACCTTCCAAAGCACAATATTTTTTTAATATAAATGGTATAATTCAGTTATCTATTTGCATTTGGGTCTTGAGCATTCATATCACAATTCTGAACATCTCTGCAATTTAAAATATTTTTATTTTATTTTTCTATTTTTGTATTCTCACATTATCACTTGCCCCAAGGGGCTGGAGCTTTTAGGCATCATTAGACTTTTAAAAATTGAGCTGGCAATAGTGAATTTTATTAATAATGATACATATAGAAATCAATTAAAAGAACATACAACTTCTTCTAATGGCATCACAACCCAGGCTGTATGCGAGAAAAAAGTAGCAGACATACTGTAAAGTCCAGTTCACTTTTAAATATATTTGTGCCTTCAATTTCAGTCCCATTTTTAAAAGGACTCTTCCTTCCACAAATGAATAAATAAAGCTAATCAGATTTTTCCAAGTGTAAACAGATCCACAGCAAGTTTTATTTCAAAAAGTTTAACCAAAACTTAAAAATTCAGCAAAAAAGCTCATGTACCATTTTTTTCAATCAACTCTAAAAATAATAGCTTCCTTTCCCATCTGTGAGCCATAATAAATATTCATTTAGTGTTGCTCTGTACTTTTTTTAAAGTTCTGGGTTTTTTTCCAGCAGCACTACCTAAAGATAACTTTCTACCTGGTTTCATTTTGTCAGCTCACACATTTTGGGCAAATGAACACTTTTGAGCAAATTGACCACGTTCATTTAAATAACCCAACCAGGGTTTTATGTATTTTTAAAGTTTTTTTTATTCACCATGCAGAGTTAGCACTGCTGTGATAAAGTACATTCTTTTCACCCCGTTCAGACAGTATATCTTTGTGTCTTGGCAAGACAATAGCAGCTGGTACCCATCTGTTGGTGCAAAACACTGCTATTTGGCTAGCTCCATTTTTAGATGCTTGTTCCCTCCTCTCCCTTACCTCCTGCATCACACGCTGTTCACTTCACTGATGCCAAACTTTCTTTCACTGTGCCTGAAAAATGTTCCCAAATTAAAATAATTCCAGCTGACAAAACAGCTTATTGCAATTGATCAAAATCACTTACTAAATTTGGGTCTGTTATTTTATTCAAGTCTCACAGCATCAGCACAGCATGTGACTTAATACAACATCACTTTAACACTACTACAGTTACAAAAGTTTTACTGCATCCATTATGTAATTATACAGAAATATATTCTACATGAGCCCAAACTGCGATCCTGAGCAATCCCAAAAATCAAGAAAGCATCAGAATCTAAGCTTAGCTCCAAATTATAGTGTTTGGTACCATCTCCAGCCAAAGGAAAACCTGGGAACTGAGCATCTTGGCCAGGGACAGAAATTACACAAACTGGGAGAAGTGCTTGGAAACTGGTTCAAATCTGGAACACAACAGAAGTTCAGTGCACTTAAACTGCTTTCAAAATGGCCTAAACTGGTTTAAGATAAACCTGGATGGATGGAATAGACTTAACTGATTCAGGTAAAATAGTTTCATTGAACTTCTGTCCCAGATTGTAAATTAAGTTGAATTTGGAGGCAATCTCCCAGCATCCCAGAATGCTTTCCATCTCCCCTGTAAACACCCCACTCCCTGCCACCCATGGCTTAAGCTGTCTGCTCCAGCCAAGCAGGGAGGCATGCTCTAGTGACTCCCTCCTGCTTCTGGCCTGTACCAGGAAATCAACTGATCCCATTGATTCTGGAATCAATGCATTTGATCCCAGAAATGTGCAGCTGCATTTCTGGAATCAAAAGTGATTGTCTGTTCACTTGATTATTGGTTCAATCTACACAGCTTAGACTAACCTGCAAAGATTGAATCAATTCAGCCTTGGGCGTTTTGACTGTCTGTACTTAGCCCTTGTTATTTTGGGACTTCCAGAACCAAGACCCAAGTTGCAGTTAAAGCCCATCCCTTTTGCAATGTAAAGAATTCACACAAGCTATTTTTGTGAGCGTACGTCTAAGTACCAAGCAGAGGGTTATTTAAAGCATTGATGTCACACCTCTACACGTGTAAATTATTTTTAAGCTACTGTATAGCAAAAAGAAAAGCACAGAAGTTAGCTAGAGTTAAGTAGCTATAATTACCTTCCAAAGAAACAATATCAGAATTAAAAAGAGTGTCATTATACAAAGTTATTAAAAAAGAAATTTGCAGTATTTTTAAAAATATACCAAAAACATGCATTTGGAAATGTAAATGTAAGAAGTAACAAGCACACTGGTAACCACGTCTGAAGAAAGGCTCAGCACAGCAACATTATCCTTTCCAACTGTTTTAATTGGAGCATGTTAGTTCAAGGACCCCTGCCCAAAATGAACTAAGGATTGTAATTCAAGTCACGGAACAGTACAACCAATTTGACTCTAAGGTTCAAACTTTCTCCTTAACAGCAAAGGATTAAGCATGCTTTTCAAACATGCTGCGGTGTGACAGGACATGACATGACCTCCTGCCAAATAGCAAATCAACTGCTCGCTTGAACTACCACAGCAAGAATAGTTAGAACTCTCTCAGATTTGATGCACCTGTAATGCTATGCATCACCTCACCAGACATGGTCATGGTGCCTGTGTGTAGTGGAGTCCCGTTTTTCAACTAAAATCCTCACAAAGACCAGTGTAGACACCTCAAATTGCTTCCTACACATCAGAGTGACAGGGCTTTGCACATAGCTCCTTTCAAAAACTGAAGGCATGACTGAAAAAGAAGAAATAAGCAGATGGCTTTTTCCTCCTTTCCATTTCTCTCATAAATGCTCTCCATGTCTTGCAACTCATACTCACACTTCCTTGTCAAATGCTCATGTTTAAAACCAGACAAGAGGGAGAAGACAGGTCTCACCCATGAATTGCAGATAAGCTTATATGGGTGCAATTATGAGTCATTCTTATTTTCACAGTTACCTAGCATATTGAATATGTTACACATATGAGAGAACATCAGAATTATTTAGCCATGCAAGATATCTAAGGTACAATTGCTGCAGAGATTGTAAATGCTTGATATTAAAATCTCAGGTATCATCATGTATGAATGCAATTTATTTGCATTGAATTAGCATCCCAATGCCAAGATTCAATTAAATGCCATCGAAAGCTAAATGTTAAAAAACGGAGAGAGAAGAAAAGAATCTTTTTCCTCAGAAACCTTGCAATCAGAGCTTCTGGTAGCAGACAGGAGCCATTCTTATGGGTGCACACCTGTATGCTTTTGATAGCTCCACTATAGCAGAGTAGCCATAATGCAAAGTGCATTCTAGGAGGGCACCAGTCACTGAATAGAAAGCAGAAAGCTGCTGAAGGCACGGGCCTTTTCTGTTGTCCAGATGGTGGCAGAAGCTTTACTCTTCTTAGCGAAGGTGGAATAACCCTGCCTGCATATCAAGCAGTTCTGCCACCACCGAGGGGCCTTGAGTGTGCATGGGTGCTCAAAGTATCATAGTATCTAGGGTCAGAAGGGGCCTAGAGCAGGCCATCTAGTCTGACCCCCCGCCAATGGCAGGAATGAGTGCTGGGGTCACAGGACCTCAG
>JAGPOW010003316.1:85901028-85915548 GCA_030014935.1 Caiman crocodilus | reverse complement strand
CAGCCTCTCCCTCTCCTCTGGTGTCCCCACCTCAGCCCACAGTTTGGTGTCGTCAGCAAACTTGGACAGCTTGCTTTCCATCCCCTCGTCCAAGTCAGCAACAAAGATGTTGAACAGCGCAGGCCCAAGGACTGAGCCCTGGGGGACCCCACTGCTCACATCTCTCCAGGTCGAGTACAACCCATCCACCACCACTCTGGGAGCGCCCTGTCAGCCAGTTCCTGACCCACTCAACCGTGTAGGGGTCAATGCCACAGCTCCCCATCTTTTTAATGAGGATTAAAGTGCAAGACTTTGAAGTGAAGTGAAGACTGGACCAAAGTCATCCCAGCTTCTGTCTTCCATCCTTACTTATGTCCTTCCCCTCCCTTACCTCAACATCTACAATGAAATCTCCCAAATCTTCAATTCACTCATTTTAAAATATGTCCCTAATGGCCTTTACCTCAGTCAGTGCCATGGACCAACATACTGTGTAAATGGATTTTTTCAGAACATGGTAAAACAGAAGATAGAATGGTCAAGATGCTGTGTGTGAGTTTCCTGATCCAAGCCATTTACATTCTCATTTGGTGTTTGATTGTGTACAGTCTGCATAGAATTACTTCTTTATTTTTTAACTATGCTTCTGGGATGGCAGAAAGAATTTGGTCTAGTGCACAGGCCAAACTTGCAATTGAGTGAGAGCCACTCACAGCTTGTAATTCTTTATTGCACAAAATTAATACACTCTTTTTGCTCATGGACTGCAAAAGCACATGCTGCCGACAGATATTAGACAAAGGCCATTGTGGAAATGCGATACTCTGCATGGTTTGTGGCCTTCTTATGGGAGTCATTTTCTTTGTAGTTTAATCAGAACTTGCAACATAGGCTTGCTTAACAGTATTTCAAACCCAAAAGGAACTCACATTGGCCTTTTTTGTATGCCATGTTTGAGAAATAAGTCATCAAACTGTGTTTAGAGTAAGGAGAAAAAAATGCTGTTACCAAATTGCATTAGTCAGGGCACAAGTTACCACAATCCACTCATAAGTAAGATGTGTACATGAAATTTAGAGATAGTTTGCAAACGGATCACTGATTTTGATAAGAGATTAACCCTTTTCAAGCCCTTTATTGGTAAAGAAAAGTGCTACTAGAATAGAAAGCTAATAAAATGCTATTACAACATTAATTAGTTTTACTAAGAGACTAGATTATGGGTTTGTATAAAATGGTTAGAATAGGGATGAGATCCCATCTCTGGCAGGGGGTTGGACTAGATGACCTATGCAAGTCTCTTCCAGCCCTACTTCTGTACGATTCTAGGATTTGTATGAATTTCTGAATTAGCCTAAATTTGCTTGGATATAAAACTAAAGATTTGCCCTTCAAATGAATAAAACCTGCAGTATAGAAATGCTATTGCAGTTCAATACAATACTTTGCTGGGTGCTTCAGCTTGAACTGTTGGGATATCTATAGAAAAATCTCCAGTGTAGGTAGACCCTAAGTTTGTTGCACCACTAAGCACATTTTTGACCAAATAGATGAAGAATAGCTTTGAATTTAAGAGGTTAATTTTAATGAGTAAGAGAGAAGGGTAGACAGGTAAGAGGAGCAAGGAGATGAAAAAAGAAGCCACCAGAGAGAGAGATAGGGAGCTGCTGTTCCACAAAGTTCAGCTCTCAGATCCAATGAGAGAAAAATGTTTCTTCTGCAATGGATGAAGCAGCCCATGGGAGAGTATTGTGCCCCCCAGGAGATGGAGTCCCTTTCCTCTCCCTCCATTATCGCTGCATTGTCTTTTGGAAACTCAGCACTCATTAGCTGGAGATTTCTTTCCAGGGTTGAGACAGCTACACATTATCACATAGCCTATTTAGATTTTTCTCTCAAAGACGCAAGGCATACAGCTTCTGTATTAAGGAAAAAGGTAATGATTTCTGCTTTCAATGAAGTTATTCCTCATTTACGTTTTTGAAAGAACTACCCTTGGTCAGCCAAATGACAAGCCTCTGGTTACAAAGTCACAGGTAGCCCACCCTGAGCATACTCCAATCCCTCTCAAATTTCTCTGTACCAAATGGGTTTCCTTCAGAGCAGTTAAGCATGCTCCACTTTTGGGTTACAAAGGCTGAGAACATTTTCCCTAGAGTTAGGAGCCCCTCCTCAGCCACTGAAGCAGAGTGAGGAGATGCTCTCCTGTCCTCTAGCTGCTCAGCTTTCTCCTCTGTGCCCAAAAGCTTGTCTAACATTTTTCCCCAACTATACAGTTGATTTAATAAGAGACATCACACAAAAACACTGTTTTTCACATATTTCCAGGACTGACACAGTTACAACACTTCAGGCTTATAGGATGCAAGGCAGTTCTGGACTGATACACTGTACATGCTGAGCCCAGACCCAGAAGCAGCACAGGTTGTCAGCAGAGCTTACTGGTCTGTGTGCAGTGGTGCACAAACATGGTCCTATGGCTTCTGATCCAGGAGCCAGCCAGATTGCACCTCCAGTGACCACGCCACCTACATGACTCCACATTTAAGGCTCTGTGCAGAATAGAGTCCATTACTCTTGAATCTTAGTGCTCTTCTGCTGTCTTGTAAACAGGTGTGCATCTTTCCGATACAGCATATATCTCTGTCCCCCTCTGATGGCAGCTCCACACAGAAGGTAATAGCCAACTACTGCTGCCATTTATAACTCAGGTAGTAGAGGCCTGTGAAAAGGATCCAAAGATCTCACCAACCTAGATGATAGCACATAAGGATCATGCAAGTCCTCACAATAACTTTTTATGCATTTTTTTTTCAATTAAGCTCTTAATTGAAGAGCAAGAGTTTGGATAATGAACAAAGCTGTTCTCTGCAGCAGCTTTTGTTGCAAAAAAATTGGAAGGTACACAGAACATGAACCTGGGACTTGTAGGAAGGGAAAGGTCTGGTTTTATGGGGACCTACCCTGAGAAATGGATTCTTTCCTTGCCTTGGATCGAGTTCCTCAACAACGTTGAGCAAGTTGCACACTACAGGCCAGTTCCAGTTCCCTCCTTAAACGCCAGCTGATCTTCAGAAGTTTCCCTTCCCATATAACTCCTGATTTCCCCCTAACTGCTTCCTCATACTAGACTCCTTGTGTAGTCAAATCCCAGCCTCCTCTCCTCCCACAGCTCATGTGATCTTGCCAACTCCTCACTCATTTCCATCCCAGAATATGTGGGGTAAGCAGCTTATAGCCCACAGGCTGGATTCAATGGCTCTGCAGGCCAGATGCAGTCTGAAGACAAAGGGGCTTGTGGGGGTAGTTGCCTATACTGCAGCTAGAAGCAGCAGCAGCAGCAGCACTGGCCTGCCTTTAATGTAAGCTGGGTAATTCTGCCCACCGCTAGAAAAATGTTGCTGACCCCTGGTCTAACCAGTCCAACCTACACTCCCTTCCTGTCCCCCCAGATCCCAAATTTCCTCCTTAACCAAACCAGTCCCAAGCTGCCCCTACCTTGGCTCCTTGGCCACCCCTCTCCCACCTCCACCCCAATCTACTTCCTCCACCTCAACAATGATTTCCTCTTCTACACTGCCATGCTGCCAGCAGAGGTCACTGAAAGCACAGAAGACAGATCCTTGCTCTCCGATCCAATACCTGATCCTACCTTACTCTGAAGCAGTAAAGGAAAAGGCATTTCAGAGAAAGTCTTTTTGCGCCCTGGACTGGGATATACAATGCTCAGTCAGCCCTGCGGGGTTGTTGTATGAACAGTCCAGCACCGTGGGGTGTGAATGGATGATGCCTGTTCAGTCACTCAGAAGATAGCTTATGTACACTTGTCACACTAGGGGTGGAAGGCCTCAAATATGCTCAATGCAGATGACATCTACAGAGATTACTAGCCACAAAGTTTTTGCGAATTGCTGCTACATGAACCTTATTCTCCAAAGACTTTTCATCCCGTGAGAACCTGGCCATTACAAAGGCCTGTCCCATGCACTCTCACATGACAACAGCTTCACCATATAAAAACAATCATTCCCTGCCCCCATTAAATAATTTTCTGGTTTGATCTAATTTTGCTAATTATGCCTTAGCTCAGATGCTAAGAATTTCTTGCAAGTGAGAAGCAGAAGTCTCTTGCTGAAAGAACTTCTGTACCCCTTACTAGGATTGGATAATACCGCGAAGAGACAGTTTGTTTTAGTAGTTAACATACAGATTGCATCTGGGTCGTGTTCAGTTACTGACTGCGCTCGGATCTCATGAAAACCTGAGCAAATCGTTCAGTCTTTCCTATGCTTCAACTTCTCCTATTTGTAAAACGGAAGTCTTACTAACCATACTTTCCATGATCCTCAGGAGAGCCCTTGGTAAGTACTTTGAGAAAAAGAGCTCGAAGTACAAGATATTATTAAATCCCCTTGTTTTGTCAGGCTTGTTTCAGAGCAAGGAAAAAGAGTTCAACATGGGTAACATAGTGTAGGCAAAGCTGATTTAATAGGTACAAATACAACGTTAAAATTAAGCTGGTGATGTGGAAATTCCTTTTAACCGACAAATTAAGTTGAATGACAACCATGAGTTTGTGCAGTAACGTATCACGCAGAGCGTAAGTGAAGTGTGAGTGGTATAAAGCACAGTTGGAACAAATTAGATTAGCTTTCCCATGTCGCATATTATTTACCCTGAAGAGCCAAAATAGCTTTGGTATGAAATGTTAAACCCAATTTCCTGTTTTAGTCTAACACAGGAAAACCCCTGCCATTTAGCTGGAGTTTCTTACTGGAATGGCACATTTTCATTAAAGCAAGAGTTTTGCTCTCTTTAACCAACAGAATATCCTCCTCCCCCACTTTTCAAATTTAAAGTGAGGCTGGGATAAATTAGGGGGCAAGAAACAAGGGCAATGTAAATATGTATATATTTTAACAGGAACCTTCCTAGGAAGGTATTACATAGACATCATGCCACAAAGGCAATAATTGCCACATAGCAACATTGTTTGTAATTGCTGGTGACAGGTCCACATAGGGACTTAACTCGCATTCAATCCTACCCTAATTCCTCAGCATGTAAACTCTAAAGCAATGCCATTTATCTTTCATTCACAGTAATACTATGAGTAATACTCCATTATAATCCACTTTGGTAGTGTCGTGCTGCATTAATGCTTTTAAAGTATTTGAACATATTTTGATTCTTATCAAGACAGTTGTTTCCAGCAGCAAGGGAGTATCTGCTAGATATAGCCATGGTTTGATAACAGCATCAACGTCCAGATGTTGGATCTTAACCACAGAGAGGTGTGCCTTGGGATCCATTCCCATTCTTCCTTTAGATCAAGTATGCCAACTGTGTGGAACTCACATTCAGTGCATAGGGTTTTCTTCTCAAATTGCTAAATATGTGTTTAATTTCTAGGATCAACAAGAAAAAGATAAGTTTCACAAAAACAAAAAATTACCAGCACGTAGAACAGATCCATAATGGCAAGCATCTATGACATGCTGCAAATCTAGTACTGTATGATCAATTCAGGCATAAAACGGGTTTCTCCTTCACCTTGCATGAAAGCTGTGGTAATGCAAGGGCATTCATGCCAGCTTATCAAGAGATCTCGAGGTTTTGGACTGGCAGCAGACTTATTCACAGTAACAGAGATTAATACTGTGGCAGACTCTTTGTGTGAGAAAGAGTCTTAAGACTGTGGTTAAAAGACAAGATTTTTGCCTATAAGGAATGTTTGGCCTCACATTAGCAGAAGTTGTTTTAATGCAATGAAGATTCAACAAAACACTCAAAGGAATTACATTCATTTTTTGCTTTGCCTGCTTGGCATTTTCCCTGAGGAAGACCTACAATTCTCAGAGTTAGAAATTAATATTCTTTGACTTCAGTATTTTGGAGATTCTAAAAATCAGAACCAGGAATCAGCTGGCATGAAGAACAGCAAATGTCCTTTGGTCTATTATAGAGTAAAACCAGCGCAAAACATAACTTACAACATATCACTTGCTTCAATTGATTACAGGGAAAGGAAGAATTGCACGTCTTCCTACTCTGTGAACATATAGGTCACGTTTCAGCAGCCCCAACAAGAATTCAACTTACTAGAAAAGAAAATGGCAGATGCTAAACTTCACTACAGAAGACGCACGCCAAGCAGGCACAGCCAAGGACCAGGGCAAAGCACCAGCTTTTTGTCCACTTTAGAAACCACCTCCTTCACTGAAACTTGACAGGCCCTTAACTTCAGTGAACCTCTGCCATTTACATGGCTCTAGTTGACCACACTTCCATAATATTAATCCCACTTGTTCAAGAACTGGATTCTCTTTTATGCATCTTCTGGTATCTGTGCCACTTGAGTCTGACTGATTTGCATTTTCAAGCTTTTCACTGTTTGTTTGGGGTTTTTTTAAATGAAAGCAGAGATTCTCATGAAGTCAGCTGGCTCCAAGAAGTGGGAGTTATAAAGAGAGAGAGCAAAAACACACCCTTTTCACCAAATACTGTTGAATTCTCAATAACGATGTTTGGTAACCTTGCTTTTTCTCTAACCTTGCGTGCAAACCTTGACTCTCCACAATCAGAAAATATTCAAAATGCTTTCCACATATAATAGGTGTCATTTTGACTTTATTTAAGGAAAAATGGGGAAAAACAGTAATTTCCATAATACACAGAAGACACGTTAGATAGCACTGCAAAAAAAAGGCTGAGTGTTTACTTGTCACCAGTCTGCTTTGCAGCTCTACGATTAGTAATTTTAATGCAGTTTGTCATTGTATTATTGTTTAGCATCTTTATAATCAGCAGACTTTGGGGTTATAAATCACAAAAAAGTGTACTACTACTAATATGAAAAACTAAAAAAAATCCACAAAAATCACTTTCAAATAAACCATAAATATGTGATGCACATTAGTGTAACAAAACCATTTTTGTAAACATTTTCTCCAACATAACAATGTGCATAAGATAAAAATAAAACACTGCAGTCACACAGTTAGGGTTACTTTGACTTAAAAGATACAGAAAATTATTACTTAAAGCTTAAAACTAAATCTAGGAGCCTTTTTTTTTCCTTTGCTTACAAAAGCACTGTTTAAAAGAGTTCAACATTTTGTATGTAGTGGTTTTGCAATACTGATTTTAAACTTGTAGATTTGCCACCGCGGCTCTTCTGTGGAGGAAGAAGCTGCCGTCCAGCATCTCCAGCGAAGGAGTTTCCCTCCAAAACCATCAGAACTTCCAACAGCATGTATCCTTAATATGGAAATCCTTATAGTATCGCAACATTTTCACCAACAAGAACAGAATCAATTTCCAAGGACTAAATCCATTTTTACCACACAGTGCTGCAAGAATTAAACCATGCAGAATGACACTGGATCGATGTGTTCTGGTACACTATGCTACAGGGTCATTGTGTCATTGCACCCTATGAGCACATTGGTCTTCTGAGTCCCCTTAGATCTTCATAATATGAAGAAGCAATTGCTCTTCTCGGTGATTGCAATATAGATACAAAACAAATGCATCCCTCATCCTCGACCTTCAGTGCTATCCAAAAGTCAAACAGTTAAAAAAAAATATGTTTAATTACTCTTCTGCCAGCAAATGTAAGGCTTTCTTGATTTTTAAGAACATGTGTGTGTGTGTGTGTGTGTGTGTGTGTGTGTGTGTGTGTGTAAATGTGCATGAGAGAGAGAGAAAAAGAAAGAGAAAGACGCACATGGTATGTGTCTACCAGCTTAATTCTCAAACAGTTTCTGCTGTTCAAAGGAGAGCCTTCAGCAGAAAGGGTGATCGGGTCTGAAGAACTTACAGCAGTCAGGGCTGATGCCAGAAGAAGGGTTTGTTGAGCAAAATATTTGAGCCTGGTTGTTGCTGTTTACTGTTCAGCAATCCTGTGGCCAGTCACTTGAACAATCAGTTTGATTATAAAGAATAAAATGTCTAAAAAGCCCTACCTGTCATGCCATAAAAGAAAAAAAAAAGTTAACCACAGCAGAAGACAAAGCCCATGAAACACTGAGAGCCTGTTCACTGAATGAACAGCTTAAGGCAGCAGTCAAAAAGTACCCCACCAAAAATAAAAAATAAAAATAAAATAAAAATGGTTGGATCATGACACTGTGCATTATTACACCACCAACAGATTATTATACACTCAAGGTTTCTCAAGTAATGAACATGTAGCCATTAAACAAGTTATCACTCTTGAGACATTTATTACAAATGTCAGAAAAAAACGTATTCATAAAATAAAACCGACTTTAAAAAAAAAAGAAAAAGCCAGAGCTGGGATCTTACATCTAAACACAGGTATATGCGCTGTCTTATGAATAAGCAATATTAACTACATTCTTAAAATAGTTTTAGTGCATTGCATTCTTAGAAAAAGAAAGATGTCACCTCCCCCAAAAAGTTTCCTACAACATTTAAACAGTTTATAGTTCTTGTTACCTGCCTGTTCCTAAGCCCATGTGTTAGAAGAGTGAAACCGCAGGTTTCAGGCTAAATTCATCAAACTTCTATTAATGATGAAGCTGGTACAAAAGAAATGTGTTTTTTCCAAACTTGGTAAGCAAATGGTATTAGTCAGCGTCTCACTGCCATAAGGCTAATCCAACCCCTTCAATGGACTCTTCTCACCTCCTGCTGAAACTTGCTACAGAATAACAGTCACAAAACCTTTCATCTGGTAGTTTTGGTATTAAGATTAAATTAGACATTAATGGTTTGCATCTAAAAAGGTATAAATGAAACCACCTCTTTTATTTTATGCATTAAAAACAATGAGGTAGGCACAAAAAATAAACATATGTAGTCTGGAATTTTTTTTTTTTTAATTCTGCGAGTGCAGACTGTGGTAAACCTGTTGTTGCACTTCTAGGTTTAAACAAAAATTAAACCTTTAACTGAGGCAGTGCTAATACTGTGACACAACCAAGTTCTGGCCTAACACAGAATCATTATAGAAAATGAATAAACTTTTTTTTTTCTTCTTTTTTTCTTTTTTTAATCATCTGCACATTTCAGGCAAAACCTGGTACACAGAAAAAATGACTAAGTTATTGGCCAAGCCAAAATAAAACTAAGAGAAACAAAAAACCCCAAGAATTCCCCCTCCCCCCTCCCCAAAGAAGTTATCCTAGTCACTGTGTCTTTCACATTTTATAAATATTAACTTCTTAAAACCTGCACCTTCCTCTTTGTCCACATAATGTCACATTACAAAAAAGAAATGTCAATTAAATACATTGTTAACATTACTAGACTAGATCTGCCCTCCACTTCAGCAAGTCTGACTCTCTCACCACCACTTGTCACCTTCTCTTTCCTGCCTTCTGCCCATTTAACAGCATGTTCATCTCAAATCTCTCTCTTTCTTTTATACTAACAAACAGAGTCATTCAAAGCCAAGGAATTCTGGAGCTGAAGAAAAAAAACAAAATCCCATAGCCTGTTGCTTTCTAGTGTGATCCCAAATCTCAAAGACAGATAGCACCTGATGGCAAGAACTTTACAGCACCAGCTGCATTGCAGCCTCATTTTAAGAACAAAAAGAAACCTAACACCAGTGATGCCTGTGCACACATGTACACAGTGCTGCATCTGTGCAGGTCTGTACTCCAGTTGCAAATAATTCCAAGTTATGAAGATCTCAAAAGACTCTAGATGTCAGTGATCCTTTGTCAAATCATACTGCTTCTACCAGCTCAGAAGAGAAGTCCTGCCTAGGGTCATGAAATAAACTTGGCTGCTTCCACCAGACCGTACAGAGGCAAAGAAAACCTGAGAGGAGACAGAGGAAAAAAACAAACAAAAACAAGCTTATTACAACTGTCAAGTGAATGTATCATATGTTTTTATGTTGTCTAATGAGCAAGCAAGCAGGCATTTTATTTTCCCAAGATAATTATGATATCATTAAAATACACAATGTAACTGAGACAAGGAATTGGAAACAAAACTAAAAACCTACCTTGTCATTCCTTTCACATAAGAACTTGAGCCTTTGTGCCCTTTTGTGCATGAAAACACCATCCAAGTGCCCCGTTTCCACAGATCGTATCTCAATAGCCTTTTCTCCCCAGCCCATGATCTGATTGGATCGAATGTATGCTTTAAGAACAAACAAAAATACAGCCACGTGTTACAGACAAAGGCAACAGAGTCACTGAAAAAACCCAAACAAACATTTTTGTATGATCTAATTTAAAGGCATCTTGCAAAGAAAAATGGACTTGTGTTCGTATTTTCAGCTTAAGCTGTATTATGATGCAAATAGAAAGAACAATTCTACTCAAGGAATAAGTTGTTAGAACTATTCTTCTTTATGGAGTACGTATCAATAAGCTACAGACTAATGGGAGTTTCCCCAAGCCTCAAAATGGGTAGAACATTGATTTTCACATACGGCTGTTCTTCCATGTTTTGCAAAGAGATGAGTAGCTTTGTATGCAATCTAAACAGAACCTGAGATTTATATGCAATACAATCTCCTTGCTGAATTGCCCAAGTTTCACTTTTCTTTTGTAATATTAGAATTGTGCTAGTTTGTTCTGTTTTGAAGAGTGTTCTAGTAAACATGGGGAAAAAACAATTTTTGTGACTTGAGAGGCCATTTACAATGGACACATTTTACTTTATTTTCTTCCATTCTGAAAAATTCAATTAGCTTGAAAAGCATTAATATTGCTTTAAATGAGCTCTGAAAATGGAAGAAATATTAGAAGAAGTGCACCTGTTGTAGGTTAAGGTTAAAATAAGACTATTTTTCCCTTAAGGTATCACCTGTAACCTCTGTTACTTAAGAGCTTAGTACTAGCAGCAGAAAAAAAAACCCCTCTCTCTAACAATTACTAGAGTTGTAATAAAAATTAGAAAAAAAGAAAAGGCTAACTGGCATTATAAAAAATATATTTGATAAATGACCTGTGTGTTATTTTGGTGAACGCTGCCAAAGACAACATAAGGGATTTCATAAAAAAAGCTACTGCCTCCAAGACACAGTAGCACAGACTTTCATACATGCTGGCAACTCGAGTACACACCCTGTGGATATGGCTGAGTTGCCAGGATGTACTAAAACCTGGTCTGCAGCATCATAGCTGTCATTGTTCCTATTGGCCAGCAAGCTTAAGCTAACACACACGACAATCGCACCTTCATTCTGTTACACAGGCATACCCTAAAGACAACATAGTATAAAATATTCTACTTCCTAAAAATCACATTAAGCCCATCAATCACATACAATTCTCTCACATCAAGACCCACCATCCTCCAAGCTACCAAATCCCCTTAGAGATGCAGGCTATCACAATTTAGCAGCTGTCTAACGATGTATTTTCAACAGCCTACAGAGAACCTAAGTTTACTACATTATTTTATTCACCCCCATGCTTCATAACACATTTATGTTTTGGGATTTTATTCTAAAGGGAACTCAGTGTCAGCAAAATGTCCCTATTTTGTACAGTCATTCACCTTATGAATCATAACTGCTGGTGAATCAAGTATCTGAAGACAAGAGTGGATGCATTTCACCCCCACAGTTCATTATGTCCCCCACCGTTATAGGTCACCTTTGATTCTTGCAGGACACATACCAACTGATGTAGGCATCTCTCCCCACTGCAGAACCACATCTTTCGTGATCCTCCCGTATGTATTAACATAAACACCTTCATCCTCATAGCAAACCAGCAGCTCCATCCCATCAGTATTTGGGAGAATAATGATTGCATGTGGTTGGATACTACTCTGGATCTACAGATATAAAAAGAGAAAGTTTTGTCATGCAAGAAGCTTTTGAAAAAAAAAAAATGGGCTAGATACTTTTTGTTTAGGAAGCGGACTGACTGTAGAAAGAAGCAAATGGCATAGTCCCCCTCAGCCACCATGAAGAGGGATTGTTAAGAGACAGTAATACTGATATCAGTCCGCAGGCAGTCACATGTTCATAATGCTCAATTGATCAAGGTTCTGTGGCAATGCAAAATAATGCCCTCAAAGTCTCTGGCTGAGTTTTTTAGCATGAACTTTGCCACACAACTCTCAGTGAAATGGCAATGAAGGGCAGGGTGGGGAAGCACTGAACTTGAGCCCTAGGTATAGAATGAAGCCTATCTGAGCTCTGCCTCTCTATGTGACCAAGAGAAGAATCAATTCACCATCTGCTTCCCCACCTGCTGTTTACCTAGCTAGACCTAAAGTGTTGGGACAGGGACTGCGCTTCTTGCTGCATGCTTGGCCAGTGTCTGCCTTAATTTCAATTGCATAGGGTGCATTGAATTCTACTGTAGTATGCATATATGTAAAAAAAAAATCAATTCAGGTAATCTTTTAAGATACAGCATACTTACTTCTTTAAATTATTACCATTTGTATTTGATTGCAGACATTTTTTCTGAAAATTACTTGTTAGCTACTCCCATCAATGTTTAAGTACTGTATACTCAAAATTATTGTTGAGAAGTATTATCCTCCATTATTAAAACAAGTTGAAGAAAAAAATGTAAAAGTTTGAAAATGCATTCAATTAATGTTTCTATAGCATAATTATACAGAGAAGCTGTGCTATTCACTGTTTCCTAACAGACATGACACTTGTTATATATACGCATATATACACACACACACAATTTGTATCTTCATTTCACTATACATTTTGGAGTTCATAATAAAAGTGTGCATGTCTGGAGTGGTTATTAAGAGTAGCTTAAGGCAGGAATGTGTTGAATTTATTTAATTTTTGTGTCAAAAAGACTAGCTTTGCAAAAGGGAATCCAAACACACCTGGGCAAACTTATAAAGGAACTCCAATTCACACAGAACCAACCTTCAAGTTATTTAATGGTTACAATGGAGCTGCCCTTTTTAAATCTTATTCAGCCGAATTGGAAGCATGCTGGGAGTAGGTAATATTGTGCTCTGCCTTCTCTTTCTACCCACCAATTAGTGAGCCTATTGCTGTTGTAAGCAAACCAATGATTCTGCTTCTGCTATATGCCATAGGATGTGGGACTCACTGCTCCAACATTCATCATGCTTCCCCCTTCAGAGTTCCCTCTTCCAAACATATAAATTAAACAAATAAAATTAAACAGTTCAACCACAATGACAAAACAAGCAAGTTTTCTCTTTTATTTTCTTGGTTTTTTTACAAGACTATTAATGGTTTGGAAGCAAACAATCTCTGAAGGAGATTTTAGGGTACCTTTTCTTTAGAGGTAGGGGGAATGATTTAAGTGCAAGATTTTCTTTTAAGTGACCCACAAGTGAAAAACATGCATTTCAGCAGCCAAAGTAGCATACTGAAAAACACAAGATGATCCTTCTTTTGGATGGCTCTCATTCTGATCATACAGCCAGTACCATCAGCATCTGTCCACCTGTTTATCTTTGTCAGTGAGAAGCAGAAAAAAATATAAGAAATCATAATCCTGTCCAGAGTGTCAGTTCTTACATGTGTTGGTAGATAAATATCATAGACTGATCCTGAGTCTACATCAACAGCATGGAATCCAGCACAGGAACCATAGATCACTTTCAGCCTCTGACCTTCCTCCACAGTTAGATCCACCAGCAATGGCTTATGTACCAATTCTCCAAATGACTGCAATAAAATAAATAAATAAATAAATAAATAAATAAATACAATCAGATCAACATCTTGGCAGAGCCTACTGTACTAAAATGGGATTCCAAAAGCCACACAGCCTGCAAAACCTGTATAGTTAGGTTTTGACTGAAGTGAGAGCACTCAACAGCTTTCAAGATTTAGCCATATGAACTAAAACAACTTGCTATTTTTAAAGATGTATGGTTTCCAAACTCCTGAACACTTCAAACCTTTTTTGTGAATTTATAGTCCATACAATAGCTTCAGTACCTGACATGAAGGCCAGAGATCCTGGTTTTCTCCGATTTAAAAAAAGAATCCCTAATATTCGGATTAAAAAAAGTAACCCAAAATCCACATTTTTCTGTGATTAAAATGAAACACCACCAATATATAGAAGTACGTATAGTGGTGTTTCATTTTAATCACAAAAAATGTAGATTTTGAGTTACGTTTTTCACCTAAAAATTGGGGATTTTTTTTTTAAATCAGAGAAAACCAGGATCCCCGATGATGACAATGAAGTACCTGACACCAAATTTCATTTCATAACAAATGTACTCCAGAGTAAGGGGATCAATGTACAATCAGCTCTCTCAACCTAGCTGACAGTAGGTCAGTGGGAGTCGACCTTTTTGGCAGGCAAGCCACAAAGTAAGACCTTCACGCGCCTTGATGGCCTCTCCAATCCCCTTGCCCTGCCCAATCATAGTGCCTAGGGTCAGAAGGGGCCTAGAGCAGGCTATCTAGTCTGACCTCCCGCCAATGGCAGGAACAAGTGCTGGGGTCACAGGACCCCAGCCAAGCATCTATCTAATCGACTCTTGAAGACGCCCAAGGTAGGAGCAAGAACAACTTCCCTAGGAAGCCGGTTCCAAATCCTAGCCACCCTAACTGTGAAGTAGTGC
>JAGPOW010003316.1:85886044-85900928 GCA_030014935.1 Caiman crocodilus | reverse complement strand
TCTTGAAGTGCGGCGCCCAGAACTGGACGCAGTACTCCATCTGCGGCCTGACCAACGCCGCATAAAGGGGGAGGATCACCGCCTTGGACCGGCTCAAAAAGCATCGTTGGATGCACACTAGGGTTTGGTTGGCCTTCCCAACCACCGTCTGACACTGGCGGCTCATGCTCATCCTGGCATCAACAATGACGCCAAGATCCCGTTCCTCCACGGTGCTAGTAAGAGGGGAGCTTCCCAGCCATTACATGTGCTGGGGGTTGCTTCTCCCCAGATGCATCACCCTGAACTTGTCCACGTTAAATCCCATCCTGTTCCTGTCCGCCCACTCCTGCAGTCAGCTCAGATCCCGCTGCAGCCTCTCCCTCTCTTCTGGTGTCCCCACCTCAGCCCACAGTTTGGTGTCATCAGCAAACTTGGACGGCTTGCTTTCCACCCCCTCATCCAAGTCAGCGATGAAGATGTTGAACAGCGCAGGCCCAAGGACTGAGCCCTGAGGGACCCCGCTACTAACATCTCTCCAGGTCAAGTATGACCCATCCACCACCACTCTCTGGGAGCACCCTGTCAGCCAGTTAATCTGTTACTTTGTTTTCTGCTCCCTATCTTATCTGTCGCTGTGCTCCCTGCTCCCTCCCTGATCTGTTATATGCCACACACAAAAGGCTTCCCAAGTCACTTGTGGCATACATGCGGCACACTGGTCATTCTTGCACTAGGAGGTATTACAGTCCCTAACCACTAGGTGGTTGGTGGAGCAGGTTTGTGTTCTGTGAAATTGACTAAATGAAATCGACTACATGATGCACATTTAATGCCACCAATATAACTTGTACCAGTTCATCTTCAAAATTTTTGAAGATGCAGTTCTGTAACTGCAAATAGATACTGAAGCTCAAAATATAGTTAAAAAGTTACCTTAAAAGCCATAAACTTGTGATATGGCTTTGGTGCCCATGCATAGACTTCCACAGAACTCTTCAGAGCAATTACCAAGAATTTGATTCTTTCATATTTTACTGAAATGAAATGAGAAAACTCACTCAGCAGCAACTCCTAAAATCACTTAAGAGTTTTTTGGAAGCAAGAAAAGAGTTTAGTCACTAAATTATTTTAAACATTTGAAGATTTTTAGCTACAATTCATTCTTCTTTTAGCTACATCACATTTCATTTAGTTATAATAATATATCAAGATAACTATCTTTTATTGGACCAACTGCATGGTTGGGATAGATTTAGACAAACTTTTGAATGCAATGCATTCTTCATCAGGTCTGAAGTCCAAAGTTTGTTTAGGCCTATTGCAAACGTACAGTTGTCCCAATAAAATATATACCCACAGAAATCTCTGCCTCTCACCTATTTCCTGAATCGTCATGGCTGCAACATCATTCCAATACTAAGAGAAAAACTAACATTATAGGTGATAGCTAAAGTGTATTCTTCTTATCTTAGAGTTTAGATTCCCTGGTAGGGTACAATGGGAGAAAGATAAAAGAACGAAAATATCCTCCAATCAGTAAAATGAGTAGCAATCTTTTTATTAAAGAAAAATACCATATAAACATGCAGCATTCTTGTTCATTTCTTGCCAGTTTTATGAAGTTTTGCGTTTCAGGGATTTGGGGAACTGGGTAGAGAAAAGGGGGTTGTTTTTCCCCCCAGCAAACAGAAGTTACAATGCAGTAATGTCTGTCATTTGGTTCATGATGTTCAAGGAAAAATACATTTATCAAAAATGGTAATATGCTCCTAATGTTATAATGTAGCAAGTTCACAAATTCGAGGACTTGTCATTTGGTAAAACTCTGTTTGCAGCTATTGTCCCTACTGTTTAAGATACAATACATCAAACAATATTGGTATTCTGCATAGACAGCTTTTTTGTACCAAAGCTAAAGCATTTGCTCCTTTTTTCAACAGCAACTGATGAGAGCCCAGATGCAAGTGACATAGCACAATGAGGACTGTTGATCAAGGTATGAATGCAACAGAGAAGTCTGGAGATTGTGCCAATGAAAGACACACCTACAAAAGATACTTTCAACAGTGTGACCTCAACTTTGGACAAATTAGGTATGGACTAGAAAAGGGCAGCGAGTGTTTCAAGAGACAGTGAAGAGCATCAATGCCAGCCACGAGCATTTGCATTTTTCATTACATTCTGAATTAGGAAACTTTACCAAAACTCTTGGCACAGACCACATGATGAATGTTGCAGCAAAAACAGTGAATTTCATGTGAGCCAGGGCTCTCAGCCTTCCACAATTCAACCAGTTCTTGGAGAAAGGTGATTCTCAGGACAGATGCTGTATTATGCTGAAGTACGCTAGCTGAGTTGCAGGGTTGTCTTTGAACATATGAATATGATGAACACAAGAATGATGGGTCAGAACCAGGTTTTGACTGAATTTTACAACACTATGCATGCCTTGGAAATGCAGCCTATCTTTGAGATAAAACAGCTCTCAGTGCAATGTAGCACAGTTCTCCATCTTGTAATCACTGTTCAATGCCACTGGGAATGAAGGTGGTGAGAGCATGGAGAACTACATGGTCAAACCTGCTGATTCCAGGACAGAATTTCTGACTTTTGGAGTCATGAAGTAGAGTTCTGACTTTTCAGCCCCTGTTCTCTGGGGCTTCTTTTGCTTCAGACAAAAGCATATACAATATGATGTTCACATACAGAACCCCTACCAGACAGAGGTGGTCAGCAGTGTAGTCTGAAATTAGGCAGAAGGTATGGTAGAGTGGCACCTTAGAGACTAACTGGTTCAAAGAAAAGCAAGCATTTGTAGGCAGCAACTTCATCAGATGCTATTCATAGTCTGGCATTCTTTTCTTTCTGCCAATCCATTCACAGTATAGGTAACAAGAAATTTCTTTCATGGTTGCTTTAGGTGCTCTCTGGAATCAGCCTTTATTATAAAAAGAGGAATGTAACATTTAGTAGGGGCAGAAACTGCTGGGAACATTTCCAGGATCCATAAATGCCAAAGTCACACAAAATCTAGCTCCCTGCTGCATCAAAGAGACATAACAGACACTGATGATAACTGCTGAAGCGCAGAGTCACACTGTCAGCTTCAGGACTGCACTGTTGTTTAGATCTGCAGATATAACTATCTCCATCATCATTCTCAAGAAATTAAAATGACTTATCAAAGAGGCCTCCCTGGTCCTGGAGGAGATCTTCTGTATATTTATTGTTCAAAGTAAAGTTCATTCCCAGGCTGCAGCCAAGTGTAACAAATCACTCTTCATCCAGAAAACAATGCTCTCAGTTTCACATTCTTCATTGCCAGAGTCTCCTTTAAATAGCTGTTAATGTATTATTAACAGGTTGCTTCATTAGGCTGCTGACACCCATGGGTATGATACAGGAGAAGTACACTATCACTTGTTTTCTGGGTCAGCTTTTTGATTCAGCAATTTCTTACTGAGATATTTATTGACCACTCCCTACTTGTAGGTGTTTCAAGATTTTGTGTGCGTGTGTGCACAGAAAAGTTTGACCACTGTTCAGACTGGACTCCACACTGACTGCCACAACTTCAAAAAGAGGCAATGTTAGTTTGAAACTCTGGGCTAGGTAAAATACAGAATTTGCTCTAAAGTACAGGTAAAAACAAACCCAACCCCCCCTCCTCCCCTCCCCCTAATTCAGTGATTCTGCTGCAGCATCAGGAGATCTTGTTTCGAAACTGGAGCAGCAGAGGCACATAAAATATGTGCACACACGTACTAACGTTGGCTTGCATCTCCCCCTGCAGGAGGGTAGGCTCATAGATATGTATGGCAATGCCAAATGTCAAACCATCCAGCACATGTTTTAAAGAGTTCAACGATCAACTAAATTTCAGCTATTGAAAAAAAATGCTAAATGGAAACAAACATCTGCTCACAAGTGCACTTGAGCAAGTGTGTGTGTGCATTAGGAAACATGATGAGGTAAAGGAAAACAATGAATCATCATTAATTTAAAACATATGTTCTTGTTGCATGATGCCCTCCAAATCTAGCATACTGCTGTTTTGCTTTGACAACAATCAGCCTTCAAGACCTAAATAAAAACTGTAGGCATTTTTCATTCTATCTTAACATGTGATTTTGGTATGACTAATGCTAAGAGAAACCGGTTTATATAAACATCAGTGACAAGCTTAGCAGGACTTCTTTGTTAACCTAATTTTATCCTGACAGATTGTCATAATTCTTTTGCTACTTACCAACTTTATAGTGCACACAGCCTTCCAAGTCGCCCACAGTTGTCCA
Organism: Caiman crocodilus; assembly: GCA_030014935.1. NCBI lineage: Eukaryota > Metazoa > Chordata > Crocodylia > Alligatoridae > Caiman > Caiman crocodilus. The sequence continues at coordinate 85,896,651 of JAGPOW010003316.1, read as the reverse complement.
ACCCTGTTTCTTTTCTACCTCTGGATCATTATGAAGAATTTTATTTCTTAACCAGGACAAGTAGTAAACTCTCAACTTGTTCTTCTTCCCTACAAACACAATAGTCATTTAAAAAGTGTTTAAGGCTAACTATAGCAAAAATAGGTAAGAATTTTCTGAAACCAAAGTCATCCTAAACATTCACTTTAAGGGTCAATATTAAACAAAGTCATTATCATCCATCAGCAGCAGTATTACTGTAAAGCAGAAGCAACCAAGATATGGCCCACACAGTGGATCAGCTGGCAAAGCTGTCATCCAGCTCATGGGGCTCCCCATGGGTCTGGAAATTTGGCAAAGGGGGAGCAGTGGCAGCGTTTATTGCTGCAGCTTCCAGATTGAATCAGCCCTACATACTGGACTGGGGACAAATGATGCAGCTCTCTGCACAGGATTGGTACCATTGGCCTGGGCCCATTGTCCCAAATGAGTGGGGCACCACTGGTCTAGACACCTTGGCATACAATGCGTTTATAATGTGCACATAAAATATTATGTAAACAATTTAAAGGGATTTTTCTTGGGCTGTCTGGGTTCTACTTTAAATGACTCAGTTGTACTTCCACAGTGAAAAGCTCTTGTTTGTGCAATACCTTGGATGAGTGTAGGGGAAAAAGTGTATTGTGGCTGAAAATCAATTACACCAAGGTATTCAGTACCCAGGACTGCCAGGCTCCCCACAGTTTAAAAAAAAAATTGGCAGCAGGGGAGCACTGGAAGCATTAACTGCCGTTCCCCTTTTGCCAAATTTCTGCAACAAGGAGGAGCCCCGCAGGCCAGACTGTATGGCCTGCATGCTAGATGAGGCATGCAGGGCTGAGGCAGTACAGATAAGTCATTTTTAGGAATGAGTCTGAAAGAAGCAGATTGCAGAAGTCTGAACATACTTTAAGCATTGTGATTACAGTAACCAGCATGTTTCATTCATCCAAACTGATTAAGTTTTAGTATTAAATGATTTAATGGGAAAAAGAAAAAAAACTGTACCACAAAATTGAGCTAAAACCATTTCAGCAAGTGATCTCTATTTACAACATCCATAGTATAAAAGGTAACCTACAAATGTTTTAAGCAACTGAGAAAGGTGCAGTTACTTCCAATGAGGGCATCGCATACTGCTAAAACACATTTTCCCAGCTTGCTGAAAGCTGACACTAGCTTTGCTGACAGATTCTCACTTATTTTTAAAATGGTAGAGCACTGCATGCTAATAGACTGCAAGAAGAGGCAAAAGATGCTTCTCCATCATAGATCACAAAAAATTAAACCAAGCCATGCCTGATCTGCCCTTTCCCTTACTCAAACTATTAAGGATCATCTGCATTGCATCCTTATCTGACCCAACCTTCACACTAGACTGATAAAGGATAGATAAAAAGGAAACGGGAAAAATTAAAATACTGAATCCACTTCTAAATAATTGGATGTGTTACTAGATCTGGGAGAGGGTAAAATGGCAACTTTGTACTGAAGTTTACCCAGAGTTCATTAATACTGCTGAGTGTGCACAGCCATTTAAACACAGCTCACAACACTTGGTCTTTGTTCGTGTTTATTTGAGCTAATTTAACAAAGGGCAGAGGCTTCACTTGGGTTAGAACATAGGCTTTATCCAACTCACTCAACTTTTCTGTGGGGGAAAACTGTTTTGTGGCGGACTTTATAAAGCTTGGTTTAGTAAGCACTGAGAGTGAAATCCTCACTGCTGCTCAAGCCCAAGCAATAGGACAAAGGGCCATACAACCAAAAAGTAACCTTTCTGAGAATCCTTTTGTAAAGCCTACAGTAGGGATTATAGCCTCAGCACATAGGAGTGCAAAGACTCTGGGCAGCATCACAGCTTACAGGACAGACAAGAAAAGCTCCCTAAACAGCAGTCATACTGGAGAGCTCTCCAGTTCTTGGGCCACCCAGGATGCTACGGTGTTTTCAAAGCCATTGTAGGTACTAGACAGGGCACAAGCTCTGTTTTGGGGGCTGAAACAGAAATGTACTAAAGCAAGGAACATTCAGTAGCCTTCTGAAACAAACCAGGCTCATCAGGCTCATTTCACCAGAGTATGGAGTCGTGTTTGCTTTTCCCATAATTTGGCAGTAGTTAAGTAACAAATGGTACCAACAGGGTTCCCTAGCATGTGAACCTCTCTTTCACATCTGATCGTGTGATGCAAACAAGGAAAGTCTCTCTGTTTGCATCTCTGTGATGCATCTCTGTGATGACAGATAAGTCATTTTTAGGAATGAGTCTGAAAGAAGCAGATTGCAGAAGTCTGAACATACTTTAAGCATTGTGATTACAGTAACCAGCATGTTTCATTAATCCAAACTGATTAAGTTTTAATCTTTGTTTGCAACTCTGTGATGCAAACAAGGAAAGTCTTTCTGAACAAAGAAAGTTCATCCCCTACATCCTTGTAGTTGGGTGCTAAAAACAAGAATCACATAACAAGAAGCTCCTCTGCCTTCCAGTGTGAAGCATCCAAACATAAAAAGGGGCAGGGCTGGTTACACACAGAAACATGGCCATGCCCAACTTTAAACAAAGTTTCTCTTAAATTGTAGTCACAGATGAATATAATAAGTCGTGAAGTGATGTATTCCCTTCAAAATGAAACAAAAACAAAGAAGCACCCAAGATGGAAGAGTGGAGGAGGTCCTTGTAGGCAAGGACCTACATAAGCAACTTATAGGAGTCTTTAGAATCTATAGGTAGATTTAAATACGATGTCTTCCCATTACCTTAAAAAAAAAATCTGTTCCAGCTTTGAAATAAGCTTGTTATTTAGACACTATGGGTGTTTCCAGATGAGTGCACATGTACAATCTCTGGCACCATGGCACCTCACCCACTGTGTGCAGAGGCGTTCTCTGTTTTGCTAATTTGCAGCACTCCTGTGGGGAGGGGGGGCAGGGGTTGACACAGAGATCCGTGTGATCACACCTGAAAAAGTGGAGCAGCGCAAATAGCAGGAGCATGGGCCACCTGAAATCAGAGCCAGGCCAGCTGAAGCCACACTCATTAGCAGCCAGGCTCTACATGCCAGTACCCCAGATAAGTTATTCCTAAATGCTGGCTCCAGCTTTCCCTACCTCACCCACAGCAACCTGCTATGCACTAGGATGTGCTGCACTGGTGTTCTCCAGGGACAAGTAGCAGTGGCACAGCCATGTGCCATTGCTATTTGTCCCCGGGGAAATGCATGTGCATACTTGTCTCAGTGCACCCCATGATTTCTATGATAACCACCAGTTAAAGCACAAAGGCTGAGTCGAGGTCCTAGACCTTCTGCAGCTTTGTTACAGACCCACAAGAGTTTCTTAAATTTTTTCAGGGAAAAAATGTTAAATAGTTCTACTTTGTAAACCTCATCTAACTTCCACGGGTGCTATGAAAATGCAATATTTGCAAAATCCCTAGCAATCCACAGATGAAATCTGCTCCCTTAGGACGATTTACTTTTCTCACTGTGAAGTCCTTGCTCTGTTGTCAGATATTGCTACGATGTCTGTTTCTGCAGTACCTGAAACATCCAACACTATATTTTTGCCTCATAACAGATTGAATTAAGGCTACACCATTTACTTTGACTTGTCGCTCCCTTGCATTAGTGCCTTGGAATAAAAAGTTTGCCTTACCTAGAGGCAATTTTTATAAACATTCCACTTTAGGATTCTAAAGAATAAAAGATAGTCTGCTAGAGAAATTTTAGGTTACAATTTCCTCAAGATTCTACTGCGAAGGAATCCCTTTGTATGTGGAGAAGATGCCTAACCATGTGCATTGAATGTCTTGAAAAGACTGTCTGAACTTACTGTATGACAAGGAAGCAAGTGTAGAACTTAAGTTATATACCAAATTCACTTGAATATAAGACGAGGTTCTTCCCCCATCTGGCATGGGAGAAAAACCTCTCATCTTATAATTGTATACAAGGAAATCTCCCTAAATAGATTGTCTATCATTAAACTGCTGTCAATAGCTGCAGGAGCTCAGTAATGGAAACCAACTATGAAGTTAATTAAATGCAGTCAATGCTGAACAATGCTTATTACATTTTAATAAAAAAAAGTTATATTATATATAAAATATACACACTCACACACATTCTCTATCATAAGCTTTCCATCACACATCTTAAATCTGCATTAAGAAACCCATGCCCATTACAATAAATGTACCCAATCCGCTGCACACACCCTCCCTCCACCACACAACCCACATTGAGCAAACTTGCCAATAGGAACCTAGGTCAAGAACACCACAGTTCCCCTCACCACTAACCATTTTTAAGTCATGGTGAGCCACTACACTGCATATGGTTTTGACTTCCTCTTCACTCCCACAGCTGAACCATGCCTTTCTTTCCCATTTCCAATCATTCCTGTTTCTTCATCAGCCATAAATGCCTAGCAAACAGCACCAAAGGAGTCCAAAATAATTCACCCAGAACCCCTGTCACTCCCTCTCTCAGACTGTTGCATAAGATTAGTGCGACTCCTGCCACCACAAAGTGAAGCTAGACCAGATTGCCCTGTACCTCACTGCATATAATTATTTGGAGCATCCCAGGACTTGTGACAAGAACAATTGGTTATAGTCATGAGTTAGGGCTAGTTAGCACATGGATCCTTTTAGGTGGGGAGGAGTGGGGAATCTGGAACATACACAAATACTGAGCAGTGCTGAGCTATGGGTTTCAAATGCTGTTAACAATGATGGGGCCCAGCCCAATTAACTATGTGGTATCCAAAGCCTTTTGTTTTGGATTAATATCATGCATAATTTGTACTACACGTAAGTAGGTGCCAAAAGTACTCAAAAGTGTTTATGGAGTACCTGTGCTAAAACTTGTAGCAGTTTTAAAAAATGTAACATACATCAATTATGGATGAAGTCTATAGATACTATAGGCAAACTGCTACAGCCATGTTTATTTTCAAGGCCACTGTTCTGAAATTTGCCCTTCACTTCCATGTGCTTGGGAAGACCAGGTGTCAAACAATAAGGAGAAGGGGAAGGAGCTGGCAGGGGAAAAAGTTGGGAGAAGCAGAGCAAAGGGGAGACCTGACACCCCAGATTTATTTTCCCTGCTGTAGCAGTGGGAAGGGGAAAAATTCAAGGCAAATCTCCAATAATTCTACACCTGGAAAATTATAATAAATCTATACGTTTTCCATATATAGAAACTAATTACAAGGTGGGGGGTCATCTTATAAATCAGGGTCATCTTCTATTTGAGTCAGTATAGTAAATGTAAGATGCCTAATGTGCTGTTAAACAAACTCCAAAGTCCAGGGAGACCATTACATGATTGAATGGATTAAGTCATGTGTTTGAGGAAGTTTGGTTAAATCTTAACTTTCCTATTTACTTATAGAATAGAAAGAAAGAAAAAGCTCAGCCTCTAAATGGAAATGGTCAGGTGGAAGGTAAAGCATAAGAAGAAGGATCCTTTAGTATAAACAGGAGTGTTGCCCACCTAAAATCCCATCATGAGCCTGCCTTTCTGTGGCTACAAGCTCCCCCTTCCTCATGCACACTAGCAAGCATCCTCCCATAAAATCCAGGATATCAGACAGTTCTTCCAGCATAAAACAGCCAAGGATCAGACAGTATCTTATGGTTTAATGTAGTGTGTCTCAATAGAGGAAGCAATATTCTTGAAGGAAAGAGAGAAACCAGATGTGTTGGGTTGTTTGGACCGTGACTGACGCAACTATAAATAAAGCTAGAAGAATTTCACACTAGTTTTAACCGCAGGTCCTCATCATCCACGTGAGATACATTGCAAACTAGTGGACATTACAGATGCTGAGTGATATGATATTTTTGTTTGAGTTTTGTTATTCTGTTATTTGTGTTAAATGATTCACCATTGTAACTTAGTTTCCAGAGTGCATTGCTGATGTCTAACCTGAAAACACTAAGTTTGAGGGGGGGTTTTTTGGGGGTTTTTTTTTTTTTTTAAGTCCCAGATTTTTTTTTTTGTTTCCTTGTTTTAAACACACTCCAGGCTTAAACTAAATGAAATTTAAATAAAATTCATGAAAATATTACAATGAAAATATTACAAGTTTTTAAAAAATGGAAATATAGTTCTGCACTTGACTATACTGGCATGAATATGGTACTTTGGGTAACAAGTACACACACACACACACACACACACACACACACACACACACACAAAAGTTTACACAACTTGTCTGGGTGCATGTACCATTACATCCAGCAGATAGAATCACAACAGTTTCAATGGGTATTGCAGAACCTATTGAGTGAACATATAATTGCTCTCCTTTTGCTTAAATTGTAGAAGCATAACACATCCAGAGCAAGAGGATCAGAGTTGTATCCTTACTTCTCCCAATGGCTAAAAAATACAGCCCAGTGACCACTGTGGGAAACCTTGGATCAGGCATGTTCTCTTACTATACCCTAAATAGCTAGCGCAGCAAAAGGTCAAGTTGCTAGTACAGGTCTGAGACAGCACCTCCAATGCACCAAATCAATGAAGCAGCCCTTTCAAATATCTCTTTGGAGACAAGCAGCCTGGATCTCCCACCTGTAGCAATATACCTTTTTAAAAAATAAAAAAATAAAAAAATAATAACCTACATTAGAAGCAGGAACTCTCTCTCCCCCTTCAAAAAAAATTAAAAATAAAAATAGAAGAACAAACAAGAACACCCCCCCCACTGTTAGACAAATGGCAAGGACACTTCCAAATACTGCATTTACCTACTCCATTATATTTGTAATTTAACTGCGAACAATTGGGCATCCCTTTCTCCTTACCTTTGGTGCCACGTTCTATCTTAACTTTGAAATATATTTTCTGTTCTAGTGCTCTTGGCACAAATGACAACATAAGTAGTAGAATCAAAGAATTATAGAAGTTAGGGCTGGCTGGTAAGGACCTCAGATGGTCATCTAGTCCAATCCTCAGCTCAAGATGCTTCATTCTTCCTTAAGCCATTTCAGTCAAGTATTTGTAAAACCTGCTCTTAAAACTTCCAAGGATAAAAAAAAAAAAATCTACAACCTCTTTAGGTAGCCTTTTTCAATTACTTTTAACCAAAGTAAATCATGTTTTACTTATAGTTAAACCGAGAATTCTTTTAACTATGAGAGAGAAAGAAAATGTCATTATTACAACAGCATTAAACTTTGTTACTTTACCCATACTCTCCCAAACAAAAATAAGTAAGACAATGTTTCCTCATTTTATCCTTTAAAAATCTTTATGCTGCAGCACTCATATCCATCAAAGCATACAACTGGGGATTTTTTTCACCAAAAATGGAGTACTGCAGAAATGAAGATGCATCATGGCACACAGGATGTGGGAACTGACTTCAATGGCGCAGACAAGCACTTTCCCACACCACAGGCAGCATGAAAACAATTTATTGAAAAGAGCTTTACCAGATATCGTCACCAAGACATTCAGCCCTTCTAGTACATCCATCTGCTGAAATCGTCTTCGATTGATTAGTGGATAAACTTTCCCTTGACCACTTCGGTCTAGCAGCATCAGACCACTCTCAGTACCCACTAACAAATTAACTCCTAGGTTAAAAAAAAGAAACAAAACAAGAAGTGCCAAATTAGAAGCAAGCTTTCCAGTTACAATGATGAACTGAAAACATACCTTTTCAGAATAATTAATCTTTTTTAGGCTTACAAAAACACCATTGATTTCACCTGCCCACTGCATAGAGAACTGGAATGCTGGAAGTCCTCCCACTCACTATCATAGATGGGTGCAGCTATATATTTGCTCCCACTATGTTAATTAGAGACCAGTATGCAAGATGAAGCTTCTGGAGCAGGGTTTAACCTTCTTTCCAGAAGCTGGGTCTGGCTGTTATGCAGAATTTACTAGAAAAAGAATCAATTTTCCCATTTTCTTTTAAGACTTTTCTAAAGCATTAAAAAAAAAAAAAAAGAATTATTTCTCTTCTATTAAGTTCTATTTATAAAAGGTTTCAGCTATAACACTACAATTCAATTTCATAGGACTTCAGAAGAATTTCTACAGAACCTTATTTAATTTTTATGCTAGTCTGTTGATTTAATCCCTGTTTAGTTTTATTGGAACAGGTGTTTTCAATGGTGTACTGTCCTCAGCCTCCAGTTCTCCCTCCTCCCACTCACCATGTGGATAGCCAGAGTCTGGTAAATGATTCAGTTCATGCCAGCCATAAGAAACAGTTTTTACCATGTTCTGTCTGAAGACGTTAAACAGGTAGTTGAAATATAGCACAAGGGAAGGAAAACCAAACCAAGTTTGTGACTCGCTTTATTAGACTTCCAAGTTACATTAAACTTATTATTCTTAACTGAAATAAAAAAGGTTGAAATAAAGGGACCCCCACAGCAATATAATGAAGATTACTGAGGGTAGGAAGTCCTTGCTATCACTCAAGTTAATCTCTGGTGCAATTATACAGATATCAGAGGAATTATACCACCAAATTATTTTTTTGTTCATCTTAATCTAAATACTATTAATAAAGTAGATCAGCTTTAGCTACACAGAGGACACTGACAAGCTACATCTATGGCAATATTGAAACAAAGGGATCATTAGCTGAATGCAGGGCAAATTTGCACCTTGCAGACTGACTAAACCAAGAGATGAATAGCATGAGTTTTCATGAGTCTGAGCTTACTTCATCAGATGCATCTCTAACATCAGATGATGTGAGTTTGGACTCATCTTTGATAGTTAGTCTATAAGGTACAAATCTACCTCAACTGATATCTACCCAAAACATATCAGAGCAACATTTTAAGATGATCTTGAAGCCTTACACCAAAACTCACCTTGTTCTTCTGGATTTCTGTCTATCAATATTCAGTTACACTCTTTATATTATCTAACATCCTAACCATAGCGCAGCTATACCATAGGTGTAGCAATATTAAACTAGCAGAGAAAGTATTGAATGCATGTTCTTGTAATTAGAAATATAGAGTTTTCTTCATTTCATCCTAATTCATCTGTGATTTTGGTGGGATTTACACTTTTGTTAATACAATTTGTGTGCAACAAGCCCACAAAAACCCAAACACGTTTACAGTCATTCTCCTTCTTTTGTGTGTCACAAGCTTAGAATCCTTCTCCATGTTTTTTTCTTAGTTTTACTTATTGCAGAGACCTACAAAAAAGATGACTCTTCTTCCCCCTGCAGCTTGGTAGTTTTAACAAACAAATGTACAAACTCTTAAAAGCACTTAAGAGTGATACTCTTATGTATTTAGCAACTGAACTTGTACTTCTTGGATTAAATATTATTAGCATTTGATCGCCTCTGCAAGTTTCCAATAGAATCTTCCAAAGTGAATGCTATTTCATTCCAAATAGGAAAGAATAAATTAAGACCCTTTTATGTGAGACATCCCTGCAAGAGGATGCAGGTTCAATGCAGGGATAAATAGATACAAGTCCACTGAGAGTAAAGTCTGCTCTTTATGCTCCAGAATGAATTTGACCCTAAATGTTTAACACAAAAGTTTAGTTACAACTGTAAAGCATGGACAAGATTTGCTCCCACACTTAAAATCAGCATAACAGATGAGCAGATAACTTTAATGATGGGCTAGGCTCTAATGAAAAAGAAACTTGGCCTGACAAGGGGAATCTGAAAGCAAGTAGATGTCATGTTAGGGGCACATCAGGGTAGGCAGGCTCTGCCTTAGTCCTTCACTGCCATAAGACACAGAGCGGTTGAGGCTAATGTAAAACTAGCCCCTAGGAACACAAAGCTGTGACCACAAATAGCACACTGACACTCCGTCTTCCGCTCCTCACTGCACAGAGGAAAACTGTGATGCATAAGAAAATCTGCCTGCAGGTCTACACTGGTGAAGCGGTGCGTTTACTTTTGGAACTCCTCCCCAAGTGACTTCAAGATGCTATGTAAACCAAGAGAAGATGATCAATAGAAAACATAGTAACTGAGCCCTTTGATTTGTTAGACAGAACTCTGAGAGAGAATATTAGGCATATATAATGTCTCGCTTGAAACTTTATTCAAGGCACATCCTGACACAAAATGAACAGGGCAAAGACTACCATCAAAACACAAACGTTGCAGCTGAAAATGCTGAAAAGAGAATCCTCTTCACCTAACAATTTTTAACAATACAATTAGGAGAAGAAAACTGAACAGGAAGAACTTAAAAACAGAACAAATGTACTCTAAGAAACGACACCAAAAACGACCCAAATTGTGAGAACATCGAACTGAGCCTTGATTTGCATGTAGCTATATTGAAATACCTGACACATCCTTGTTTCCATTTCCTTAAATTTATTCGGAATATCCTTAAGTCCATTTTATGGCATTAAGCTCATTATGGTACACTCCAAACTGCAAAACTGTTGTTTTCATGTACACCAAGAGTAGCAAGACAACTACCAGTCATTCCCTGTTGCCCTGTTCTACAGCTGATATAAATAGTTTCATAGTAACTAGGGTCAGAAGGGGCCTAGAGCAGGCCATCTAGTCTGACCCCCTGCCAATGGCAGGAACGAGTGCTAGGGTCACAGGACCCC
>JAGPOW010003316.1:85864264-85885944 GCA_030014935.1 Caiman crocodilus | reverse complement strand
GGCCATCTAGTCTGACCCCCTGCCAATGGCAGGAACGAGTGCTAGGGTCACAGGACCCCAGCCAAGTACCTATCCAATCTACTCTTGAAGATGCCCAAGAAAGCTGGTTAATTTCTGCATGCAGGTCCTCGTCTCACTTATGCATTTAAGTGTTAATTAAAAAAAATAATCAGTTACAGTCAATGACATCAAGACAAAAAAAAGGGAATGAAGGAAGGGACAAAGGTGTACATTACCCCATAAGGCAGCACACAAGATCTCAGAATTGAATCTCTTCTTGTACTTGCGAATCTCTGGGGTGTCACTCTGTGGTCGTGTATTGGTGGGGTTCACGTTGACAACTGACCCTTTCCTGGTGGGATCTTGCCTTATTGCTTCCGACCTCATTGCTTCACTAGAAAACCCCACTGAAAAGAATTACATATAATGTTACCTCCCAGGTGCCAAATATTTACTCTGTATATTAAACAACCCAGATCTGTGACTGATAAGAAGTCTCTCCTCTCTATAAGAAACGTAAATGGAAAAAGGAAATAAGCTATACAATCCATCACAAATCAAGTAACAAGCATAGCAAGGACATCTTATACACTTTGATGAGCCACTTCAGTCATTCTACTCCTTGTAAGTTGTCTTTTTGCATTTTACTTACCCACAGAAGTCACAGTTGTCCCACTAGATGGAGAAATCTGTAGTAATCTGGGGTCTATAAAAGGTGTAAAGGAGGAGGAAGATTTGTGTTTCTGGAGCGTGTTACTAGCGGACTGAGTCTGCAATGTAAATTTTCAATTTGTTAATATAAATTACAATAAAAATCAATGATTATAACAAACATTTTACAGTCACTGTGCAGCAGCACCATTTCTCCTTCCAAAAGCCCTTATTCCCCCAACCTTCATACTTCCTATAAACACACTCTGCAGGTACCACATCTTAATATATTTATATTTTACATATTACCTGAAAAATGTAGTTCGTATATCTTCATCCCTATACAGCTCAAATTCTGAAGGATAAGTTTTAGTAATGGTGATTAACGCAGGCAAATAAGTAGATTTCTGTCTCTTCCTCTCTTCTTTTCCCCCATCAGCTGAGCTATACGTATAAGTACCCTAAGAACTAGAAACTAGTACTACTACATTCCATATTTTAAGTTTTCTATCCGTCTGTCACCTACTCATTATACACTATTTTTGTTTGGTATGCATCTCCTAAACTGCACTGGTTTAATGAGTCGTGGAATTTGATCTCTTGGGGTTCAAGCAACAAAAGCTGAATAATCTGGGATCAGGCATCCACTTCTCTGACTGATTATATGTCAATGTCTGGTCCTGTGTGTCAATTCTTGGGGGGTGTGGGGGGAGGTAATTTGTTGGTTTTTTTTAAACCTGAGCCTCTTGCCAGAAAGCTGCAGCAGGTTCTTCCACCATTACTTCATAAAGCAAATATTAAACCTGTATCAAACAAGGGGCTCATTAGTGTAAGAGGTGTAGTAAACACTGATATGAAGTTAAGAACATGTAGTTGACTTTAAAAAAATGCTGTTGTTTTATTTAGTTCTATAGACTAAACATGAAAACCACAAAGAAAGGAAAAAGATGACTGAAACAATGAACTGTTAAAGTGCAAATGGAATGACTCTTACAAACTCCTTGCCAGTTTAGTGAGCTAGGTATTACAGTGAAAACACTGCACATTAAAGCAGAATGGGACAAGTTAAAAAAAGGGAAATGTGAGGGGCACTTGTACACGTGTGCGTGCATGTGCACATACAGCATAAACTACTATGATTGAAGGAAATTAATCTCTGGTCAGTTTCTTTTTTGCCTCTACAAATGTGATCCCTGTCAAATAGTCTTTCACCTCTGCCCTTCTACTTTCTGTATCAACTGTTTCACCACTTTTCTGCAAAAGTTAAAGTATTTTCAACAACATTACAAATAACGCCACCACTGCCAGCAAAAGCAGATAATATAATTTCAATATCAATGCTCTTTGAGCCAAGTTGAATGAACTCTGGTTACTTGTTGGTTAGAACAGAGATGAACGAGCGTGCCTTTGAAACAATGCATTTAGATCTACAGTCTACATGGATGTACTTGAAAGATCAAGGACTACTGAAGTGTATCTAAAAATTACACAAGCATTCTGTTCACTGAAATTCTGCATGGAGGGGGCAGAGGGAAAGAAAGGGGAATGCATATTTGCTCTCCCACCATTTAATACATTCCACAAACTTTCTTAATCCCATCTTGAAATCTACACATTAAGTTTCTATATTAAGTGTACAGAAACCTGAGATTTGATGCCAAAGCACTGTCATGTTTACATTAAATTTCACTTGCATTTAGAAAAAAGACAGCAGGTCGCTACATCTTTACAGAGTCTGGCTAAGACCACATCATACTTGTTTACAAGTATGAATTAGTTCTCCCTAAATGCCAGGCCAGATACTTCAATCTGAAAACTAGGTAAGGTTCTCTCCTTCCCACCTATTGCCATAATGACCATGTAGGAAAATTTACACAAGCGTATCTAAATAACCTTTAAAAAACTACATGGTTACAACGGATCAGCCATCTCATTGGGATTCTGTGAAAAACTGTTCATGTACAAGAAAGCAGCTCGCCCCCTTTTAGCTCTGGAGAGCCAACAGAGATTAAGATGTGAACATTCAGCAGCAGGGCAATTTGCAGACAGGACTCCAAAGAGTCACATATGCAAGGAATAAGCCTATGTCATTTGTATACTGTCATTTTTCAGACCTGAACTATACTTTAAAACCAAAAGAGCTCCTATAGGTCATTCCAAACCACCAATACCCTGGATGCTAGAAATTTCCTGAAGAGCATCTGAAATAGTTACTAAGCCCAGGTGGCAATTCTGAAAAGCTCTGTAAAGCTAGAACACAGCTTTTTTGTCCAGTGCTGCAAGTTTCTACAAGCAAGTCCCCTAGTTATCTACTTAATTTTTAAGATTAAATCAAGCCAAAATTACCAGGTTTTATTTTGTTTTTTGAAAAAGCAGATTCTTTAAAATTAGCCTGCTCCCAGAATATAACAAAATAAAAAAACGTTAAATAAAAGTTAAATAAAACACTGATCTGACAAATATAGTAAATCAGGTTTAGTTTAAACAAAAGCCATGCAATTAATGACTTGCTACAGAAAGCAAAAATAGTAAACTGGCAAGGTTGGAGTAAATCTGATCTAGCGTTAAGAATTTCTCATACAAAACTGAAATGTGTTATTTTGGAGGGGTGGGAAAAAGGTGACAGAAAAGAGCAAGGGGAAAGACTGGCTGGAGTTCCTTTGCAAACTAGCTATTAGGTAACACTGGTACAACCCTAAGAAAGCAGCCAGCTGTGGTGCAAGACATACCTCATTAGTAGTTAGCTTGTCCTGGGGTGTCTGTGGGGACATGGTGGGTGTCGGCTGGCTGGAGGATGGGGAGGAGGAAGTGGAGGAAGTGGAGGAGGAATGGCTTTGCTGTAAGAGATCTGGCAAGAGGTGAATGCGACCGGCAAAGCCATTGCTCTCATGATGGCTGGCACGCTTTGTGTCAACTGTATTCTGTAGAAAAAACAGGCACACTTGTCTTGCTCAAGTGCTGCTTAAAGGCCTAAATTCCTAACAACGTTATCTATTCTTCCTTCTCCTGCCTTTTTTTTTTTTTTTTTTTAAATGAATCGATACATCATGCTTTGATGTCTGGGTAAGGTCTGCAGAGCTACAAGAACTCAGCAAGCACTGCTTCTGACCAGGAGAATTTGGCCTCTCACTTTTTATGATACCCTGACAAGGCCAGTTCCTTTGCCAGAAGGTAACTGTGCTGTTAAGTCTTCTCCTAAAGCATGGGCAAGATTTCTGGCTTTTTTTTCCCCTATCATTTTATTTAATTCTAGTTTGAATCATGTTCAGATGAGAACCTTAAGTATCTAGTGAATGCCCTCAGCTAGCTATTTAAAACAATAAGAATTAAATCTTAATTAGCAAACCATAGGGCTCAATTAAGAAACTGACACTCATTTGTAAAATCCATGAATGCGATTATGGAGGAAGTCCTAGGAGCGAGCATATTCATTACAGAGGAGCTTGTTTAATATACAGGGAAGCATCATCCTCACAGTACAAATGACTTAATAAATAGAAGGAAGCAAACCCACCTAGATCTGTGCATATACATTGCCTTATGACCTGTGGCTATCCCTTTCCATCCCCCATTATCAATCATCTTCTACCTTGCTTTTTGTTGCTGTTTTTTTTCCAAAGAGTATCTTCTCAAATGAAGGATTAAAAATTAAAGACCTGAACACACTTCCTGCCTCCATTCCCCCTGCCCCTTTATTTCCAAAACTAAAGTCTCCTGCTCTGAATGCTTACTTCATACACCTGCAGCTTTTCTATAATTTTCTGACACAGACTTTGAAGTACTCAGTATGGTGCTGTAATAAGTGTAATTGCACAACATGCAAAATAGTAGCAACAAGGGGTGGAGGATGCTCTTTTTTCTGCATGCATCCACAATATCTGCTCATCCAAAATAAGCTACCTGTGTCTGGATAACACAAACAACAAACATAATGTGGAAACAGAGTGGGTGAATGAGCAGGCAGGTTAATGATCACAGAAGTGGTGCAAAATTGCACAGGGAAGGAAAGACAATACCTGTCGAACGATCAAAGTACCCTCCTTGGAAGGAGTCATGGCAGGTTCACTCTCCACGTCATCATGAACAATCATGGTTTTCACTGACTCTGTTTCACCATTACTCAAGTTTAGAGTTGACCTATTTATCAAGCAACAGATAATCTGGATGAGATAACGTCACAGCAGTTCAGTTTAAAATCCAAGTCACTGTGTATCTGTATCCAATTCACATCATACTTCACTTCAGTTGCGTCCAAAGTAAAATATTTACTGAACTATCAAGGAAGACGACAAGAAGTAACAGAATTGCTAATAGCAGCTCTCCCTGTTTTACAGAAAATGCAAGGGAGGGAGGGAGAGGACACAACACTCTAGTTTGATCTTTAGAAACACAAGAAAAATGGCATTCGCATATAAAAATAGCTTTGCTTAAAGGGCTTAAGTGGAAGAACCAAAGTCCCATTTTCAGTAATGACTTTAGCTCTTACTGACATTCAGTAAGGATTTTCGTGACTTAGCACTTCAGTGACCTCTGAAAACGAGACCTGTACACTTGAAATATTGTCCAATACATTTTAGAAATGTGAACACAAAGGGAGTGCTAATGATGGATTCCAGAACACTGTGTTGATACAAGCAGAATTAAACACATCACTCAAACAACCGAACTCCACTCCTCCTCCACCTCCCTGCCCCTCTCCCCCACAACCTCAGAGGGAGGGGACACACGCACACAAAAAAGAAAAATAACATGGCACAAAACAACTAACACTGCTCTGGCATCCTCTGTCCCAGAAGTAGATTCATCTGCTCCCTCCTGTTCCATGTCATCATCTTCCTCATCTGTCGTCCCAGACTCCTCACTGGATGATGAGTAGTCTGTTACCTTATGCGGGGGTCGCACATCTTCAACTGCTCGCAGTTCCTTTGCCAATGCAGTTAAATCCTAACCAGAGAGCAATGAAGACATGAAAGGCACAGATTAGAGGGCAGGTTAGAACAGGGAAGCATCAGCTTGACAGGAGCAGAGTTGTAAGACCTAAATTGTTTGGACTTAAGTTCTGCTGCTGGGCTTCTATCATTCTCTGAAACATGTCACTTTACTTTATAAGTTCATTGGCAGGTTAAATTAGGAAGATGGGCACATCAGATATCTGTATCACTGAATTGCATTTTGGATCCAAATGCCTTGACTCTTGACTCCTTGGCTGCACTCTTCAGTTCACACAAGAAATGTCAATTTGCAAACCAGGCACTAAACAAGTTCTTCAGTGTAACGGTTCCTATTTTCACCCAGTTTTCTGCAGTTTGACAGGATATGGTACATAAAACATTTGGGCAGCAGAGTTGCAAAACACTTTGAACTGAGTTGTCTTGTCTTGTATAAATTATACAACATATTTTATAGTTTATAAACTCTTGGCAGGGGAATTATCAGGTTCAAGGGCATTTCTAACTGGGGCATTTGAATGTATTGCAACATAAAGCAGAATAAATCAAATATTTTTAAAGACATTGTGAAACATTGTGATCATTTACTTTGACCTCACAGGGTTAAACAATGATCAGGTACTCTAGAAAATTTCCAGGATATCTGAATGCAACGATTAATTACTTACCACTTCTCCCTAGTACAGCAATGGTCAAGCAGGTCAAATGATTCATCATTAATCCAGAATGCACAGGATTGAGAGCATGGTTGGAGAGAAGGAAGATAAGATAATAAAATAAGTACAAAAGGCAAAAGGGAAAAAATGTAATATACATAACCACCAAGCTGAAACACAAATTCACTACCAATTATCATTAAAACAGGGTCAGTGTGTCATTAACAGCCTTTGCCTGCTAACGTCAAATGAAAAATCTGGAAACACTACCAAGATAAATAACAGAAGGTAGGCTTAACTTACAGCAGGCTTGGGGGGTCTGAAGACTTCCTTCTTCTCTTCTGTCTTTTTGGCCGCGTTCTCATGACGCTGAGACGGAGAGCCTTCAGATTTGGATGACGCTGCATATCAAGACAAAAAAAGCAAGAATAAAAGAGCAGTAAGGTCTGTGGCAAAAAGAGGCCAAAGGCTTTGAAACACTGGGGATCTAAGCCACTGATAGGCATCCACTAATTAACATGGACCAGTATATGCCTCTAGTGCAGGCTACTTTATTTGTGAGCAGTGCTGATGCAGCTCAGCAAGAGTCAAACCAGGATAAGCAGCATAAATGCAAACAACCACTTTGTCCATCTATGCTAGTGGCAGGATCTGCAAGTGGAGTTAACTGTTACAGCTCTACAGAAGCCAGTGGAGTTATGACAATTTACACCAACTGTGGATTTAGCCCTAACAGCTTGCACCTCTTGAGCTACCCATTGGTTTGCATGGGTAGCTGTAAACCAGGGCAAGCACATACTGAATCCAGTCTGGAATCCAAGCCCATAATCTCATTGTCAGCTCAGCTCAGTAGTTTATATGGGTTAATAGCAGTGGAGCATTGCAGAGTTAAAGCTGTTTCACTATGAGATGTATTTCTACTCTAATCCCCCTACAAAATGCTTTACACATTACAACTGTATAAGCTGTAACACAGGGGACAGAAACTCTTCCAAGCTGTGGGCCAGAACAACCTGGCTCTGATGTGGGTCAGGGCTCAGTGACTGAAGGCTTTACCCACATCCATGCCTGGCCAGGCATCTGTGCCAGTACCACAACTGATGGGAGTGGAAAGGTTGAGAGAAGTGAAGAGGCATGGGCACAGCTCCAAATCACTCCGCCTCAGTGAAGCTCCTCACTGCCCAGCTCTAGCATAGGTAAAGACCCTGCCACTGGAATGTCACCAAAGCCCTCCAGGGTTATGGGTCACATGTTGCCAACACCCAATTCCAAAATTAAGCAGCTGCAGAAGCATCCTGAGCAACTGAAATCTATTGTAAAGTTGTTTTTTCTTTTACTTTATGGCATGAGTGGAGAGCATCATGGTAACTACAGGAAACCCTCGCTATTCATGGGCCCACCGTTCAGTTTCAAATATTCATGAATGCCAAACCTGCATCTTAACTACACTTACAGGAGCTCCACACTTGTCACTGCTGGGCTCCTGCAGCTGCCAGGCTCCCCCAGCCACCAGCACAGCCATGCCCCCACCCCAGCCACCAAGGGCACTGCATTCATAATGTTCATGAACATTTTTTGCTGTTCATGGGGCTCTGAAGAACATATCCTCCACAAATGGCAAGGGTTGCCTGTACTACTGCAAAGTATCGTTTTGTGGATTCATCATTCTCTACTAAAAACCTCACACACTAGAGAGAATTTTACCTTGCTTTCCACCCCATGCCCAACCCAGCAGTAAGTTGCCATGCTTGCATTTGACTCAAGGAGATGTGCAGAAGTAGGAGAATAACTAAAAAGTTAACAAATCTAGATCTGAAAGAGAAGTCTGTCTTCATGCGCACCTAAGGCACCAGAATACAATGGTGGCCAGCATGCTCACACCAAGTTAGAAAAAAGCTAACAAATCATAGGCAAAAAAAGTAGTGGACAATTAGTCAAATATTTTAATACTGTCAAATACAACTGTAACTGAATATGAACCTTAATGAGACTCCACCCCTCCCTGACCCTACACGAGTTATTCAAATGGAAGCAACTGGCAGAGAATCAGAACTTGCTGATCTTTGATCACTTATATTTAAAATTCCTTTCAAATTAATATTTATTGATCTTTATTAATTATGAACTGCCACACAATCCAAATGTAGGTATATATTAAGTCTGGATAGATCAGGGGTTGTGGGGGAGGAAGAAAATAAATAAATAAAATGCAACCTTACATCTCATTCGGAACCGTTCACCAGAGCCACTCTGCGATCCTGGATGGGAACCTGGCTGAGAGCCAGAGTTGCTTGAACCTGAAGAGCTGCCACTGCCTGGTCTTGGTACAAGCTTCTCAACCCTTTCCCATAGCAGACGAGGCTCTATATTGCTGTTTGGGGTGGGGAGTGAAGGGAAAGGGAAAGAGGCAGACAGAGGAAAAGAATTTTCTTACCAACTTTAATTTCCGATTTTCCATTTCAACCTTAAAATCAAGTGCTGTTACTTACCAGAATTTTGTTAACAATTGATCAGAAAAAGTTTAAATCTTTGCATTTAGGGTTTTAATAACAATTCACAATACGAATAGCAGCTGTACTGGCCGTCTTCATACCATAGGAGCTAATCATGATCATGATTGTCATTATTATTAGAAAAATATCAACAATGCTTAGCTCTTTTGCTAGGTAGCTGGCCTATTACCTAACACACTGACATCAGAGAGCTGTAAAACGATCATGACCCAAGCAAACATCTATAACTTCACATATTGCAACCCCAGCACAATCATATTGATAAGCATCCTCAATTGTGAAGGATTGCCGATGATGATAATGAATGCTAGTGCAATGCAAGGGATTCAAATCATAGCAGGGAGCATGCCATTTGACAATAAACGCTTGTATGAATTCCCCCCCACACACCTTTTTCCTGCTTTCTTTTTCTTTTTTAAACAGTTTTTTAAAAATCTTTTGAAATTGCTGTGGGGATTACTTAAATAGCTGCTTCAAAGACTGAAAGGGAAAAAAATAAATTCAGTTGGGGTTTACTAAAATATTTGATGCCAAGGAACCTCAACATTAACTGGCACAAAAAAACCCATACACTTTCTTCCTTCCCTCGCATCCAGCAAATAATACCAGTGGCTTTCTGCCTGCAAAGTGGTTTCTGATTATTGTTTCTCTATGATATAGGAGAGGTGGAGAGATCCTGAACTTACGAACCTTGTGGAATTCCTTTGACCTGCTTGGGTATTTTGCTGACCACTGCCCTGCAGTGGAGAATCTCGACGGGACAGGACAGGAGACCTAGATGTTGTTCTTACAGGTACCTTAGTGGAGGGAAAAAAATCATTAATTACAGGAAGAGGAGAAGGGAAGGGCAACTATTAAGCCTCTCCTGGTAGAGGACAAGTTGTAAGACTTGAAAACTGCTATTATACTAAGTTGAAGTTTATGTCATTGACTCCCCACCCCTGACCTCACTCCTACATTGCCCATAAAATGAAGAATCTTAGTTGGGCTGCTGTTAGGATATTAAGGAAAACTGAACATTTAGTCTAAGTACTTAAATAGCTACCACACAAGATGCACATTCCCAGCAACCCACCCTATCAACCCCTCCAGGACTATGGAGACATTTTAAAAGAATATGGCATTTTGACTGAAGCAAGGGAGGCACAAAGCAATTTGCTGAAACAGCATGAGAATAAGGAGGATAAGCTCAAGGGAACCAAACACATGGCTGGTAATGGATCAGCAGGAGGCAAAGACTGGTGGGGGGCAAGAGTATATTCAGAAGCAGCAAATCCCAGGTTGAAGGGGGGGGGGGGAAATATATATATATATATTCAATGTTTCCTTTTTTGTTCAGCTCCATCTCAATTTAAAGATAAGTTCTTAATTTACAGTTTGGTATGCCAAACAGAAGAAGAAGAAAATTGACTTTAAGCTGTAAATTAAAGCTCAGGGATACTGTAAATTATTTCCTGAATATGGTAATGATTTATTATCTTTGCATAAGAAACAGTCTCTCTTCAAGAGCTATGGCTTATAAATATAAGCCAATTTTATGAAAGGTTGCAAAATTTCCTTCTATCATGTTATCACTGGCTAACTGACTGGTTAACTTCTCCCTTCTAAAATACTGTTCCCCATACTGGCACTGCTCTACAAGGCTGATTCTTCCAGTGCCAACTACCACATTCTTCAAAAGAAAAATTAAAAAAAAAAAAGGAAACATCTGTCTTTCTACTCCTTACCCTTGGAGGCACCTCGTCACTGTCTGATCTAGCCCAAGCCTTTTGGGTGGGGTCAGGTACCTCCGATTTAGAGTCAGAACTCTGATTTAGCACTTCACTGCGTGAAGGTGGATATGGGTCCTGAGAACGAAGATGGTGATGTGCAAATTTGGGAGAAGGGTCACTGAAGGAATGGGATCGCGAGACAGGGGAAACATTGTTCTTGAGAGATGCCAGATGGGACCACTGTACCTTACAAGAAAACAAAACATAAAACATTCAAATGCCTCTGTAGAACCTACTTTCCAATTAACACAGAATAAAGGCAGGTGGTGGGGACAGGGGCAGAGACAACTTGGTTATGGCATTAGGCAAGCGTGAGGTGGAATTAATGCACTTAAAAGCGAGGCAAGCACCCAGAGAACATAACATACTGAAAATACAGCATGTATGCATTTTTGTGAGAAAGGCTCTCCAAACACACTACTCTCCAAAAACACATACGCTACTACCACAGAAAGAAACAAAAATAAGATGGTCACTATGCGCTTGACCCAAAGCCCACCAAAGTACTAGGACCCTTCTTCCATTTGTTTTGACAGATCTTGTGCAAGCCTCACAGGAGCACCAATTGGGAGGGACAATTTGAAGTAATATCAAATCAAAGAAATACTGCCTAATGTGTAACCCAAAGATGATCTATTAATTAAGGAATTAATTATAATACATAACTTTTGAAGGGCAATTGTAAATCAAAAGTCTTTATTTCTTTATCGTCATGACACTATATATGTATTATAATATAATAATAATATAATATATAATTATATATATGTATTTTATATATATAATTTTATAATAATATGTATTTTATATATATATATAATACATATATGCTATATGTACAATATATTGCACATGTACACATATATACACAAACTACACAAATTATGGAGATACGACAGTGACTCCATAATTAAAGCTACATTTGGATTTCTAGTATAAGACTTATATTGACTCCCAAGACCACCCTCTTTTTAATAAGTGGAATAAGTCATTTGTTTGAAAATTTCTTTTTGTAATAAGATAGAAGTAAAAATAAAATTTAAAAAAAATCAGGTAAAGCCACAACTCCAGTATGTTGTGTTTTCATCAACAAAATAGACTTAGTAGTTGACCATAGTTTTAGGAAGGTGAGGGCTCTTTGTTTGAATATGTAAATAATTATTACATTTTTGAACGCACCAAAGCTCAATTCTTCTTAGCAGAAGTTGAAAGCAAGATTTTAGACATAATCAGCATAGGCTGCATATAGTATTAAATGTGAGTATAGTGTTCTCAGAGAATTTAAATTCTAGAAATTTAAATTCAAGCCAGGAAGGCAGGAGTGAAAGGTGACATTTTGTCCCAATTACTCCCCCTCTCCCTTCTGTTCAGATGGTGCTGTTGCCAAAAAGTGTTACAAAGCCTATTCACAACAAGATAACCAAGGAAAGTTTTAGCCATACCACTGTCATGAATTTTGTCAACTTATCAAAATGAGAAAAACTCCATGTTTTTCAACCACAATATTCTCATGCACAGAAATTGTGCATTATGCTTCATAAATGTCTTTAAATACTTCATTTTAATTCTGTATTTACAGATGTTTGCAAGTTGTAGCCTGTAATCTCTTTTTATGTATCATTATGGAGTATAGGATTGAATGCTTTAGAGGTTCATTACGTATCAATACAACCATGACAACGAGGTGTTCATGCATCCAGTTAGTTTTGCTACCAGAACCTAGAAGTCTGACTCAGCTATTTCCTTCTTGCACATTACCTCTAAAAATGAGTCTTATACACACAAGCAGCAAATCTGTAGAATAAGTCATCCTTCATAGTCTCATGAAGCATAACTGGGGCTTATGTGCCAAGATTTGCAAACCTAAAACAAAGTAAATCTATTCAAAAGGTACAGATTTCTTCCAACCCCACCAACATTTCCAGTTTTTACCTGGGGTTCCATTGGCCTTTGAAGGGCAGGCTGAACAGGTTCTGAGTTCCCATTGGAAAAAGACTCTGATCTTGAAGGCACTGGTGGCTCCAACACTTTGCCTGTCTGTTTAGATTGTGCTTCTGGGGACCCCTGATTAGGTTTTCTAAATCTATCCTCCACCTAAACCAAGCAGAAAGCAGGCATGATCACCCACGTGAAATACTTTAGGAATATAAAAGCTGTTATACCACTTCTTCTTCATATATAGTAATTAAACGGTCTAGACAAGAAGATTTTTTTCTGCGATTGTGACCAGTTTATTGCTGGATGAGCAGCAACAAAGTCGAAGTAAATCAACACTGGACTGTAACAAAAAAAGAAAGGATATCAAGAAAGTATGAAGAGTTAAAATATGCAGGACACACTGGTTCCTTAACACTTCACTGCCTGGTTCCTATCAAAGCTTTCTTGCACTGAGAAACACAGCTTTCCTCTATCCACTCCTACGTTATCCTCAAAGATGGAGGAGATTCTCCAGGTTTAGGATGAATCCATGTGCCTGAAGTGTGAAGATGGTCTTACAGATTTCTTCCTTATGAACCATGAAGGTACAAGATGATTATTATTTTTTATGGCAGTATTAAATGACAAAGGAAAGTCCACTTTACCTGTCAGTCAAGCTATCATCGCTATTTAAACTGTCCTGAGAAGTCTGAAAATGGAGATCCCGAACATTAGTATTCTCTCTTCATAATAATGATTGGATATAATGGGGGAGCTGGGGTGACAAGGGCACTAGGGTACACAACTGACAGTCTAGAGGCTGCAAGTTTGAGGCCACAGCAGAAGTACTCATGGTGCAGCCCTGCCAGATTCCAATGAACCTCAAATTCTGCTAAATACCTTATCACACATGGACATGAAAAAGAAAGGAAAGGACTGCATATATGCAGAGAACCATCTGCCAGGTCCACTGGTATTAAAAAAGTCTCCTGGAAGCAGAAGTCATTGTCCTAAATATCACCATTTAAAAGGTATAAATTCTGGAAAAAAAAAAGGCTTTTGGTCACTTGACTGTCTACACAGGAGAATCATTTTGGGCCTGTACTCCCCTTCAGTATTCCAGATCCAGCTCTGGAATAAGATAACCCTCTTCCCCAATATCCTTTTTAGCAGAAACCCTGGGAACCGTGTGCACTCCCTCCTTGGACTTTCTGGAGTGAAAACCAAGCCAGCCTTGGCTTGATCATGTTTTTGATCATGAACTTACAGGTGTTTCTCCCACCCACAGTAACTATGGAGAGTTTCTATAGCAAACAAAGAAAGTCAATACTTTACACAGTTGCTCCTAAGAGGATCTTATTATAGATGGCACCCCTCTGCCTTCAGCTTACTCCATTTAGCCTGCTCAACCATAAAGGTGAAGGAGTGGGAAAAAAATGGAGAGAAAGGGCTGATTCATGGTTAAGAGGCCTAAAGTTTTAAAGCCTTCAGGGGTAAATGAGAAGAAAGAGAGAAGTCACTCTTGCTCCAAAACTAGCTTTAAAAGTCATAAGGCTAAGGGATAAGATGAGCACTCTTAATTGACAAATTGCCACAATGCTTTTCAATGATGTAGTGTAAAGCTACTGGGAATTAAAGAATGGTTTGACCAAGCTGTACAGCTTTGCAGACTAGTCTGAACTGCCTCCAACATATTTCAAGGATAGGTAATGGCCAAATGTTTTGCACTGGGAAGAGAACAAAATCCAGGAGCCCAGAATATGGAGAATCCACATGCTACAGCATCTCTGGAAAGCTGAGTGAATTTGTTATCCTTATTCTTCTGACAAAAAAAAGTAATGCTTCAAAAGCAATTTACACTACTGATAAAAGGTATTCTGAAGGCTATTATTATAGTTTGCAATGAACATTCCTGCTTGATAGCTCCAAAGGGGTTTTTATTCTCCTTATAAATTTATACATTTGGGCCAGATGATGCCATATGCACCCATACTATAGTGACAAATACTATCAAATTTTAAACAGAAAGAACTTCCACTGATTCCAATAAGATCTGTGAATATAAAGCATCTGCTAGGATATCTATCAGTGGCATATACTGTCACAGAGGAAGACTTAATCTACTTTTGGACCACAGAATTTATTCTCGTGAAGGGAAAGAACCAATGGAATTGGTAAAAGCAGTGGGGATTGGTAAAAGCAGTGGAAGTAGGTGCTGTAAGTCTATGCACCTTAGCTCAACCTAAATCTGTCCCCCACATCCTTGAGCACCTCTGAAAACAAAGATCACCAACTGTGTCAAGGAGCTTTCCTGAAATGTAAACATTGCTTTTATGAAAGGAGTAGGAAGGAGGGGGGGAAAAAACATGCCTACATGGGAGTAGGAGAAACTACTCTTTTGATTTAATTAACTTGAAACTATTTCCCATAGTTTCCCTCAGTGAGGATTCTTTCATCCTTTGTTATAAGCCTCTGAACAATAGTATATTGCCCCAAAAAAAGAAATGTAAGTCCTATTTTACAGTATTATTCAATGCCTAGTATTGATACTTTGGCTTACAAGTCCACTGAACACTTTTATAACATAACTAGCAAATTGCCCATCAAGAATGATGGAGGAGGGTGGGGGGTGGGGGGCACGTTGGGATAGAAGCTTGCATCTAGCCCCGGCCCCATCCCGTCTTGGGCTGGGGCCAGAGCCATTCCCTGCCTCCCCCCGCAACTTCAGGTTGAGGCCAGGGCCTGAGCCACACTTCCTCCCCTATGGGTTGGGGCCTGGGCCATTCCCCGTCTTCCCCCTCCACTTTGGGCCATGGCCAAGACCTGGGACTAGGCTGTACCCCCCTCCATTTCAGGCCAGAGCTTTGGGCCGGGGCAGGGGCCGGGCCCACTCCCTGCCTCCCTCTGCTGCTAGGGGCTAGGGCCCGGGCATGGGACTGGGCCATTCCTTGCCTCACCCACCATTTCAGGCTGGGGCCAGGGCCTGCGACTGCAGCGGGGCACAGCCACCAGTAACCACCCCTTCTCGCTCCCCTCCTTCCACTGTTCCCTGCCACCTCTACTCCCTGCTGTTGTTGTTTTATTTGGTGGGGGGGAGGGAGCAGCACGTGTGCACTGCCCCCTAACTCCAAGAAACAGACCCAAGAATGGCCCCTGGCTCCAAGAGACTGGCCTCACCCCCCCCACTCCATTCCCTCTGTTATGGATGCGCCCCGGTCCCTGCCGTCCCCCTCTGCTTCCCCTCCAGCCTCTCAGTCCCCACTGCCATGGCGGCACTCCGCCATCCGTCTGTCTGTGTAGAGCACTCTGACTGGCTGCCGAGACAACCAATCAGAGTGCAAATAAAGCATTATAGACAGACAGACAGACAAAGGCTTTTATAATATTAGAATTATTATGATGTTGATTGCTCAGATGAGGGAAACACAATGGGCTTAACATACAAGAGCAAGAATTACCTCACGTGCTCTTTCAGTAGGTTCATAATGGGCTTTTGGCTCAGGGGTATGATAGCTTTGTTTATTCCTTTCTTGCTGCTGCTGTTGCTGTTGTTGCTGCTGCTGTTGCCGCCTATGATCATGTTGCAGTGACAGGAGATAGGCTTGCTCCTGCTGCAACTGACGCTGGAGTCTCTCTGCTTGTCGATGCTCCTCCATTTCTCGCCACCTGTATTCCTTTGGGAAAACGTGCAAGGAATTCAAGTCATGACACTGAACTTATGGAGGATATTTCCCTAACCAGCCCATTTTTTTTTCTTCTTTTGTTAAAAGTTTTGTCTTGATAACTAAGTTGGACCAAAACAGGAAGCACATGCCGTTTAGGAACATTGCAAGTGTATTGCTAACCTTGGAGAGCTACAGCAAAACCGAGTTTATTATAAAATGATTTAAACCGAATCCAATGTAAAGTTCAATCAGCAAGGATTTGGAACAACACAAGGTCATTGGGAGAGGTGGGGGTGTGATTTACAAAGCACGTGCTTTTGATATGCAATGTAAGCACTCTAGTTCTTCACTGAATGCTGATGTCTGTTCCAAAAAAAAAAATCAAGCACCAAACCAAAACGTTCAACTTTAATATTAATCTTCCTCCTCTTACTGCACAGGAAGCAGTGAGACCATACAGTACTTCTCATATATGCCTATCAACCTGCTATACTAGCATAAATGGCTTTTTAATCAAGCTCCATTGTTCATACTGTTAGTGCAGCTGTGCCCAACTATGGGAAGCCTAGAACCGGCCAGGATAAACGAATCCTATAGCTACTGAACTGGCCAGGATAAATTAATCCTATAGCTACTGAACAAAACAGATACGGTGCGTTACCAGTAACATGGCCTGCTCCTGGAGCAGCTGCTGCTGAAGAATTTCCAAGTGCCGCTGCTCCTCTTCTAGCTGTCGCCTGATATACTCCTGTCACATAGAAATTACCCAGCAATAAATTTATTCACAAGGAATGCATCAGAACCACCTGAGTGGAGCACCATAAGCTATTTTTCCAGTCATCTTTAGGTGATAATTTCACTTAGTGATTGATCAGTGCTTAGGGAGTAGTTTGGAAAACCCTGTCATCTAAACATCTACGTTGGCTGATGTACCCCAATTTGGACAACAGTGGTTCTCAAGGACTGAGTCACTGACTGCTTATGTAGTTTGGAAATGGTTTGAAAAAAAGAAGCAAATGCATTTAGAAGTTTTGAAGGTTAAAATACAGCAAACCTTACTCAACACAGCCAACACAAATTACATGCAAGTTTATTAAAAATTAGTTTGTTGCGCTGGTGTGATGAACTGTTAGCAACAGCTAGACATCCAGGCTTAGTGCAGACAGACCTTGTGCAAGCTACCCCACAGGGGGCTCTGCCAAGTGCAGTTCAAACCTAACCTATAATCTCCACTGCTACCATAATCATAAGCCTATCCTGAACAGACACTTCCACATCTGCTGAACTATGCAATGGTTATGACACAAACAGACATCTACTACGAAACAGATATTAGACCAAACTGTCTCTGGTGATCTAGCCACATATGCGCCTGTATCTCAAGAGGTCAAAAGCTAATATATTTACCCACTGCTTCATCCGGCCCCCCTATAACAGCTAACTATGAAGCACCATGTCCAAGCTGATAAAATCCTATCATGCAATTAATGAAACCACATAACATATGCATGCTCACACAAATACCACATCCACACATTTACACACACGCGCACACACACTGACAGTGTATGCATAAAGTAATTAGTGATACAGTGATGGGAGCTATAGAATAAAGTTTAATGATAAACGGATGATGGACACTAGCTTAGCATAAACTACACAAAAAGATTTGCCAGGGTAAGAAAAAAACCAAGGGGCCATGTCAGGTTCACAGTGGTAGTCTGAGATATTTCCAGACTCAAACCTGCTTTTCCTTAGGTTAATGGAAATTTCACAACTGATATCTTCTCTTGGAAGAGTACTGGGCTCTTCATTTGGAATTAATCTTTACCTCACTTGCTAGCTACTATATACAGAGTAATTATTACCGTGATTAAAGTTTTATAAAGGATTTTTAAGCATGCAGAGTTCATGCATAAGTACCACTGCTAAGCATCTCACAATTTTAAAGACTTCTCTACTTAAAATATTTAAAGAGCACATTTACAGTACTTAAGATATTCTTAAATTCTTAATTGGCACATGTAATTGTAGGTGAATTCTTTCCAGCTAAAGAAAGTTACTGTGAAATTCAAAGTAATATAGTACTGAGTTTATTTCAAACAACCTGTTCAATTTTTACAAACCCTCTGATGCAACTCATCCAAGGAGTGCCAAAGTAATCACATCCAATAAGGCAGATTCTCTCAAAGATCTTCCTGACAGGAGCTGATCCTGCCAAAAACTACTGTTCCAGCAGGATGGATCAAAAACCAATTTTCTGTACAGACTCAGATGTTGCTACCTTACGTCAGTTTTATGTAAGCCCTAACACTATCTGAGTTTAGATCTATTTGATGCACATGTTTAAGAACTCATTTTTCCAAGCCAAATGAAGACCATTTGAACTTGCCATAAGACTTCAAATTTTCCTTTCATGCACTTGAAGAGGCCAGGTGGGCTCTCTAATGGAACTGTGTGTTTTGTTTTTTGTTTTTGTTTTTTTATCTAACTTCAATTTAATACAGAAAAAACAAACTTGTGAGCTTTATGCTACATCAGAGCCTCACCTGCTCTCTCTCTACTCTCCTCTTTTCTTCCTCTGCTCTCCTCCTCTCCTCTTCTTCCTTACGTCTCCTCTCCATTTCCTCTAGCCGTCTTTTCTCCTCCTGTTCTCTCCGTCTCTGCTCACGCTCCTGTTGCCTTCGAGCTTCCCGTTCTCTTCTTTGTTGCTACAGAAAGAAAAACAACTCCCATCATTATTATCAAAGAGAAAGCTGCAGTTGATCTTTACTGGGGGTGGAGGGGTAAACCTTAGGGTCTGATCAAATCAAGTGTTAAAAGATCCCAGCAACCAAACCACAAGATAAAAATGGCAGAATTAGAATTATTTAGTCTGGAGAAAAACAAACTTGAAGAGGGATTTGATTGACAAACCACTTTCATTCTGTTCACAAGAGCCTGAGATTAGGTAACAGGAGTAAACTTTCTAACTATGAGTACAATTACACACTGAAACAGATTGTCAAGAGGCTGTGGAATCGCCATCACTAGCAGTTTAAGGGCAAGTTAGATAAACATTTGGCCAGAGTCAATCAAAGAGGATGAATCTATCTTATGCAGGGAATTAGACTACATGGCCCTTGGGTTCCAGGACTATTTTCCACTGTCTTAGAAACAAGAAATTGTAAGACAGTGGTGTTCCTTAGTTACAGTAAAATTAAAATATTCTAAACATTAGAGGCAAGTATCATTAGCGGCAAGGATTTTCTAATATTGTAAACATTAGAGGCAAGGATTTGGGGGGGGAGAGGGAAGCGATTCTCTTGCACTTATTCACAATCTCATGGCCGTGTGTAAATGAAACGAGAGGAGAGTGCGTACAGCACTTTAAAGTGGGCTAAAGGCTTTTGCACCACTTTAATGGTGTCAGTGTTTGCACGCCTCAGCGGCATATTGCACATTAATTCCTGCCACCGTAGAAATTCAGCGGTGTAACACACCTTAAACGACTTGGGGTGCAGCAAACAAATTCCTTAGTTTGCTGCCCCTACAGCCACAGAGCGCAGCACTGGGCTCAGTGCAGCTCCACAGCTCTGCAGGAAGCCCTGCAGGCAAACTGACAGCAGCTCAAGAAAAGTGGTGAGCCTGATTCCCCCCTCCCCGGAGCCTGCCTGAGCTGCGCAGGGGTCTGGTGCTTCCCTCCAAGGCTGCAGTGTGCCTCCAGGACCGCCCGAGCCAGGTGCCTGTGGTTGGGTACTGCCTGTTAGGGGGGGCTGCCGCTGTTACAGAGCAAAGCACCAGCCCCACCTCCGCAGCCCAAGGACCACTCCTCCTGCCAGCAGCACGCCCTCCCTTCCCCACTAGACAGGCACATAGATCAACGAGGTGCGTGCATGACATGGGGGTTTAATCATCCCTAAACTGAAGTGGTGCTTTTTAAAACCCACCACTTTTAAGGCCCCTGTTTGGTCTACACATGCCCATATATAATGTTTTCTTGCATTCTAGGGGGTTCGCTGCTGCCCCCAACTGGGATGTAAACCTGAAACTCAGTTAGCTCTGAAGGTGGCATGAAACCAGGCAGTAACAAGAAATTAATCATCACTAGCCTTCCACAATATCCACATTTTGCCAAAAGGAAATGGCAGGGAGTAGTCCTTACCTGTGCTACCTATAATTCAAACAATAACAAGTATTAGACTATCTTACAAGCAACTTCTTTGTTAATATTCTAGATTCCCATTTAAAATCACTAATGCAACAACCGGATGCTGAAAAGAGGATGCACTTTAAGTCACTGCCCTAAAACAACATAGAATTAAGGCTAACCAGGATGAGTACCCCTGACTTTTCTAAGTCTTCTATTACTGAAGACTGAGGGCACCTATATTTAAATCTCTGAAAACTAAAAAGGATAGAGATCAACTTCTACAGTTGGATAATTAAGTTTTCCAAATACAAGACAAACTGTAGATCTAATATCTGTCTGAATCTGAAAAACAACCTGGAACAAAACAGCTCTGAGAAGTGCAAACTGACCCTTTTACTCTGTCAGAGTGGTATCACTGAAATTTAAGGACAATTCAAACATCAGGAGTTGCTTAACAGTGCTCATGCTTTTAGGAGAAATAGCCGGTAAACATGCCTACCACAAAAATCCCAAGCCCCACCTACCCAAATTCGGGGTCAGTTCAAGCAGCCAAACAGCTAAATGCATTGGCTGCTCTTTTTAACAATGACTACACACAATCTCAATTTTTATAATGTATCTGAAGTAGCTATATACAATATGCTCCAGTCAAGAACCAAGAGGAAGCAGGAGTCAAAGGATTTAGAGTTTGGGGGACCATATTTTTCAGTGCTCTCTTTATAAGTTTGCAAACTGAAACAGTACAGGCTGACCTGGTCTCCTTCCTCTCCTACACTCAATGCTTTCCTTGCTAGCTACATTGGTAGCTTGACTGCTGACCGCAAAGAAAATGAAAACATATCAGAATTAATTTCCTCTTGGAATCAAGAGCAGCCCACGGTGTGTAGAAGTGAGTTGAAGAAAAAAGTGACTCATGTGGTTTAAGGCTTGGAAATATTGTATGCCAGGGATTGACAACATTTTTGGCTGGAGTGCTAAAAACACCCCAACCCGGAGAGCCAGGGACAGACTGCAGTGAAGCTGGGAGGGGCCCAATTCATGATTGTGGTAGTGGCTGCATGCGCACCTCCAGGTTGATGGTGGGGGATGGGCTGGGTTTGCACTGCCTCAGTCCTCTCTCTCCTGCCACCTGCCCCGAGGTACGCGCGCAGCTATTGTCACCACGGAGCCCACCCGGGGCTCCAGAGCCTGATGCAGCTGTTTGCAGCCAGCTCAGGCTCTGTGCAGCTGCTGCCAGCCATGGAGCCTGATGTGACTGCCCACTCTACCCCCTAGTTATGCTAAGACCAAACGGAGTTTGGGACAGGGGCATGCTGGGAGCAGCAGCATCAGTCCTAAGCGAGAGGGTCACGTACACTGGTTGTTTACAGAAAGGCACAGGGGATGACTCAAGGTGTGAGATACAAGATGATTAAATAATCTCCT
>JAGPOW010003316.1:85837085-85864164 GCA_030014935.1 Caiman crocodilus | reverse complement strand
TTTGTGTACTTTGATTAATCCTTGTAATAAAAACTTAGTATAGAATCCTCTCGTCTCGAGTCCCTGAATTTGGATCGCCAGAACCTGCCCCTAGCGGGCTGTAACACCTGACCGTTGCAAACAGTCTGAGCTTCAGGGCTGGTGGCAGCTGCCCAGCCTGGGCCAGCTGTGGTGTGCCAAATAAAATGGCCTTGTGTGCCATGCTCTAGCATACATGCTGGGGGGTTGCCAACTCCTGCTCCATGTTTTTCAGTACTCCAGTAGCAGAACTCTGGAAACTACATTGACCTCCCAGAGATCACTGTTCATATCCACCCACGCCACTTCAACTGGCAGTATTCTGGCTTTTCTTTAGAGTTTCCTAGGGCTCACAACCACCTTCTTACTCCATCAGCCTCACTTAACATAAAATTTTGCTCTGTCCTTCTACAGGCATTCTAAAAGTCTCCAAAAACAGCCTCCACGCTTTTGCATTCCTTCTAAATAGGTAGTTCTACCAAACTTCTTCCTTGTTTCAACTTAACTTTTTTTGTACCTATGCTTGTCAAAGAGAAGTGCTTCCAGGCAGCCCAGGAACACTGTAGAATATGTAAGGTTTTGCTATCTTTTTTTAACTATTTTAAAAGGATGAAATAGGTTCTTTTGTTTCTGAAAATAGAATTTGTTTGACACACATGTATATATTTAAGTTAATGAATTTGGGCGCCTAATCAAGTCTGACAAGTTCTTAGTTTAAGAAAATTAAGATGTGAAGTAGAACAATTCTGCTGCCTTGAGGATGGAAGCAAGAGCATGCAACCAACTGGTTAGGTGTCAGTTCAGACACTTCTTAGACCACAGCAGCACTCTGTCTACCACCATTAGAGGACATTATGCTGGTCTATGACTTGTATTATCTTCGTTTCTTGGTAGACTGACACAGTTCAGGTCATTCTGATAAAATTAATTTATCATTTCTTGAAGGGAGGCAGACATTGACAGTAATAATTATAAATAGCTGATCTTGATAAGAGTTCAGAATTGACTGTAGGAAGCTTGCCAATTTTCCACATCGTGAAGTAACAAGAACAGAATTCTATTTTAAGAGACCAGATTTTAAAGAAAATGGTCTTGAACATTTCATGTTTACCACGCACAGACAGAAACAAGGGAAAAAACCCTCTGTCAGTCTGTACTTAAACTAAACAGCTGAAGAAATGTAACTGTGACACTGTCCACATGCCAAAGTACATAACAAAGTGGAGCTTTTCAACATCAGTCCTACCATTTTGTCAGCAATCACTTTAGCTAACTTGCCAATAAATCCAATGGCAGGCATTTGGCCTTAGTACTGCTTACAAAAAAAAATTCCAAGCAAGAGTGACCAAGTATGTTTACCCATTTTGACCGGTTTCCCTTCCTCTGAACATGGACTTTAAAACCTAAGATGATGGCTAGAATATAATATTTAGAGGCTGTTTTTAGAAATTGGCTTGTAGGTAGAGTAGATGTTGAATTAAAACAACTATCCAGGGGAACAGCTAGGGTTAACAGGTTTCCAAAATCCTGTATCTGACAGTTTCCTTCAAGGCCCACTGTTTCTGAAGCCAGCAGACAGGCTGGGAAACTGAAGACATGTACCACAGTGTTCCATAACATGAACAGTGCACCCAAACAGAGGTAAGGGACTCTGCAGCATTGGTGCTAAGTCACAGTGGCCAACTGCAGAGCCCTTGAAATTTCTGGTTTTGATAAATGGACCAAATTAGGAAACCAGTAAATAACCAAATTAAGACGTGTGCATATGATGGGTTTGTTGGAACAAAGAAATATGTTGACAGGTCAGAACATGAACAGTATGATGACCACAGGGAAACCAATCAATGCTGCTCAGAGACAAAAAATCATCAGAGCACAGGAAAAACACAAAAGAATGACCTTTTGCTGCTTTAAAGTCCTTCGAGAGGGGAACCCAAGGCTATGATGGTCAGAGGGCATACCACCAGCCCGTCTCACCCATGCCACTGGCAGTGGGGAGGGGAAGGGCCCTTGGCTTTCAACCTCCAAGCTGCTGACATCTGACATTCAAGGAAGAACCTCAGGAGTGAAGCTTGCATACTGGCTAGACGTACCTCCCTTCTGCAATAGCCTTAGGACTGATAGAAATAGAATTGCTTGCATTATTCCTATCTGCTAGCACTTTATATCAATACAATTTGCCTTTTATCAAATGGAGGTGTTTGTGGTCAGTCTGAGGGTTTAGGTCTGCCCAGAACAAAGTATCTGCATCATAAATCCAGTACCAAAGTAGATGAGGCAGTAAATATTAAATAAACAGAGTACTTTCAATGACAGAGGCCCATTATGGTAAAAATAAAGTAGGACTGAGGAAATGTTTCTTCCATGAATAATGACAAAACTAGAGGTAGAGGTTCCCTAGCTTTAGAAGAACTCTTCAACTGATTATCACTATACATTTCTGCTTTTTTTAAAGATATTCACCTTGCTGTCTAGTTTTGTATAGGATGAACAAGCATTCAGTAAAGATATGATCACAGGAGCATTCAGCTTGGGCCCGGAAAAAACACAAAAACAGATGGTAACATGTTTTTGGACTAAGTTTAAAAAAAGAAAGTAAATGCTGCTTATGTAGGTTCACCCTTGATTTTAAAAGCATGCATATAAACTCGAACTACACATTGCAAAAATATACAAAATGCATCGTTCCTGCAGATACTGGAGTTAGCGAGACAGAATGAAATGTTGCATTGAAACTAAAGATTGAACTTTCCAAATGTCTTTAACTAGATAAAAGATACCAGTATTCTAGTAACAACTTTCCTGATTCTGTACATGAAACGAACAGATTATTTTCAGACCACTTGCTGTTAAACAGAAGGCAAGGGAGGAAACTCTAAAGGAAATTTAAGACGTACAGGTGGAGTAGCAACAGAGCTGCCAGATTCCCGACTGCCTCAGACACAGAAGTCTAACAAAATCTGTTCATTCCAAAAAAAAAGGAAATCTTATGTGAAATAATGTAAATGGTTTATCCTTTTAATATTACCTATAATATATTGGCAAGGATGTATCAGGCCTGAGAAAGAATGTCTTGCAGGCAAGTTTATCTAACTTTATCCCAACTATATTAGTAGGTCCATTAAAAGATATCACCCTAAGAAATCTTTGCCCCTTACACAATTTCAGGACCTTCATGGCTTCATTACTCTTACACTGCTATAATATATACTAATTCAGCTCTCATAATCATATGTTATTTGATATGGCTAACCTCTAAGACCATGCAGTTTGGCACAGTTTGCCAGAAGGGGGCAATACAGCTACACATGCAGACTGATAGTTTGTATATAAAAATACAAACAGTACCTTGTTCACACAAGGAACCACTAATGAGATAAAAAAATCATTTGACTTCTGTAACTTCATTTTAAAGCCACGTGAAGGTTAATGTATACACAGTGATTTCTTGTACTGGGTACCAAGTATATCAAGGAGGAGGTAGTAAATAAAAAAAAAAAAAAAAGAGAAGAACATACTCCTAGTCAGTCTATCCTAGACATCAACAAGAAGTGGAACCACTTACTCAGTGCTAACCCAAGCTGCATATACAAATTTAAACAAAGCAGAATCTGGATGCAAATAATCTACTTTTGGCTTTTATAAAACAAAGCCCTTGGCCACAGCGATCCATTCTACCAAAAGCGTGCCCATCTTAAGTTCCAGTAGCCAGAGCCAAAACCATGTTGGATCCCTCTGAATTGAGGGAATGTGGATAGAATAGGACTCAATCTCCATCACGACCAATTTGGATTCTGCAGCGCTTCTGTAAAGCATTAATGCAGATGTTTTTTCATTCCCTTTACCCTCAGCATTGTTGTTTCCATTTTGCTGAGCAGAAAAGCTCAAATTCAGACACTTAAATATCATAGATGTAGCTCAAATTTATTTTTAACCAAAGCTTAAATGTCATACAACTGATCTTTCCACAAACAAGCTTTACACGAACCAAAAACCTAAGACTGTTCAGATTATTTTCTACACTTTAGCAATGTATAATTTCCTCCTTTTAAGTAACACACAAATTATAAAGGTCCCTCCAACAATGCTTTTTCTAGTCACCTATATGACTTTTAAAAAACAATTGTCCTTCTAATACTGCTGAAAGTACACTTTTGGCACACATCCTAACACCATTCTTGCAGCAGTCTCAGTCAAAACTGTCTAGGATCCATGCCAGCATTGTAAGAACAAGCCCTCATTTTTAATTATAAAAAAAAAAAAAAAATCATTGGCAACACTGCCTAGTGCATAAAATTTTCCTTTTTGTAGCAGAACATCAAATAGAAACACTAAAAAGGCATAATTGCATCACCTTAACCAAGCACCCCAGAAACTCATATTTAATTAAAGTTCTAAAAGCTGGGAAGAATTCTGCAACTCATGGGCTGATGGTAGCCTAAACCCACTTTGCCAAGTTCTTTATTATTTATATGTTTCCTCAAAACTTGGGGTAAGTTAAGGACAAACTGTTAGCATTTCAATGTTTTGGCTTCCTTCAGGTTATGCAAGCTATTGATGCTATCTAAGCATTTTTCTCCCCCCACCCCTTTTAATGAATTTGTCTCGGTTCACGTTTTCCTGGACTCACTCAGGTGAATTTTTTTTCCAATACAGGATTCAAACAAACCTCAAGAGAGCCATCCAATGGTTTTAAGCTTTTTAGTGGGGGGGGACTTTATTTTTACATTCCCTTTGAATGATGCTTTTTCCTCCCTACAAAACTGCTTTTGTAGTCAATTCCATAAAGACATATCTGTAAGACTAGACAGATGTAGCAGTTTTCCTTTTTCTTCAGCTCTTCATGGTCTGTTGTGCAACTGCATTTGCTAATATACCAACTCACGTTATGCACAGTCAGGCAGTTGCTAAAATAGTCATGAGTTAGGTTTGCAGCTCAAATTGACTCAACATTGCCTGTTATGTTTTTTGAAAAGAGAAAGATTATTACTAAGCAAAAGAAAACAGATGTGGTTCTATAAAAATTGAAAAAACCCAATATTCAACATGCATATGTTGCAAAAATTTAAAGATGGGCGTGAAGGATGGGCAAAGACAGGCAACTAATTGCCACTTGTGTCTAAAATATGAAGCATGAAAGTGATTATGTATAAAAATATGTAATATTACAGGTTTATAAATTGAAGAGCGGTTTTGGAGGCAGAAGATTTGGAAGACTTCTCCCCCTTACTTTACCCCCCAAGTTTTGCACCTTTGCACACACCCTCCAATGCACCAAAATGTCCCTGCATTTAAACTTTATAGAGAATACATACCATCTCATTTCTGATATTTGCACTAGTTTTACTTTCCTATTCAAATAAATTTAGGGTTACAAAAAACTGTACAGATTAATTGATGTAGGCCATTTGAACTGACAACGTTCCAAGGTACTCGAAGAATATTATTTTTCTTGTATATTAAAAGAAAACTTCTACGGGGGCTAGGCAATTTGGTAGCTTCCACTCACTTCTGTGGGTACTACTACAAGCCAACATGTGGAATAGCAAGCAAGTTTATCTTGGCAATTTGAGAGGGGCAGAGGAGAAAAAACTTGCCTACCCTCACTCCCTGCTTCATGTGTGGTTGAGTTCACCTAAACCAAGTACTATATTCACTCCCATATTTTGGAATGACTTAAAAGACTTCATCCTGTGAAGATCTTCTGAATTCTGTGTTACATTATTAATAGTGTAAAAACATAAATATGAATCTTGAAAACTTATGCTGCAATGTGATGGAGCTGTGATAGTCCTGGTTTCAGTGTTATGTCCTCATTACAATGCTTGGAAAAAAAATAGGCTGGGTGAGGAGTTGAAACAACAAATCAAACAAGGGTCATGTGAGGACAGCTGGAATTTGATCCTGCACTTCCTGCAGAGCCAGATGACTGGTTTCACTTTAACTCCCATATCCAGTTTTGGCCTGCAAAATTGTTTTGAAACCTTTCTACTTTTAAGATATGACCCATTTGTTTATTTATTTTTTTCACTGAACATCTTGGGCACTTAAAAGATTTTTTAGAAACACCAAAATAAAGATGAATTCAAATGAGACAGGCTCCTTTCACAAAAGCTTTTGAATGAAAACTACCAAACAATATATAAACAGCTATTCAGTTTATCCTTAAAATGTAAGTGGGCAAAAGTCTACCTGTAGGAGAGGCTTACAAAAGAACTTCATGTGAAAGGTATGGGGAAAAATGTATCCAGGACAATTGGTAAAATTATTTTTGATATGTATGGCATAAATTATGCGTTCTCAATACAAATGCTATGCTACATAAGAGCACACCATCAAAAATAGCTTTCTCCATGATGTATTAATGTAAAAACACAGGTGTTTATTTTAAATTAAGAACTTCTGTGTGCCCCACAAAAATTTCTAAAAGTAACCTCAGTCTGTTTCAAGTAAACTAAGAATGAATAATTAAAAAGTCTTCCCTTCTTTATAGCTACTCAAAGTCCAAACCTATTACCCGTTCTTCTAAATGGAGACAACAAAATGGGCAGACATGTATCACCATTCAAGAGACCAGACAATGGGTCTAGGCATCAGCAGTTTCCTATGGAAACTCCTGGGTATTCAGGACTTGGAAGTGAAACACCTTATATTTACTGAGGGGGCAAATCTGGATTTAAGAGCCTTTCTAAATGCTCCTCTTTTTATAGATGCACTAGCTAACAACTATGTATTTCTCTTGCATGAATGTTGGGTTGACTAGGAATATTTCTTAACAACTGGGGCAGAAAAACTCTTAAGAACTCTTCTATTGCTACCTCTTCCAGCCGCCTCCTTTGCTCCTTCTGCTGCTCTATGCGTTTCTGTCTCTCTGCCAGCAGCTGCCTCTTGTATTCCTCTTGCTCTCGAAGTTGCTGTTCCTGGAGCAGCTGCTGTCTCCGAAGGGCCTCGGACCGCTCCTTGTTTTCCTGCTGCAGCCTTAGGAAATCACGTCGGAGGGTTGATTCTCCAGGCACGTTGACAATGGAGCTGCAAAAAGGAGAAAGTGAAGTCGCCCATACCATAAAGCCTGATGGGCCATTGTATACCTAGCCTGAAGCATGGACATTAAAGTTTAACCTAATTACATCTTTTATTAATCTCATTTCTTTCACAACCAAGACACTGGATGCATATCAAATAAGCACTCTCCCTGGAAGGTGTAAAATCAGGTCAGAGAAAATAAGAACCAACTCTGGTTCCTAAGCCAGAATCCCATGGGTTTTCTTTAAACGTTTGTGGGATAGCTGATTTAGGAGAGATCCACTTGCTTCTTTAATTAGACCCAAGCCTGTTCCCTGTGAATCTCCCATACTCAAGTAGTTCCAAGAAATGTCAGGGTTTACAGTAGCCAGGATGGAAAGCTTCGAAATCTTGAGAAATCTGAGTAAACTTTGAAATCTTTCACAGTCCACGTGACACTAATATGCATGCTGAATAATCTGTGTAAGAATTCAATAGGATTTAGCAATGCAGGTTTAAAATTTATTGGTCTAGACTAATGAATGGTCTCCCACCAGCATTGTTACCTTGGCTCTCCTTCTTGTTCAGGCACTTCCTCCTCTTCTTCCTCACTTCCACTATATTCATACTCTGTCTCATCTGGCAAGTGAGAGAGAAAATAACATTCTAGGTAGCTATTACTTTTTTTTTTTTTTTTTTTTTACTACTTTCAAATACCATATTTTTTGCATCCCCCCCGCTGCTGGAAATTAAAATGTGCTCTGTTTGCCAGCAATACAGTAATAACAGTATGTCACTAAGGGCAAACATGAAGATAAAATCTGCACACCACTCACACGAAACAGAACAAGCAGGCTCTGCTCCTTAGCTGCTACTCAATTACTAAAAGTAAAGGTCATTTTTACTTCATTCCAGCTTTAAAAAAAGGTGATGGTGAATCCAGGATTCACAGATGCTAGGGTCGGAAGGCACCTCAACAGATTATTGAGTCTGACCCCTTGCCTAGGCAGGGAAAAGTGCTGGGGTCAGATGATGTTATGTATTCTAGGAAAATATGGTATTTAGATTCTATTCAGGTGCCTTCTATGATCCCATTCGGAATAGCTTGAAGTCAACCAGTTCACATAAAGCCCATTGGAAATATTCATTTATGACCTCAGACTAGACACCCAAGGAAACACCATTAGTTTTATCCATAGGCTCCTACCATTGATCTAGCATCAACACGGTCATCCACCTGCTGAACTGGTACCAGAATAATACAATTCTGATTGTGGCGCAAGCTGTCAAACTGCAACATAGCTAGACACAGTGGGAGCAGAAAACAAGGCTTCCTTTGTCCCTAAAACAGGATATGCTCCTGCCCACTAACTTTTAATGAAGTACCTTTGATGATATCAAATTCCTTGTCTGATTCTAAACATCAGAAATTATTCAGGGCAGACAGATGTAACAGTAACACCAGTATATAAATATAATACTACAATAACACCTACGCCTGTCTGTTCCTATACCATTACATTTGGTGCTAAATTGTTATAATGGTAAACCTGTCTTCTTCAAATTTAACTCCATTTATATAGTCATGGGTGTAGATAGACAGCAGTTATCACAAGAGCTGATGTATGGTCCACAAACAAGTCCCCCTTCCCTTTTAAATGTTTTGAAGTTGTATTTCTTCACAGCCTAACAAAAATTTTAACACCTCCTGTTCAAGTACCCAAAGAAAAACGGTATGGAAAAATGTACATTCCTGTTGTGACCCTGGATGAAGCAGTTAAAGTTGAAGTGGTTTTGGTACATGTGTCTCTCTACAGAATTATGCAGACAGTGACCGTTGTATCCTAACAGCTTGTATCAGTGTCCTTTGGTAGCAATACAGTTGCTATATTTGTCTATATCCAAATAGTTCAGCATCTTTACTTAACATAAATTCCAATTATAGCATAACTACAGGAATTAATGTATAGCAAAATGAATGAGAGGGTACACAATCCCAAATATCCTTGTAGACAGTGTGATATTTAAGTTACGTAGGTAATACTGTAGTAAGCGAAACTATGAAAGATTCTTACAATTAAAACTGTGTGGAAAAGGCAATACAAACAGCTGAAAGGAATCTTTCAATGTGGAAGTTCAATTATAAAAAACAAGGCCCTTTTTTCTTCTATTTGCAAGAATACTAACTGATTACTTTTTATTAAACATCTAAAAAACAAACTAAGTTTTAAAGGTCTGCATACCTTTCTCTCCTCTCTTCTTTCTGGTCCTGTCTATATGGTCCTTCAGCTGGATTCGGACTTGTCTTTCATTTGGCTGATCACGTATAAAAGGATGTTTTAAAAGCTGTTCTGTAGAAGGCCTCTGCATGTAATTCTTCACTAAACAACCTTCTATAAAGCTAAAAAACTTTTTTGACCTGAAAGAGAAGGGAAAAAAGTGGAAAACTGATGAGACACTTCAGTTCTTCCAAACTGTAGTTAAACTCCTCAATTCCCTCTCCTAATATGAAAGGTCTCCCCAAAAGAGTGATAACTAGTATCTTGTATATACAGACTACTGAATTTGTGATTTTGCAATTTTTATTGAAACAACAAATTTAAGGTTGGTCTCCATGACTGGGAAAACCATGCAAAAAATCACTTGGGGGGTGGTGGGAGGGAGCTGCAAAACCAGAAAAGGGTAAGAAGCCCTGGCATCCCAAAACACAAGGGGGGTGGAGGGGGTGGCGTGGCACAGACAAGTGTTGTGGCAGAGTGCAGCGGGTCCCATAACACCTCTGATTGATTGGCTGAGGGGCCCTGGAAACCCTGCCCCTCCCCAGAGACTGAGAGACGACCATTTGAAAATGGTGCTGGACACCATGCTCAGACTGCAAAGTCAGAGAGCGGGTGCCCCAAATTTGCTAGGTCCCTACTTACAGAGGTTCAAAAAAGACGTGTGAATATTGCCAACATCCCACGCTCTCAAGTAATACCAAACTGCCTTTGTAAACACCTGCCTTAGTGAGGTAGCTTTGTAGGAGTTTAAGAAATTAATCTTTTTTTAACCTGAATGGCCATAACAAACATACTTAACAACATTTTCAACAGTTGCGATGTCACACAATTCATTCATTTCAAGCCCAGAGAATCAATTCACCCCCAGTGTAACTCTACAAAACTTCTCCAAAGAGCGTTCTGGCTCATCCTGGCCTGCTTAAGACAGCAGTGAAAATCATGTTAGGCAAATCAAAATGCATGTTGCTAAAGTTACAATTAGTCCTTACAGCCTACTATGGTAAAGAGAAATTGTCAGGATAAGCATCATTTTAATAAATCCTGCTTTACCTCTACTTCTAAAAAAAAAAAAAATCCTTAGAGCATTGAATGAAAAGTATTTTTTAAAACTGCACGTTAGCATTTATACAGTTTTCTTCTTCTCTGACGTCCATCATAATCAATGAACAGCTTAAAATCAACAGCACTTTTAATCAACTTCACTTTTTAATTCTTGGGCATTTGCAAAATGCTGTTGTGTTTGGATTTTAAACACTATGATGAATGGACACATTAAAACAAACATTTCTTATCTCTAAAATAAATCTTATAGACATTCATACTCTACTTTTTACAAAGCTTATTTAAAATGGATTTCCTGAAGTTTTGGGTTTTTTAATACTTTTTAAAGATAGTAAGGTTTCTACAAAGAAAAGCATAAGCACGAGATGTGCAAACACTTAATCTGCTTTCCTGTCTTTAATATTTACAGCATCTGTGCATATATGCACACAAATATATACACGTACATAGAAGAGCACTGCTCTACCAAGAAGACAAGGATCAAGATGACAATGACAAAAAGGTTATTTATACATTAGTATAAATGGTCACATCACATTATACAGCTATTCCTCATTTAATGCCCTGGTTATGTTCTTGAAAACTGCGACTTCAAGCGAAACAACGTTAAGCAAATCCAATTACATCACAACAGTTATCTACTAGCAGGTGGCGGGCAAGCAATGTTAACTGAACAATTGTGCAACTTTAAATGAGTATTTTCTCTAATAGATCAGCAATGTAATAATGAAACAATGTTAACCAGGATGACGTTAAGTGAGGAGTACCTGTAATTTCTCTATGACAGAACTTCTGCATTCAGCCTCATACTCACAGAATTCATGAGGCATATTTTTTAAAACTTACATGTACTCTTGCACCACATTCAATCTATATAAAACTTCTTTCTAGTAAACAATATTGCTTCATCCATGTCCGTTGTATGTAATAATGACAAAGGGCTAGTGGGTAGGGAAAGAATCCTGCAATGTTAATGGATTCTTCTCAGCTGGCAAGCACATGCGCTGTTTCAAACATTTGCAATAATTATTGTGAAGGTCTTCATTAATTTTAATAGCTCCTTTCAATGTAGCATCTAGGCAACTATGGTACTGTCTTGTTTCTTTATCATCTTGTATCCTAGAAAATATACTGCAAATTAGGAATGCAGAAAAAGACTAGACTGAGTTGTGGTACAATTTGTCACCCTAATATGATGCTCTGTCACCAGAGCAGCTTATTTTTATTATTGTCTCATGATTCAAAAACAACATTTCCCTAAAATAAAATAAAACTAAAAAATCATTACTGTATATCATGTCTTATTGTCCTTTGATTTAATGCCATAAGAAGATAAGAAAAGAGTGATTTAGCCAACTTAAACTGTTACTATTTCCTTACAACAGTAAATTAGTACTTCCTTTATTTCATGGCATACTTGTTATGTTGAAAAAGAAACTATGAAACAGATTGCATGAAATAGGTAACTACTACATACCATTTCTTGGATTTTAGCCGTGGAGGAGGATTTCTTGGTATAAGAAACAGCGCCCTCATTGGATGCATGTCACAGAGGGCTGGGGAAAAAGAGTTTATATATAAATATATTTGCTCAGCCCTTTTTTCCCCGTTTTGCATAGTTCTGTATCATGACTGCTTAATTTCTAGAGATGTTCTTTATCCCCAATTGCACATTTATGATGAGCAAAGACAAGAACAACCTTAAACAATTAAATCAAAATGCAACAGCTCCACTACTAACTCTGAATTTTAAAGCCAAAAAACCCCAAAAAACAAAAGTCTGCATCAGTCATCTGACCTCTTCCTCTGGCCTATGGAAGGGACAGAAGCCTATTTCTACAGAAATCTACCTCTTCTTCAAACTCAAGGTACTTTGTGGTGTCACAGTCCATAA
Source organism: Caiman crocodilus (assembly GCA_030014935.1). Taxonomy (NCBI): domain Eukaryota; kingdom Metazoa; phylum Chordata; order Crocodylia; family Alligatoridae; genus Caiman; species Caiman crocodilus. The sequence continues at coordinate 85,851,909 of JAGPOW010003316.1, read as the reverse complement.
AAGGAAGGGAGGACAGGCTAGGAGCAGAAGCCTTGGCCTGTATCCCTATCTGCACCTCCTCTGCCTTTTCACTTGTGAAAATGATTTTTTTTTCCTGGTAGCTCATCTCCAATGGAACTACATGGCCAATGAGTGCAAGAAGAGGGAAGCCGGGAGGTGAAGCGGAGTCAGGACTCCTGGGCAGACAACCACAATTCTGCATGGATGCCTGTGACCAGCAAGTGTGGATACAAGTTCTCTGCCAAGGAAGCAAATACTAATGTTGTAGGAATAAATCAGTTAAGAAAGACACTGGGGGTTCAGCGCAAATGATTCCCTTACCCAAAGGCCTTGGCTGCCAATCTTAAGAGGGGGACCAACTAGGGACTATTATTGCAGCATAAAAAAAAAAAATTGCATTGCTAATACCCATCAGGTAAAAATGCCTTGAAGGCATACAGAGCTGATAAGAGCTTTAATCTGAGCAAATAAATAAATAAATAAATAAATAAAAATCCACGTGTTCTCAACAGAAAAGTTGTTAGAGACAATAAAAAAATAAAGCTGCAGGCAAAGCAAATGGTCAACGAACAGCTGATGCAGCCAGAATGTGAGCATGTATGCAAACGTGCAATCCCAAAGGGGGAAAAATATCAAAAATATGACTGAACAAGACAAGTAAATTCCATATGACAATTTGAACAGTTTTTATTTTTAAGTCACAGTTCGAAGAGGAAGATGGCATTTCATAACTAAAAAGGATGTCAGTACTCTCCATCTGATCAGTTCCATGACACAGCTGTTAATCAGATGTTTCATTATTACATACATAAATAGTAACCTGACACACTCAAGTTTAAATGGAACATTCCAGTTTTCATACTAAAAGACTGAGTGGAGTGGCTGGGTAGAATATCATTTTATCCACTTGCTAGGACTATACTCAAGTGAAAACAAAAGTTTGTAAACTCCATTTTTGATGTAGTTCCTGTCCTCTGGTTCAAATTCATACTTTGTTTTATTCCCCCAGTATGTGAGAAAATACAGCATGAAAAAGTTATGAATGAGACCTTTCAAATTTTTTTTCTGAATATATTCAAATGGTCTACGTTAAAAAGTTCTTCACGAACAATTTTGAATGTATGCTTATCGTCTAAATCTTTGGCATTGTGCAAGTAGTAAGGAAGGAAAGATAAGAATTTCTACTCTGTCCCTCTTCTGCAAACCCAAAGCACTCTGTTCAAGAAGAATCTTACCACTACAATGACTTCTGGAAATTAAAGATGGAAAAGACATGATAAGTAGTGTAAAAGACCTGACAAAGCAGGATAGTACATTTTTCAACCTTTTTTCCTCTGCTCTAAGTTTAAAATATCCCATGCAAGGGTATTTACTACACCCTAGGAACACAGCTCCAAAGCCTAATATACCCATTTTGGGAAGGTAATACACCAGTTAGCTTCCAAATGCTCCTAATACTTTTCTTACACTACTATAATCACAATCCGCACAGTAATGCTTAAAATACTGCAGTATCTTTAGTGATGTTGCTGTTTATAGTATTTTATATTTATAGAACAGGAAAAAAACCCCAAAGACTACAATAACACCATCAGCACATTTTCAGAAACCTCAAAGCTGGGTTTCGATTACAACCCGAAACTCCTAAGTATAAGTTTCAACTTTAATCAGCCCCTTGGAAAAGAATACATATCACTTACGGGGAGCGCCTTCTGCCATTTCAATGGCTGTAATGCCACATGACCAGAGATCACTCTGCAAAGAAAAAGACTATATGTTAGTAAGTATATTTGCCCATTTAGATAATAAGGTAATGTTATCTGCTGACACACTGCAGGTAACAGGCTAAAACCAGCTACTAAGTTTCTTTAAGTAATAACACTTAAACGGCTTTAATCCTTTAACCCCACCAAAAGTTGCTAAATGTTGTATCAGATATCATTCATGCCTGAGCATGCATAGACAGACAGACAGACAAAATAATGCACACAACATTTTTAATATATACATAACAGTAAGGTATTTGAAGCATAACAGCAGGTCATATTCACCGAAAATGTAGATTTCCTGGGGAAAAAATAGTAGGGGGAATTTTAAAGCAGTCCCATGGACAATTATTGTAAGAGATGCATTCTTCCATGCAATCTTCTGCTAATAGAGGAAACCCAAAAAATGAAAAGTACTAGGAAAAAGGGTAAACACTGGCCAGCATGTTTCAAACATCTATACCAGTGGTTGGCAACATTTTTGAACAGAGTAGATATGCTACCTTGACTTGTAAGAGGTTGGCACGCCATGGGGGTGCTGCAAGGGGCCCGATCCTTGTTTTGACAGCACAGCCCTGGCCCTGTCCACACCAAGGCATGTGCACATACCCATCCCTGGTCCAGACTGCAGAAATGCAAGTCCATACAGAATGCATCCTATGTTGAAAAATCTTTGTTTTAATAATGGAGTGTTACATTTCTGTATACGAGTTTCAAAACCAGCACTGTAGCCCACCACAGCTGCTTGGTGGCTCAAACCACCTGCTACCATTACTTAGTCCAATAACTGGTACATGATGTGGCAGCACAAATTCCTGCATGCCATTAGCTGACATGGGTCAGTGGCCATTAGCTCACGAGTGATAAGCAGCTTCTGTTCCTTAGGCATCTATAGACTAAGGAGGTTCTTGACTGCAGTCTCACATGGGCTGCATTTTAAGGTGAGGAGGAAAAAGGAGTGTCCCGGAATAGAAATCTGTTGACTGGCAACTATGCTAGAAGACGATTATATTCCCTGATGAATCGCAACTATTGATAATAACATTCTCTCCCACAACTGGCAAAGGGAAAAAAATGTAATTCCTAAAGAATCCTTGAGTGGGTAGAAATTCTATTAGTTTCTGACAAGGACTAGAGACGTGGAGAACAGGAACAGAACGCTTTATGAGAAAAGTATTGATGAGAATTCCCTGGTCATCATCCTTTGATTATAGGAACACTTGCTGGAATGGATAACTATGCTCAATCACTAGGTAACAAGCAAGAGAACATCTAGTCAAATGCATTTTCAGGCCCAGAATATTTCCACTCTGGCACCCATTTCTCTTGGTTCAACTCATTAGTTGCCACCAAATTGTTTCCAAGCTATCTTGAAAAACTATCAAAAGTAAAGTCTGCAGCAAATAGATCCTACCATATTTATTCACTTGAGACCCTTCCAAATTCAACAAGAGCAAAACAGACAGTAGTTTAAGATGGACACAAATATTCTACACCTACAGTGAATTCATTTTCACTTTATTCACTGGGGGGATTCTCCCATAAAACTACTCTGTATTAGATTAAATGTAATCTTAAAATAATCTTGACCCTTATTTCCTATCCATGCCCAACAAAATTGTAAATTACATCTTTAAAACAAGTAGACTGAAGTAAATATAAAAAAATTAGTCCAGAGAAAAGCTGAAAATATCAATCCAATTCACTACAGCTTCAGTATGTTTATGCATCCACAAGTAGATTATTCAGTTTAAGGAGGTGTTTTTGACTCAAATAAAATAAAGAGAGCTGCAAATTTTGTATTTTATTCTCTTTCTTATGCCACCATGAAAACAAGGTAAAAGGCACCTTGAGGTTTTATTAAAGGAATGTTTTTATTAAAGGGATATAGTTGCAGGAAACACAGAAAACCAAAAATTGGAGGTGCACGTCAAAACAATTTTAGAGGTTACAATGGAGGTGTGTAGAGATGAGGGAAAGTTTAACTGATAGATTCATTCTTCTTAACGACTATGTCATCTCATACTAGGACCAGACATGCATTAACCAGTTCCATTTATGTTTCCACTTAACCCTTTTACTCAGACAAGAGTACCCCTTTCACATGGTGGCTTTACTTGGTGCAAACCTTAAAATTCAATTATTATAGTAATTCATGACAATGTAACACTTTTCCAAAATTCCTCTTTACTCTTATTTTCAGCATCTCAACACAATGAGACCGTGGGCAGAATTTCTAGGAGCTATTGCAATACTTGTACTAATTTTTTACTAATATTTAAAGATAATAAACTGGTAATGATTTATACACAGTACTCTCATTAGAAAGATGTAGGTCTACAAGAAATTACTCTCACAAAAGATGACAGAAAACATAATAGCTGCCTTCACTCAAAGCCGTTAAAGACAGCAGATGTACTTTTTATTACTGCGTGAACAGGGCTCTCTTACTCTGTAATCATATGTAGCGTCAGGATTTTCATCACAGGCGATAACTTCTGGAGCCATCCAGTAAGGCGTTCCAATAAAAGTGTTTCTCCTGCCAACTGTCCTGTCCAGCTGAGCACTCACACCAAAATCCACTGTGGGTGTAAAAAGATGAAAAATAAAACAGAAATGAAAGAAAAAAAAAAAAAAATCCTTGTTCTTTGGACAAAATATAGTCAATACCACAACATAGTCAGGAGATCCAGCAATATACAATTTGCTCTTTAGCACCTTGCATTAGAGATCATCTTCCTGCACAGTCGTCCTACCAGTTAAGAGCGTGTGAGCGGGGCGGGGAGAGAGTGTGGCAACCAGGAGACATCACCTCCAGTTGCCAAGTTAAAAGATGGGCACAAAAATAGCAGCAGCCACCAGTTCTCTCCCAACCACTGTACCCCACTAAGTGCCCACTTGCAGTCACTGCATCCAGAATGCGGAACTACCCAGTTACATTTCTGATTACCATTTCAACAATATTGGTTTTGGTGACAAGGAAGAACAGCTGCCTCCACAAGTCATAGGTCAGCAGAACTGGCCCATACAGGGTAACCCTGTCTTCCACAGCCATTCATGTCATAGTAGTATTGTTAGCTGCTCTGCCCCTTGAGCTACAATATTCTCTGCTCAAAAATTAGGGACAGAAAGAAAAGAACTGATCATACAATTACTTCCCACTAATTCACATGGAGGAGGCATAGGCAGGAATAAGAGTTGAGTAAAATTTAAGAAATACCAACTCATCACCAGTCTATACAGTTTCTGCAGCAGTAAATTAAACTGTCAGAAAAACCTACTTATTAAATTGGCGCAGTCCCCACCTTCCTCCCCAGCACAAACCTGATAATACAGGTAAAACTGCTTTGCTCAATTTGAATTTAATGCAGATATAAGCACCTTTATTTAAAAAACTGGCATATAATCAGCATAGACACCAAAGGCACATTCACCCACATCCATTTTTGTAGTAATTACGTTTTGGCTTTCTTGCCATTTACATTGGGTAAATAAATCTTACAGAATTAAAAGGAAGCTATTGTGTCCCACTTGGAGACCCACATACAAGGTCCTCATTCCACCAGTCAAGACACCTTTCAGTTTCAGCTAAAGGGAAGATATAGTACAACACAAGGGATACAAATTGAACAGGAATGCTTCAGCCTGATTTAAAAGACATAAGGAACACCAGACTGGGTCAGACCACTGGTCTATCTATCCTGGTATCTTCTCTCCTATAGCAGCAGAGATAGAGTGCTAATGGAAGATTATTTAAACAGGGCCTATGCAGATTGATCCTACCCCTTTTATAGTTTACATCATCCAGAGACCTAGGAAGTCCTAATCTGTAGCCTGCAGCTCGACCTATAATGTTTAATAGCCATTGGTGGACCTCATCTGCATAAATTTGACCAATTCTGATTTCAACCCGGTTAAAAGTATCAGTCTTTATAATAATTTTGGGGCAACAAGTTCCTTTTGCGTGTTTTAAACAAATTATAAATTAACCAAAAAAAGCCAACAAGCTTATAATATAATAAATGCAGGATGATAAAGAGTGTATTAATTGGAAGAGGCAAAAATATGCTGGCATGAAAGCATACATTGCCTTGGAGCCTAGAGGCCAGACCAGGAATGACGACAGCTCTAAACAGGTATCCCAGCAGCTCCAACAGGCATCTGGGCCATATGCTGCAGGTTAGCTGCAAGTGCTATATGATGTCTGTCTCGAACCCAAGCAACAGATGCTTCTTTAATTATAGCCGGAAACAGACACCCACTGATTCTCGTTTTGCTGTTGGCTTCTGAATTCAAAATAAATGGAAGAGTCAGTGCTGGTGTCAAAGATGACCTGCTTAGCCATTCATGTCAGTAAGGGTACAAAGTAATCTATCCATTGATCCCAGTATTCCTAGAAAAAAGGGGAAATGCTGATAGCCTCCTCATTCATACTGCAGCAGTGACCCAATTTAATTCATATATATCTCTATAGATAAATAGCATTATATAATCAAATGCAATTGCATGCAACATTCTAAAGAAATAAAATGACTATGAGAAACATCAGGAAGTGGATATTCTTGCCTACTTACCCAGTTTCACCTCTGCATTTTCTGTCAACAATACATTCTGCCCTTTGATGTCCCGATGAATCACATGGTGGGCATGGAGATGCGCCAAGCCCTGAACAAAAAAAAGACACATCTAAGGTTAGCTCCTCTGCTTAGCAGCAGTCCCATAGAGTCCAAATTGACACAGACAGACAAAGTACTTGGTTAGTTACTCTTGAAGTTATTAAAAAAACCACACTATGATGCAGTGGTTTTTGGGATCCTGCTCATGGAATGCACGCACCCCATTGCACCGTACACTTCTACAACATGCCACCCACATAGATTTTGATAATTAAACAGGAGCTACCAGAGGTGGTGCACATACTGCAAACAAATAAAGCCCAACATCTGTGCTTTACAAATTATTTTTAGCTGTAGCTTTAAGAAACTAACTCCCATAAAGTTTCAAGACAATAAAACCGTAGTTGTGATGCGCATAGAGTCAACAGCAACTTAGCATGGGGAATGAACCAACCCACACTTACTTCCAATGCCAGTAGTCCTTAAGAGGAGAAAAATGTGAGATAAATTTATTTAGCGGGTGAAGGTGATACAAGCAGTAGACTAGAGAACCTGGGCAAAGTTGCAGTTCTGTTGTTTAGCTCCTGTATTTGGAGGATTGTTCTTTGCAAATTGAATACATATAAAAAGACAGCATTATATATTTTCCAAAGAAAACAAAACCTGCTGGCATACAGAGCTTTTGGTTGAGGCACCACCTGGATGCATGCCCCAAAGCATTAACGACGTGGAGGAAGGGATAAGGAAGACGTATGTTATATTTTACTATCTAATATAATTTGTGGAGCAAGAGGCAAATCTCTTAACAACTGACTTTATTTTGGTTTCTCTTCAGCAGTCAGTTTAGAAAATTCTCCTCTCTAGTGGCATCATCTTGCTTGCTCATGCTGACCTCAAAGATTTAATGGTGCGGGGAGGGAGCTCTTTTTTTAAAAAAAAAACAACAAACCAAACCTTAAGTTGCAGAAGATTAAAAGAGTAGTAATTGCTGTGGAGCAATTTTCTAACATGTTCTTCGTTAAGTGATCGTTAACTAATTTGACTATATAACAGTTTGGCTTTTTTAAGAATAGTTAATGAATGTGGCAAATAATACAGATGTCATGAGCTAGAGCAATGAATGTTTAATGTTCCCGAGACCATCCACTGACTGTTAAGACTAAGCATGGCCTTGTCCTCTGTGAAAACTAAGGCTTCTACTGTGGCTTGGCGTAACACACCTCGTACAGCCTCAGTCCCATACTGCATTAGCTGGAAAGGTAATCTTCAGTTCCCACCTCTGTATCCTTACTGGAAAGCATGTTTGGATTGGAAACAGGATAGGACTTGCTATTCAAATTCTGGACCACTGCCCTACCACTACACAGCACACAAGGATACATTTGATAAATTCTCTCCTAAATTTCCACTTGCACAAATCTTTTTCCCCCTCCAAAACAAAATCATCAAATCCAATCTTTTTTTTTTTTTTTTTTTGCAATGCCTCCTAACAATATGCCTCCTCACTTGTTTTCTCAAAACATTCAGGTTCTTGCTAGCAAACAATTCATCCCCTTAAAATTCTTTCACAAAAATGAGGTAGTATTTTTGCAACACTGTTTTAGATGTTAAATAAGGGATTCTACTCCAGAAATATGACTTCACACCTTACTTGAGGAGAATCTAAGATATGCAGGGTATGGTATGGTGCACTTCAGAAATAACTATTAGAAGCTTTATAACCGTCACAGAGTATTGAGACACGCAACTTGACTGATGTTAAAAAACAGTTATAAATGCAACTTGTAACAGAGCTGCCATTGGGCATTTTTGTCAATTGCATTCCTGCTTACTAGTGAGCAGCAACAAGAGTCCAAATGCAAACAGCTTTCGGCACTACTCTCTGGAGTTAGGGCAGTAAGCCAAGACTCCATGTCTTCCTCCCTCTTCTCAAAATTTACTGCTGTCACAATGCATGGAAGCAGAAGACAGAAGCCACATTAGACATAAGGTCCAATGATACGGTCCTTTACTTCAGGTTTTATTACTAGACCAGTCCCATTCACATACTGTTACAAATGATATGGGGTGAAAGATATTTTTCTTCATCCGATGATAGGAAGAATGCTGTACCAGTTTCAAATCAGCACAACGCTCCAAGTGCCAGATCAAGCAACACCACATTTACATCAATCGGAAATTACACATGAAAAAGTAACAAAGCTATGGGGGCAGCCATCTTTCTGAAAAGTAAGATTGTATCCCACCACAACATTTTTAGGGGCCTGACTGAGCACGACATACCATTTTTGTCCACCAGTTTCTGGAAGTATTGGTGTGCAAGCACTCCAAGTGGAATTTTCCAAAAAGTTCTCACCACTGGCCTAACCCTACTCCCATAGCTTCAATGTAAGCAGAGGAATGACGCTAGTGCTAAGCACTTTTTAAAAATCTCAGCCTTAACCTAATTTTGTTATATTAGTACGGAGAATTAGGGGTTCCAGAAGCATGCCTGTGTGCATTGAAGATATGAAAAACATATTCTCAAACTCTATGCTGGCCTCTTGTGACAGTTACCCACATTCTGCAAGGTTGACATTACTATTCTTCCACACAGCAAGCAGACGTTTGGGGCTTTTACCCCAAGAATCTTAGTGTAAGCAACCCTCTTCAGTTCCATCCATATTAGTACAGAAACTAAGGTCAACACGATGGATTACTGTCCTCACCCTGAGAATCTCTCTTGAGATGTATGCTATCCAGTCTTCTTTCAGAGTATTCCCTTTTGTGTTCTTCACAAGGTCTGTGATAGATCCTGCTCCGCAAAACTCCATAACAAGCTGAAAAACAAACAAGCCAATATTGAACATAATTTGCAGAAAACCCAGGGTTTAAGATGCAGCAAAGTTGGATATAATATTATTCTCATACAGAGACAAATGGTCAAATACCATGTCTTGGGCCGGAAAAGGGAGGTAAACACAGCTCTGATGCATGTCAGACATACAGAACGCATCCCATTAGTAGGGACCTACTCAATTTGTGGTTTCATGGAAACCACACTAAAAATAAATAAATTAAATTGTCGATTATGCAGATAATGCCCAAAATAACCAAAACAACTGCCCCCACAAACCTCAACCTTACTAACAATAAAATGGTGGTTCCCCATAGCCACTGTGGCCCGGCCTATGCAGAGGGGTTAAAATGATCACACCATCCCAAAGCTTCTTAATTTGCAACTCCCATTTCTTTACAAGGGTCAGAAACAACTGCTACCATTGCACATATATTTATATCTTAGCTTCTTAAATAGCTAGTCACTGTTAACTAAAAACACATTCGTGCATAATGATCAACACTAAAATATTTTAATTCTATAAGAACTAGCTTCTATTCACTGACAATCCCTTAGAAATTTCCAATATTTTTAGTTCAAAAGTTAAAAATAAATACATAAATAAATAACCCAAGGGATTCTAGAAAGATGCACTGATACATCGGTCCGATAGTGGACTGGCACCAACATAAACAAAGTTGGCTGTATCAGAAATCAGCCCAACGCGGCCAATAATTTGGCAGATAAATGCTCATGCGTGCGCGCAGCCACAGTACAGCGCAGACAGCGAGTACAGCCCAGCAGCTTGGAGAGCCGAGTCCAGCTGGTAAGTCCACGGTGGTGGAAGGGGAAGAGGGATGGAAGGAGTGTGGGAGGGCAAATCAACAACACCTATGGTGAGGGAGGGGCAGGCGCTATCCATTTGGAGTGGTGCAGACCGCAGGACGAAGCTACAGCTCATCCAGGGAATGAGTGCGCCCCCCGGATCTGCACAGGGTGCAGCTCTGGGCTAGAGCCAGGGCTGCCCCAGGCTCCTCTCAGCAGAGGCTGGGCTCGGGGCAGGTGGTGGCAGCACTGGGAGGAGGACTACGGGAGCAGGGGAGGGAGGAGGCTGCAGCCACTCCAAATTTCACCATAACCATCCCCCCAACCCCACCTCCCAGAGTTGCCACCACCTGCCCAGGGCAGCTCTGGCTCAACCCCCACCTCCACACACGCTGGGAAAAGCCAGGAGAAATTTGGGGTAGCTGCACTCTGCCTTGCCCCATCCTGCCCTGCACAGATCTGGGGGCACATGCCCCACCACCCTGTGCCCTCCCAAATCAGCAGGAGCTGCTGGACAAGCTGCAGGACAAACAGAGTGCAGCAGCAGAAGCCACCCCCCACCGAATGAGCTGTGGCTCCATCCCACACCTGTGCCACACCAGCTGGGCAGTGCCCAATCCCCAGCCTCAACCCCACTCCCTCCCTCATTGAGGGGAGCATTGATCTCATACTAGACTTACCAGCTGGACACAGCTCTCCAAGCTGCCGGACTGTGCTCCTCGCTGCCTGCGTGCTGCGTTGTGGCTGCGCACGCGCGCACACAAGCATTTATCAGCCACGTCAGGCTAATTTCCAGTATAAGTCAATTTTCTTTATATCAGTGCAGATCCGATATCAGACTGATGTATTGGTGCACTTCTACTCCTATACTCTACAGAGTTTTACTTAAATTATGTGTTCACAAATTATGGTTAAGCATTTTTTGAGAGAATCTGTTCTACACCATGCACTGAGGGTGCGTCTACATAAGATGTTTACTGCCAACTGACTAATTAGCTCAGCAATAAATTTCTTGCATCTACCTGTGCAGGACCTTTTGGCTAGACTAAACTAATAAACCCCACAACAGGACAGTATTTGTAATACTTGCATTTACCCTGCTTCGAGTTTTTTACTCTGCAGCAGCACACATGTAGACACTGACACAGCTAGCTGGGACACAAAGAGGCTTCAGTGTCGGGGCTGCCTGCCACCTAGCCCCATGCTGGAGCACCATCATGACCCAGCCAGCTCCGCCACAGCACATTGAGTCGGATCAGAACAGCCTCAGCCTAGGAAGATTGACCCCCCAGGCTCCCTGCCAGTCAAGGTTGCTCCAACTGGCCCAAAGTGCTGAAGTCTCAGGCACATGTGTATATGTGGTGTCCAGGAGCAATAAACTCCATAGCAATAAGCACCAGAGTTTATTGCTCTGTATTAATATACAAGTGTAGACATATCCAGAGTGTCTTTAAAATGCTTAACAGTTATCAGCGTCATTAAAATGTTAGTGTTGGGTAACCCCGAATCTTAAAAAAAAAAAAACTTTACAAAGTACATTATTATCTACCTGAGGAAAAAGAAAGTGATTTAAATAAGTCAAATGCTAATAGCAAATCTTAGACCAATTTTTCTCTAAAGGATGCACCAGTAAGATTCATCTAATCGATCCTGCCATGAAATATCAAACTCCATTACTTTGTATTACCTAACATGATCTTTTTGCCATCTTCAAATAATAAGCAAAGGGGAAAAGGCCTATGAGCATACTTGAGAAACATCTGCTTACCCATAACTGATCATCATGCCCTGGAGGACTTTTTTTAATGAAAGCACCATAATAGGTTGCAATATTTCTATGATGAGAGTACTTCTTTAGCATATTTATCTCCAGCTTGATTTCTTCTTCTTCATCCTTTGAAACAAAACAAAAAACATGCATTTTATATGACGTGCATTTTTTTAATCACCTCCACACTCACATGAATGGTTAGATAAAAAGGAAGAAAATTATACTAGCAGCATGCTCAATGAACACAGTTTGGCTTAGTGCTATGGGATGTCAGGGTTTGTTATGGGAAAAAAAAAAAAATACCTGAAACAGGATTTTTCCCCCCAGAACTTCAGTAATTGTAACACCATTAAAAAACTGAAAATACATGCAATTGATAAGAATTCCACAAAATTCCTATAGTTTAAATGACACATTGATAATTACATGGGAATTTCTCTGTAGCTGGAAAAAAAAAATTCTGAAAGACCAGAAAGATCCATTTTTCAGCCTGGTTATTATAGTCATGGCACAGACAGTTTCTAATAAACGTTCTATTTAATCCACAGAATTTAGAATGGATCAATTATCAGCAGTGAAAAAAACCTGAGTTTTTTGGGGTGGGGTTTTTTGCAGGGAGAGGGGGTTGGGACCGACTATAACATTTGACCAATTCTATTTAAATCCCATGCAAACCACTCAGTGGCATGGGTTTTTTACCATTAAAGCATGTTCTCCTTCAGGACTGAGTCTTTCCAGGAAATGGGTTACACAGAAGCCCATCTTGTGCCAAAAGCAGCAGACAAACTACTTCTGCTTCAGGAAGACAACTTGGGAGCTCCGGAAGTCCCTTTACTCATCTAAATGAGCCATTTGCCCTGCATCCCAGAGGTCATTCCTTCTCCACATGGTTGTACACAGGAAGAGCAAGTGCATCAGGAAGAGCATGGCTAGGAGTCCAACATGTAAACAGGATACCATACACAAAGACAGAGGAAAGGTTTCTTTTTTCCTCCCTTAGTAAAATGCTCCTGTATAGCACCAACTCAGGCTGAAGACGGCACATTTTCCAAAGGAAGAAGTTTTTTGCAACAGTTAATGGTAGACATGATACCAGAAACAGCTGAAACTTATGCTGTTTGTTTTGAAGGAGGTTAAGTACCAGGAGCTGCTGATGCCAGAGGGTTTGGGTGGCTTGCAAATGAGAGGCAGAACACATGCCTGAAGGCAGCATGGCTGTCTACAGAGGGAATGATATGGAAGAGGATATACTGCGATTGCTGACTGTGCTTACTGGTACAAGCAGAAGTCCAATAGTTTGTGTTTCCATTCAGTCCAGTAGACTTGAGGAGCAAAGCTTGTGAGGTATTACACTGATAGAGACAGCAAACAACTGGCTATAGCAGCAAGTCACACACAGACAGCACACAATCAGATTGTCCACGCAGCTGTGTCAATGCACCATACCCTGTGACTTGCTATAGCAACTGTGCTATTTCAGACCTGAACCTTTCCCCAAACCAAGACCACAAGTCGTGCTCTATCACTACAAACTGTCAATTTAATTTCCAACGGACATTTGCCCATAACACAAAAGACAGGGCATGCATAACGTTTCATGTGTGCTTTCAATCAAGTTTGAACTCTCACTGAAAGAGAATAGCTCTACCGCTCTTAATGTCACTAGGTCTTTATGGATGACACCTTCTCCATTTAATGAGCCCCAGTGAAATTAAACAGCTAACAGACCTGAGGATTGCAGACATTCCAGCAAAGACAGGCAAGTAAAAATGTGGTAACCCCCCCATTACTAAAGCAGATCAGGGACTCTGGGGAAATAAAGGGGGGGGGTAATCAAAACCAAAGCTATTTGTGAAAATGGGTTGGTTTTGATTCACTATACTGATTCAGTAAGTATTTTTTCACATGTCAAGTATGTTCCACTTCAACATATTTAAATGAAAATTTTCAATTTTCAGTTCAAAATAACTGTGTTGAAATGTTGTTTTTAAACCAAAGAAATTGAATGAGAAACACTGATATAAAAAACACACTTTCAATCAACTCATGTTTTTTCATGATTTGTTTGTTCACATAAAGTATCTTTTCAACCCATTTTGAGACCTGATATTTTTTAAAAGACCTTGCTGCAGAACGGGAAGAACATTCCCTACCTGGCTCTTCCCATAAGTATATGCTTTGCTGAACAATCGGGTTGTAAGATAGCTCCCAATTCCTGCATGAGAGAGACCTGGAATTGGATGCTGTATGTTCAGATTAAGGTGCTTTTTAAACAAGGTTGTGCAGAAGAACCTCACATCCTGCTGCATACACTATTATTCCTTGCACAGTTGCTTCTATTAGGTCCTCAATTTGCTGAGGCCTCTCATCACAAAGACAAAGGGTAAATTTAAAATGATTGAGGAGAGAGACTGTCACTCACAGGAAAGGATACAAAGCTACATCCTTTTTTCTTGGAAGACAGAGGCAGCTGGTTAGCCCCTCTTAGTGATTTTATGCAGCTGGCATCAATTACCACTTAGCCCATTATCAGTGGATACAAACTCCCTTAGAAACATTCTTTGTCTCTGTCTGTGACAGTACAGTTTTTCACTTGTACATTCACTGTCTGTTTGTGACAGAATGTCTGATTACTAGTAATTTTTGCAGTAAGCTATATTTTTGTAAGAGCCACATGATTAAATCAAGTTTCAGTTAGAGCAGAGTCCTCTCCAATTTCCATTTACTTAGCTATAGATTGCTATAGCATTTTAGGGACAAACAGAACTGCTAGGAGTTTTTAATATTAAAAAAGATTAACAAGAGATACTACCTGTCGATTTCTAGCCCACACTACAACTATGAATAAATCTATCATCACGGTAAAAATGTGGGCAGCAAGATAGGCCTTATGAGGAACGTCTGAGGGACCTGAACCTGTTCAGCCTCTGTAAACGGAGGCTGAGGGGGGACCTGGTGGCAGCCTATAAACTGCTGAGGGGCGATCAGCAGGAAATAGGGCAGGCTCTTTTTTCCCAGGCACCACCAG
>JAGPOW010003316.1:85726755-85827491 GCA_030014935.1 Caiman crocodilus | reverse complement strand
TCTTGAAGACCCCCAGGGTAGGGGAGAACACCACCTCCCTTGGGAGCCCATTCCAGACCTTGGCCACTCTAACTGTGAAGAAGTTCTTCCTAATGTCCAATCTAAATCTGCTTGCTGCTAGCTTGTGGCCATTATTTCTTGTAACACCCAGGGGCACCTTGGTGAGTAAAACCTCACCAGTTCCCTTCTGTGCCCCCATGATGAACTTATAGGCAGCCACAAGGTCGCCTCTCAACCTTCTCTTGCAGAGGCTGACAAGGTCCAGGTTCTCTAGTCTCTCCTCCTAGGGCTTGGTCTGCAAGCCCTTAACCATATGGAGTGGCCCTTCTCTGGACTCTATTCATCATGCATCTGCTGATGCACGATAAAGTGCCATTAGCTTTTCTGATGGCTTCGTCACACTGACGACTCATGTTCATCTTGGAGTCCTAGTGGAAGTCCTTTCCACTTCTGTGCCACCCAGCAGGTCATTTCCTAGGCAGTAGGTGTGCTGGACATTTTTCCTCCCTAGGTGCAGCACTTTGCATCTCTCCCTGTTGAACTGCATTCTGTTGTTTTCTGCCCACTTGTCCAACCTGTCCAGGTCTGCTTGCAGCTGTTCCTTGCCCTCCGGTGCATCCACTTCTCCCCATAGCTTTGTGTCATCCACAAACTTGGACAGATTCCACTTCATTCTCTCGTCCAAGTCGCTGATGAAGACATTAAAGAGTAGTACCTGTAATGTTAGGTACTAACTTAATGCACCATAATCTGCACTACTGTGCATTAGCTCAAACAAATAAATGGTTGTTTTGTGACATTAATGCACAGGAGACTAAATCTACTATGTATTCACATGGGTTTTGCCCACTGTGCTAAAGCACAGTACAATCAGTTTACTGCACTCAAAGCATCTCATGTAGACATAACTTATAGAGCTTTATGCTTATGAGACAACTTAAGTCAGACTTGTCCAACATGTGGCCCTCCAAGCCGTTTTCTGTGGCCTACGGTGCTGCGACGGGAAACAAAAGTAAACACTGTTTACTTTCATTCCTACCCCTTGTCCCTCCTCCAGCCCCTCGGCAGCTTCCTAATGGGTACTGAAGGCCTGGGAATGGGACAAGGTTCCCACACACACCACATCAGCTTGACATTGCCAACACAGTGTGTGTGGGAAGAGGAGTAGCCATGTGCTGCTCGGGACAGGATGAACCTGGACAGAGCAGCAGGTGCTCACCTACACTTTCCCCCTACCTGCACTGGTCAGTCCCGAGCGGCACACGGCTCCCCCGCCACCTCTGCTGGCTGGTGGGACGAACCCGCATCTGGGCCAGCACGCAGCTGAAACCAGATTCCCACATGCTGCTGGGGCGGGAGGAGCCCACCCGGGTCAGCATTGGCCAGCAGAAGCAGTGGCGAAGCCATGTGCCACTGGGACCAGTTGGACCAGTGCAGGCAGGAGGAAAATGCAGCTGAACCCCTGCCACTCTGGCCCGGCTCGTCCTGTTTTGAGCAGCACACAGCTCCGCCGCCGCTTCTGCTGGCCAGTGCAGACCCGGGTGGGCTCCTCCCGTTCCCAGCAGCTTGTGGGAAGCTGGCTTCAGCCGCATGCTGCTCCAGATGGGATGGACCCAGCCGGGTCAGCACCGGCCAGGAAAAGCGGCATGCAGCTGAAGCTGGCTTCCCACACGCTACTGGGAACAGGAGGAGCCCGGCCAGGTTGGCACCAGCAGAAGCGGAGGTAGAGCCACGTGCCACTCGGGACTGGATGAGCCTGGCCAGGGCAGCAAGTGATCAGCTGCATTTTCCCCCTGCCTGCACTGGTCAGTCCCAAACAGTACGTAGCTCCACTGCCACTTCTGCTGGCTGGTGCCGACCCGCCTGGGCTCCTGACATCCCCAGTAGCACATGGAAAGCCAGCTTCAGCTGCATGCTGCTCTGGATGGGACAGACCTGCCTGGGTCAGCACCGGCCAACAGAAGCAGCGGCGGAGCCGTGTGCCGCTTGGGACAGATCAGCACAGGTACGGGGAAGGTGCAGCTGAGCCCCTGCTGCTCCAGCTCAGGGATCATCCTGAGGTTCATTTCATTTTTGTAAAATGTTTGGAGAGCCCCACACAGATGCACTGCATAGAAATGCAAAATATATTTTGACTTATTTGGCTGGCACCTTGGGCTGACATTTTCAAAGCGGAGTCAAAAGGCCAACTTCCACTGAAATGAATGGGATTTAGAGGTCTCCAAATCTTTCATGACAACTTTGTAACATGCCTATCTACCCATTTTTGCAAATCTCAGCCATAGCTTGGAAGCTCAGCCAAAGAACATAAGAGCTTCTGAACATAAGAGCATAAAAAGTGCCATGTTTGGTCAGCCCCATGGTCCGTCTAGCTCAGTATCCTGTTCCAAACAGTGGCAGAGGTGGATGCTATAGAGTAAGAGCTTTGAACTGGTTATTTAGACCCATTTTATTGTCACTTCCTGCAACTTAATCGGTGTCAAAGGTCATGTGACATCACTTCGATGCAATACCACTTCCTGTGAGGTCTCTCAATATGGCTCACTGGCCCACTGTGTGATAAAAAGTTCATGATCTGGCCCCACATTCAAAAAGGTTGGACACCCCAGCCAGGAGGTGACTACAGTCTCTGCCTTTTTCTTTTCCTTTTTTTTTTTTTTTTGGGGGGGGGGTGGGCGTTTTTTTTTTTGGGGGGGGGGTGGGCGGAAGGGAGCGGGTAGGAGGGATGAGACATCCCGGTCCAATTTTAGCCATTGTCTCTTTTATCCAGGTAACTGACTACTTTCTCCTTTATGTTCTCTTGCACAAAATAATAAATAATAATAACAATAACAATAATAATAATAATAATTGCTACTGCAACAACAGAATCTCTTGGAAAGAATCACCTAAAGCATTCACATTTCAATTTCTTTCATATAAAAAGATGGAGATGAGGATCACAGAAAGGATGATGTGCTAAAAAGATATCAGCCCATCTTCTTTCATTTACGCTTACGCCTCTCAGCAGTTTGTTCCTATAAATCTGCTACAATAGAACAAGTGAAGAGGATCTGCATTAAGGCTTCAAGCATAAATGTGATGGGGGGGGGGAAGGAGAGGGAGAAGGAAGGAACCCCCCTAAACAAGAAAAAGCTATACCTGAAAACTCACTTTTCTGACAAAGGCCTAACACAAGGCGACAAAACAACCTGGAAGCAAGATACAAGGCAGAATAGCCAGATCTAGGAACTACAGAATTAAATAAAGTAGCCTTATATTTTCTAAATTTCAGATGTGTTATTTTACTTTATTTCATTTTATTTATAAAGAAACTTTTTTCAGGCTAGCTAAGAACTTTCCATTGACACTGAAGGATAAAAGACCTCCACATCTTCATTTTTTCTTATTTATACATCCATATTTTTAAATCTCTTTCCTTTTTAAAGGATTTTTATAATTGAATAAAAATGTTTCACACTTCCATGATACAATAGCACTGAGAAGACCAGAACAGATTAGAAGCTGTCTTTCATCGTATGCATTTCACAAATGTAAAGATCTCTCCTGTGCCTCAAACTGGTTACCACCTCAAATAATAAACTGGTTTAGTGGTTGCAGCGCTAAAGGCATTTAGTAGTAGCTTGCCTTTTCTGTTAATATATGTACATACAAACCTGCCATAGGACAGAGGCCTGCAATTGTTGTCATAAAAGATCCAGAATTTGTGCTGGAGCACAACTAAAGCCTAAAACCAAGTGACGTCTTTTGAGAGAAAAAAAGCAAGAAAGGCAAGCTTCTTTGTGTGAACAAACTCCAAGAAAGAACAGAAGCACATGAAAATCAATAAGCTGAGAACAGATTCACTGGAGCTAAGATTTCTTCTCAAACTGCTTGCTCTCATAAAAAAGAGCCACATACATAACCCCAAAAGGTTAAGGACGCAGGAAAGAATACATCTTCTGGGATCAGCAGACCATTTTTAACTTTAGAGTCTGTTTGTACTTGGAAAAATCAGCTACTAAGAAAGAAGTACCATTATAGAATGATTTACAACCAAGTGACAAGACAATGATTATTGTGTCACTGGTATAATCATTAGACCTAATCAGTCATTCAAGCTGTAATTTGCCATCAGACAATCATATCATTTGATTCATGGCTGACATTTTCTTCAGCATATATTTCATGCTGACCCTGATGAAGGAGAGAGAAGAATCTCAGTCTATGATAATAAATGTGACCATCTACAAAGTGCCATTAGGGATGGCAGCGTGTTGCAAGTTTAGCTTTGTGTTTATGCCAATCCCTTCAGCATGACTGATGAGAAAAAACAGTGCCAAAGAGGCTTTTACCCCATGCTAGATGAAGAACGGCTGTTAAGGTAGATATGTTTGCATGTACATGTGTGTATGTACACGCTTGTAAGTCAGCAGCATGTAAAACTGGTTGCTGAGGTGTTGGTTTGATTTGGAAGTTGTATGCCAATTTATGCACACTGTTTAAAAGAGCTCTCTGAAAGCTGTGTACTTTCGTGTACAACTCAGTGTATTTGGCATTACTCCATTATGTACAAAATCATTTCATACAGCTGCCAGCAGAAAGGAACTATATTCTTGGACCAGATGTTTTTGGTGTCAGTGCTGCCAAGCACGCATGGAAACCTCACAGCTGAGCTGCGCAGGGAGAGTGAATTAACAATGAACAGTCACAAGATGCTAGTGTCCATCTATCAGACATGACGTCATAGCCCCTTTAGAGGCAAGAGAGCTGCTGACATTCAGCTAGTTATTGTACCAGGTTGAGAACAATACTCCCTTCCCCCAGCTGTAACGATAAATAAGGGCAACAAATGCTTCTAGATATAGTGCATCACTGCTGCTTTAGACCTCCGCTGAACAGCTGACAAAGATTAAATATTTAGCAAATAAGACTGAAAAAAGATCAGATGAAAGCACCAAGTTTGTCATCATTATTACTGGACCCTGAAGAAGCTTGCATTCATTAAACAGCATGCCAACTAAGAAAGAAAGGCTCAAGTTTAAAACCCTATGCTTCCATAACAAGTTGCTAACCTGAGCTGGTGTTTGGATGGACAGTGAAGACAGCGATAAGAGGGAGTGGGAGAGGGGGGAGTTTCTGGGGTGAAAGCATAAGTCTGGGGTATATAGATAATCTGGTTACATGAGTCTTGCAGGATCCTAGGCAAGTCTCAATTCCTCTGCCCCATTTCTATAAAACAAAGACAGTGTTCCCAGCTTTTGTCCTGAGCACGTGATCCGGAGTCTCTAATGTTCATACAGGCTTAAGAGAGGTACTGTGCAACAAGAACAATGAAATGGGAAGAAAGGGGGGTAAGCAACATAATTTCAGTTTGCAGGCTGTTCTATATAGTGCGCAAGAAAGTGACCCCAACAAAAAGAGACTGCTTCTATACAATAAAGTGAAAGCTACTTGCTTTCTTCCCACAGCAGAGAAACTCTATTTACTTTTCCTCGTGGGTTTACAGTAGGATAAGTAAAAAAAGACGACCAGACAATCCTATGCTTCAAACACAAAAATCCTGATGGAGAAATGCAGGAAGTTTGAGCCATGCAATGATTTTGGAGTGTTCAGGTGCTACATCTAAAAAGAGGAACAAAAAAACTTGAGTCTAGCAGATTATTTCAGCCTCCCTTCCCTTCCTCTAAGAAGGATAGTTCAGGCTCAGGTGAGCCCATGAAAAGGGTTGTTAAACATTATGTTCAAAGAGAAAAATATTGTCCTAGACAGGGAATGTCAGACTATGATCATTTATAGCTCCACTGCCTCCTGCTCCCATTCTGAATGAAAACATATGGACATATTTGCGCAGTCACTTCCCAGGCAGATTGTTTTATGCTTTCAATCCCAGTACTGTTGTTTTTCAAATAAAGTCACAAGATAACTCTCCTTCTCATTTTCCAGTTAAAATCAACACTAAGCATCCCGACTGTAAAATAAATGCACGCATCATGCATTTTATTGAAATCGTCCTAGATAGAAATAATCTGATCTCACTTGGAAAGAAGACCATTTCAGTTTCCTAGTCTCCAGTAGCTATGGTATCTTCTGCACCAATTACAGCTCCAGCCTGTTTTGCCTAAGCCAATCAGCAACCATCTGCATAATCGCTGCAGTTAAATCTAACGTCTGGGTATGGCTTCATTTAAGGACAATTCAAAAGTTGCATGTTAAAAAAAGAACAGCTCTTCTTGTCTGCAGAAACAGCCTCTTTCTCAAACCATTTACAAAAAGCAATGCTATCACCACAGGGTCTCATGGGAAGATGATTCATAAGCAGGAAAAGCATTGTAACTCTACCCTCAGCCTATTCAACCTAACGGCTATTACAACTTTTACTCTTCTGGCCCATTATATGACAAAGTGGCAGAATGAAAGACCTTTAAATCATTCTGATAAGAAACAGAGTGGACCCGATTCCTTCTTGCTTGTACTGGTTAACAGCTGAAATGGACTGAAATGGAGTTCTCTGGTTATATATGTAACTAGAAGGAAAAAGCAAAGTCTGGGTGTTTTAACAAAGTCCAAATTCACAATTCCATCAAGAATGCATGCTTTGCAGAGTGGGATTCATGGGAGGAGAATAATAGTTTTAAAACTAACTGTGGCATGATGGGATGTACTAGAGCAAGCGTGCCAACCCAACACAAGGGCTAAGAGTCTGGCAGTTGGTTTGGAAAACTTGCCAAGCTGCATGCCAGATGCAGAGGGCCCTAGAAGTTTTGCATCAATCCCACACAAAGGAACTTGGTCTCTTTTAGCCAAAGAGAGGGTAAGTGAAAGTCCATGCTTGCTGATGGTCAACTTCTGTTCTACCTACCACACCCAAACAACATGGACCTTTTGTTGTAACATCATTCCAGAGTGCATTTCTAGAAGTCTCTAAAACCAGAGGGAAATCCGATGTTGCAGACTTGTTTTCTGGAAAGTTCTCAGTTCAGTTTACGTGCATTTGCCTACCTGTTACAAAATACCAAGCTGACAGAAAGAGCCAATGTCTTTGCTTCTGCTGCAGGGGGTGGGAGGGGTGTTAGGGTTAACAAATTGCCAAAGGTACCCATAGACTTAGTTCATTCAGAATCAATGCAGTTTACCTTTTTTAAAAACTGCTGCAAAGTTTGGCATAGGCATTCTATAAATATACTTTTAAACAGCACTTTTGTACCTATGTATAGATAGCACAAACTACGCATACCATTAGTCCAAAGCCAAAAGGTTCGCGATTTACCATATAGTTCATTGCGCTGAGCTCCAGCAGAGTCAGCAGCATGTCAAGCTATAGTGGCCCCACAGCTCAGCACTGCTCAGCATGCATGTGTACTCCAAATATTCCACCCCCACAAAGGATCTATTTGCCAATTAGCCCTTCACTCATAACTGATACCAGGTGTGTCATGAGTCCTGAAATCCTCCAAAAGTGTATTTGCAGGAGGTACAGGGCAACCTGGTCCAGCTTCACCTTACGTAATTAGTGTGGCTCTGCCCTCCATGTGACATGCTGAGACGGGTCAGAAGAGGGATTCTGGATTAGGGCTCCACTTAGTGATGTTTGCCAGACATCTAAGGCTAGTGAAGAAACAAGAATCACTGGAAATGGAAAAAGAAAGGTGCGGCTCAGCTATGGGAATGAAAACAAGTTTATGTAGTCACTGTGGTGGCTCACCGTGACTTTAAAAAGAGCTAGCACTGCAGGGAACTGTGTGCAATGGGCACTACCATACATCTTATTTAGATGGGCTACACTAACCTATCCTTGTGGTAGATTCCTGTCAGGGGAAATACCATGACCACCAAGGTGGTTTTCCTACTAGCTGGGAAAGACCTCTTTCCTGGCAGGGGACAGTACCCTGACCAAGGTAATGCACAGTCAGCCTTCCACTTTCATTTCCAGTGGGAAGATCTGGGTTATACACCAACTTTATGGAAATGAAAGAATCCTCCCTATCTTGCTCCTGTGGCCATACGGCTGAGGGCAAGCAAAACATGGGGGCATCTGAATCTCAAGGTTAGGCCTGCACGTAGGATACCTGCCAAAAGATTTGGAAGCACCTGAAGCCCCGTGTGGGAGAGGAGATTGTTTGTTGGCAGTAGGGCCACATAGGGTTCTTGAATGAGTCACGGATTTGATTTGGCTGATTTGACCTGGAACACGAAAAAAAAATTAAGGAAAAAAGTAGATTCCTGTCAGTATGTTTTACCAGTGTGGGCCATGTGTTATAAACTCATCTCAGCATTGGCTGTACTTAATCAACTTTATAATTGGTTTCCATGAATCGAGCACAAGTTGCTTTTGTCTATCACTAAACTGCTGTCAATGTATTTAATGAGGTTTCCCTGTATGCAAATATAGTATGAGGGGATCTCCCCTCATCCTCCCTGCTTCTTGACTGGCAAAGGAAAAGCCTCATGTTAAATTCAAGTAAATACAGGATATTTACATTTTGGCGCCTTGAGTTTAGAAAAGATTGAGAACCACTGGTCTACCCTTTGCCCAAGGTAGTCATTTCTGGCTGTCACCTCTGAGCAATCTAGATGTTTCTGACAAGCTATTCTGATCAGCAGCAAAAGAGTTAAATCATCTTTAAATTGTAGCTCTTGCACGCTTTATTGTTAACAAGCCACAGACATAAATGGAGGAAGTTCAGAACTCTCTCTGGACTAAATGTTGAGCCTCCTACGCAAAACACAAATAATAACTATAATGTATGCTATATATACACAAATGTGGTGTGGGATAAAAAGGAACGAGATATAACAGGCAATACGTTAAAATCTCCCCCTAAATTTTAAATTAACACCTCACCACATATAACAAAACTCAAAAGCCAAATGTTGAGTTAAGCCAGCCTTATAAGCCTCCAAACATCTGAATTCCTCCTAACAATATACAGTAATACAATACAAAAACTTCAGTTCTGACCTCAAAAGCATGAGCATACATGCCTGTATGACATCTGTGCACTGTATGATGCAGGTTTTTCCCTGTATGGGAATGGGAGATTCAAAATCAAATCAGTCACTGCCTACAAATTAGCCTTGGTTGCCTCATATCTGAAGGGAAAGCCTCACCCTATGTTACATTATTAATTAAGAAGTTAAGAAGCTTAAAAGGCAACGTAAAGAATGAAATGGAAAAACTCTCTGCAAAGAAAGTAAATGAACAAACTAACACTACAACCAGTAAAAGTGCCAATGAGCAAACCTCAGCAATTAATGCTATGTTGGACCTGGTTCAGAGAGGTGTACTACAGCTTGGAAATAGTACCTGGTTCATTAGGGCCATGCTGTGGACAAGCACAATTCTAATGCCGGAGGTCCCTGGTGTTGGCTAAGGAGACAGTAGTTACATAGGCGCTAAACAATGATGACTAAGCAGGTAAGTAGCTGCTTCAGATTCAACGAGATGCCATACAAAATTTTACCAGGGACTGGCCCAAAGTTGGATTAACTGTCAAAGTACTCCAAGTGTTGTAACCAACAAAACTAGGCTTTCCAGTAAAATTATTAACATTCTGCACTACAATAACGTTCTCATTAATGCTACAAAACATAATACCTTAATCTATAATTAGATGAAGTCTAGCCTTCACATCCATCTTCATCACTCTTGAACTAGGCAAGATTGCTAATTGCCAGGTAGACTCTCTGGAGTTCCCATTACAACAGCCCAGTATTTTTCTTTACAGAAAAAGCCGATGCAGATAGCATAATCCATATTTTTTGCATACTAGTTACATATACATTCTCACTCTTCCTTTCAGAATGAGACTATCACTTGCAACTCTTGAGACAGATAATGTTACATAGGGAGAACTTTTCTACAAAAACATGCAATACCAAAACCCCAAATCCACTTTTTAAAACCTTCTGCTTCAATGACATGTTTACTCAAATAGAATTTTGCCTATTAAATAAATGAATGCACCTTTAATCAAGGAAGCAGTAATCTTTAAATGCATCACACACAATGACAGGAGGCATTGTTTGCTACCATGACCTACTAACCATGATACAAGGCCTTTTTCATATCTCCATACCATTGTACAACTGCTGCCAAAGACATTCTTGATTTAAGGAAAAAAATCCCATCTAAATCTGTATGAAAAAAAGAATGCCATTCCCAGTGAATTAACAAAATTCAAAGGAATACTACAGGCGTTAGAGCAAAGTTACAGTTGGGCTCCATCTGCTTTTGTTTTTGGAACATACTTACAGACAACAGCAGATGCCTTGCATAAGCCTACCTTCTTCCAGGAGTTCTGAAAGGAATAGGTTTGTTTTTCACTCCCTAAAACACTTTTTTTTTTTCTTACGTATGTATCATTTTATTTACATTCCAGATTAGCAAAACTCTCGAATCTGTAAATATGGGGCGCAATACATAAACATGGCTTTTTCAGAGCCAGTCTCCTGGCTTATATGCCAGGCTCATGGTCAATTTACCAAGCACATATTCCCCCCCATAATTTTGCGGGTTAGTTCCATTATAGATCTGAAACCAGTTATCCCATGAATCCGTGCGTCTCATTTCCCTGCACACTTGAATTCAAAGTCACAAAATGCTATGGCAATGGGCCAATGTAAAAACTGAAGTAATTTCTGAGCCAAGATACCAGTCTAAAAATAGTATGCTGAACATGTGGAAAGAGTGGGAGGGTAGGGGAATCCCAGCTCTAGATTCTTGCCTAGCTCTTTGTTCCTGGGTTTCCAGGTGCTGAATATTGCAAAAACTATCCCTGCTTAGCATCTATCAGAGACAAAACACTCATCTTGTATGGGTTTCTCCTTCACTAGCCCTGAAAGGAAATCACAGCCAGATCTCCTTTCAGATATGAGAGGTACTCTAAGGCGGGTCCTGAAGAAAGAATAATATGGAAAGAAATGGAAGAATCCTCCTTTTATGGACTCACCACTGCTGTTATAGAGTACGTCTCAGTATTTAAAAATTGAAAAAAAAACATCAATTTATTTGCTTCCCTTTTCTCTGTAGAACAGAAATGCCTCTATTTCATACAGCTTTCACCTGTTTGCTTGTTTATATTTGTATGCGAAAGAATTTATAATTAAATAGTTTACAATTTTTGTCTTTTTTTTTTTTTTTTTTTTTAAACTAAAAGGTGAAAATGACAGCACTCAAATAATTTGTATTGCCAATGAAGGATTGGCTATACAGCTCTTAGAAAAAGGGTAAACAGCTTTTATCAAAAAGACAACTTCTTTCTTTCTTCCTTCCTCCCACCCCATTAATTTAACTGGACCTAGGGACAAAAGGACAATTCTAGCCTGGGGACAGGCTTCATACCCTCAGACACCTGAACTAAACAAAGTATCACTATACAACTCTCAATACAACTCCAAAGGATTTTATAATTTAATAAAGGGCTTTTATTTCATTCCAATATTTATGTTTCATTAATTAAAAATTGCAACAGCAGGTGACGTGAGGACAGGAACCTCACAGATCAAAAAAATCAAAATACTATACCTAGCTTACAGTTTAGAAATGAATTTGTTTCACAGTACATTCAGGGGCATGTACACACACAGAAAGGACAGAAATAGTTACAAGGTTAACATTTGCAAAGTCCAAATAAAACACTTATAAATAATGTTTTAGCATCACTATTTCCAATGTGGTGAATCACTACAGAATAATAGCCTGTAACGTTCATGGGGACACATTAGTGCACAGGGAAGCAAATAGCTCAACTGCCAAGGATTTTTCTCTCTCTCCTGCTTGTGGTACGTTTTTTCCAGTTACATTTCTTGTTAAAAAATATTCTAACCAAGTATTCTTGTTATTTGCTTCTAAATCCACATATCCAAGATGATTTCAGAAGCTAGTAATAGGTCATTTAAGTTACTAAATTAATTTACGCTGCTGAATTTATACTAAGATCTCTGCTCAGTTCCCACTGACAGAATTAAAAATGAGAACCAACCACTAAAATTCATTTCAGAAATAATGGACTGTAGTAGAAAATATGCATGCAGCAGTAGAGCACTGCAGAAACA
Source organism: Caiman crocodilus (assembly GCA_030014935.1). Taxonomy (NCBI): domain Eukaryota; kingdom Metazoa; phylum Chordata; order Crocodylia; family Alligatoridae; genus Caiman; species Caiman crocodilus. The sequence continues at coordinate 85,815,455 of JAGPOW010003316.1, read as the reverse complement.
CTTACCCTGTCAACTGACAAATGGAAAATTTGCTGCCTGGCTTTTTCACATCTGGGCCTGACCTCTAAACAGGGTATCAGAAATACTTGTATGCAACCCAGGGGGCTTTTTGCTTGGACACACCCCAGTATCCCTCATACTAGAGATACACAAAAAGCGGTGAGGTCTTACTTATAAACATACCAACCTTTAAGAGTAATCCCCACATGCAGTAGCTCTTTTTACAGAATCTACTCTCTTTGAGATATCCCCAAAAATGTGTCTTAGCCAGGGAAGATGGCATGCTTGGTGAAGCACTGCCCCCTCCCCCCCGACCCTCCAAATATCAAATTTTCCATTGTTAAAATTCTCCTCTCTCTCACCCTCCAAACACCCCATCCAGCACAAGACATTTTTAAGTTGCACTGCCAGTAAGGAAACGTTACGTCAGGAGTTAATAGAACAAAGGTGTCCTATCCCTAAATCCACACCCCTAAGGCTCTATTTTCAGCATTAGCATTAAGGGGAACTTCCTACGTAAGGATGCCACCACTAAGGACTAGACATAGAGGGTGTTTGCAGAGGTTAAACCAAAAAACCCCCAGTGCTTTACTTTAAATTCAGTACATTCCTATGCCAAGCACCGCGCATGCCCAGAAGAGGAAGCACGTTACTTCAGCCTGGTTCACCCAACATCTGCAAAGATTGGGCACTTTAGTGGGGCTTTTTTGGTACTTTTATCTAATAGCTGATTGAGTCAGCTTTACCTAAAAGCATCAAAAAGCCCCGCTGAAGCACCCAATCTTTAAAGATGCTGCAAAGCTAATATGAAGTAACACACTGCCTCTTCCAGGGGTGTTTTTGTCGTTTTTTTGAACATCTACAAACAGCTCAAATGAATAGTGACAAAGGACTAGTTTTTGCAACAGAGAATGGTGGTGACATCCAAGTAGATGTCTTCTGTAGTGGCTGATGTCTTCTCTATCCAACAGACAATAGAACAGAATGAGATTTAGTTTGGCCAAAATGCATGGCACTGATGAAGTATACCTTACTGTGTAGGATTTGGATAGTCTTTGGACTAAGCTGTTAGGTGAAAGGCAACAAAAAAACCCTTTCCCTACAGCAGTGGCTCCCACCCTTACACAGACTCAAGGCACTTCTCACAAAGGCCAACTTTCATTCATTTTTTGACTACATAAAAATACAGCAATTCTTCTGTTGCAAAATCAAAGGTCAGAGTATTTTTGACCCTGTGGACTTCTATTTGAAAATGCTCGATTTACCTTGTGAATCAAGTATAGGGTTAGTACATTTAAGTGTGCTATGCAACAGCACAACACAACAGCCTTCAACATCCCTCAAGACAGAGGTGGGCAAAATGCAGCCCAGGGGCCAGATGCGGCCTGCCAGGCCATTCTATCCAGCCCGCGAGGCCCTTAAAAAAAAAAAAAACTTAGAAAATTAATATTTATCCGTCCTGGGCTGTCTGTCATGCGGCCCTTGATGGCTTGCCAAAATTAAGTAAGCGGCCCTCTGCCCAAAATAATTGCTCAACCTTGCCTTAAGAGGATCTCACAGCACCCCCAACTCTTGCCGCACCCTAGTTGAAAATCACTGCCTAGAAGCGATCAACTCTTTAGGAGCAAGTTTGCACATCATCTTCACTGCCCTTTTCACATCCAGAACAAAACTATGCTTTTTCTTTTGAGTACTGAGAAACTAGGAAAAGTGGAAAATGAATGATTTCCTGTTAGAGACCGAGGAAGTGTTAACTGTAGTTTCAAGTTAGTTTGGAATATGAAGAAATCCCTTGCATTTCCACAACTGTATTTTTTGCCATGAACTCTACTTTTAGGGACCAGTTTTAAACTGTGCTTTGGTCAACAACACCATATACAAGTTCCCCAATTTTCCAGCGGTTTTCTTCATTTTTTTTTTAAACAAGCATTATCATGAGATTTTGAGCAAATAACCTTTCGTTAAACACTATTTGCAATTTGATGTGCATAGCGCATGCACACACACGCTGTATAGCACAATCTAAGATGTGCAATGTTATTTGTAGGCTGATAAACTAAGGAAAGAGCCAGCAGGAGGTTTTTAAATACCTAAAAAGTTGTTTCTTTGTGCCACTCTGCATGGGTTCCCATGGTTACAGCCTCCACATAAAAGAAGAGACACTTGGCTTGTTTCTTTAAAAATGATCAACCTCCTTTTGCTGATTTACTACAATGCTGTAAAACATCTTGGCTCAGAAGACTAGGGACACAGGAAAGGGGGGTGGGGAAGTGAGAAATGCAGCTGAAAAGGAGAGGACAAGTGCATGAAAATCATTTCTGCAAAGAAATGCTATAAGGGGGTGCTATGATATAAGGGGGTGCTGATGTATGGAGACAGCATCCTTTTTAAAAGGGATAATATCGATTTGGGGTAGGGTACCCCAGATAACCAAACATGCTGCCATCTGAATGTTGGTCTACTACTATGACAAGTAAATCTCAAGATCACTGCAACTGAAAGGGATTCCCCACCCCCACCTTTCCCTCTTTTTACTTTGTGTTTTTGTCTTCACTCTAAAACAGCCAGTTCCTTGTTTCCCCTATGCAGTCAGTCTTTGCTGTTTATGTCAGTCTTCCACAGAGAGGCAAGAAACCCTACATTTTTGTTTTTAAGTAGACTTTGTGACATTAATGTGTCTCCTTAACCTTCAGCACTCAGACCCCAAACCAAAGCTGAGGACCCACAGACTGTAGTTCACAGTGAATTTGTAAACTATATAATGTCAGTTCTGCTAAGTGCTCAAGTAGACAGAACAATGTTTCAGCTTCGGTACCTGCCAGAATTAAACATACAATTCTCTAACATGATTCCTGTGGCTTTTATTCTGCTCAGACAGGCAAGAACGCATCTGTCATAACATGGTATGGCCACAATATCCTTGCCGAGGCTAAGAAAATGAACTGGAGTGCATCAAGAGTAGACACGGCTGCAGTTAGCAATGGACAGAACAGCCCAGACAGAGCTCAAACCTTGACAGCAGTTATGTCCTGCCTCTCCCAGCACTCGGACTACTGCTACGTCTGGTAGTGGTACCCCATTGTTAGGGAAACTGCAGCATTTTCACAAAATGTTGGTGTACATATGGCCCTTAAGTAGTTAACTGCCATAACTGTGCTAGCAGCTGAACCTTGTCACGCTTGTTGTGTTCACCATTTTTACAAACAGTGAAGAACTAAAATCTAAGTTTTCCCAACATACATTTAAGCAAGCACGGTATACAAATGTGATAGTGTCCTAATGTAGGATTGGGTCCCCTCCTGTGATCTCCCACCACTTACAGCCAAAATTGAAGCACCAGCATGTTTGCTAGCTGAGTACTACACTAGAGAAGGTTTAAAAGGAATGGCAGTAGCAGCAGCAGCAGCAGCACTTAGTCTGGTGTAGTTAGAAAGTTATACAGCTAGACCAACAAAAGAGTTTTTAAAAGACCCTACATGTCCATGCAGTTAAACTTTCACAGCATCGTCTTTATACATCCTAATTCCTATACACTTTTATAAGTAAAGTTAATTGTGGTCCACCCATTGGCATACTTCATCTTATGGTCAAAAGAGATCTGTGTCTGTCTCTCACAGACACACGCATACACTCAGAGCCCCAAGCAATACCTCACCCAAAGTTTCCCTTGATAACACAATTATTGCCACGGTGGGATGTCCAATTATTTGGTATGGCACAGCATGTTGTAGCATTCCTAGGCAGAAGGAACTGGAACACTATGCCTATTAAGAGAACTGTGCTACAACCAAGGACTGTAGTTCAAAGGGTCACATATATAGTTGGGCATAACTCAAACCACACACATTACAGCATTTTATGGAACCATAGAAATCCAATGCAACCGTTCTGGCAGATGGGACAAAAGTCTTGAATATCAAACCTAGAATAATGGAGGGGGGAGGGAGGAATATAGACAATGCAGTTTCTCTTCTACCTTCCTAACAGCAATTCACTGCCAGCATTTGAGAACAGAGCTTCTGAAGCGCCATCCCACATCATGCTCTTGTTTCCTGGGCTTTTGCTGCCCCTGAGAGAAACAGTAATTGAGACAGGAAGCAACGCTACAATCCACAACTTTTAGGAGACAGGTTAACCTGTTTCTTCCAGCCTCAAAAAACAAAACAGTCAGGTTCTAAAACAAGGTCTGTTTTTTGTTTTCTAAACCAGGAAAAAAACCCAAAAAAACCAGACCCCACCAAAGGCCATTTAAGCAGAAATAAGCAATAGGCCTTTGTGCAAAGGCTTTAATCGTAACTAAAGGAGGAACTGTTCTATAAAAGTGAACAAAACCACCTTCATAGGCTGGATGTTTCATTTTCCTTTGCTGCCAGTCTTCCTCCCTAACAGCCAGCATCTTTCTGAAGCTGCTCCCTCTCCCTCTTTAGTGAACACCCCTCACCTAAAGTAGCTGTGTTGTGTATTAACAGTGGCTCCCCAGACAGTTCAATTTTCATCATCTTAAGTGCCCTGGCTCAAAAGATCTAGACACACACCCGAGCAGAACCCACTCTGGTCTGCCTTGTATCTTGGAACTGCAACATAAACCCTTCTATCTGGTGACCGCTGCCCGGCTTCCCAGTTCAGATTTCTTTAGCCTGACAATACTGCTGTCCCATAACTATGATCAACACAGAATGAAAACTGGTTCTGCATTGCAACTGGTTCCAACACTGCTACAGGAAAAGTTATTTGAATCGCATCCAAGATCTAAAAATCTGTCTAGATCCGGGTGTTAGATGCATTTGTTTTGCAGGGAGATAACATCATTGTTTCCAATAGTTGGGTTCTCTTTGCTGTTCAGGAGAAAATCTGCCTGCAATTTAATTCAATTCAACTCTATATCAACTATGAATTGACAGATTAACATTGACCTGCTGCAAAAGGGATGAAGTATAAGGTCAGTGTTATGAGCTTCACAATGAGGTCCTATTTGTAGACAAACTTTGTTCTGAAGATGGACAGCCTTTATTTGAACCCAAGTATCACTGACAATTTGCAGAGAAGAGCTAACCCAGGGATCCATAAAGAAGTTAGACAGCTACTGGGGTTCCAGCATCATTACATCCCATACGGATGTCATTCAACATGGCAGGCTGTGCGAATACTGCTGTGCTAACTAGCCGAACTTCTGTCATGGCTGCAGAGAGTTTAGTTTCTGTGGTGAACCAGTGAAAAGTGTACTCCAGAGAAGTGACAAAGAGGTGTTGGATCTGACTCTGCTAATAGAAAAAACTGATTATGCAAACACTCTTCAGGGCTGCCCAATTGGCTTCAAGGCTGCAGTTCCTTTTTGTGATCCCGTTCTCCAAAAGGATGCAACAATGAGAGGAGGGACCATTCTAATACCCTGCTCTAATGCCCTTTGCAATAATAGGGGCTTCTTTCAATTTGGACTAAAACTTTAGAACTGATCAGACAAAGTGAGAAGAATAAGACAGACTCCAGGAGGGGAAGCAACAGATTCTCCCTACCCATTTAATAATACTTTGTGTTGCCATGCTACAAGACTGCACAGTGCTATTCAAGAACTGCAGGACTCTAAAAGACATCAACCAACCCCATCTTACTCGGAAAGGAAGCACATTGGATACCGCAGTAAAAACAGCACCTGGTGAGGGGATCATACCTAAGAGAAGGTAGATGTTTTTCTCTTCTGAAGTAGGTACACGACAAAGTGGCTGCCAGCAGTTCTGCTGTTTTCAGCCTGACTGACTAACATAACTGTAAAGTAAGGAGAGGCAATTTGTCACATAGCTGATTTAAAACCAGACAACATCACGGTAAAATGGTCCACAACCACAGCTAAACTGCATTCAGCTAGCAGGACAGTTGACAAATACCATCAACTACACTTAAACTGGACAGCAAAGACCATGACTTAAAAGGCACAGACTGGCTTGCTTTCTCTAACACAAAGGAGATGGGTAGCAGTCAAGAAGAAAACCTGCATCTCCTGACAGTCCTGTACTTCTGTTACCTAAATGCAGGAGATGCAATATACTTCTGCCTTTCGCTACACTACTGTTTTCTATAGCACAAGGGGATGCCAGGGTGGAAAGAAATATAGAAGTAATCCAGTTCTTCTTTTACAAACCAGCAGGATACTGTATCCAGTTATTTACAGAGCACAGTTTTATATAGACTAGATTGGACAGGTCATAAAGTGCTGTGCACATGACTTCAGAGCTGCTGCTCTTAAAAAGGCCTGTGGAAAAAGTTTCCCTAACTGAAGTCCAGCAGAGAGCCAAGGGGCATGGGTTAAAGGTTGGAAAAAAGCAGCAATGTCATGGATATGGTACACAGACTCAGGCCAAGGGACTATCTTGGTCTCTCCCACAGCCTTGGTTATGGAAACATTTAAGGAGCATTTCTTACCTAAGAATATAAGACTGACTGATGGAGAGAACTATGAAATCCCCAGAAGAGTTAAAACAACTTAACATGAAGTGTCTGGAGTAAACTACAAGTTAAAAATTCAGATGCAAGCACGGCTGTAAAGCAAATGTTTGCCATAGAAGGATTTTGCTGCATAATTAGCAACTTCAAACCAAATGGTGACTGCCAAACTTAAACTTTATTTGGTATTAATAATAGTTGCATTTAAATTTAATATGCAATACAAAAATGCTACAGGTAACACATAATACATGAACATCTGATACCAGGCCCCTCCAGTGTCTTAACTAGCACTTTCTGATAACTCACTTCCATAACATAAATCCATAAAGAAACATAGAAACTGCAACAGAATAACCAAAAACAGACTGAGGGATTTTCAATTTATTTGCCCCCCCATGCACTGTACAATTATTTTCAGGGTAGTGTAAATATTAAAGATATCCATATGCTATGGATTTTCATTATTTTTCTTGTTAAGGTGACTCAATTCCAGCTATAGAGTATCTTTCAACTTTAGATACTGCTTAAGCTTCTTTTTTTTTTAGTTGCTACTGAAATGCTCTTTGCACTATGAGATCTCTCACCCTATGCCTATTGTGGCTTCAGTAGTACAAAATGAATGTGTGAGCAATCCATAAGCCTAAAGTTCAGGCATTCATGTTCCCCTGCCCACCCATACAGGAAGTTTATATGGAAAGCTCCCCTTTCCCCTCCTCAGCATTTAAATATTGTGACTAACTAGTCACAATAAATTCAATGTTCAATTCAATTCTCAAAATTCAATTCTAACGGATGTGATTTTCAGTGAACAATGTTTTCTTTTTCAAAATTAAACCTGAAAGGGGCATGGCAACAGAAGCACAAAATAAAGGAAAACATTTTCATAATGCTGTGGGGGGTTTGAGCCAAATTGTTTCCATTTACTTTCAGAATATTTAGGGAAAATATTTGCCTTAAGTCTGAAGTTACTACTCCTGTTTGTAAGCACTGCTTGGAGTCATCAAGAGTTAGGTTTGCCCAACCAAACACAGAGTTTGTAAGTCTAGGCATTTTTTTAGTTAAAAGTTCAGGTTTACCTACATGGGGTTCTCCAACATATATTGAGGATTTCTAACTTTTTAGATTTTCAGCAAACTCATGATCAGAGACCAATACCACGCACACCTTTCAATTTCCAAGTCAGCCTTCCAAAGTTGGAGCATATATCTTGAACAAGGAAACTGATTTTCTTGAATGGAACAGAAACTGGGAAAAGCATTACAGCACAGCATTTGCTTGCTTCTGGTTGCAGCAAGTGGAAGAGCGCACAGCCCTGTGGTAACCCTCTCAGAGCCACAGCTACTGGCTAAGCACAGTAGCTTGTGCCTGAAGCAACTAAACTGGCTCAGGGCATATAATCTGCAGTATATCTTGATGAAGTTTGTGGTATGGTAACACTTCATTATTTACAAGGACTTATAAAGAACTATTTACAGTAAAATAACCGTCTTATTATTGCCCTTGCAAGCCTAGCCTTGTTGCTACACTCCAGGAAGTTCCTGCTGCCTTATCCAGACGGTCTTCTGGGATGCCACACAAGGACTTAAATCACACAGTTAGCTATGACCCTGCAATAATATTTTTTTCTATATTCAGCCTTTCAAAAATAAGGTTTTTTGGGGGAGGGAAGTGTGTTATGTGACTACTCTCTCAGAATCTCTCTTCCACCCCATCTTAACTCATCTGAAAAAAAAAGTCAGGAAAGTTAGGTGAAAATAAAATGCACTAAATATAGTACAATGGTTGTAAAGTCAAGCACTCAAAGGTAAGAAAATTCCAAAGCATAAAGACTTCTCCCACAACATTAACTCCAGCGTGTTATACACTTTTGTACAGCTAGCATTTTTGTCTACTCTGTGATCATTAAATCTGTCAGGTAAGGCCCTTCTACACATTACAGGCAGCGCACATGTAACTGGTTAACTGTACAACTACCTGGAGACCAGCTACATGTGTTAAGTAGTTATCACACGATAAAAAGTTCCAACCAACTATAAAGTTAGACTTTGAAAATGTGTATTAACTTTATAGCTGGTTGTTATCACGCTTTATTTTGCATATGTAGCAGGATCTTCCCTGCAGCTGGGATCCTATCAACTGATAAGGCTCCCAGCCTCAGGGGTGCACCATGCCCAGTGTACAACCCGAGCCCTATGAATCATGGTAGCTGTGATCCCCAGGATCCAGGGGTTTCGTGCACTCCCAAGACCTAGGGATTATAGCAACTGCAGTCCCCCGGTCAAGGGATCTCCCCACCTCATGGGTGTATGAAATCATTACAGCAGGGATCATCCAGACTGGAGATATGTGGGGTGCCCCCAGGTGGCTGAGATCCCCTCAACCTCAAGAGGGGACTGCCAACCACAGAAGATTGCTTCTTGCTGGTGCAGGGGGAGCCCATGATCAGGCTCTCCCAGAACCAGCAATAAGATGCAAAGGAATCTAATGTGTGCTCCAACTATCACACCTCCTGCCATGCATGTGTGGCATCTAGATTCCATTATGTCTTTACCTGCACGTGTACAAGGGGGCTTTAATGTTTGCTCACTTAGGGGGGGTGAAGGGAGGCCAGAACAAGTGAATTATATTTATTTATTTTATACAATTTTTTTTTAATTACTACTAATGAACAGGAATCTTGGTTTTCTCTGATTTTGAAAAATCCCCAATTTTCAGTTTAAAAAAGTAACCCCAAATCCACATTTTTCCATAATTAAAATGAAACGCCACTAGATATAGCTATTGATACAGATAGTTGGTGTTTCATTTAAATCACAGAAAAATGTGGATTTGGAATTACTTTTTTATACCAAAAATTGGGCATTTTTCTTTTAAATCAGAGAAAACCAAGATCCCTGCTAATGAATGACATAAGAGGATGTGCAGCATAACCAAATTACAACTTCGTGGAAGATTACTTAAATTTTGTAACAGCCTGCCTTTCGTAAAAAGTTGCTGTGTTGATACAAGCTTTTGCTGTTTAAAGCATACTAGCATCAAGTCAGCATTCCTTGGCTTTCTTTTTTTTAATCTACATTACTATGGTGATGTAGCAGTGCTCCTCCACGAAGGCAGCCTTTGATAATCTTATGGGTGAAAAGTGATCTTTATCATTCCATTTTATGAAACAAGAATGTCTAGTGCTCGGCAGACATAACAGTTTAAGTAAAAGATCAGCAATCTCACTGTGATACCACTGCAAGGAGATTCAGAACTATGACTGAAGTCTTATCAGTTGACCTATGCCTGGGTGCTGGTTTATACATTTCCCGCCCCCCAGGTGGCTCATTCATAATGCTCTAAGTCCATCCCCTAGGATCCAGTATCCAAGGTATCACTTCCAAGTAGATGTGCACGCACACAGATGTCAAAAAATGAAACAGTCTGCAGTGATCCTCTTAAACTTATTGTGTCCGAGGTGCACGTTTACACTCATTGCAAATGCTCTGCCAATTAGAGACACCAACTAGTAGAACACACAACAGAAACTTTGATGTTAAAAAAAATCGTTGAAGACTAATTGGTGTAGAACAGTAGGTTGTGGTCTGAAGATACTAGCTCCATCTACATAGACATCAGAGTCAGTTCAACACTGCTTGCTCTCTTTCTCTCATACATACCCACCCTGAATTTTCAGTCTGAAGCCCATGTGATAATTGCAGATATAATACCATACAGCACAAGTGGAATCTATGGAAGAAACCTTCATTATTCTGATCGGTTTTTAATAAGTTAATTAAAATTAATATTACTTTGAATACCATAAACTATAGCTATTAGATATATAAGGATTTAAGTATGGACATATATTTTTATTGCTGGGTTAAATTTCCTCTCTTCCCCATCTAAAGCTCCACAGTAAATCTCCCGAGTCAGTTTCAACCACTATTTTACACTGCTGAGTTTTGCCAGCAATCTGCTCATCATTTTAGCAGATGTTTGTTTTCAGGCCACTGGGAACTTTATTAGACCTATTTCCTTTTAATATATTTATACCGTTTTTAGGCTGTAAATGTTCTAAGTGAAACCATTGTTCTCAACTCCCTTTCCCTATTTGCCTCTCTAAGCAGAAGCTTGAAATTATGTATCTAAAAAAAGGCAGCATTGTCATCTCTGAAAATTTTCTGAAAAGGAAATGCTACCGATTTGCAGACACTGGGACCATCTGCAACAATTCAAATATATGGACCTTTCACCTTCATGAACACAAAGTCACTTAAGGGCAGACTGCCTCAAAGGTCAGTTTCTGCAAACAGAAAATGATTCCCCACATCTGATTACTTTTTTTTTTTTTAAGGTAATAAAGACATTAAAGCACTAAATTACCACCTATCCTCTTTCTAATGAAAGAGGACATCACATTTTCTGCTTACCTCAGTAACATCCATGACTTTGATGGCTGCCAGTTGACCTGTTTTGACATGTCGGCCCTGAAAAACAGAAAGGACAGTCAGCACCATCATTCACTGGAGCCACGTAAACATAGAGAGCAGAACAGTTGCAACAAGACATTCTAACACTAGATTTCCACATCCCTGCCTGATTGTAACCTTTCATTATTTCATGTTCAGGGAAAAAAAAATGAATGCTCTAGAGAGTGCATTCTAAATGTTGTCCATTCTGAAAAGGGGATCTTAGGAGCATGTTTTAGTGAAGCAGAGTAAAAAATTAATTAACAACATAAAAGCATCCAAGACAGACATCTAAAAACAGGACATTTTATTTAGCTGTGTCTTTACTGACTAAAGACGGGGGTTCCTTGCAACAAGATCACAAATGCACAATAGCTTACTTACTATAATGTACAAAGTGCACCTGAAGTGTTTACCATGTGCTAGCCAGGCAAGATCATGATTATATTTTTATCTGTAGCTGGGATCACCCAGCTGCCCTGCACAAAAGTGCTGCCCCCCCGCCATATTTTTACAAAAAGATAATTAAGGTGCATTAACGATTCCATAGTAAAAACAAACACCATTAGAGGTATATACAAAAGTTGCTTTTTTTTGCTATTTAAAGCACTTTATTGCCTTAACAGAAGTGCACATATTTACAGCACTTTAAAAATGGGTAGAGTGTTTTAAACTAACCTTTGTTAAATAAGGTATTAAAAATTTGAAACGCTGTATTTTACAGCTACAGTGCTTTAAATGACATCTGTATGCTGGTCAAATTTCTGACCCGTGGAGAAGCCCAGGAGGCTGAAGAGCATGCCCTGCCTCAGCCTGGAAAATGCAGGCACACTCAAAGCCCGCCCCCAAACACTGAACTTCCGTCATGTTTAAGAACACTGTAACTTTTTAGTGCTTTAAAAAGTGTTGTACATTAAAATGCTATAAAACGTGCATGAAGCATTTCTGTACATACCTTAGGGCAACAAGCTCTTATTAGGGGTACTGGTGTTCATCATATGCCCAATTTTGTTTCCAAACAGACCCTTTACTTATAGAAACCCACCAACACAGGATATCCTGCCAAGGAACCTGCCTCTTCAAGCCCACTTTGAAATGCACTACTTTGAACCAACCAACAAATTCAAGTCATTAACCTAGACAAACGTTGACAAGCCAAGTCTCTAACTTCTCTCTTATTCCCCAAGTACCTACAAATATCACACACCCATCCCCAAACTATCCAGCAAACATTCCGTCCCAAGTTTGTATGTTTTTTGGAGCAGAAACTGTAGTTAAGAGCCTCACAAAGTTAGTAACCATCTTTGTTGACCGACTTGCTGCATCTGTTAATAAAGCCGCCTTTTCTTAGTAACCTCTCAGCCTTTCTAAACTCTCTCAAGATCAGCACTCCAAAATTAAGGCAAAGGCATTCTTTCCCCTCCCACCCAAAAAGCACCATCTCCTTTTGAAAATTGTGTAGCTAGCCCTGACATACCTAGACCTCATCTTCTAGCTAAGCAAAGTCCTTCAATCAGTAAGACCACAAAAGGCCCAACCAGTCCTACATAGGCCCATGGCCTAGGCTCACTAACAATGGCTACACATGGGCTGGTGAAAACAAAGCCCAAATTGGGCCCAGGGCCACCACCTCTTGCACAGTGGAGAAGATGAAAAAACAAGGGACTGGGAGAAATACAAAATGGAGAGAAAAAGTGGAAGAAAGAGTGGGAGGGGAAGAAGAGAACACACTGAAAGATGATATGGGAAAGGGGGGCACAAGGCCATATTCAAAAGAGGAAACAGGTAGAAATGGAGAAAAATCAAATAGGCAGTTACTAGCAGCAGGAAAGCATGAGCTTGGAAACAGAAGAAACAACAGACCAAAAATATGTGGTGTATAGGAAGGGAAGACTAATGTTCAAAAAGTTGTAAAGCATTCACACACGACATCATTTATTTGATGTACAAGTTCCCTTTATTCGCTAGTTTAAACTGATAAGCCTTCATGCTGGCCTTCCCTTTTCCAGAGAAGAGGCCTGAAATTTCCCAGAACTCAGTTTCCCAGCTTTCACCAACAAGAGGCGCTATCCCCCTCCCCGTGATGCTGGCTCACTCCAGATAACTATAGCATGCAGCATCTTAACTTCCTTTTGAGAAAAAGTTGTCTTTTCCTTGCAGCATTAAGAAAGCCTGCTGGTGCCTCTGCTGCTTCTTATCATATTTTGGCCACAAGAGCAACAGCAAAGTGCAGCTAGCTGTTGCTTCAACAGCAGGGACGAGAAGGGCTTCAACAAAACTCTCCTAAGGGACTGCAAAGTAACGGAATAGCAGACTGTGGGAAGTGTGGGATTCCCAGTATCCCAGGCCAAAGTTAAGCCCCCCTTCATGTTCAAAATGTTGTTTGAGTTATCTCAAATACCTTCTTCATAACGTATGGCATATTTCAAGTCCTTGGTATACAGAATACACATGGGATCTCTTTGTATAGAAAACTGGTTTATAATGCATTAAAACCACAGAAGCTTTTTCGAATAGGGTTTCTTTTTTTTTATTAGAAACATTTTAAAAGAAAAACAAACAGATTCCCAAACCACCATATAAGCACAAGCAGAGCTTTTCTGTCTGTTTATCTTCTACAACACTCCATTCAAGAACAGGCTTGTTAGAATGTAAGACTGCTGCTGTAACTTTATCTACAAACTCAAGCATTTAGGGATTCCTATTTTGGAAACTGCTCTTCAGATCATCATCATCAAGATTTTCTTTTGGGGAAGTTGATCAAAAAAAAAATCAGAGTGATTTTAGCAGTGTCAAGGATTAGAGAAACTGAAGATGGACAAAACCCTACTACGGTGATTATCAACTAGGGTGCCATGGCACCCTGGGATGCTGCGAGTGTCTGTCAAGGGGTGCCACACAGTGTTAGTGCTGTTAGGTGCACAAACATGATTCACAAGACAAAAGACTTCCAAACAGGAATACATAGTGTTGAAAACATTCTGATTTGTTACAGTCTTTCCAAGTTCCTTGCAACAGAATAATTATTCTATTATTTTTTTGTAGTCAAAAACCAAATGAAAACTAAGAGCTGGCATTTTCCAAAGGTCTTGGCTAAGGTCAGGAACCATCACCCTACTGGACTGTTCACTCTCTCCCTGACAAGATCAGGAGTGTACATGAAATTCACAGCATCCACTGAAGTAGACTGTCGCCTACAAACGCTTATGCCTTTCTGAATGAGTTAGGCCCAAGATGCCACTCTGTCCTGCCTTCTGCCTGAATCAAAACTAACATAGTTAGCACTATAGCAAGCTCATAAGCCTCACCTACTTTACCATGTTTATAACAAGTCAGAGCACTGGTTCAGAACCAAGGTGTCAGAGCACCCAGAACCCACCAGGAGTACTGCAATGCTGGCATGACCACCGTGACCATCATGGGGTGAAATTGCCCCATGTACATTTGTTTTCAGGAAGTACAGAGCCAAACTAACAAGTGGGAGACAACATAAGGTCAAACCAGGAAAGGCTGCAATGAGTGCATGCTCCTGCTATACCGGATTCCTAATCTGGCTCTGCAAGAAGCACATGCCACAATTCCACCTGGCTGTGGTGGCAGTGGGGTACATCTAATATAGTTATAATGACCTAATCAATTGCTGGCATTAGTTAACAATAGAATCATAACATGATTATTTACATTATGTTTTTAAGGGGGTGCCACTATATTTTAAAATGTTTTAAGTCTAAAAGGTTGAAAACCACCAGATTAAAAGAAGCCCTTTTATGCCATCCTATGGTCCATAAACTATGGTACCTAGGTATGAACACAAAATGATTAAAAACTAGACACAAACTCAAATCACATTAACTGGGAGCAATAACACTAAACAAGTCTCTAGGTCAGGAGTCGGCAACATGTTTGGGCAGAATGCCAAAATCAGCAGCAACCTTGACTTGTAACATGTTGGCATACCACAGGTGGATGGATGGTGGGGAAACCGCGAAGGGCCCAATCCTTGTGGCAGCACAACCCCAGCCTTTTCGCTGTTGGGTACCCAGAGATGCGCATGCCAAGCGAAATGTCTTTGTGTGCCACAATCTAGCACCCGTGCCAGGGGTTGCCTACCCCTGCTCTACATGGTTTAAAAAAAAAAAAAAAAAAAAATGTAGGTTTAGCATGGCTCACCCCTATCCATAAAAGTCATTCATACAATTTCATACTGTGTAGGTCATTTCAGCAAGTCTATTGATGAAATCTTCTACTTCTGTATTATATGCTTTTTCTAATGAACCCATTCCTTTCTTTTTTCTTCCCTTGCTTTCTTTTGCATTTTTATTCATAATAAAATTACTCCTTTACCCTCCCTGAGAAGGAATGCAAAAATATTTTTGAAGAGAGTTACTCAACAGTTCCAATTTTAAATCATCCACTGGACAATTTTAAAATCACTGTCTCTGCTCAGCTGAGATGAGGAGATCAGTGGAGTTGAACCTACTTCCAAGTCTTAATCTAGCCTTATTTTTTTTCCTTTTATTGTTGTCAGAAAGTCCTTTTAATATGGAGGATTAAAATGCGTCTTCTAATCACACATGCTTCATGGAGAGTTAAACACATTGCAGCGTTTAACTGGATCATATGATGCTTAAACATGCTCCCAATAGAGCCTCCTAGCAGCCTGCTGTTTGTTTCTCATCTCTGTGGAGTTTAAGATATATGCACTCAATGGGAAGAGGGAGGGAGCAGATTCAAATCAAATATGTTGTTCTTGGTAGGCTGCCAGGATATGTACAATACTGTGAATTTTAAGCTTACCTATAGGAGTAAGCAAACCCCCTTCTCACCTCAACACATTACTTTTGGGAAGGGTCTTTACAAAAAAGAAGGGATTTTGTTTTTTAAATAAAAGTGATTCAGTACTATCAATAAATTACAGGAATTAAAAGGTAAAAGGTCTAAGGCCCTATTTGATCATTCACACCCTCCTCACTGTTACAAACATGCAGTGCAAGCTGTGTTCATGATGACATACAGTCTTCACACAGCGTATTACTATGCCCTTAGGGACACTTCCTGGAACTCTGCTCCCCAGTCAAATTGCCAAAGAGCAAAATATTAGGTGATGCTCCTAATTATGGATGGAAAGCAGCCCGAGTTGCTCACACCACTGCATTATCTGGATACTATTAACTTATCAGAAGACCTTGCCTACATTCCACATTATTCTGTGCAGACAGCTGTGGGGATGAAGAGAAGAAAGATTGAACTGAAGACTTACTAATTCTTAATTCAGTATTCAACCACAAAATATACTTGAACAACAGACTGTATCTAAACATGCTATCAAATGAAAACGTTGTGCTCATTTTACTCTACCACTGCCCTACAACGATGCCCTTGTGCCAAAATTAGTTTACACCTTAAGTTTCTTGTTTAGTTGATTATGATATACAGAATCCTACCAGCCTTCGACAATACACAGTGCAGCAATACTATGGTATCACGCTACTCAACTATTATGGTCAATGCCTTGAGGCAATGCTTCTGTATTATTCTCATATATGCTTATAGCTCAGCTCTTTTCTCCCACTCACTACCAGACAACTCCCAGGCAGCCACGCACCTGCTGAATACCTTAAAATTTATACACCGAACACACCCACAAGAAACAGCTTTTCAGGCAAGACAGCAGTTCTCACCATTGCAAGGATAGCAAGAGCAAATCCAATGGTTGCAGCAAGCCTAGTTGGACTCAGCAAAGAGAAAAAACAACATAAAACAAGTAAACTGTTCTTAGGCGAGAAGTCTAAGTTATATTATTAGTCAACACAATGCTGCTACTAAAACTTTCTGGTAGTAGGAAACTTTAAAGATTCTTAGAGCTCCCTCCCTCCGTCTCATTTCTCCAAGACCAGTGGTGCCCAGTGTGCCACCCTGCCTCAAAAGACACCAGTAAGAATCTTAGTTTAAAGGATGCCCTCATTTGCTGGAGAAGACAAAGACAATCTGAAATCTTGGTCTTGGCAGACCAACTATTTGTCATTGTACCTGAAACGCTGTGCTCATCTTCAGCAACAAGTGCTGCCCATCACTTTGCCAGACCTGCAGAGCATGCTTGCCCAGCAAAACCCATGAATGAAACCAAGGGTTCTGGGTGCAGGCAGAACTACACCTCCCAGCCATAACTCTCAGCTATAATTTTGCAAAGCACTCTGAGTTGCAACCTTTCTCCAGACCACACAGAAGTTCAATGTTGGTTCTGAGGGGGGTAACTGCCTGCTGGTAGCCTTCACCAAGGTTCCTGTAGCAATGGCCAGGGCTCTCTGCCTGCACTTGCTGTTTTCAAAAAATGGGAGGTGGGAAAGAAATCAGACTGAGCTTGTTCTTGGGGCTCCTTGGCTGGTGCTGAAGGGTGGGGTGGGTGAATTGGAGCCCCTGCCTACCTCAGGGAGGCTCCAATGAACCTGCCCCACCCTATGGGGGGGGGGGGGCTGAAAAACCCCAGACTGAACTCCCTCCACTCCCTTTTCCACCCCTCATTCTGAAAAACAGGAACAGGCTGGGAGCTCCAGACACACAATTACCAAAGATGCTACATTTTGAAACATCTTTATCTGATACCTCATGCAATGAGGTGTCAGATTTTCACCAGATAACCATTTTTTAAGCAGTCTGCTGCTGTGCACTTGTGACTGTTAACATTTATAGACTGCTTTCTGTGGCCAGATCAGACAAAACATGTCACCTCTGTCTGCTCCCTATGTTTCAGTTTCAGTCCCCTTCTGATGGGAAGACTGTAGGTGGCACTGCAACCCAGACCCTGGGGAAGAATGGAGAGAGCGCAAGAGAAAGAGAATGGAAGGAAAATAAAAACAAACAATGGAGGATGAGAAGGGGCTATGCTCTTTTGGACCAGTGTTGAGCAGCTGGTGTTTAAGAGGGTATACCACCAAGAAGGTCACATCATCAACTCTGTATTCTTTTTTAATGCTGTATATTCACCAGCTCAAGCTCAGTAAAACATACATCCTGTTTAGCAAGTGGACTTTGCAGAATCACCCTCTGCCAAACAGCAAAAGTCAACTGTGACCACCACAGCAACATCTGCCTTAAAGTTGCAAAATGTTTCATGCTAGGCCACATCTTCAAGTCACCTGGAAAGTGCAGTTCCACTAGAAGGCAGCCTCCAATAACAAACACTGCACCCTGCTGTCTAGGAGTTGAACTGGCCAACATTTGGTTTCTGGTACAAGTTTAATGTCATGGTCCTGCTCTAGAAGCTCCTGAGTATGTGGTACCCTGTCTGCTTCAGAGACTCCCCCATGACATACCTAACTGACTAAAGCAAACAGCCCCCTGATTTAACTGGAAAAGCAGAAGACAGCAAACTACTCATATAGCGAGTAGTTGCCAGATTTAGATTTCATCTGCCTTTTCACAAGCTGGTACCTAGATGTAGGGACCTTCAAGAGGTACTGGATGATTGTCTATTTCCAAGTATGGCACTAGAGGCAGGTCTCTGCCCCCAGCCCTTTATTGTTTGCTCTATAACTGTTATGCTTCTATATTTTAAAAACGGACTTTGATAATGTAATAGGGGCATTACTGGGGAAAAACAGAATAAAAGAGAAGGGACTCCCAACTGCAGACCTACCCTTGGCTCAGCACACCATTGACTCCATCTGAGAATGCTCAAGTTTGCCACTCCCCAATAGCTCATTCAAGTCAGCTCTCACCATACCTTAAATTCTTACCAATTTATTAAACAGACCTGCATTTAATACAGATGTTCCTTCTGGACCACTGGAACAGTTCTATAATTTATTGCAGGCAGTTGTAATTAAAAGCAGACCTACAAACAGAATGAAGGATATCAAAATTTAAATCAAAATGATTAAATGTGGGCATGCAAGACTGAAATTGATGTAGGAGATAGATTGGGGGGGGGGCAGGGAAAGGGTGTAACCTGTAAGCTTCCTTTTATTTCACACCAAAAGTAGACTTTTCCTGCCAAAAGCACTTTAATTCCCCATGCAGACCACCCCTATTGAAACAGACAATTCTGGGGCACTGGCCCAAGTGCTTCTGACAAGACACATGAACTGCAATCATGGAGAATGAGAAAACACTGCCAAAGACACTGCTCCAGAAAAGCAGCGTAAGATCTTCAGGGATCGAAGGGAGCAGGACTAAAGGGTTTTCCAAATAAAAGCAGACAGACATTCAACCGAGGAAGTCACTTGACACCATCTATATCCACAGCTCAGAAACAAGGATTGAACCAACTCAGCTACTTCAGTGTGTACAAAACTTGTACAGGAGAAACCTTCAAGCTGCTCAGATTGGGCAGCATCTTTCAAATGCTATCCAACTATGGTACCAAAATAAATAAGACCTAGTAGTAACTGGTGAGACTATGAATTCTGTTCTTTATTTTAGTCTGTTTTGGTTTTAAGAATGAAACTATGCTGACACTTAAAGTTATCATCAATGAACTTGAAAGTTACCAAACTAAACGAAACAATTCACACCCTAAGACCCAAAGTCTCTGCAGACTCAGACATACCTATATTGATTCCACTCAGTCTATTACTAAAATCTTCTCTGAAATCACAACTACTAAACATTCACTTTGCTTTAAAGACACAGGATCCTGGAAATCCCAACTCCGCCTTTGTGGTAACTCTGATAGGACAATAGAGTATCTAGCATTTCTAAGCCTGAGCCTAGATGGCACACATACTATCCCCTGCCATTCCAACATAAGACAAAATCATTCAATGTCAGCAAAAAGCAAGTAGACTAGCTAGTCTTCAACAAAAGTGCCATCATGCAAACTTGGTACTTTCACATAGTTTTCCATGAGGATGCAATACTTCTCAGAATGGCCCTATATCAGAGTTGCATAGCACCCAGAAAAAAGATATCTTCTTCACACAAGAGAAGTAGTAAGCATAGCTACACATGCAGACCTTTTTTCACTTGCTCTATAGGCACCCCCCCGCTTAGCGCTCTTAATTGGTTCCTGAAAAAACGATTAAGTGAAACAAGAGTTAAATGAAACCAAAAGGTATTTGACAACCGTTTTTAATGACCCAAGATGGCAACCACGAGCATTAAAATGAAACTTGCCGAGTGCCAAGTAAAATCAGGTATCAATTTGAAATGAATGTTATAGCGAAATAGCGCTAAGTGAAACAGCGTTAAGCAGGGGTTGCCTGTACTGTCAAAAAGCAGTGGTTACAGTTAGTTGCCTAGTGGCAGTGTAGTAAGTACTCTTCAAGTCAAAGATAAAGGATCAGAAAGCGTACGACTTTCAGTATAGCTATTAAGCATTCATGCTGAAGTAGTAAAAGAAAAGCCATGATCAGAGCTCAGCTACTCACCCCGAAACACCTAAGAAGTGCATACTTTCTACAAACAGATACCATTAAACAGACTCTAGAAGCTCACAGCTGGGGGTTTGAAGAATGACAACAGCTTACTATCACTGTAGAGCAAATAAGAGAAAGCAGAGGAAGCAAAGGGAGAGGAATCGCATCTTAACAGCCTACTCTCACCTACAAAAGACCTGCAACTTCTGCAGACATATCTGTGGCTCAAGAATTGAACTCTTCCATCTGTAGAAAACACCATTAAATCCAGGGACTGCCAATGATGACTATTGACGTAAGCCACTCAATGCCCTTGGCTGCTGCTGGTACACTTACATAATATAATGCATAGCTACCCTGCTTTGGGGTCCATACAACTGAAAGATACAATATTTTGCACCAGACACATAATAGCAGCACTGAGCTCTCTCCAGCAAAGCAAAGGAAGGGTTCTACTAAATTGAAACGAAAACCCGCATTTAGTTCTGAATGACCCCAAAAGATGAAGTGCTCTCACAGAGCTAACTTGACAACCAGTCTAGGCTCTCTGGGGCAATGAAATTCCAGTCCAACTATTATTACATCTCTTCCAGCCTTTTAGTGGATACAGACAAAAAAAAGATTAATAAAGATTAGCATGCTTTATGATTTCGGACTTTTCATAAAGTTACAGCTCTAAGGTATTTTGGCCACTCTAAGATATGTAGCCAGTTCAACTAGTTATCAACACTACCACTTCTCTGTCATATCCTCATCACTATGAGACAGGCAGCCAGTCTGGTAAATGCTAGAATTAAAATGTTTATAAAGGCCTACCTCGGTGTGAGTAGAAAAAAGTCTTAGTAGGACAATTACTATACTGTGTAATGGTTCTTAAGAATGGTCTATTCACTGGACATCATAGAGTACACACTTCACTGAATAACCAAAAAGAGATTCAAGAAATAACCCACCTGAAGAAGATGAATTGTTATATAAATCTGTTGCCTGCACTACAATCCACCCTTACATGCAGAAGTTAAGCTATGTTATAGGACCAGCTGAATAATAAATTTACATGGGGAATAGCTCCCTGCAAAAGTGGAGAGGCACTCTAGATGACATACTAGGCAAATGAAAACTATGCTTTATAAAGTGTAACGGTAACTACTGCAATGAGGAGATTTAACATTTTCTAAACTTGCACACATAATACAAAAATGTGCATTAGCTTAAAGATACAGATTTTTAAATTAACAGAATTCATAATGCACATTTTTCACAAAACACATTTTCCAGGGAATCTTCCAATGTTCTGCCAAATACATCTGCAAGCCTATAGCAAAAACACCTTGTCCTTGAAAAACTGGCAAGTGCCCAGAGATGCAAGTAAACAGCTTTGTGTCCATATGAACTATTTCCAAATACCTATACATTACACTTTCAGATGTTAAATCATTCTGCTTTGTCAGCACCAGAACCTGACTCAGAATGCCAGCCTGTGCAAATACACCTCTTTTACAGACCTAAAGACTCCAATTTATTTAACAAAAGAGGTTGGAGGAAAGCGCCCAAGTAAATACATTTATTTTTACTACACCACTTTCAGGTTGTATATCTGAGGCCTGCTTCCAGCTTGTTTACTGCATGAAAAACCTGAGAAATAGAACCTTGTATACTGTTCTGTGGGTGTCCTTTCATAGCATCTGATAAAGTGAGCCCGAGCTCATGAAAGCTCCTACCCTGCCTTCAAGTTTTTATACATGTCAGAACACAATTAAATCCAAACAAAAGAATATCACTGGCAACTTATCCCTCATGTTCTTTTATTATTATTTTTACCGTGTGCTCAGTTATATGCTAGGTACGCTCCCTGCCCCAAACAACATACAATTTAACCTTGATAAATACAAACAAAGATCACTGGGCAAGCATATCATGCTGGATCTTTTGCAATTAGTCTCAGCCTACCCTCCTCATCCCTGCTGTAATTCTGGGTCAATTATAAAAATCAGATAAAGCAAAAATTTGTCCAGTGGAAAAAGATTTGTGGATTTTTATCCCAAACATTTGAGGCTTCTTCTATAACTGTGCTTGGCATATGTATTATTAGACCTTTTAATGTACAGCTCAAAAAGCACTGCACTATGGCAAACATGAAGTCTTCTATCATTACTACTCTACACAAAAGATGTTACTAATTTTCTGACATTGTGACAAGCAGGGATCCTGGTTTTCTCCATTTAAAATTCTCAAATACTTTGATTAAAAACCCAAAATTCACATTTTCCCCATGATTAAAATGAAACACCATTTTATATATATATATATATATATATATATTGTGTATCAGCTGAACGCAATGTTTTATTGATATAATTACAATTTTAAAGCAATGTGGAAGCTTACCAGTGCCTCAATTGCTGCAATAATATAAATTGTAAAAAGACCTATAAGGTTTGGCATTTGATTTTGCATTTATCACAGGGGGAGGAAAAAAAAAAAAAAAAGCTCCCTCTACCCACTTCGCTCACCACATGCAGGTCCAGCTGCAGCTGTCCCCCCGCTCCTTCCCCACCCGGCACCAGCATGCCACCAGCCCGTGCCTGCCAGGCGGGCATAGGTGCCTCACCATGGCAACATGGGGCAGCTGGCAGCAGCACCAAGCCTTCCCCCCCAACTCCATCCTGCTGCATGGGATCCCACCCACTGGGCTGTGGAGCACCACCCCCCACAAGGGGGAGAGGGAGAAGGCAGCCGGGCAAGGAGCCCCAAACCCACCCTGTGCACAAATCAGGGGGGGAGAGGGGGGCACATGCCCCGCTGCCCCCCCCTTCCAGACAGACCACCCAAGGCTGTGTCCCACTCCCCACCTGGGCCCTGCAGTCACACATTCCCATCCTGGCCCTGGAATCCAAGGCACATGGCACTTCTCTGCCTGGGCAGCACACCCAACCCCAACCCTGCCCAATTCCCTCCCACACTATGGGGACCTTTCCCCCTCCTCCAAACTTACCTGCAGGGAGCTATAGGAGCTGCTCTCCACACTGCCTGGCTACCACGTGGCATGTGCATGCCCCTACTTGATCACCCTCCTCCTGCTCCCCCCAGTCCCTTGCAAGCTGGATCTCTGCCAGTCTGCAAGGTGAAACCCACCATTTTCCGCATTTTCCTCCTTAAAGAAGAAAGTCTGCATTTTTCTGTGATGAACAGAAAACCTGGATGAGCATATTTCCAGACCAGAAGTCACAATGAAGGAGACACTCACCCCAAAAATGGAAGATGTACTAAATTATAATACATTAAAACCATAAACGAGAACAATAATAACAATCACTATTGCCCTGGAACTGGACAAATCTGGCCATTCGTAAGATGCACAAAACCAACTTTCCCTTCCTACTCAATAATGAAGCACCTAAAGTCACTGGAAAGGTTAACACCACGCAACAATGGTGGGCATCCTATGTAAAACACTGCAAATGCTGGCAGCATAGACAAAAGGAACTAGTATCTTGCCTATAAAGAACAATTCCTTCATTTCCTAATTGGTTGTATCGATTAAAGCCAGGAAACTTATCTTAATACCATTATTTATCAAACCTACTGTATAAACACTACATAGACAACAAGGGGGGTGGCAGGAGAGATGGAAAAATGGAACAAACCAAGTTCTGGTTGCAAGCTAAGTTTTGCACGGATAAGGGTGTAAAGAGCTCCACCCAGTCGGCAGTGGAGCAATACCAACAAGCCCCCACATGCTCACAGCCTGGACTCAGCTCTGCTGAGAAAAGATGTCTTCTACTGGCACAGCCCACGCCATAGGGAAGATGGCATAACTTTGGTGGCAAAGAGAAAAAAACAAAACCTCCAGGCTCCATAATGCTGACAAGTCCTAACTGACCTTACTGCACAGGAGGTAGAAACCACAACCCAAGCTGGCATTTATAGGAGAATTTTATGATCCTGTGACTGAGGAAGCTACCTTCATAAAATAGGTACTGAATACAGAAAGGAATTGGGGGTGCGTGCAAAATGAAGGGTACAAGGGGTACAAGAAATTGGGAAACAATATTAGCCAAGGCAAGCCTCAACTAAACCTTAAAGCTAGCATGATGCATTTAGTTTTACTTTGAGACAAACTCAGCAATGAAAACAAATTCAGGGCTAGCCCTCATAATGAGTAGTCTGATTACTCCCTGGCCCATCCAGCAAAACTCCCTAAAAAGTATGTACAGAAGCTGAAATCTACTTAATGTCTACTTTCCAGACAAAAAAGCCTAACTCATGAAGCAGCACACTGAGTACCCTATTTACTTGCATGCCACAGGCACCTTGCCCCAGAAATTAGTCCTCTGAAATTGGAGTACACATCTCAAGAAGAAAAGCTGATTTTTCTGCCTGGAGTTGAAACATGGAGACACTGTTAAGACAGCTGCTGCTGCTTTTCCTTCTCTCCTCCACCTTCAACAGCTGCACAGAAGGGGGAGCAGAGTCTTCAGCAGTAGCTAGTCCTCACATCGAGGGACTACCAACGTCAATGAATGTTAATCGTTTCAGAGCTGAATTTAAGTAGGAAGAGCCTAATCTTCAGGGTCACTCACACTCCTGGTGCAGCAGACAATTCAATTTTTGCCTGATCAGGAAAAGGAGAGCAAGCAAGCTAAAGATAAGGCTCTTTCGCTGCTCCATACAACCATAATTCTGGAAAAGCCTTCCCCCACCTCCCCTTCTTGTTCTGCTTTCCCAAAACATGGTCTGGTTTAGTTGGAGGCGTATGCACCATTTAACGACAGTGAAGAAATAACCTAGAAAGCTTTCCGTTTCAAAATAAATTATTTTTCCCCTCTCATAACAAAATGTTTCCTAAGCCACTGGTTTGTTAACCAAAAGCTAGGACCCAGAGTAACATGCATCGTCTCTGTCAAATGAAACATTTGCTCCTCCTCAATATGACAGAAATAAAACAAAAAAAGTTTCACAACGTGAAACGCCACTGGCGCAGCTCTGTCCTAGTGGTAACAAAGGAGATGCAACTGTAAGCTATAAGAAGAGAGAAAGATAAGCTCTGGTCTTAGGAGAAAGTGTGGTTAAACATGGGTTATCACCACAGAGAGTCTATATATAGTCTTTAAAAAACTAATTTTAAGCAATATTCTTTAAAAACTGATTTTAAGTAAAAACTTCCATAACTCTGAAGAAAAAACTGAGTAAGTCATGCTCATTCCCTTTTTCTTTACATTAAAACAAAAAGTTAAGGAACACGAAAAACAAAAATAGACATACAGCTTCCTGCTTTGGAAAAACTACACAATTGTTCATTCACACTGGACATCAGTTTCAGAAAGTGGCATAGTAGCCAAATGCATATGGTAGCTTTGAGAAATGCTAGAACTTTGACCAACTTGAATTTCTGGATCTTCTGCTGTATCTCTATTGAGATTAAATTTCTCAAACACCATTTCTCTCTACTTGCACCTCTCAAATTACAGTGCTCTGAAGGAGAGAAAAAGTATTCATACATTCCATTTTTTCATCTTAATTCCAGAAGTAAAGTCTAGACTTCAAGTGCTAACTATAATTTGCAACCACTTTGTCCCTATAGTAAAGTGTATTATAATCATATGAAGAAACTGGAAAATATGAGGGGTATAATTACACATACAGCTGCCATCTATTAGCTATTCTTTCAAAATATTAACATATATAAAACACTTGCTACTTTGAGTAATCCTACCGAAGGCAATGGAATCACTGAGAGCAGCAAGTGCTACACTCAGCATTAAGTGTTTGCAAATATGAGCTCTGTTTTACTGAGCACCATAAGCACTCCCTACTTTTTGCTGCCAAAAAATGGATGACAGCAGGACTGCTGCAATTGTCTAAGTTCAAAGCAAATCCAACCTGTACTACCTACACAGGTACAGGGGGGTTTACCAAATACAAGTAGTCCACACACTCTGCAGAGCTCTTAACTGTAATCTGCTGCTTCAGGTGGACTATCTATGCCCAGAACGTTTGGTGATAAACTGCACAAAGTCACTGATATGATGATGATGAAGCAGCAGTGAGTGTCTCCACATGCATATGTCAAAAACATGAGAATCAGAAAGCCAGCAACAGGTAGAATGGCCAATGTCAATAAGACCTTGGGCACCCAAAGGAGGGCCATATTCATAGATGATGTGGTTGGCCAGCTGAGCTTGGGCACAACTGCATCCAGCATCATAGGAGAGGTCCAAAGAGTGCATGCTTGCCTTAAACTGTCCAACACCCGTGTTGAGACAGTTAGGAGCAGACCAGGGCCCTTCATTTCAGAGCAGCTGCCATCCTGAGGAGTGGAAGCCAGTGTCAGGGATCACCAGTAGAAAACAGGACATACTGAAAGAGGAGAAGTAGAGGCTGGGGCAAAACTGCCTGCAAAGTAACCTACAGCCTCAATTCAAACTCATTTTTAGTGAGTCTCTCCTATACCTATATGATCTCTCTCATTTCATCTGAGACAGGGCTCTGAATGGTCCCACTAGAAGACAAAAACTGATTTCCCTCAATGCTCACTTAAGCCTGCTGACCTGAGTCTGTGAAGGTCCACACAGGGGTCTGGCTTCTACAAGTGCCACTACTTGACTGAGGCCCAGAGTGGGGATTCAGTCTAGGTAGGACACCAACATCAGGAAAACCTAAGGATTCACTGGGATGTTATTCTCAGAATTCTGGCTTGGGAATTTATAGTACCTGAAGGTCCCTTAAGGTCCCTGAAGCAGCAAGGAAAGGAGGACAATTTCCACAGGTGGCAAACTCCAATTAGAGTGCTTTCTAATAACAGCCCTCTAAGTAAGGAAGTAAGTTTACTTACTAAGTAAGTAAGTTTACTGGGTCAGAAACAGTTTTAGAGAAGCTTCAAAGAAACGAGAACTGAGAGCAGAGGAGAACTTAAACTGGGGGAGAAACTGAAGTATGAATTACCACCAGCTCTGAGCATTTAGCTTTAACAAAATCATCACTAAAATGTCAACTTGTTTAATTTAATTTTAATTAATTCTAATGACTTGTCATTTAGTTTAATTTTTTCTTAATCCTGTAGTAAATTACATTACATGTCACTTCATGTACACATTTAAATAGTGGTAATACAGTTTCAAATTACTCTCCTCCATTAAATTGATCAACGTCAGGAGAGATTAACCAAGGCACAATTATTTGAATGAGCTAGAAGCTAAAAAAAAAAAATCTCATCTGCAAAAAACTATTTACTACTTGCACTTGCAGTTGGTTTGACATATTAATCTTGGGCAAGATTAAAAAGCCAAGAAAGAAAAACTTACTAGTAAAATAAACAAATTTGACTGTTTTGACATAAAAAACAAGTAAAGAAAGGAAGAAATAAATTAAATACATACATACATAAAACTACAGATTTTCATATAGAGACAGTTCACAACCCACTTAGTTCACAGTGAGTTGCTGAATTATGGAAACAATCAGCTACTAGTTCTAGTTTTCACTGCCTTTCTGATCAGCTGAAGCAAAGCAGCAGTCCCATGAATCCAAAGCAAAAGCTCTCTGAAAACAGCTACAGCAAATAGGTGACACACTTTCATGGTAGCTATATACACTCCCAGCTAGATCATAAACCTTCCCTTTGAAGACAAGGGTTTAAGAACCAAAACAAAGAATCTAGGTTCTACTGTGCTGACATATAGTAGGGGCAGCCCTGGCAAGAGCAATACCAACTGAAGAGCAAATGGCAAACAACTCAGAAATTGAAGTGAAATGTTTCCAACTCTCTAGTCTTTTATCTTGGTGCATGTCTCAGCCTAAAGCTATTAAGCAATGTCCAAAGAGACAAGATCTAGCCAACCATACTTATGTTTATATTATGTTTTGCAATAAAATCACAAATGTCTATAATGTACCCAATAAAAAAGTGAATTGTCAAAAGGATGAAATTTCAAGTAAGAAGTCTGTTACTTACCCCAAGCAGCTGAAAGAAGTTCCTTGTTAATATTTTATAAATAAGATAAAAATTTATTTTCATACCCTTTTAATAAAACTGAAATAGCTTCAATAAATTCTTTAGGCAGTCTACATAAGGTCAAATTTGTTTTTGTTGGGCAAAACAAACAAACAAACCCCCAAACAATAAAATATGGGTTTTGGTCCTAAAAAAAAAATACTATGTATTCATTAAGAAAATATCAAGCAAAGCCTACTGTTTTCTAAAGTTGTATGCGTGTGCTTGAAAGGTAATGTGAGGGAAGGCATATAAACTACCTAAGTTAATATCTATGTGTCACCTTCAACTTCCATTTCCTGGCTTGTCCAATTTACATTCTCCCTGTGACTGTCCATTATTCCTGTAAAGTGCATGTTTAATCCCCATGAATTTGCTCCTGTTTAACATGTAATAGAAGCCTGCATTCATTTCTTCAATGAATAATTTCACCATAGAATCCAAGCATTAGCTTTAATAAGGTTGCCAGACACAACATTTTGTTGAAACCAAATGGTCAGGTGCTTCTACAGTGCACTTGGGATGCTTTCCAGTGTGAAGTACCTCAATTCAGTTATCCACAAAGGATCTGAAAACCATTTTTCCTACTTTACTGCCAGCTTCTGATTTAGGCCACAAAACTCTTAACTAAGTTACCCAAGTCTCTATCATGCCCCCAAACACAGATTTTTTTTATTCAAATGGGACTTAGAACTGTAACAAACGTGACAAGAGGTAGTCAATACCCAGTAGAAACAGTAGAAAGGCATGAAGGAGACAGTAAACTGAAAGAACACAGCGCATTATAAATTAAAATTATTTCTTAAAAGGAAACCTTGTTCAGAAGCCAGGAAAGTCTTCCAGAGCTGATGAGTCTATAGGAAAGTCTGATAAATGCAGGTGGGTGGGGGGGGAGATGACTGGGAAAAGGAGCAGAGACTGTCTGTTTATCTGTTTCTGTACTGCACTCAGAAATTGCTAGTTAGGAGAACTTTATTCTGAATGACTCACTTTTCCAATAACTTCGGGTTAGAAATTAAAAAGAGATGGAGGGTTGTAATCTTTGAATGTTAAGAATGCCTTTATTGTTGGTAGAGTATAACAGCAGAAGAATTTGGGAATTTAGAAACAAGCAGTATAGATACAAGATCTCTCTTCTTGTCTCTCTCTGAGCCCAAACCCTCTCAGTGACCACCTACCTAGTCCATTCAGTGCACACAGTATGATTCTGACTCAGGATGTCCTATAAATGTTAGGAATCATCATTAGTGAATGTTTTTTCCAGCAGTCAGACTGATTACTGATAAAAGATTTCACTTATCAAGACTGATTCCACGTGATGTCTGACCCATTATTGCCCTCTCAATCAGATGACACTCAACCAAAGCCAAAAAAAATGAAGTACCAACCTTGGAAAAAGGATTCTTCTCATAAATACCCAAATTGTGTGATAAATATGTAACTAATAAAATTGAACACTTCCCAGAAAGCTGCATAGTTATCACTATAACTAGCAGTGATAACCCCAGGAAACAGCTTCCAATACCATGAGCCATCACTAAGGCACTGTGGCACCTGGAAAGCTGAGATATAACAATAGGCCATTGTATAGACAGGCTCAAGAAACAAATATCCATGCAAGATATAAAAAAGATGAGGGATTTCAGTATTTAGTAAATCCTAGCTACCACTATAATTTGTCTATTTTGTCAAAGGCTCTCTTCAAAGCTTAAAACTTAGCTCCCAATTAACAAGGGCCATGAAGAACATCACTGACTTTTCATAAAGATCCAAGTTTAGTCCTTCAAAAAAAAAACAAAAAACCTATAATCAAAGCCAAGCTAGCCTATTTAAATTTATTTTAAAATTTAGAAAAGATGGGGAAGCACTAGAAGAAGGTCATTCCAGAAGTAGATCAGGAAAATTACCTGATCACCATTAATGATGCCTAAAAGCACCGCATTATTATTGGTTCTTGGGATTAGCAACTGGAAGTTGGCATTTTCAATATACATCAATATTTTTTCACAGTAAGTTATGATAGATAAACCAAGACATTCTAACACTTGTATCTAAAGCAGGGTACATAAAAAGCAGCCTATTTTTCAGAGCTATGGAGCAACCAGGTTAGTACTATTCATTTATTTGTAGTAATATCCACAGCATGCTAGGTATTTTGTAGACCTAAAAAAGGGGAAAAACCTAACCCCTGAGATGGGCATGGAGAGAGGGGTAAGAGAAGGCAAACAAAAAAAGTTTTTACTATGCTGATCTATAAAATTCTACTATAAACAGTAAGATATGAGCTCAAACTATAGGCAGCGCAAATAGGAACAGTGTAAGAGATCAACATTTCTGTGCATATTGGGGAAAATTAATACACTTACATAAGCCTCTCTATATCGGTCTAGAGATGCTTAACTCTACACTGCTAACCTTGAACATGTTGACCAGGGTTTCTTCCCAGTTGAACAGTGGCAATGAAAGCATGTCATAAAGCCTGCTACTCTACTCTCTCCCTTGAAGGCCACTGTATACAGAAGTATCTTTTCAATATAATTTATTACTATAGAAAAACAACTGCTAGCTTTCTTGTCAGAAAATGCCACCTCTCACCTTCTCCTCCAAAGGTGGGATAGCTTTAACCTCAATTACCTCAATGACAGTGTGCACATGCATTTTGTCGTCACTATAAAGGCAAAAAACAGTCCTGGTTGCCTGCAAGCTATTAGAAGTAAACAAAGACATACTAACATACAATTAAGTCATCTGTTTTTAGCGTACGTGCATGAAAACAAAAAGCGTTCTCCATGCACAAGGGACAAAGAGTAAAATGGAAGCATCCAGGGTTTAAGAAAAAATGCAGGGAAAGCATGGTGCTCTTTTAAAGAAGAAACTCCACTCTCTAATCTCACATCTGTACATCAGGGGAAGCACTAAAAACTCCACAGCGAGTTACATAAACTTTTATTTAAATAATGTCAGCACCCAACATCACCAAAGCAGGATCCACAGATAAAGTGTATGTGCAAACGCTAGCAATCTTATGACTCGTACAATGATCTGGGGTAAGTACTTGTTCTCAGAAAGTACACTGCAGCTGTAACATTTTTTGTAAGAGCGGAAAGGCAGACACTTGGCCAAAGCAGAGGACTGGAAAGGAGATGGCCCATTTCCTACCTCCAGCCATAGATTTCCTGTGCAATTTTGAATGAAGTCATTATTGACTCCAAGATGAGCATGAGGCACCAATGCCAGACCACAGCCAGCAAGGCCAGCCATACCTTGTCATGCATCCAAAGATGCATCTCAAGCCGATCCAAAGAGGTGATGCATCCCCTCTATGCGACTTTGGTCAGACCGCAGTTAGAGTACTGAGTCCAGTACTGGGCGCCACACTTCAAAAGGGATGTGGCCAGCCTGGAAAGGGTTCAGAAGAGGGCCACCCGCTTCGTGAGAGGGCAGCAGGACAGAATCTACAAGGAGAGTCTGATGGACCTGAACCTTTTCAGCCTCAGCAAGATGAGGCTGAGGGGGGACCTGGTGGCTGCCTACAAACTCATCAGGGGAGATCAATGACAAATAGGCAGAGCCCTTTTCTTCCCAGCACCACCTGGGGTGATGAGGCACAATGGTAATAAGCTGATAGAGAATAGGTTTAGCTTAGAGATCAGAAGGCAGATTTTACAGTTAGGGTGGTCAAAATCTGGAACAAACTTCCCAAGGAAGTTGTCCTCATCCCTACCTTAGGCAAATTCAAGAGAAGGTTGGATGATCACCTGTCTGGGGTCTTGTGAACCCAGCATTCATTCCTGCCTGTGGCAGAGGTGATCTGTTCAGGTCCCTCCTGACCCTAGCTACTATGAAACTATGAAGTCATTCAATTTCCTCTATTTCATGTATAAACATACTAAACAACTTAATTGCTGTGTTATCAGGCACAGTTAATTGGTTGTTATAAATCATGCAGTAAAAAGAAAAGGTCCCTGGAAAAATTCACAGATTGTAGGGGACTGGAATGGACCTCGCAAGACGACCAGGTCCAGCCCCCCTGCATCAGGCAGGAAAGACCAATGGGATCAGATGACTGTTCAATTTCCACTTCAAGATTTCCAGGGTGGGCGACTAAACCTAATCTAGAAAGTAAGTCACTGGGTACACAACACTGTTGCAGCATGGGGGCAGTATCTGGGACTCCTAATCTCCCGCATCTGACAAATGCTATTTACAATAAAACTTACCTACCTTGGTATGACTGCCCAGATTTAAATCAGATTTTAAATGCAACACAGACAAACATCTGAGGAAGCCTTGCAAAAAAATGGTTTCATTTTCAGCTTGATCATTATACATATTGAGTACATTAATGTGAATCAACACTGGTAACTCGAGATGCCAGAGTATTCATTTACACCTTTGAAAGTCAATTTTAAATGAATTACAAAATGTATTACTGTTTGAAGGAACACATCAAACAACTAATACCAACAATTCATCAGGCCACTTTCCTGTTTCTCCAATGGGTAGCAGATGACTTCATCCTGACAAAAACTTAAGACATCTTGGGTCCTGAAGTATAAATTAAAATGCAAGATTGTCTGCCAATGACTCAGATTACTAGGATTTGATTCAAAATAATCGTATAGTTAGGAAGATACTTTACAGGATTATATATTATGTGACATCATTAACAAGGAAGTATAAAAATACATTATGAATTTAATGGAATAGTAAAAAGAAGAGCATTTCAATCATCTCCTCCATACAGCCAAACTCCAAATAAAATCCTGCAATGGACTAAAAGTACATCACTGAATCAGTTACAGTGGTCTAAAAATGCATTACTCTTACCTCCAGCAGGAAGAAAAAATAATAACATTTGACTATTAATTTAACACAATGCTTAAGATATACTTATGCTACCCATAAAACAACTGATTTTACTTACAAATACCATGAGACATAGTACAGCTTAGACGCATAGAAAATTAAGGTTGTACAGGACCTCAGGAGATCATCTTGTCCAACCCCCTGCTCAAAGCAGGACCATCCTCAATTAGATCATTCCAGCCACAGCTATCAAGCCAGGCCTTAAAAACCTCCAAGGATGGAGATTCCACCACCTCTCAGTAACTTGTTGTAGTGCTTCATCAAACTCCTAGTTAGAAAACTTTTCCTAATATCCAACCCTAAGCCTGTCTTGCTGCAATTTGAGACCATGTTTCCTTGTTCTGTCATCTATCACCACTGAGAACAGTCTAGCTCCATCCTCTTTGGAACCACTCTTCAAAGTAGTCAAAGTCTGCTATCAAATCCCCACAGTCTTCTCTTCTCCAAACTAAATAAACCCAGATCCCTCATCCTCTTCTCATAAGTCATGTGCCCCAGCCCCTAAACCATTTTCATTGTTCTCCACTGGAATCTCTCCAACTTGTCCACATCCTTTCTATAGTTGGGGGGAGGAGGGGTGCAAAACTGGACAGTACTCCAGATGCAGCCTCACCAGTGCAGGACAGAGTAGAATAATTATTTCCCTTAATCAGCTAGCAATGCCTCTACTAACACAGCCCAGCATGCCATTAGCCTTCTTGGCAACAAGTGCACACTGCTGCCTCATAGTTAGCTTATTGTCCGCTATAACCCCCAAGTCCTTTTCTGCAAAGCTGCTACTTAGCCAGTCAGTCCCCAGGCTGCAGTGGTACATTTGATTCTTCTGTCCCAAGGGCAGCACTTTGCACTTGTCCTTGTTGAACCCCATAAAATATCTTTTGGCCCAATCCTCCAATTTGTCTAGATTACTCTAAATCCTAGCACTACCCTCCAGTGCATCTACTACACCCCCCAACTTGGTATCATCCACAAACTTGCTGAGGGTGCAAGGCATCCCATCTTCCAGACTGTTAACAAAACCAGCCCCAGGACCAACCCCTGGAACACTTCACTTGATACCACCTGCTGGCAAGAGTGACACTGAGTCATTGATTACTACTCATGGAGCCTGACAATGCAGCCAGCTTTCTATCCACCTTGCAGTCCATTCATCCGACCCATATTTTCCCAGCTCACTTGCAAGAATACTGTGGGAGATGGTATCAAAAGTCTTGCTCCAGTCAAGGTATATTATGTCCACTGCTTTCCTGAGAGAACCACTTTTTTCATAATAGAAGGCAATCAGGTTAGTCAGACATGACTTTTCCTTGATGAATCCATGCTGACTGTTCCTAATCATCATCTTCTCCTCCAAGTGTTCAGAAATGGATTCTTTGAGCACCAACTCTAAGAATTTTCCAGGGAATAAGATGAGGCTGACCTGTCTGTACTTCCCTGGATCCTCCTTCTTAAAGATGGGCACTATATTTGCCCTTTTCCAATCATCCAGGATCTCCCCCAATCGCCATGAGTTTTCAAAAATAATGGCAGAGACTCTGCAATCACATCAACCAACTCCCTCAGCACCCATGGACACATCACATCTGGCCCTATGGATATATACATGTCCAGGTTTTCTAAATGGTCCTTAGCCTGTTCTTTCACCACTGAGGGCTGCTCAGCTCATACCCCAACCATGGCCTTGATCATGTTATGGTCCAATAGCTACGTAACTGGCTACGAGGTCAGACCCAAAGAGAACTAGTTGACAAGAACAAATCAACATGGCACAGGGTGACCAGTGGAGTCCCTCAGGGCTCAGTACTTGGGCCGATACTCTTTAACATCTTCATTAACGATCTGGAGTCAGGAGTCAGATGCAAACTGGCAAAGTTTGTGAATGTCACCAAATTACAGAGGGGGGAAAGCAGCCACAGTTACACTGCAGGACAGGCTGGGAATACAGGCCGACTTGGACATGCTCTCAAGGTGGGCTGACCAAAACCTGATGGCCTTCAATGTAGAGAAGTATAAGGTGCTGTATCTTGGTAGGAAGAACTCTCAACATACTTACAAGTTTGGCAGCACAATTCTCACTAGCACCATGACCAAAAGAGAAAGACTTGGGGGGGGGGGGGTCTTGATTGACCACAAGATGAATATGAGCCACCAGTGCGATGCTGTGCCTGGCAAAGCAAACCAACCTCTGGTGTGCATCTACCAATGCATCTCAAGCAAAACCAGGGCTGTCATCCTCCCACTTTACTTGGCCTTGGTGAGGCCACAACTGGAGTACTGTGTCCAGTTTTGGGGCCCCCACTTCAGGAGGGATATAGAAAAGCTTGAGAGTCTAGAGAAGAGCCACTCATATGATCCAAGGCCTGGAGGACAGGGCATACAAGGAATCTGAGGGACTTGAAACTCTTCAGCGTGGAAAAGAGAAGGCTCAAGGGAGACTTGGTAGCAGCCTACAATTATATAAGAGGGGTACATCAGCACCTGGGAGAACAGCTGTTCACCAGAGCTCCCCAAAGGATAACAACATCTAATGTCCATAAACTCCAGGAAAGCTGATTTAGACTAAACATAAGAAAGTTCTTTACAGTGCATGTGCCCAGGGTCTGGAACAGACTCCCCCCCAGAGGTAGTACAAGCACCTACTCTGGACTCTTTCAAAAAAATCTGAATATTTTTCTTGCTAGGATCACTTGATCCCCATTGACTTCCTGCCTATGGCAGGGGGACTGGACTCAATCTCACAAGGTCCCTTCCAGCTCCTAATGTATATGAAATCTATTAAACTACACTGCCCCACACAGTAGTCTGAGAGCTACCTTGCCTATGAAGACCAAAGTAAGAAGGCATTGAGTACTTCAGACTTTTCCTCCTCATCTATCACTAGGTTGCCTCCCTCACTCAGTAAAGGGACCTATACTTGCCCTGACCTTCCTCTTGTTGCCAACATATTTACAGAAACCCTTCTTGTTAACCTTCACACCCCTTGCTAGCTGCAACTCCAATTGCACTTTGGCCTTCCTCACTTCATCCCTGCAGCCCAAGTAATATTCTTATACTCCTCCCAAGTAGTTAAGATTCCTTGGTAAGTCTTAACCACAACTTTCGCATGCTTCCATCTCTGAGAAGTTGGTCCCAGAATCAACAGCCTGCCAAAACAAGCAAGTGTCAAAATAAGTAGATTTTTTCATTAAAAAATATCTCCACACACAGCATGATATAAATGAGGGAGCTGCATGGATTTAATAAAAGGACAAATACCTCATGCCTGTGAGATTATCTGTACAATATTATTCAGCTTGAATGCCAGGAATTAAAACAAAGAGGGCTGTAAAAGGAAAAACGTGCAGGAGAATAAAACAGTGGCATAAATAATAACTTTTTCCATAAATCCCAAAAAAGGGTATTCTAATGTGAGGGTAGAGGTATCACAGAATCCAGCCCCAGAACAGGGATCTAAGATGGTGGTTGTCTTTTACCTAACAAAGTACGAGGGATCTACAGAGCAAATATCACTCCTTTTGCAAAGGTACAAGAAAGAACCAAAACAACAGCCTTTCCCCACTAGCCATCTATCTGACTGCAAAGAGAAATATATGCCAAATATTGCATTTTCCCACACACAACATGCCCAGAATGTAGTATACATCTTGTTCTGAAAGGCAGAATAAAAAAAAAAGAGGGGAAAAAAAAAAAAAAAAGTCTTTTCTAGAGTTATGCCTATATGGGTAGGGGTGGGCAAAATGGCAGATCCAACCAGCAGCCAGGCTCCATCTACCAGCAGCCCCTGCCTGCGTCGCTACAGCCAGTTTGCATGAAGACCTCAAGAGCAGAGGGGCCGTGACAGCTCAGGGCCAAAGTTTTGATGGAAACCGGCCTCAGCAGTGCTGACACGGCACTTGGCTGGGCAGTGAGCCACAATCTGTTGCCTGCACACCCCTACCTGGGATCGCCCTGCCAGCGCTGCTGGGACCAGTCTCCATGGAAACCCTGGCTCTGCCATCATGTCCCTACCACTTCGCCATACAAACCAGTCACAGCAACACCATTAGGGGCTCCTGAGAAATGGAGTCTGCAATGGGCTGGACTTCGCCGACCCCTGGTATAGAGCATGAGCAGAGCCTAATCTTCGTCTGAGTCACCCTTTCTTTTCTGCTGGACTAAAGCTGAAAACCTAGCTGCTATGGAAAGCTGGTCACCATAAGCCTCCAGGGCTACGAACTAGACTTAGAGACCAGGAGCAGCTAGCAGAAAGTAAAACTGCCTTAAAGGTTAGTTTGATTAGCGGCATATCAAGACCATTAAAAAGGAGGGACAACCATCAATACCTGTGGACTGAAGATCAATGAGCCATTAAGTCAACTGACTTCTTTAGCTGCCTGAATAGTAATGACAGCTGCCCCACTGTGAAAAGGAATAAAAACAGGCTGCTTCTAGGTTGGACAGAAAAAAAAAAAAAAAATCACATTTCCTGCTTAATACACACAACACAACTGGGGAGATTTTGGGGGGAAAAGTGTGTATTGTATGTCAGCAAACACCATACTCAAAAGATAAGGCAGCAGTTGACATACTCAACGGATTTGCAGAGGCAGTGTATCTTGTGGGGCCCGAGAAACGCCGGCGGAATGGGGCCGCCTTTAGAGCAGAACTAGTTGAATGAGAGGCCGCAGTGGGTTGAAATGAAAAAAAAAAAAAAAACTTTACTTACAAGGTGTAGTACAAAGACTCTCATCGATGCATACAGTGTAGGCACAATTCGTAGACAGCAGACAGGCACACGGTTGCTCACACTCACGCGGGGACGGGATACGTCGTGGAAAACCGCAACGGGGAGTCAATGGTGGGTGATCAGGCCTCCTCCGTGCCTCTGCAACACACGCGGGGATCTCTCCTCACGCACATTCGAGCATTCCTCCAATTTGGGCAGGCATCGCCCAAGCCTTTTATGTGGCCAGTGAGCCAACTGCCAACTGCCATGTGTGCATAATTTAGTCTAAGCCAGTCACGAGCATGCACTCACTGGTGCAGCTGCAAACCTTTGGCGGGCTCTGATCCTGCACCATGGACTTTTCCCACCTTACAAATAAAATCCCTGTACCCAGGACTCGCAATGTGCCCAATACAGCTGTGCCGAGGCACCTTTTTAACTGATCTGCTCTGACATACCTCAGTAATAATTTACTGCTTCTAGGTATTGCCCAGAGGTCTCAAATCAGGAAAAAGCATCATTGAGCAGCATATTGTACAGAACACCTAAGTAAACCTTTAGGGATAGAGACAAAAGTTACACATAAACCAGTATAAATTAAACTAGTTCAGATCTGTAACACAACAGAAGTTCATTGCTCATAAACTACTTTAAAAATGGCTGAAACCAATTTAAGATAAACCTAAATGAATATAGTATCAAACTCAACTGATTTAGGTTAAATCGGCCTATTGAACTTCTGTCCCAGATATCCTCCAGATTCAAGTTAACTCACAGACTCCCAGCATCCCAGGATGCTTTGCACCCACCCTGCAGCTCCATGCTCAGTGGGCAGGCTAGCCCTAGCCCAAACTGTCTGCTCCAAAGGAGCAGGGAAGCATGCTCTAATGCCCTCCAGCTTCAGGCCTCGGCCACTACTGGCATGTAGCTGCATTTCCAGAATCAAAAGTGAATATCTGCTCACTTGCCTATTAGTTCAATCTATACAGCTTAGACCAACCTGCTAAGATTGAACAGACTCAACTTCAGGCTTTCTGACCATCTACTGAGCCTAACAGTCAAGATCTCAATTCAAGTATTCTACCCCATCCCATCCCATCCCATCCCACCCCACCCCTATTCAGGATAGCAAATAAAACATGTGCATAACTACTATCTAATTACTACTAAATTGAGGCCCAATTCAAACAGTACTGAACCCCACCCTTCTAATTCTATTGCCTTCCTGAACTGTATCTGAAATAACCCTGCTATTACCTTTCTAGAGCAAGAAAACACTTTCTTACTCTAGAAAGGTACCAGGAGGAGGCAAGGCAGAGTAGCACCTTAGAAACTAACCTTACTACATCTTCTATCTGACTTCAAACTAACATAGTGAACTACCTCTCTTATTTGTACTGATATGCATCAGGAGATGCTAAAAGTGTTTTCTAAAACTGAATATACAAAAACACGGTAGTAAAAAAAAGGGTAAGGATTAAGGCATTAGAACCTTATTTTAAAAAAAAAAACAAGCTGCCTTTAAAAAAAAAAATGAAAGCTTAGATCAGAATATACAAAAAAGTTGTGGATTTCTAAAATGTGAAATCTGCACTGTTACTCCATCTGGTTTCAGGGTTTTAATATTCTGAAACACTGTAAAGCATTTAAGCATATTTATGGATTTCAGTGACAACTGAAAGCATGCTTGTGCCAGTTTTCCCCATTTTCAAATTCTGGCTTTAGCCATGACTAAAAATTACTAACATTTTGCAAAATTAGAAAAGGCTATTCTTCTCTTTAGCCTGTTGACTTCAAGGGGCAAAATGATATCCATTTCACCCATCCACTTTACCTAAAATAATACTTTGAAGATAAGACAAAAAATGGACATTGCATCCCAAAAAAGAGGAAAGAAGGGGGAAAATTAACTGGTCTGAAGGTATACAATCAGGCCTCATAAAACAGGGTCTATTACATCTTCAATTGCAATTTTTGGTAGAATCTAAAATTTAAAGTACTTGCCTAACATATATGTACATATGCTTAACTAGAATTGGTAAGTCTGCACTGAGCTTATTGTAATTCCACTACTCTAGCACCCTGCTTAACAGTATATTTTATAGCAGCGAATTTCAGTAGGAGTTCATTCATAACCAGGATGTTCTTCCCTTTCATTGCCTTGAAGACTAAAATGAAAAGAAAGTTAATTCTTCTAATATAATATTAGTAAATTAATGAAGTAGGACCACGAATATAGGGTTGTTGGACGCCATGTCCATGCCAAGTAGCTCAATTAGAAAAGTAATTTCTACCAAAGATATCATTTTCAGCGTGGATTCATTATTAACTGCTGCAGAGCTACACAAGTGCCTTGTATCCTCATGCTTCAGATCTCCTCTCCCCAACCCCCTGCCTCCAGCCTCTTTAGAAACAGGGAAAAAAACCTCTCTCATGACTCAGTTTTTGCAAGACGCATTCACATCCTGATCAGAATGCTGCTATAGAAGTGCTAAAAGGTATCAATCCATGACTGTTCGTGTTTTTAGCTCATTTCCTGCCAAGGGATATGTAGAGAATTGGGCTCATGTCTTGCTAAAGAAAGTTGAATCAATTTCACCTACAGCAATGAACTCTACCTAATTAAACAAGGGGCTACACACAACACTGAGCCCTTTCTTTCTGTCAAACAAATGGCTGCTTTGCGGATTTGGCCTGAGTACCAATACCTGCTGGACAACATTAGTTTTTCCTTCTGGAGTAAGAGAAAGGATTTTAAAAAGTGTGTCTGCGTGATAAAAATGTGTAGTAGAAAATGTACAGGCACATACACACACACACACACACACACACACAAACAATATATTTCCTCCCCCCAAAAGGTCTTCTCTGCCACAACAGCAAAAGATTTGTCCACTGCATTTGTGGTGCACCTTGTGCCCAAGTGACATGGGCCAAACAACTCAAAGGAGACATCCACACATACTACACTACCGTGTTATCATATATGTCAGAACTCTGTCTATGCCATAAAATTTCTCTTCTATCTAATTATCTGCAGTGCAATGGAAATTCACATGGTATTATTCAAGGTGAAATGTATTTATTTATTTATTTTACAGTTCCACAATTTCTACTAAGATTTGCCAAACTAAAGTCCTACTTATGCTTATCCCCGTTACACCAATTCTGGCTTTAAAAGGAAGTCAAATATATCTAAAAGTCATTTCCAAGTGTGTCTCTACAAGAGCTTGCCCTTTTATGCCAGCCAAATCAAGGAAACATATTGCCAGTTTCTTA
Organism: Caiman crocodilus; assembly: GCA_030014935.1. Classification (NCBI taxonomy): domain Eukaryota; kingdom Metazoa; phylum Chordata; order Crocodylia; family Alligatoridae; genus Caiman; species Caiman crocodilus. The sequence goes on along the minus strand of JAGPOW010003316.1, from coordinate 85,774,361 downwards.
TATCAATGAAAGTAGGAATAGGAAATTGGTGCTAATGATGTGACTGAGCAAGATGCCATTTTGAAAGCATGTGGAAATCAACAGTTCTAGTTTGATCCAGTCAGTGCTGTAGCAATGAAGTTTGGCACCAGGGGGAAAGCTTGCAGCGGTAGCCCGCCCTTGCCCCACGCACAGATCCAGGGGGCACATTCCCCCCATGCTTACCCAGGAGTACACACAGCAGCAGGAGCCATCCTCCTCCAGTCCCTGTGCCTCTCCAAACAAGCTGCTCGTGGCTCCGTCCCGCACCCCATCCTAGCTAGGCAATTCCTATTGGTGCCCCTTTGCTTCAGCGCCCAGGACAGTCAGCCCGTTTAGGTTCCCCCCCTTGCTACAGTACTGGATGCAGTTAGACATGAAGATAAATTTTTTAAACTCACTGTTAGCTCAGCATTTGGGGGCAACTATAAACTCAATTAGAAATTCAGCTCAAATTGGTTTAAAAAGTACCATCATAAAAAGATCTCCAAAGTGGAAGAGGATGAGGTTAAAAAATTCTTTAAAAGTTTTTTTAAAAGATGTCTTATTGCCTCTCCTACAAGAAGCAAAACAACTTGCAGGAAGTATTTCATTTGCATCTTCAACTTAAGTTCCATGAAGGCAAATCATCTTTGACAAACAGATCAAAAGAAAAATAAAAGGCGGGGGGCAAGGCAGGAAACCAACATATGGAAGAAAAGGAACATGTAAGAAAGAGCAGGTCTCAAAATCAGAACAGGAACATAGCAGGGATTGGAAGGCCAGGTTCTAGGGGTGATGACGTACGGATTCCTGAGGTCAACATAGGCAAGAAGATCTACTCAAGGTACACAGCACTAGTGGAATTTATGCCAGGCTCCTGACTAATGCTATTATTCAAGTACAGTAGTTAGAAACCTAATACAGTGGTACACAGGCCCACACAGTTCAAAGGGGTCCACACCTCCATTCAAACTTTTTCAGGGGGCCGCAAATTTAAAAAGGTTGAATATCATTGCCCTAGCAAGATGTGGCCTTACAAAAGTCCTGCGTGAATGACAAGAAGTTAAAAGGTCATAATACTGCTCAGATGTAGTACTAAAATATTACTTCCTTTGGTCTGAATTGATTTCAGGAGGAAACAGCAAGAAATAATTTGGCCTTTTTTGAGAGAAAGAGAACCGATTTGTGAATAGGTCACAACAATCATGGAAAGACTGAGTAAAAATGTTTATAGAATATTCTAAGGGAAGCACATTTATTAATATAATTTAAATCAGTTGGGGGATTTATTTCATTTGTGTTTGGATGAGAAAGACAGAATAACCAAACCCCCACTAAAATCTGCAACTGTCCTCACCTAAGAAGGACACTATATATTACAAGAAATGATATGTGATACAGATATACAAGCTAGCTAGTGACTGTGGAAGCAAATCCCCTTATTCTCAATGGAACTCACACTCTTAACCTTCAGCAGGAAAGAAAAAAGTTCTTGAGATAAAAACTTAAGTTGCTAAAGTAATTTGGGCAACAACTCAAGGGAGACATGAAATCGCACATACAAGACCAGCATATTATATACACAGAAACTCCAGAGTTCCTGCTCCCCTGAAAATTTCCTTCTAGCTAGAATGTGTGTGTATCAGGGACATTTTGGTACACTTAAAGTGCTTAATGGTGCTGGAAACAAGGCAAGAGACGGTTTCACCCCTTGCCCCTCAAAAATATTCACTTGGAGATATGTCATTCCCCTTCCTAATCTCTTCCCTCCCCCGTCCACAACAACTCATGCCTTGTCCTACCAGAACGCACTGGGTGGTGTCGGGGATCTCAGGGTTGCAAACTTTCCTGAGGAAATGCCACTGAGATGGTATCATCAGATTCTTTGAGAATTGAGAACAGATAAGGCCACAGTCTAGGAGATAATTACCCACTTGTACTAGAAGAGCAAGAGTAATTTTCTTCTACAGCTGAAAAAATTCCCTCTCAAATCACTAGGGAGTTTTCATTTCACAAGAATGGTTAATCAGCTATTATAAAAACATGTATGGAGCAAACAAAGTGTGAAAAATTACCAGTGATGTGGACAAATACAGTAACAACACAAAAGCCAGTTAACACTGAATTTATACTCCATACTTCAAGTCACATGCAACATGCCCCCTTTCTCAAAGCCCCAACTCTCCTCACTTAGTTTTCAGCTGAGTTCATGTTTCCCTCCATAAAAATTAACTTCTTAAAGAGAATACTGATGAAATGGAAGCTATCAAATGGATTTAACAAAAAGTATAGGGAAGCACAACTGCAACTGTTATAGCCAATTTCATGTGATAACAAAATTTAGCCAGTGTTCTTATCTATGAAAAAAAATCTCTACCTAGTCTGAAGCATGTTTTTTTCAGATGGTTGCAACATCAGCTGACTCCCACCATAATGACTGGGAAAAGTATGTTATAATTTTGCTCAGCCATAGGAGTTTAAACTATGCTAAAGCATGCTTGTTAACCACAGTGAGGAGTCCTACGTACATGCACCAAAAAGCTATTTGGCTTCACCACAGGCTAAAACCCATTACGATCAAAGACAAAGCATCCCCATGAATGGCACCTATTGTACTCTATTTCAAATCTTTCAGTTATTTCCAAAGCAAGTTTAAAACCCTCAATGGAATGTATAAGTCCATACACAGGAGCACTTAGTTAATCTGAAAGAAAGTATAAACAATACTTTATTAATTTACCAAGGTAGTTTCTGAGACTGGTATAAGAAATGCCCATTAAAAAAGCCAATTAAAACAAGGCATCTCCTTGGCTTAATGAAATCATAAGAGGAAAGCAAGATTTGCAAGACTGACCCATGACTCAGTTTCCCAAATTATGGCATGATAGCGCAGCCCATTTTTCAAGATGGATACTAAACATCCTCTGACAAAAAAAAAAAAATCTGTAAGTGTCTCAAATTGGACAACCAAAGAATCACAGCACCAAGTCACTAGTCACTTTTAAAGGTTCTAGCTGAAGTGCCCACATATGCTGGGGACAGGCATTTTTATCAAAAGGTTAGGCTTACAAATGGCAGAAAGGAGTTACCTTCAATCAAAACAAGAAATTTTATCTGGCGTGAACCTACCCCCAAACAACGGTGGAGGGAGGTTGAAATTGTTTTGTAAATTTTAGCTATAATGAGGTCCTCAACACCAACCTGAGCCAGCCACAATGCAGGCAGATGCTGTTCATCCTTACCTCCCACAATTCAGTGTTGACCTGTAACATCCCACAGTTCTCCAGTGTAAAACCTCTCCTGAGCACAGACTACTACAGATGCCAAATTCTGTTCAACTGTGCAATGTTATGTGATGTGGGTAGTGTCGAGAGAGCTATTTCAAGCCCTACCACAGAGCCCATGTCACATTTCTTGCAGCTCTGCTAAGAATTATAGAGTAAGGAAAGTGGAAAAGATGCATATATTTCCATTAGTAATGACAGGTTCCAAAATACAGGCAATATCACAGGCTAAAAATTATATATAGCATTTCTTCCTGCAGCTGCACTACTACTAATTCACAAAACATTCAAGTGCAATATACAGCTTTTACCTAAATTTAATACTCCACTCAAGGGAGATGATCTAAAAACTTTCAGTGATTTATTGTGTTGCGTTTCATCATACTTCACTACAAAAAGCCTCCAAAGAATCCTGCTTTCTTCAGAAGCTGCAGCAGGCTAAATTAGTTGTGAAAGTGCAAAGCAGCACCCTCATTAAAGTCTAGAAAGCTGGATATGCACAGGAAATTCTGAACCAAGTGATCAAGAAGTTCTGTAAACTACCCAGACTCATTTTAACTCGAACTATTGTAATGTGATCAAATTTCAGACTCACAACAATCTTGGAGAAAAAACACAGAGGAGGAATATTGGAGCCCCACATGGAACAGGAAGTAAAGATACTTTGTATGGCAACCAGTTATGTACCACTACTTGTACAACAATGGAAAGGCTGATCATCATTCAACTATATTGACATTTGTGCATATATCCTGAAGAATTGTTCTACCTCCTAGACAAATGGAAAAGATTAAAAGTCTATATACAACCTCCTGAACCTCTCAGCTTTTGTGAAAATGCTGTAAGCTTCACTGAGCTTCAGCCAAGAGCCTGGGACCAGTGTTTTTGTGAATCAAAACTTCTTCCATGTACCTATTGTTCCAAGCCTCCAAAGGATTTAAGAAGTTTAAGGTAACTCTGTGACCTCTCTCCTCCCCCAATCAGAAAAACACTACACAACTGCTGAGATGTATTTTAATTCCTTCTCCTGTCCATAAGATATAGAGAATGTAGGTCAAGAATGTGTGACAGTCTAACCCCCTCAATAAAGATAAATGACAGCGCTCAAAGATTTAATACCCAATACATTTTAAATGTGTTGTGTAGCTCTAAATACTTAGATCTCAACCTGATACCAAATTTAAAATAATAAGGGAGTTCAAGTTTTAGTAGGTTTAACAATTTTGTTTATCAAATAATTGGGAATTAAGGCATTTAGAAAAAAAGTGGAAAGAGCTGTTGAAACAGCAGGCCAGTGACTGAAGTCTGAACCTCCAGACTATTAGCTGGCTTTACCATCTTGCATGCAGCTGGTACTAGATGGTCAGAAGAGTGGCCAATAAAATTAGGAAACCAGCTGAGAGGATTTGTAATAAGAAACTGTTCAGCATGATACTGAAAATTTTCCCTCTTGCAAAAGGAAAAAAGTGAGTGAGGGATTATTAAAGACACATGGTTCTTGCATACAATTGATAATGTTGCACTCCTCCTGTCTCCTCCACACTCTCTTCCCTTCCCCTCTTTCCCTTCCACTGTCCTTCTGGAGGAATGACTATTCTTCAAATTCCTGTTTGCACAAGGTAAAGAAGAACAGGAAAATACCAATCAGGTGCTATATAACCCTTAACAGTAGCAAGCAGCACTTAAGGAAAAATAGTAAACCAGTGACATGAAAGTAAGCACCTAGACCAGTAACTTTCAGCTATAGCTAAGTTTTTAGAAACTGCATTCTTCAAATAAGTCAGAAGAAGAAAAAAAAGCAGGGGCATAGTTAAGTGGTAGAAGAAAATATTACACATAAATGATTTTCAGATTTTTAAAAATGTTTAGGAGAGGTCCAACACAGCGGGCACATTTACACGAGGCATTTTACTGCACAGCAGACTAAGTTGCTACACAGTAAAGAATCACTGTCTACATATGCATGGCAATTAGGGTGCAGTAAACTAATTCATTACACTGCCTGATAGTTCCATCAGATAAAAGTGGTTTCTGGCAGAGCAGTAAATTGCTGCGCTTAAACACACGTGAAGATGGCGACATTGGGATTAGTTTTGAGCTGGAGTATATTAGTCACATTAACTGCATATGTAGGTGTGCCAAGTCTGTGTGAAACACTACTTAAAGCCATGAGAGGCTAGTAGTTAATGCTACAGCTACAGCTTTTAAAGAGCCAGATTTTCTGTAACAGTAAGTCATCAATAACTTCATAGTAATTTCAGTGGAGATTTTCTCTTACTTGAATTTAACTGTAGGGGGAAAAACTGGGCCATGCTTGATAAAGAAATCAGTCATGGACCCACAGGGGGTGGAAGGGGAGAGATAAGTAAATCCTTTGCTTTGCACACATCCAGCAGTTATTTATCCCCTAGCTATAGTCACGTGAACCAAGAAAGAGTCTGCATTCAGAACAAAAGGCCTTTGCTAGGAAGTCTACAAGGAGGCCTTTAAGAATTTCAGCTCAGCACACAAGTATCTTTCCAATTAGTCTTGAAACTGTGACACCAAAATAAAAAACCTATTATGCCACAATGTTACCCCTTTACCATTCAACAAAAAGTAACATGGCATGAAGCATATACTCCCCCACTACCATCACCACCCTGGGGGAGGAAAAAAATCTAAATTTAGGCATGTTGCCTGTCTCCCATTATCTACCAACAGAAACAAATTATTTATTAATCTTGCTTAGTTAGCATGCCAAGTTAAAAGACAAAAACCTCTCCCCTCACCTTCCTGTTACCTTGAGCAGCACATTAAGTGATTTGAGCTTTGCACTGCTCAAGAAATACAGAAGGAAAGCCAGGTTTATTCACTGTTGTCTGATGCTAATTAGATACAATGCTAGAGGAAAAAAAAACAAACAAACATACCCCTTACCCCAAAGTTCACAGCTGAAAAGGTCAAAAGTTGCAAGGCGAGTTCTTGTGCACTAATAAATATGCCACCTGTATTATTCCCTCTCCTCCACGTTCCCCCTCCCACGTTCTACAATGCAACAGGAAAGTTTAAAAAGAAGTTAAATTCCTTTACTTCTTCCTCATCCCAAAGAAAGTTGCGAGCCAGCCAAGAACCTAAATCTGCAACTTTTATGCATCCAAGTGGTTTGGGAATAATTAGACAAATTCTATGACAACCCAATTAAGAGGTACCAAACTAGTAAAGGTTTGCAGGGCAGGATCTAAAAGTAAAACATCAGTTCCTTTCATTAGCTGTGCAGATTCCATCCTGACAATTCTTTTTAACAACTAGACTGACAATGAGTTGGTAAACTATATAGGTGAATACCTTCCTCTTCACTGATGTCTCGCTCATGCTCCCGAGACAATAGTGCATCAAAAGCAGTCATCCTCTGTTAAGGTATATACTGCATGCATATTGCATACTGTGAACTAATGTCGCAAGCAACAGCTTGTAGGGAAATGAATGATTTCTACAAACTCCCATTATGAAAGTTTTATCCTACAATTAAATGTTAACTAAAATAACCTAATATTTAGTTAAATGCAATCAACTTTAACTATACTATAATACACTTATTAACTCCTTTGGCTCAAATACATTCCATATTTTACTTGAGATTCATTTCTTAAAAATAATAAATCAAATATACTACCTGACAATTCTCTCTCAAGATTAAAGTACTAATAGCAAAACTATGTCTCAGTAAAAGGTATTTTGAAAACAGAAGCAAATTTTTAAAGTGTTCTTTTGGTAACAAAAAAATCTGCATTTTTTTTTCCTTCTTCAGTTTCAACAGATGCCAAAAACAACACATACAAAATTATGCATTTTCTTCTTCATTTTCACCGGACTCCCTCGGGAGACATCAGTTGCATGAGTCATATCCTAATTCTTCTGGTTTCTTCAGGTTTGCTGAGTCTTCCCTGTGTGAACAAGATACTTCACAAAAATCCCTCGTCTCTTCTCTTCCTGTCGTGTCTGGCATACATCTGTGCATGCACATGTTAAGAGCATATTGTGAAACACCTATGCCTCACAAGTTAGTCTTTCCCACAGTTGTCAAATTAGCAAAAATGGTTGTTGGAGTAGTTTCACCACAAAGTGGAAACACAAAGCTGCACACATGACATTTGAGCACAAGTTCACCCCAAAAGTAAATCTACAAAAACATCCATAAAATTATTTGCAACTCCTTAGACATGGAGTGTTCTAGAAAGCCAAGTCTGCAAAGTTCAGCAGATCTACATTACATAGTTCAAAAACCATACAGTTCTCAATGTAGGCCCTCACTTGTCCAATGCTGTGCAGAAAATAATTTTTTAATTCTGCATGTATTCTTGAGGTGGGGGAGGCTTGTACTGCTTTCAGAAGTATTAAAACACAGATTTTTTTGTAATACAAATGCAAGAACAAACAAACAAACAAAAACATAGAAGTTACAGGCAGAAAGAAGTTTTCTTTAAGTTAGATAGGAGTCACAACTGAGATTGTGACAGACATTGGATTTCTTAGATTCATAGATGTTAACGGGCTGGAAGGGACCTCCTGAGATCATCAGGTCCAGGTCCCCCACGCTTGGGCAGAACTAAATGCAGTACTCCAGCTGTGGCCTCACCAAAGCCGAGTAAAGTGGGAGGATGACCTCCTTAGTCTTGTTTGAGATGCACGCCAGTGTTTCGTTTGCTTTGTTGGCTATAGCATTGCATTGGTGGCTCATGTTCATTCTATGGTCTATCAAGACTCACAAGCCTCTTTTAATTGTGATGCTAGTAAGTGTAGCGCTGTTGAGCCTGTAAGCATGTTGCAGGTTGTTTCTCCTTAAGTGGAGCACCTTACACTTCTTCCTAGTCTGGAACATCATCAGGTTTTGATGCGCCCACCTAGCAAACCTGTCCAGGTTAGCCTGTATCCCCAGCCCATCCTCCAGTGCTCCCACAGTCCCCCATAATTTGGTGCCATCTTTGAACTTTGCCAATCTGTTTTCAACACCTGAATCTAAATCATTAATGAATATGTTAAAAAGCACCAGTCCAAGTACTGATCCCAGAGGGATGCCACTGGTCACCAAGCGCCATGTTGATTCAGTTCCATCTATTATTACTCTCTGGGTCCTGTCTTGGAGCTAGTTTCCTAACCACCAGAACATTGGGTTATTGAGACTGCAGTTCCCCAATTTTATCATGAGCACGTCCTGGGAGACCAAGTCAAAGGCTTTTTCTGAAATCCAAGTATATGATGTCAACCTCATCTCCCTTATCCAGGCAGTGTGTTACCTGATCATAGAAAGAAACGAGGCTGGCCAGGCATGACCTGCCGGCAGCGAAGCCATACTGGCCATCTAATAGAATGGTGCCTTCTGTTAGCCTATTGCTAATGGATTCTTTGATCATTTTTTCCAGGATTTTCCTAGGGATCATGTTCCTACCAAAGCTTAATAAGAAGAAAATATGTTTTTCAATGGTATGTTAAAATTAAATTACATCATGTTGGGTTTTTTTTTTTTTAATTAAAATTCTATTCCTGTCACCTATACATATTTGCTCAGCCATTTTCCTCCTACTCAAGTTCTCTCAAGTAATTGGCTGCTAACAATAGTCTTATACCCCAAAACACCCAATCCCCAAGAGACATGTCAGAAAAATACAATTCTGGAAGCCAAATCAATTATTTGTTGCCACAGCGACTCAGGATGAGCTAGGAACTTCTCTCATTTAAGGTCCAAAAGAGCCAGTTGGGTCAGTACTTGTGGGAAGCTCTGGGCCCTGTGTACTAGATCCAGTGCCCAATCCCAATACAGGGTATGGCAAGGGTAATGAAGGGTCCCATGGGACCCGATCACGACATGTAGAGGCCAGCCAAGGCCCGATACCAGCACGTGAGGCTTGATCTGGCCCGGTGCCACACATCTAGCCCACGAGCACCACTGAACTAAACTGATCCTTCTGAATTTGTACAAATCAACATGGCTTAAGGCAATGGAAATAATCTTTAAGTGTGAGTATTCTGTACAATTATCTCAAAGAGCAACTAGAAATTTTTTTACCAGCTTCCAGTAACTATAGGTCTATCAGAGGAGTCAGGGGTTGAAGCACACAACTAAGTACAGACATTCAAAAAGCCTGAGCCTGAATTGATTCAATCTTTGCAGGCTAGTCTAACCTGTGTAAATTGAACCAATTTGCAAATGAATAGACATTCACTTTTGATTTCAGAAATGCAGCCACGTGCCTGCGATGGCTTAGCCTAGAAGCCGGGGGGTGCTACAGCAAGTCCTCGGTTGCAAGGAAGCTGTGCAAGAAGAGAGGGGGACATGGCCAGGTCCCGACAAACCGAGTAGGATTGGGGAGGGGTTTAAACCCCCACCCTGGCCTGCAGGAGCCACAGCCAGGGTGTGCCTGGAGGGGGAAGGGAACAGCAGCCCCTGCCAGGCATTTCCCAGCCCCACCTATGCTGCTCAAGCAATGGGGGGGGGGAGGGAGTGGCCAGCCCCAGCAGCAGCATGAAGAAAATGGAGACAGGGGGCTTAATTTCCCCCTCTACCCCGTGCCACATGAGCATGGACCTGAGCTGGGGTCTGCCTGGCTGCTTAGGGCCTCCCCACCAATCACTGCTGCAGTGGCAGGGACAGCACCCTGGCTAGGCACCAGCCTGGCATGGTCCCTTGAAGCAAAAGGGGGCAGGGAGGTGGTTTATTTCCTGCTTCCTCCCCAAAACTGCAGCCAGTCTGCCTGGCCAGGGTGGAACAGTGCCTATCAGGGATTTCTCACCTGTCCCACTCACTGCTGGAACAGTGCGGGCATGGCCAGCCCCAGCAGTAGCCTCAAGCAAACAGAGGATGGAGGGGGCTTAATTTCCCCCTACTTGTCCTATCCCACTGGCTTGGATCCAAGGCAGGGTCTGCCTGTCCGTGGCACAGTAGTCCATATCAGGGTCACTCCCCCCGTCACTGCTGCAGCAGGGCAAGGGCATGGTTAGACACTGGCTGGCATGGCAAAGGGGGAAGGGAGAGGGGCATGCAGGGGTGGCAGCAGCACTAAGGAGGGACTGGGGGGGCTATGGCCACCTCAAAATTCAATTTACCCCCTGTAGCTTCCCCTCCAAGCCCCACTGCCACCACCACTCACCCCACTGCAGCCTTCAGCAGCTCTGCCCGCCCTGCTCCCACCCACAGCACAGCAGCTCCACTACGAAGAGGCTTGCACTCCCCAGAACACCATCACAGGGGCTGCTGCCCCATCAGAGTCACTCCCCACTTGCCAGTCCAGTGGCAGGTGCAGGGGAATGGTCAGATACCAGCCGGAATGGTCCCCTGAAGAGAAAGGGGCAGAGAGGAGGTTTATACCCTCCCTCCCCCTCTGGGGAGTCCCAGCCAGGGCCTGCCTGGCCTGGTGCCAGGAATGGGTCTGGGACAGAAGTTACATAAAGCGGTTTTACCTCAACAAGTTAATATGATGCTATATTCAGCCAGGTTCATCTAAAACTGGTTTCAGCCATTTTAAAACTGGCTTATGTGCACTGAACTTCTGTTGTTACAGGTTTAAACTAATTCCTGATCACTTAGACCAGTTTATGTGCAACTTTTGTTCCTACCATGTTTACATATGGCTAATAATGTGATGCCAAGTTCAAGGGCCAGATTCTGATCACTGTCATACCAGCATGACAATGAAATAATTCAGTCAAGCCAACGTAGTCACTTTTGATATACACCAGCATAGTCAAGAACAGAGTACAATATCTTCCTTCCACTGGCTTTGACAAGCTTGACTAGAAAAAGCAGCTTTTCTTAACTGAGTTATTTCTAAAAGGCCAGGAAAGGAAAGCAAGTGTATAATCACAGCTATGCCTTGGAAAAATGCTGGTTTCCAATGAACACTGAAGCAAGAGAAATTCCCTTAACCAGAGTAAACACTTTTGCCCTGCCTCTCCATAAAGGTGATGGTCAGGACAGCATATATCAGCATAGTTTATTTTACCTCCATCTAAAACCTGGCCTTAAATTTCTCTCTTGCCAACTGCACAGAGACTATCCTGTTGCAGTGCAGCCTTAATTCACCTCCCCCCCCACCCCGAAATGGATATTACAATACTATTTAATTACACCAACACAGACTATTTTTCCATTGAACCTTTTATGACATTCAAAAAGGAGATTGGAAAGCAGCCGAGAGGAATAAAAGTTGCACAGGTAACTATAAACCTAGCATTTCATAATCTTTGCGTGCCTGACCTTGCATGCTTTTAATATATTTTTGTCTACATATTTTCTACATATTTCCCATTTCCATCAACTTAACCAACATTTTTGAATGAGTTATATTGCTGCAAGATCACTATTAGACTGTCTCCAGTACGTAAAGGCATTTTTATTCATTTTTTTTTTTTTTTTTACACAAATGGATAGGATGGCAAGTATTAGTATCCCCCCCAAAAAAAGATTCCAATACTAATTTCACACTGATGAAACCAAATTGTTCACTTCACCTGAATTACACCAACACAAATGACAGCAAAATTAGGTCTAACGGAAATAGCTAGCAGCAGCACTGATGGAAAATGCTAAAAAGACTACCTAATTCTACAGCAATTACATATTGAAACTGGAGTTTGAGAGTCTATCTATACCTTAAGCTTGAAAGTATTCTAGTAGTGAGATTTAAAAAACAAAAAAACAAAACAACTCTTAAACTAAAAACATAGTATTAAATAATATAGGCTGTAAACTAATAGGTTTTTAAACATTTACCAAAAAACCAGACTGGATGATTAAGTCCCTTACTGAACATTAAAGTATCACTGCTTGAAAATAATAGGAGACTCTTAATAAAAGCTTGGTATAAAAACTAATTGAGCCATAACCTTCCAAGTACAAAAATCACCAAATACTTAATCTGGAGCTAAATCTTGTTCCCAAAAGTTAAGTGTCTTCAAGGAGATGAAAGCCAACAAGGCTTAAGAAAGTCACTTTCATCTGGTCTACCTTGGGAATCTGCCTTATATCTATAACAAGTGCAAAGACTAAGTGCAGATAAGGGAAGTGACAATTAGCATTTGCACCAGTAAAGGTATTACCAGCCAGCCAGCCCTCAGTTGCTAGAATCGGTAAAAATCCCACTGTGACATGCATCCTGGACCATGAGAGATGCATCCTGGACCATGAGAAAGGTGCTCTCCATTCTGTTTTCTTGATTTAGGAATTGCATTTATAATAGATTTCAAAGATTTGTTTTCATAAGTTTTCAGGGTCGGAGGGGATCTCAGTAGTTCATTGAGTCCAAGCCCCTGCCCTCAGCAGGAAAGCGTGCTGGGGTCAGATGACCACAGTTAAGTGCTTGTCCAGTCTCTTCCCAAGGCAAGAGAGAGCACCACCTCCCTTGGAAGCCTATTCCAGATTCTGGTAACCCTTACCATGAAGAAGTTCTTCCTAATGTCTAGTCTAAATCTGCTCTCTGCCAGTTTGTGGCCATTGTTTCTAGTTACTTCAAGGGACGCCCTGGCAAACCCTCTCAAGGTTAGCCACATCCCTCTTAAAGTATGGCACTCAAAACTGAATGCAGTACTCTAGCTGCGGCCTTACCAGTGCCACAAAGGAGGGGAATTATCACCTCCCTAGACCTGTTCGTGATGCACCTATTAATGCATGATAAAGTGCAGTTAGCTCTATTGATCATGTCACATTGCCAACTCACGTTCATCTTTGAATCAACAACTATTCCGAGATCCCTTTCTGCTGCTGTGCTGCGAAGGAAAGTCCTTTCCCAATCTGTATGTGTGTTAGTGATCCCTTCTCCCCAGGTGCAGTATTCTGCACTTATCCTTGTTAAACTGCATCCTATTTTGTTCCACCCACTTTTCCAGCTTGTGCAAATCCGCCTGAATCTGCTCCCTGCCCTCCAGTGCATCTGCTTTGCCCTACAATTTAGTGTCATCTATGAATTTGGAAAATGTGTTCACTATGCCCATGTCCAAATCACTGATGAAGATGTTGAACAGTACTGGCCCGAAGACCAAGCCCTGGGGGACTGCACTGCCCACATCCTTCCAGGCTGATACCAACTTGTCCACCACCACTCTCTGGGTGCATCCCATTAGCCAATTTGCCACCCACCTGCCTATGTGTCTAAGTCACAGCTGCTCAGTCTTTTGGTTTGGTTTGGTTTGGTTTTATGAGAATGGGATGTTATACTGTATCAAAAGGCCTTTTTAAAATCCAAGTATATGAAATCCACCTTGACTCCTGCATCTAAGCAGTTTGTGACCTGGTTATAAAAAGAAACAAGGTTTGTCAGGCAGGATCTACCTGCTATGAATCCATGCTGGTTGCCCTTCAGTGTTACTTTTCCTGCTGGACTCACACAAATGTATTCCTTAATGATTTTTTCAAAGGTTTTCCCAAGGATAGAGGTGAGACTAACTGGTCTATAGTAACCCAGATTCTCTTTCTACCCCTTTTTGAAAATAGGACCATATCGGCCCTTTTCCAGTCCCCTGGGACCTGCCCTAAGCCACAAGAGCACAAACAGTCCTGCCAGTGGTTCTACTACAACATCGGCCAATTCCTTCAGCACCCTTGGATGAAGGTCATCTGGGTCTGCTGACTTAAACAAATCTAGCCCTTCCAAGTGCCCCTTCACTAGGTTGACACTAACCGTCGGTGTCCCCCTTGTGTCTGTCTATAGTCCAGTTTATAATGTTGAGCATAATGAGGAAGTGTTACATTTACTTAACCTAATTTCTTAAACTCAGCATCAACTGAATGACTTTTGTAAACCTACTGCCCCACCCCATTCAACCTCCTTGTGTGTCAACTGCACGAAAACACAGACATGAAATTTCTTCATTTCACCCTTCCCTTACATGAGGCATATTGTTCTAAGAGAGACCAGAGCTATATTCCTATCTAGAAGCCAACAAAGAAAACTAAGAGCTGTAGGAAATGCCAGACTTACTTTACCACAGTCTCAAAAGCAGAATGCCCAATACCAATAGGGCATTTTTTTTTAACCAAATGTAACTATGGATGTTCATTATCCATATCAATATACAAGCCTTTTTTCTCTTTTTAATCCTACTAAGGAGGTAGACCTTTAGGCAGATAGATTTAGTCTGATATTCAATGCCGATATTTAAAAAAGGGAAAGAAAAATAGAGCCTCATGCTTCAGGGTACATACCAACCCAGGAGGAACCAGAAAACAAAAGGAAGTCACAATTGTTTAGAAAGACACACAGCCAGGACACATCCTTGTCTCTTAGGCTTGACTTACACAGGAAGGGTTTTAATGGTGCAGGAATATCAGTTTAGGATAAAGGCAAGCTCCCTTTCCATACATTCCTGTCTACCATTGATTTGCACTAACAGAGTAAAACCTTCCCCACAAAGAGACAGAGAGAGGGATAAAAATTGTTTTCCCCTAGAACTGCATCCACAGTAGGGATTTCTGTTGACACAGCTATGTCAGTCAGAAGTCACCTTTTTGCACCCCTGATCAACACAGATAGGCCAGCAGAAGTTCTTGGTTTAAAGATGGCATCAGCATACTTAATAAAAGAAGAACCCATGCATGTCTGATGGAACAAGCTATGGGAGGTAGAGGAAATCCTGTTACCCTTTTCCCAGTGCATTCAGCAAGGCAGAAGTGCTGCCAAGAAAAAGTGAGAACCAGGCCTTTTGAGCAAAAAGGCATTATTTAAGTCTTTTGCATGTAGATAACATGAATGATGTTACTTGTAGCCATTACTAAGTTTATAAATAATTTAAAAAACAAGTTCTATTTTATCAACTCTCTTCACAAAAACCCATGAAATACCAAGTTAACACACAGAACAGAACAACTTTGTTCTGTATCTGAGGACTCCTGTTGTGCCTATTACTTTGAACTGAGCTACACAGAAAGAAATCTCTTAAGGTATTTAGAGCAATCAGCACTGGAGACAGACATCAACCCCCAGTCCCTCCACTCCCAGCATTTCACTTTGGGTAACATGGATATATTCTATGAAATAACTGTAAAAGCAGAAGGAAAGAAAGCTAGCAGGAAAGAATTACCCCCACACCTCGCACCCCCAGGTCACAGCATACTTCAGAATTTAAAGTATACTCCACTGTTTTAGTCCAATCCCAAGCTTAAAAAAACACCACACATGAGTACACATGCACTCGTTCTCCTACATCATCTCCAGTTGTAAAAGCTTCAGTCTTTATTCTAGCCTGTTTCAGCACTGAGAAAAATCCAGACCAAGTATACATGCTGAAGATATTGTCAAACAAATCACAAGTCTAGTTTAGTTCACAGAAAGCATATTCCTTCCATTACAAACCTTATGTTATTTCAATGCTGTTAAAAATGTTTAATAAGTTAAATTCCAGAACCCGAGTACAGTTGGCATAAGATCATTGAAAGAAAGGAGGAAAAAAAGAAAGGAAAAGCTTCACACATTACAGAACAGGAAATAGAGTGGGCTGATGACCAGAGTTACCATGCATCAATTTATGATTCAGCTGCAAAGCACTTAATTATCCTAGATGCAATATATATTACAAGGTCATAGATTCATGTTTGTTTTTAATACATCTTACTCAGTTAAGTTTATAGAACACGGAAGTCTGAATGAGAAGTCTCTGGCATCCATAGCTGGAACTTCCAGACACTGACAGCAACAGCTCCCAGTTTACATACCTCAGCCTTACTATATCATGAAGTGAGATAAAGAAAAGATTACATTAGGAAAGACAAGAAACATTTCAAATGCCAATACTGCCTTTCCCCCTGCACAAAGACTAAGAACGAAACCATATTGATGTAGGCCAGACCCATGGAGGGCTGCAACTACGGCACATAGCTTCATGGGGGAAAAGCATCCACAATTACTTTCTCTTGACTGACTGGTGCAGCTACATTTGTTATTCTTTCTTGTTAGTACATCTGCAGCACCAAACATTTTCAGAGGATTAAAAATAACTCTTTTGTTGTGTAGAAATATCTAGACATCCAGGAGTACTCACTCTGCATTCTCCCTTCTATCCCCCATTAAGAGACCCACCACCAGTCACCACTGCCACTCAGTGGCACTCTAAAGCTATTATCAAGTTTGCACAAAAGCAACAAGGGATGGTGGGTGGATGACAGAATGAAGAACACCCAATTACTAATACTCCTGCCCGTGACTAAGCACAAGGTCTTAAGCAAAATCACTAACCTTTGTCTCTAATTTTCTGCACAATCACTACTCCTCTACATCACACAAGATAAGGATAATAATTCAATGCTTTATGAGGAATAGTTAAGCAAGATATGTAAAGCACTTTAAAACATGAAGTCCTAAATACCTGTTAAATCCCATCTAGGTTAATAGCACTATTTAAAGCACCAAGGTCATTTCACATCCCCATTCCCCTAAATCATGACATTTCTCTCTTCTCTCAAAGCTTTCCAGCCAGCTATGGAGCTGATAGAAATAAATGAATAGGAAAGAAAAAAAGTTTCCAATATAAGTTTTGCCTTCCCCTCTCCCTACACAAAGTTTCAAGTCAGTAGTATATTCTAAACAAATCCAGTGATTCCAGTGTGGCAAATTAGGTTTCTCCCTATAGCTAGTTGAACACTACTGTTTCTCACTTCAGTCAATAAAAACTGAAAGTTGGGTAGAGACGATATTCAACATGTGCTAATATTTTTTCTAGTGCATTATAGTTTACTTCATGCAACTCCTTATATGCAAATATTTCAAGTTTCTACCTTAACTGTTCTTAAAACGTGGATCACCTCCTTCCCAATTCCAATTCTGTTGCTATAACACTGCTTATTTACATGACTACATGACTGCTATAAAAACAAACCTAATCACCAAATTTTTGCCATCCTCCAATAAACAGACTTTGGCTTTCTTCCAATGTACCCTACTGCCAATGGTCTTTTAGAAGACACGAAAATGAACTGGCTTAATGTAAAAAAGCAGTTTGTTGCCTTCAGAAAGTAGCTGCCTTTCAAAGGAGTTCAGAACGCTCCTGTTTGCAAAGTCCATAGAAGTCCTCCAGGACACAGCACTCCATGGAAGTCTGTACTTTATTAGTTTAAAAATCACATGGAGATTTAAAACCACCCTAACTGCACCACCCACATCCCATACATTCTGCTTCACTGTCAGGAGTCAGGGGAATAGGGTACTACAGGGTTATAACACAGTATGTTCTAACCTCCTCTCAGAAGAGTAAATACAAACAGACTGCTACTGGCTACAAAAGCTTTATTAATTTTTGTCCACGTTCCATGGATATCAATCTTAAAGTCTCACCCAGCACTCTTTCCTGCCCAGGGCAGGAGGTCGGACTCAATGACCTACTGAGGTCCCTTCCAACCCTGAAAATCGATAAAAACAGGCAGGTTACTGTCCTCTTGTCTCCTTAGTGTTTTCCACAGTGAGCTAGAAACAATTCCTGGCCTTTGCTACCAATTAACACTGCCTAGAAAAAAGCAGTTTCTCCATTTTCAGGATGGACCAAACAATACACATCCTGCCTTGAACAGTCTTGTTAGCTGCAACAAGTAGAAAGCACTTCCAAGGCAAATGCCATCAACTTCTGTCAAATCTTAATCTTTATGTGAAAAATAAAACATTTTCATGTCCTGATGACTCTGAAGATGGTCCTTCAAAAAATAAATAAATAAATAAATAAATAAATAAATAAATAAAAAGGGGGGGGTAGGGGGGAAGGAGTCTAATTCAAAGCAACAATGTCTTCAGCAACCCTGCAAGGAGACAGGCCCAATAGTCACCATGCTGCTCAAAGCTTTGTCAAACAGCGGCAGCCTGAACATTAACCAGTGTCTTGTCAATTTTCACTGCTGCTACTCAGAATCTGCTGATTTAATCTGATTTTTCTCTGCTGCTTGATAAAAGGTGAGAGTTGCATCAGAAGCAGGCACTGGAACCATTTACAGAGGGAACAAATACAAAAAAAATATCCAAGACTAAGGAGGGGGTACACAAGCAAACAGACTTCACAACATCCAGAAAAGAAGAGGTAACAACCAAAGAAATATTTGATGCTGCAATGTTTTTTGTTACAGTACAAGAGAAAAAAAAGCAGAGAGGAAGTAGAAACTAGCAAGGTTTTCTTTTTTAACTTGGTTCAATAGAAGGCAGGCTGACAACAGGTAATAGTTAAATATACTACATGACTCTCATTCTTCTATGTGGCAAAGGTGTGGGTAACATGGTGGCCTGAGGTATTTTTACCCTAGTGAATAAGGCTTACTCCTAGGGATAGCTAGTGCCATTAAAAAAAAAAAGTTTTAAAATCCTTACACCAACTTTACACACAAAAATAGATTTTCCATGTACTG
Organism: Caiman crocodilus; assembly: GCA_030014935.1. Classification (NCBI taxonomy): domain Eukaryota; kingdom Metazoa; phylum Chordata; order Crocodylia; family Alligatoridae; genus Caiman; species Caiman crocodilus. Next base: position 85,755,728 of record JAGPOW010003316.1, on the reverse strand, counting down.
ACATGGTGCAGGCCAGCATATACTCCCAGTGGGTAAAAAGCAATAGGAATCATTAAGTCAAACCCTCATCAAGTGACAGCCTGTCTGTACTTATTCTCTATGGTTTCTGCTAAACAGGGCTGAGCTAAAGTTTAGAAACTCTAGAACCCACCATTATCCCCTTACCATACCATAAGAATGGGGCTTCACCAGAACACCATACAGCCACTGTTGTAATTGTCATATACTTTGAAAATGATCTACAGTATCAAAAACACATGCTCTGTTGAAGTGGATAGTGGTTTAGAAGGGAAAAAGTAATCCCACAGACAGAAATAAAGAATACCAGATACATAATGCCTTCTTAGAATGCACGTCTGTATCATGCACAGCCCTCAAAACTTCTCTGAAAGAGATTCAAGGCTGACTATACAGAGCAGATACAGCTCTATTAATATGCAGTGTAGATATAGCGAATCTGTTGCATATGGGTTACAGAGTTTGCACTAAGCACATAAACCTTCTAAGTACACAGCGCCTTTCAGCCCTATTGTCTACTTTGTAACTTAATTGCACACCAGCTCAATACACTGCAATTGTGACTGTCTATTTTATAACTGATTGTACTCCCTTTAACTCCAAAGACAGTAAAGTAAAAGCTTTAACAATAAACAGCTATGAAACAGACTAGCTCCTGCTATCTCCTCCATTTTCAAGACTTCTAATACCAACAAAACTGATGATAAGAAGAACTGAAAATGTCAGGAGCTTGTCAGTTTGAGGACTGTTAGTACCTGAGCACTATGCACTTAGCCAGCAAAAAGACTGTTCACCTTAAGTCTGGATAACTGCATAGCACTTATGTTTATTTGGAACTTGGTTGGGTTTTTTTGTTAGGTCCTCCCCATCCCCATCCTGCAGCTATGCATTTACAGTACACTATACAAGCATAAAAGGGCCTGTGTCATTATAACTTAATCTGCATTAATTATAGGTGTATATTGGAAAAGGCTATGAGGGAATGAGAGAAAGCTGTACCTCTATTCTGATATAGTGAAGGCTGTTCAACTTTCTAGTACAGACCAGGCCTTGTTTAACATACTGAAAGGTCCAGTAAGAGAAAACATTTCGAACAACCTCTAGCAGAAACACCTTCACACGCTTGCACAGGACAACCACACTTTTAATAGGATTACAGATCTGTAGGGTTAAAAGGGATCATGAGGACCCAATCCCCTTCCCAACACCTCTCCCCCACCTCCCCCCAAAAAAGCCAACAAACAAAAAACAAATAAAAAGCCAAAAACAGATATATGGGTTGCTGTCTCCTAAACCAGTATTTCTCAACCCATGGGTCATGACCCAAAAATGGGTCGCAAGAATATATTAAAAGGTCATGGGCAAACTTTAAAAATGGATTCTCCTTTAAAAGACAAAAACATGGGAAACCATAGCTTTTCCCTTGCTGGTTGACAGTCTCAGCCTGCCAGGGATTGCTTGGAATCCCTCCTCCCCTATGTCCCACACACCCAACCCCTTGCCCCACACAATGGGGGGCTGGGACAGAGGAGCAGCAGGGCAAGAGTGATGGGCACTGGAATGGGACTGGTCAATGTTTATAAATGGGTCTTGGTACAAAAAAGGTTGAGAATCACTGCCCTAAGCCATCTCAGACCAATGCCTGTCTAGCCTCTTCTAGGTAACCTCCTGTGAAAGAGATTTCACAACTTCCCTGGGCAGATTGTTCCAGCACCCTATTGTTCTTATGGAGTTGGAAGGATTTTCCTGAAATTTAATCTAAACATGTTTGGCTGCACTTTAAATCCATTACCATATGTCCCATCTCTTGTGGTAAGAAAGAAAAAGTATTCTCCACCATTTTCATGGCAACCTTTCAAATACCTGAAAACAGCCATCATGACCAACCCCCACCCTTAAATTTCCTCTTCTACAAACTAAACATACCCAGTTCTCTCAACCTCTCCTCATATGGCTTACTTTACAACCCTTTTCTCATCTTCATTGCTCACTTCTGAACCCTCTCCAGCTTCTTCATAATCCTCCTTTAAACGTAGTCTTCAAAACTTGCAGAGTTTTAAGCTGCAGCCCAACCAGCCCAGTACAGGGGAATTCAACTCCCATGCCTTGCATACAGTGCTTCTGCCAATGCACGATAAATTGCATTTTTGCAACAGCATCATACTGTTGACACGTCGAGTCTGTGATCCGCCCGTAACCCTGAGATCCTTCTCAACAGTTCTGCTGCCATCCCATTCCTCCCCCATTCTGCCTTTGTGTTTATTTTTGTTCTTCCCCGTGCATAGTACTTTATGCATCTTTGGTGTATTTCCTTGTTTTCCCAGTTCTCCGATTTATCAAAAGACCTCTGAATATTAGTTCCATCTTCTTGTATTTGCAACCCCTAGATATTTTGTACCAGCTGCAAAATTTGAGCAGCAAAATCTCTATTCCTGTATTCAGAAAATGGATTTTTCCAATCAATCTAAAAATAAAGATTTCTCATCTGCTAATGCCACCAGAGATTCCATATACACATACCATGCCAAGGTCTCCCTGGTCCCGTTGAAATTTATACTCTTGTCCAATCTAATCACAATTCAGTAGTAGGCTGTATTACTGTTTAAAAATATCAAAAAGTGCTAAATTTTACCCCAGAACTTTCTATTTTCCCCTTCATGCTTTTCACCTCCCTTGAAATGTACAGTGAGAGGTGAGAGTGGGAACACCCATCAATAACTGAAACCAGGAATCAAATGACTTGTTTCCATCAGTCTGTGTATGACTAATCAATTCAGACATCCTGCTCCTGACTCCCAGTATTCTTGTCTGTACTTGTACAAGAATGTCCCTTTCAGTTCCTTAATCAACAAAAAACTAAAATATACATAATATACCTATCCAATGTATCATTGCATATACTACAAAAATTCCTAGCTCCTCAGCTCTTTAGCAAGGGGCAGTAAAGCTCTCAGCATTATGATGCTTTTCCACCCTATCAGTTAGTCTGGGTGATGAGCAAAGATCCCGCTTTGCTCTGTTCAAAAATCCCCGATCGCCTGCTTTAAAACCCCCAAAACCCGTGTTTTTCCATGATTAAAATGAAGCACCATTATGTATCTAGGTATCAGCTGAGAACAATGGTTTACTGATGTAGTTACAATTTCAAAGCCATTTGGAAGCCTACCAAGGCTTTAATCATTATAATAAAATAAATTCTAAATACCTATATATATTGGCATTTGATTTGGGGTTTTTTAATCATGGAAAGTCAGAGTTCTCCCTGCTGCCTTTGCTTACCGGGACATGCGTCCAGCAACAGCTGCCTTCCCGCCCACCCCCACTACTTTGTGGTGCTGACCAGCCCCGATACATTGTTGCCCCTCACTCCCAACTCAGAGCCCTATTCAGCCCTTCCAGTACCCTTTACTCTCAACCCACAGCCCCCCACACACCCAGCCCTGCTGGTCCCCCTTGCTCCCAATGCACAGCCCCACTCCCCCAACCCCAACAAGGCCCCTTACTCCTGATCCACTGCCCCCTCCTCCCTCAAAGCCTTGCCAGAGGGACCTCCAGCTGCCAAGGCTACAGGATCCACTGGCTACATCCTACTTGCTCTCTGCTCCACAAGTCCCAGCCACAGATGGCCAGCAACACCCGAGCCTTAGCTGCTGCACATAGCAGGCAGCGATTGCTGCAGCCAGAGCTGATGGCCAGCAGCACACCTGAAGTGGAGCAGAGGGGAGCCCATAGGGGTGGGGGAGAATGCAGGCTGCCCACTGTGAAACTAGCCACCATGCCGCCCTCCCCCTGGGGACCTTCATGGCTCAGTGAGCAAGACCTGGTGAGGGAGGACAGTGAGATGGGCAGGCTTGGGGGCAGCAACAGTGGCTACAGCAGCTCTGAGATAGGGAATGGGGCTGGGTCAAGTCCTGCACAGCTGGGCAGGGGATGGAGCAGTAAGCGGTTCGTCTTGGGGGGCGCATGCCCCCAGATCTGTACGTGGGGCAGGGTGGGCTGGAGCCAGGGCAGCACTGTGTTCTTCCTGTCTGGGCTGTTCTCAGGCCAGGTGTCTGTGGCAGCAGCACTAGGAGTGGGACCACAGGGAAGGCCATAACCTCCCGCCCCAACCCATGCTCCCAACACCACTCCCAAGCACAACACAGGCCAGGCCCAGCAGGAACAGCCCAGCACAGCCTCCCTCCACTTTCTAAGGACATGGGAGCTGGCAGGCACAGGGAAGGTCAGGCTGCAGCTGCAGGCTGGAAGGTTGCGTCAGGCTGTTTTCCCTGGGCCTGACCTGCACTATGTTAAGCAGTGGTGCTGGGAGAGGCAGTGCTGGGAGCGGCAACTGCTGGAAACTACGCCCCCCACCACCACCGCTGTGGCCCTGCTCCCAACACCACTGCCGCAGCCACCCAGCCTGAGAGCAGCCCAGCCCCAGCCTGCAGGAAGCAGCCTGCCCCACCCCACCTCATGGGCAGACCTAGGGCACACGCCCCCTGTGCCCTCCTGGGCTGGGTAGATCTTAGGTTCCTTTTAAATTCCAGAAGTGATCTCTGACCTAAAAAGGTTGGAGACCACTGCTCTAACACATGACCTCCAGCCCCCAAACCCTCCCCAGGAATGCACGCAGCAGCAGGAAGCCAGTCCCCCCTAGCAGCTCCCTCCAGACGAGCCACCCGTGGCGCTGTCCAGCTCTCCAGCCAGGGCCTATGGCCATGCATTCCCACCCCATCCCCAAGCACTGCCATGGCTAGGCAATGCATCCAACACCAGCCACCAACCCTGCCCCATTGCTTCCCTCACCATAGCTGCCTCAAATCGCTGCCAGTCTGCAAAAGGAAACCTGCAGTTTCCCATGTTTTTCTCCTTTAAAAAGAAAAACATTTTTTTTTCTCCTCGATAAAAAGAAACCCAGATTCCTACTAATGGGCCAATCCCTTTCTTCATTGAAAGACATGCAGTTTCCTCCCTTGACACACTTGCATTTCACATATTCATATACAATACAGGCAGTCCTCGGACTTACAATTGGCTCCTAAAAACCATGTCTTAAGTCGAACCATTGTAACTCTGAACCAATTTTCTCAAAAAAATGTTCTAAATGGGGGTTTGGTTCCTGAACCAAGGCCCAACACCCTATTTTCCACCAAAAATACCCCAGAATTTTGTGCTCTATCAATTATAGATGAGTAATATAACTATATCAATGTATTTATATTGTAAATAGCAATCATTTTGATTTGGAAGGACTTCTTTGAGGTGACTTTGCTCGAGTTTTTGAAGGGCTGTTTGGACTTTTTGAAGGGTTCTTGGCTGGAGTCTTCTCAGGAGTCTCGGCTGCAGGTTTTTCTGGAGTCTTGTCTGCTTTCTTAAAGAAAAACATCTAAGGAAGCTTGGACAGATGTTCTCCAGAGAGAGGGGTGATGCGGCGACTTTGTTCACTGGCATGATGTCACATTGGATCAAGCATTGTAAGTTGAAACTGACGTCATAAAGTTGAAACAGGGTACCAATTTATAAATGTTTTAAGTACAAAACACTGCATCTCAAAACACTAAGTTGAAGACTGCCTATACTTTCAACATCTATAGAAATCATTCCCTTCTTTTCCCAGCTAATCAATTTAAATAGAATCCAAGGTATTGTTAGCTACTGCTTAACAGTTCTTTAATAAAGTATGGTGCATCCATTTCCATTGTGAACTGAACATATTTTATGGTCAGAAATCTAAAAACAAAGGGAAAAAGCTAAACATGGATTTTTTCATTTTGTTTTGCTGGACTAAGTATTGACTTACACTGGAAAGTCAGCAAACAAAAAAGAAGCATGTGATTTCACAGTGCAGTTTTCCTTTCCTTGATAGTAGAGTAAGCTATTTTGAACAAAAGATACTCTTGCTAAGCAGCAATAGCACCCACACATAGAATTAATGCAGAATGTGTGCTGTGCTAATGAGTCACACCCTTAACTTTTTGTGAACTAATTTCCCTGTATGGACAAGTGGCTGAAAACTTCATATTAAGAGTTATCCTTTTTTTCCTTTTTGATTCATTAGTACTAAGACTTAGGCCTTCTCAAATTAAGAAAAATCAGCATTCTAAGAACTATTTTGTCCTATCATATTTACATGCAAATAAAGTACCTTAAACTGCAACTAGGTTGCCCAGCAGTGCTTGACCTAAGCTTGCTCCGAAGCAGCATAAACTGAAATGATGGCTTGATCTGACAGAAAGCAATCCAGATGAAGGGCGCGGGAAGAGCACAATTGGTACAAGCTACACCCCACCCCCTGCACTTTCATCTCACTGAGCACAAGTAGTTTTACCATGTCTCCCAAAACACTCTGCTTGTGAGAGCTGTAGAAAAGTATCCAGAAGATAACTAAAGAAGTTTGTAAAAGCACAACTGTTGACATAGGACAAAGTGTTAATGATATGTAACCCTATCAATGTGAGCAAACATTAATAGGGTTAAAAGGTCTTATCCTCTGGATAGTTAGGAAAGGTTCCTTTCTCTTAACAAATTCTTCCCTTTTACAAATTTGAGTTTAGCCTGACTTCCTTCCTGATAGCTGCCTTTAATACCATACCATTAATTTTCCTTTACTCCTTTGCAAAAGTCAACATATTCTATATTAATAGATTATGATTCACCTTTGACCAGACAACTGATATCCTGAGGTAATTGTTTAAAAGATGTCTATAATGAGCAAGGATTTTCCTGTTTCATACTCATCCTGTTTTTAATATCCTGCTCATGTGTTTACATCAGCTCAAAGCACTTTTTTGGGTTTTCATCTATTACGAGACTGAACACCTTTTGTCACAGTTATAGATTAACCAGTCGTCATTCTGTGGGAAAACAAGGCAACTTAAGCAAACATCTTACTCAATCTTCTAGTTGGTCATTGTTTCTGACCTTGGATTTAGCTAAAGTGATCAGACTCCAGCCTTCTAAAGTGTTTGCACCTTTGTTTACCCAAAAGAACATTACAGGGTTAATATTAGAGCAGAAAAGACAGTGCTCACTCTTTCCAATCTGACCCTACCTGATTTCTATGCTGTGTACCCTTACTTACAGTTCAATACTAGGTATCACTAAAAAGAGGAAGATCAGCAAAGTGCTGATTCACAGCTCAGGAAGACAAGGTTCTTTGGACAGATGCAATATCTTTTATTAGACCAACTAGATAGCTGGATAAATGTTCTTTCCAGCCCAAACACCTTTCTACAGCATAGGGAGTTAGCTCTGCACTCCATTACAGAACTAGCTGCTTTTCACTCAAAAAAGTGGAGTAGTGGATAGTCTCTGGAGCCATGTTTACACTAGCAAGCCTCATAGTTTTACCATTGACACAGCTTAGCTACCTAAAACAACCAATGGAAACTGTAAGGCAGACAGACACCACACAAGTGTTTTTTTCTTCTTCCTTCTGAAGACTACCACAGATGTCAGAGCCTGTCTGCACTACAGAATCCACATTGGTTTAGCACTGATATCAGTTTGGTTGAAAAATTAGAAAAGGAGGCAACTGACAAGGCCTTACCCTAAATACGTAACCTAGAGAAAGTTGGAAAAGAACAAAAAAAATGTTAAAGCATGCCACAGCTAGATCTCAGCCAGAAAGCAGCCTATAAATGCACCACCAGAGACCAAACTAGCTACTACCTATTTCAGTAAAATACATACAAGATGAATGATCTGTATTTAAAGTTTATCCACTGAAGCTTCACCCTGTCCTAGACAGACATGGCTAAGAAGTCTGACCTATTTGGGTACTACATTCCTTCAACAAGGTCTTCAGTACAGTTCTGTATACCAAGTCATAACAATTTTAGATTCTGCCCAGATTCAGAGATACAGCTGGTTGTTTTTCAGGAACCACATTTCTTCCATTAAGAAGTATGCTCTTTTTTTGATCAACTGTGTCCCTTCACTGAATACACTGGAGTCAAACAAGCTTCCCTCACCCCATGAAGAGCTTATTCACTTAAGTCATTCATTAGGCTTTGTTCTGTTTACTAGAGGTACCGCGATGCACACTGTACATATGACTGAAATTGGAATGTGCATTTCAGAATGAGAGAATGAGATGAAGAAAAGGTGTTACAAGAATCAGCAGCATCGCTGTGAAGTAGCTGGCGAACATACAGGATATCACCATTGTAACAAGTCTTTGCATTTAACAAAACTAAGCATAGCTAAATCTGGTCACTGCACACAAAGCTTCCAGAGAATATTCAGGTATTACAGAAAGTGATGGTGTCAATTTCTCTTTCATCTTGGACTCTATGGAACCCTAAATTCCCTATGAGTGGTAGGGAGCACCATAACTTTGAAGTACCTTAAAATAAATGCAGACAAGGTTCCATGGGTGAATTTGATATCTTTTATTAGACCAACCCAAATGGTTGACAAATAGTTATTAAGCAAGCTTTCGGGTTCAAAAACCCTTCGTCAGGCTAAGGAAGCTGCAGCAGTTGGTGTGTGCTCTTCCTGGATGGAATGAACAAATGCAAAATTCAATGACTAGAGAACTCCATGCCTCAGCTTTGAAAAATAAAAGAGAATGTTAAATTTCAGTACCTTTGAATAAAGTCCAGCTGTCATAATTAAATCTCACCTTAAAAACAAAACAAAAAAATCTTGCAGTTTCATTTGTAGAAGCTAGTCAAATGCTTAAGCTGTAGTGCCACGCTACTGTTGCAGGACACCTTCCAGTCAGCTTCCTGAATCACTACGATATCCCAACATATTCCCGAGTCTGCATTCTACCTCAGAAATGTCTGTGTTTAGCAAGGAAGCAAGTGAGGGGACAGTGTTCCCCATACATATGATCTGCCAGGTTATGAAATAAGCTTAACTGGATCTGAGGAGCCATTTTGTTTATAATATATTTATTCCCATAAAGTACATTACATTTCTATACAATGACCCCCAACTGGGGATGCTAGGATAAATGATTCTGGACAGATCCAGATTTTGTGTATACTGAAAACTACTAGAAGCATGAAAATTAAAAAACAAAACAAAAACACCCACCACAGAGTGGTGAAGAAGGATCTTTGGACATGCACTTCCAGGAATGAGAAGAGGTCAAAAGGGAAAAGCTACAGGCCTTTGGGCAAAACAGAGAGCGGCTAAACCACAGCTAACAACATGCAAGAACACAAATTACTAATTTGGGAGTTCTGTGACTCAAGATTTCCCCTCCCCTAGTACATAGTCTGTCAAGGGTCTAGTAGCTTCATCCCTAAAAAATTAAGAGTGTAGAACACTTGGTCTTGATTTCTGCTTTTCTTTACCTTCAAACAGAGCAGAGGGACCATATCCCTGTCACTTCCCCACTCCAGCTTTCGCCACACTTTCTATTGCTCTAGAGCAGGAGTTCCCAAACTGTGGTACACATACTCCTGAGGATATGTAAGACTTCTCTGGGGAGTAACATGGGATAAATTGTGTAATACCAGATTTCATTATATTAATAATTGGCATTTAAAGGGTTAAAAGAAAATGTATGCTGGTAGGGGTATGCAGGCAGCTGGTAAATCTGGAAAAAGAGTACGCACAATAAGAAAAAGTTTGGGAATCTCTGGCCCCAGCATGCAGCCTTGAGGGAGTTAGGTAGACAAGCCAGGTCACCAAAAAAGTCTCCCACCTCAATACAGATACCACAACCAGCATGGGAGGTAGGGGTTCCAGCTAATACAAGCGAGCCTAACTACAGCATAGTAACCCACAGAGAAACAAGGTGTGCAAAAGAATAAATAATTTTAAATGAAAGCTGCTAAAAAAACTATGCCTTGGGGCTTATTGTGTAAAAGGGTGTTTCTAATCCATCACCCTGGTGGGAACATGTGAAAAGGGAGAGACCTGGAATTTAACAGGAAGGAACAAACAAGAAGAGTTAAAAAAAAAAAAAAAAAAAAATCAACGTAAAATGCTTTCTATGAAAGGCTTTCAGATTATACAGGCTTGTATTGTGAAAGCTACAATAAAGATCCTTACAAAGGAAACAAGGGAAGGATTTTGTTTATGCTGACAGTGCAAATTGAGCAGACCGAAACCTATCTTCACATGTTTATTTTCACATTGTGAATGTCAACATTCTTTTCTGTCTTCACAACAAGTGGGTAAGTACAGTAACTGCAGACAATCAAGGTCAAAAACATCCCTTCAAGGTTTAATTTGGCTAGATACTATTAAAAGCCTTATTTTTATGAAGTTTGAGATGCATAATTGAGCGGGAGGGTGTATAGAATTCAGAGGTTGGGGGTACTTATTCATGTTCTAAATTATAAAGGGTTAAAGATAATAAGCAGCATACATCAGCCAAGAGGAGGTCCCACTAATACTCGTACAGCGGGGATCCTCCAAAAGCACACCCAGCTCACAAAAATGCCCTGATCTCACAGCCTGTCTCCTCCCCTACAAAATGGGGGGGGGAGGGAACAGAACAACCCACCATTGGGAGCTTGTTTTTTCAGAGCTAAACATTCCTTACATGAGAAAAGTGGTTCCCACAACAGGACCTTTTTGGCTTCATCCCACTAGTTTAAAAAAAACAAAAAAACAAACCACCTTTACAGGAGAAGGAATGCTGCAGGGAATAAATTTAGACAGTAGAGCAGTTGCAAAATGCTACAAAGACGACATGCTCATCTAAACAGTACATATTATTTGTAATTTGTTATGAAGGGTCAATAAAATAAATTTTCAGTACAGAGTTTATGCATCAATTTGTAACTGAGAAGATGCACTTAAAGTGCTACTGATTTCAAATATGATAACATCCAAGGCAGAGGCTCCCAAACTTTTTCTAATTGTGTACCCCCTTCCAGATTTGCCAGCTGTCCATGTACATCATCGTTTTATATTTTAACACCTTATATGCTTATATTACAATAGAAAATTCAATCTGCCATTACACAGTTTCTCCCACATACCCCCCAGAATGTCTTGCATACCCCCAGTGGCACATGTGCCACAGTTTGGGAACCTCTGGGCTAAGGCATCAGAGAATTTAAATGCAAGATGCACCCTTCCACAAGCCAAAAAGCCAAATCCAAACGACATTCTGTATTTTTAAAAAGATATCCAAAAAGCAGAGCCCAAATGGCCACTGTGTTTTTGTCTACCTGAACTTGTTTAAGAGGGAGGAACTGCTTTGCTGGCATTTTGCCAGCCATGAAAATATAAGCTTAATCAGTTTTACTCTATAGTTATCAGACACTGGAAGAGGTAACCTGAAGCTTATGAAAGTTCATTACAAAAATCTTTGAGATGCGAGTTCTAGGTTTTTTTGCTGTCCACAAGCAACACATCTCTGTTCAAAGGTAAAACAAGCCACAAAGACAAGGTCCTGCCGTGTGCTAAATTTTAATAGTCCATGAGCTACAAATAATAATTAGCTGTACATTTTAGGCAACTAACGTTAAAATCTGGGTCAGTGACTTCACTTAAAAAACAAATTTATTTTAGGAGATAAACTAAGACTCAGGATGGACATTATGTTCTTTTTCTCCTACTGCACCTGGTACGAGACAATAACAGGTCCAAAACTGCTTTAAAATTTCACTCTAAAACTGAACTTCTGCCAGCCAAAGACTGGGATCTTTAGTGGCTCAAAGGACAGAATTTTTGCCCCGCTTTGCTTTCAAGCCTCTAAGATTTTTTCAATGTACATCTGAGAACCTAGTTAACACCAATTTAAATCCACACAGGTGCATTCTAGACAGCAGAAACATTAGTACATTCACTGCCCCATAGTATTATAGCAGCAGATTTAATTTTAGGACTGCATGGAGTATTTTAGCAACATTATATGTAGTTTCACAAACACATAATGAAGAGCTGCTTGTGTTGCTCAATGCAAGAGTTGCCATGGGAAGCCATAAGGGATGATACTGTGGTAACCAGAAACTCAGGCTTTTTGTTTTTATCTTCCTTATCTGAATCACCTGCCTGAGATGAAGTGCAGGATTGCCTCAAGCAAATCAAGAGTGACAAAGAAAGGAAAAAAGGGAGTGCTATCCAGGACTTTTTTGTCCCCAGTGCATCTTAATCATCATACAGTCACCCCACCCACAGACAGGAGTACTGCTGGCTTTTCTCCAACTATTACTATCAAATGCTTCTCTCCACATTATTCTCAGATCCACTATATGAAACAGCAATTAGTAAGTCAGAAAAGGATGTGTGATGTTAACCAAGTTGAAATTCAAGTAATTTAGAGCTGAAGTGGCATAAATCAACCTGTATGAAAATTATGTCAGATACAATTTGAGAGATATATGATGCCAATTATTTGGATCAAAAAGTGATCAGACTCACTGGAAGAGTCTTACTTGTCTAAAGTGGAAAAATACCAGAGAAGCAAGCACTTTTGGTTATTTTATTAATATAGTATAGTATTCTCTAGTATAGTATAGTATTCTCTTACATTTTGCCATTACTGCAATACAATTTACCTAAGGAAAAATAAGCAATCATAGCCCCCCCAAAAAGGGTGGGGCAGGGAAACAAGCCAATGATATACAGAGCTAACACATGACAAATCAATAACCTTTATTTAAAAAAAAAAAAAAAAGATACAATGGGCAAGTTTCCGTTAATGTAAGAAGTGTCCATGCTCCTGAAAAAGAACACCTAATGTTAGGAAGATGAAGCTGAGACAATACATTTCTTGGTAGGACTGCAATACTTCAACTGAATGAGTTACCACAATTAGTATTTAGGTGGAATAAGAATTTCTACCTGCTCCGATGTATCCTTAGATCACCCACAAATTAGGAAGGCCTGTGGGTCATACCCTACTGATTCTCACAACTGCAGTAAGCAAAACCACTTTACGATTCTTCCCCAGATAGATGTGGAAGAACCTCTCTTCATGGCAAAGTGGGCATCATTACCAGGCAGGCAGTACTTGGGTGTTATACTGTGTGTCAGGACAGAGCAGTTTGCTTGTGTGTGCAGCACCACCACTCTGAGCTTAGACAGGGGCTTGCTCATGTGGATGAGGATGAGAGCAAGATTGGAGAAAAAGTCCAAGTTAATTCTGCCTGGAAGACAAGCCCTGCGTTTTCAAGATTTTCTCCAGTCAGGGCACTCCGCTCCTGTGCACCCTTAAAGTGTGATCCAAAGGATCAGTTTGTTCTCTAAAACCATAAGGGACAATTAAATCATCTAGTCTGATTTACAGCTAAAAAAGGTCTAAATGCCCTCCAATTATTCCTGTACTTACTCCAATTCTTGTTACTCGAATAAATATTATCTTCCAGAAAGACATTGGGAGGGGAACTGTATTAAGATAACTTGCAAGACTGCCCCAGTTCCTCAAAGTGTTAGACCATCTCTTGCATTACAACAAAGGTGGGCAATTATTTTGGGCAGAGAGCCGCTTACTAAGTTTTGGCAATGAGGGCCACATGACAGGCAGCCAGGGACAGATTAATATTAATTTTCTAAATTTTTTAGAGGCCCTGCAGGCCAGATAGAATGGTATGGCAGGCTGCCTTTTGCCGACCCCTGCATTACAACCTGACAATCCCCCAGCTGTCTGAGGTTTTAAACAGAAAAGGAATGCCCCCCACTCTCCCCAACTCATATGTTTGGTGGGGGAAAGACTTAGGTGTGCAACATCTACATCCAATCTCTGGTTCTGCTTTACCATACAGATTACACATCATAGTAAAAATTGGGATATGCATTTGCCTGCATATTCTTGTCTGCAACTCCTCCTCCAACTTTTAGCCACACCTTCATGACAGCTGTTCAGTTGTTCACCTGAGGGATGCTTCCCTCTCAAAGGGAAAAGGGGAGGTACAGTAAACATAAAAAGGGAGCATTCCCTTTTTCAATAAATAAGAGAGCTATGCAACAAAAACACAAACTCTGTGAAAATGATGTAACAAAGAGTGTGCAACAATACACTAACAAATGTTTACTTTCACCTTCTTCCTCCCTTCTCCCTCTCCCAACCCTCCCAGGAGATCAAATGAGTATGTAAAATCTGCCTCAGTAACTGGTGTATAATTTAGTTTGACCCTGAGGCTGAACTATGTCAAAGATATAAAAGTCAAAGGGAGCATGTGCATGATGGAGAAGGGAAATGAAGAGGGGAAAGGAGAACATCAAGACATTTGGTGGCCATGGTTTCTAAAAGTGATTAAATAGATTTTGGATTTGTTTTGCTGAAATGCAATGTTTCGTGGCTTTGCCGTGGTTAATTGGGGATGCTCTGCTGCTGTTGAATCTTTTGCCAGTTTATCATGTCTCTCTCCTTGCTCCTGTTAGCTATTAAGATTCTGTCTTGAACAGTTTAAGCTGAACACTTAAAATAGCTGAAAGGAATAGCAGGATAAATGCATTAAGGGTTCTGACTTGTGCAGCCTTCTCCTCTGGCAGTCAGCAAGACTCACATGGAGCATAGGAACAGCAATCCCTGTTCAAAGTGTCCCTGTACCCCAAGTTGCCCTGCTAACAGGTCACAACTAAAACAGGTACCAATTGGTTTCATCTTCCTGGACTGGGGGGGAAGGCGAGCAAAAGTTTTCCCTTCACAGTTAATTTAAAAACACTGAGGAAGAAGGTTGCTTCTAGTGTAGACATGATTGCATTGTCACCTTTGCCCAAACAGCTGATACACTAGACCAGCCAAGTACCCACAGTGGAAAGGCAATTTATAAACAGCAAAACTAGGCTTTGGCTGCTATAGGCTGTTTTATTTCCTTTTACCCTGGCTCAGGAGGATGAACTATACCAGTCAAGCAGTTTTGCTGGTATAAACTACTGGCCAGTGTTTGCTCCCCCAAGCAGCCAGTGTGAGTCTATAGATTTTGGGCTTGCACTCTGTCCTCAAACCTCACACCTCAGGTATCTGTTAATTCAGCTGAACAGAGCTTCTAAAAGCTGCATGATTAGGGGAAAAAAAGTATTTTTGACCCACATATAGATGTCTGCAAAACCCCAAAGTCCACAGAAACACTTCCACTATTTTCTTTAATGTTTACCACCTGACCACCACAGCAGCAAGATTCCAGAACTGAAAATGACCATCGGCTGCAGGGAAGCTCACTTAATCTTATTCCCCACCCCCTTTAATATACTGTTGTTTTCTCTCTGTCCAATTCCCTTCCTTATTTCCTATTTCTGTAGTTTTATTTATATAGTAATCTCTTCAAGGCATGTACATACCTCTCTGCATGTATGTAAAGCATCCAGCTGCTATAATAAGATATTGCAATAACAAAGTATGTATTTTATTTATTGTCCAAACAGAAGTTGTATAAGCAGAGCTCAGTATATTGCCCATGTAAATATAGAATGAAGTGTATATGTATAATATCTACAATGCGTATTTACACCCTTACATCTGCACATATACATACACTCACACATGTATATATGTACACACATGTATGTATGTCTACACACACATGTATGTGTCTGTACACATGTATTACAAGTAAAGAAACCTGTTTATCACAGAATCAAGTTGACAATGTGCCTTAAATTTTAAAACCAACATTTGAAGACAACAGAAGACTGCAAATAGAGAAGTTGGAACATGTGGGATTAAACCAATAGGCAAGAAAGGAAGAAGTGATATACCTGCATTCTCTGTAAATGTACATGTGGATTTTTTATTGGAGTATCGAGTCAGAGCAGAGAGCATGGCTGAGAAACAGCCCTTCAATTATGATGTTCAAAGACCCATGCAGATGAACAATCTGATCATTATGGAATCGTTCACTGAAAGGAGGTGTAAATCAGATGTCTGATCCTCTCAGCCAAACTGGAGAATGGTAATTTGCATAGCTAAGGGACAGCTGAATAGCCGCAGGCTAGTACTGCACAGCATTCCTGCACTCGGGTAGGCTTAAGCAAATATCAGTCAAGCACAGATCTCCTTAGAACCCATTTACCTACCTGGCAAGTATGTGCTCACTCTGCAAGTTACACAGCATGAACCAAATAACCTTCATTATCTTGCTCACACAAAATACTTTTCTTACCCTCTTGACTGTCTCCGACAACTGAAGTTTGGTACCAAAGATACCACTCAGTTTAGACAAAAGAAAAGGGAGAAGGAGGAGAGGATGGGAATTCAGTGGCTTGCTACTTTAAATGGAAGGCATTCAAATGCTCTGTCTGGGCAAATGTGAAATGTGTTCACTACTCATTATTGTTTCAGCTTTCTTACAGTGCCAGGTACACTCTTAAAGACTGGAACACTGAAGTTTCGCTTTAAGTTAAGATTGCACCTCTGTATTTTTCTGACCCACAGGATCAGCTATCTTTACCTATATACCCCTCATTAAGGCCACTGCATATCCTACAAAAATAGCCATGTTTAAATAAGCACAGCACCGTTGCCAGGCATAATGTGTCCAAGCTCCAGTGGCTTAATCTTACTGGTCTGGACAGATGAAAGCAGTTTTAATTGTAGTAGGAAGGTATCTTATCACCTGATAGAGACCCAAATAAAGACATATAGCCAGTTAATATGTTTATTTCAATCACTACAGGCAAAAACAAGTGTGTTGCAGCACACTTGAGATACAACAAGAATAACTAGCTCTAAATGTGAAATATGGTTGTATAATAAGGACTCACTGATGCATTAGGGGGCCTGTTGCTCATTGATGGGAACTTTTTCAGCTGTCACCAAAGAACTGCATTATATAGGGCCCTCTCCTTCTTTATAACAACATGAATCAGTCACACACAAGTACTGACTGGCACCAGTAGCTAAAAAGTGGGATATTCACAGTTCTCTGCTTTTAGAAATATACCTTCAGCTTAAAAGCCTCCATTTAAAAGAAGCTAGCATTCTGCCTGAATAGTTATTCCAACATCTTTAATCTGTTAACAGTTTGAACATGATTTATACATTTATGATGTGCAATGTATGTAGTCTCTCTTGTACACTGAAAAATTCATGACAAATTAAACAGAAAGACCAAGCAAACAATACAGCAGCAAGTTCTTATTTCAAATTGGATATGCTATGTTCTTGTATAAAATCATCACAGTTATCCTGCATCTTCTATTACCTTCTTCCTACCTATAACTATTTGTTTCTCCTTCTATTTTAGTTCCTCCTCCAGTTGGTGGGAGGCAGACTGGCTGCCAAATTAACATCAGACATGACACCATTATTAAGATCCTGTGAAAAATCATCCAACAGGGCAAGTGATCACCAAAAAATGAAGGACAAAATCATTTTTGCACACCTTATTCACTTGTGATCATGCTGTACTAATACAACATAGGAGGGCTTGACCTCATCTCCAGAGATCTGGGTTTTCCATTTCCTACAGAAGAGAGTAAAATGTGCATGTCCCCCTCTCCTGGTACAAAATGCAGATTTCTCATTGTAGCAAAGAAACCCATGTATTTTGAAGTTTTGCAAGAGCTCTCTGCAGGCTGGCAGAGTTTCAGCCTGCAAGGGATTGGGGGGGAAGCAGGAAGAGGGCCATCAGGCAGGGGTGCCATGTGTATGCATGCATTCAGGCAGCCTGGAGAGCAGCTCTTGCAGGTAAGTGGGGAGGGCGGATTGAAGCCTGCACAGCGAGGGAGTTAGGCAGTTTGGCAGGACTGGAGGTGGCCCAGCTGGGCAGTGCGTGAGGCTTGGGGCCTAGGGCCACAATGTGCAGCTGCAGGGCCCCAGAAGGGAGCAGGACAGGGCCACGGGCAGCTCATCCAAGGGATGGGAGCAGGGGATGCCGTTCCCTGTCACTGAGTGCACTTCTGGGAGGTAGGAGAGACCCATGCCCCCCACATCTGTGCACAGGGCAGGGGTGGGTCTGGGCTGCCTGCTGCAGGCTCAAGCTCCCATCCTTTTGCCCTCCCCCAAGGCCTCTGCAGCCCAGCAGGGAACAGCAGGGATGCACAGAAAAGCTTCTTTCTGCTGTGAGCTCCACACTATCCTGTGTGCGCAACAGTAGGGGCAGCAGTGTGGGCTTGTACCCCTCGCTGCTGCAGTGTGGGCAAGGAACACCACATCAAGGCAGCATGGAGCCTGCAGCAGCAAGCAGCTTTTCTGCTCAGCCCCACTGTTCCCTGCAGCACCAGGTTGCACCCAATGGGCTGCAGAGGCCCCAGGGGAGGGTAGCAGGGTGGGATCCCAAACCCACAGCCCACCCCCACCCTCGCTCCACGCACATGTGGCGAGCATGGGTCCCCCCTGCCCCTACAGGAATGTGCACCACAGCAGGAAGCCAGCTCGCCGCCCACCCAAACCCAGAGCAGGCAGCAAGGGGGAAGCCGGGCTGTGCTGTGCTGCAGCAGCCGCCGCCACCTAATGGAAGCAGGGGGCTGTGGCCCCAGGTCAGTTGGTCCTGTAGCCCTGGCAGCACACTCCAGCAGGGCAGGGGGTGGGGGACTTTTTATTTAATCACAGATTTGGTAGGGGGGGGGTTAAATCAGAGAATTTGTAATTTTTTTAAAATCAGAGAAAATCAGGATCTCATCAATCCAGCTTCTGATGAGCAAACTACAAAGAGGAGGTTTTTTATGCGCCGCAGTCGCATGCACTCGCTCCCTCTCTCAATCTTGGAATGCAGGTTCCATAGTAAAATTTACACCTTGCCAAAAACACAGCATTGAGTTCAGGCAATTCCTCTGGAATTCCTTCCTTCCTACCCCCTCTTCATTTTAGAGAAGCCAGGGAAATTTCTGAATCACCTTTTGAGTTTCACTCCAGCCTCGTTTGGCAAGGCCTACAAACCACTCTGTCCTCTTAACTAGGGGCTCTATAATGACAAAATGCCAAGGAAAATTAATTTTTTTGATATACAGAGGTCAAATGTTTAGCATCACCACTTACAGAAATAACATCTTTGCTTTCTCATTAGTGCACTGGTCTCTCTAGGGGCAGCTGACCCTCCAAATATGCTTTTTTTTAGAACTGCAACAAGGGACATGACCACCTCAGTGCTAGAGGTGGACTTTCAAAGTTGGACATGTTGTACATATCAGTCGCCGATGCAGCTGTGGAATCAGGAATACAATTTTAAATTCATAACTCTTTGTTGCTTTCTGGACCATCAACTCATCATTAGCACAAATGGGAGTAGTGACCAGCATCTATATTGGGAAAACAGACCTGGAGGGGACTTTCAGGGTCATCACCATCACGTCCAAGGCACAGACAGCATAGACACTCTGGTATAATCACCCCATTCATGAATTTTTGCAGTTCCATCTTAAAAATTAGGGGTTTTTTTGCCCTTCTGAAACTCCTCCTATAAGGTAGTTCCAGAAGTACTTCTAATTTAGCTGACTTGGCATTGAAGCACTTGCTCTTCTGCATGTTCTGGGTAAATTTGTGCTCAGTTGTCCACGTCACCCAACGTTGCCTATGCCTACAGGCAACTGTACTGAAACACACCAGTACACTAAAATTAGAGCGCAAGTCTTGGGCCCCTAACAAACAAGGCAATAAAACAGTAATTGGAAATCCTTCCAAATACTTTCTACAGCTGCAGTCCATCTTCATGCTAAGGTAGAGGGCAGGTTGCAAAGCTCTAACTAGGCAAAACTTTTGCCTGTTAAGACCTTTCTAACCTCCTCTTTACTGTATCGGGGGTGTTGGTTGTAGCTTGCTGGTGTAAAGACACAGGCAAATAAGGTTCTTTGGGTAGATAAGATATCACATTTACCAAAAGAACCTTGTCTGACTCTCTTCACTCTGTAGGCAATTGATCTCCATGTTACTTAAGGAAGCAGAAGCCAAGCTGAAATTATAGCATTTTGCTATTTTTAAGCACTTCTGCAGGCTGAGCCATTGATTGCCCACCTGCAACTCATCCATGGTGGTTAAAGCAGTGAAAGAAAATATTTTTACAATCACGAGGGGTATAGCAAAATAGCAACAAGCCCATTGTACTCAAGGCTGACTTAGGCCAAAAATGAAATTTCTAAGATGTACAGATTCTGAGAGTACAGAACCAGGACAGGACCACAACACAAGATCCAGTCAGAGCTGTATCTGCGGCCATAAACTGCTCCAAATATTTGATAGATAGCAAACAATGTTTGAGCCTCAGACTAATGACAGATTTGCCCACCTTTTGTTTTTCAAGTTTGCAACTAGCATTCTTCTTACCTAGTTGTTTACATCTAGGAAGTAATGTCAATCAAGAGCATTTTATTTCATTTCAATTTCTGCCCAAACAAGTTGCTTTCTTTCCTTACATGGACCTCCCATACAGCTGACCATGCCTTCATAGCCAACCCATATCACTGCTAGGTGCTCAACTGGGGAGAACCTTAAAGAACAGAACCATGAAAAGAATATAGTTGCCATATACCCAGATGATCCCTGAATGGCGTCCTACCCTACGTCTATGCTCTCATACCCTGAATTAATTTCCAGTTTGTTTCTGGATGCAATTCAAATACAACTTATTTGGGCTTTTCTTGAAGAGGTTCTTTGAAAGATTTTTTTATTCAACATTAAATCTAGTTAACTGCATCATTAATATATTTATTACATTCATTGTAAGTGCACCCAAAGATGGGTAGGCACATTAGAAGAACAGGAAAAAAGGATTAAATAGTCTATCCCACGAAGGGACATGTTTTGACTGCTAATAGGGAACAGAAATCCTTTCCCCCTCCTGTCTGAATTTCCTTCTTTATTCTTTGCCTGGCTTCCCTGCCAAGACAGCTTCTTTCTTAGAAAAAAAAAAAAAAAAGGCTAGTAATAAAAACCCTCACCAGGTTGATACATACATGTGACAAAATCCCACATTCCATCAACTGCTGAGTCTCCAGCGGATTAGTGGATTTCACATTTTAGAATGTAACATGCTGACATATGCCAAAAGTGAAAGCCTTAAACTTGTGAGCTGGGTAGATGCTACAGACACCTAGTGTATGCATCCCACCCATACCTCTTCTGCTTGTTAAACAAGGCCAGCTACTTCCCTCTGTGGTGATGAAGAGCCCCCAACCCACCTGACAATGAGGAAGCAAACTATAAATAAGTCTTTGGCTCAAACCCAATGGGTGCAGCACTACCATCATGTCATAAAGGCTAACTTGGCTAACTCCAGTTAGAATAGGAAAAGAGGGGGAAAAAAAAAATCAGACAAAGTACCAGCTGCTTGCCACACAGTTTTAGCAAAGGTATGAAGGACTGAAAAGAGCATGGACCTTCCAGCACCCTGGTCACTCTGCACCTAAGTGCAACAGACTACAGACATAGCAGTGTTTACTTCCTACTTAGCATGAGTAGGCATACCAGCAGAGCAAAGCTCACAGTACCACCTTCCTTGGGGGAGAACAAGGCATAAGTTATACTCTGCCTAGAGGTATTGATAAAAAGTTCTCAGCATGGTTCTTTTCCAATCATTACATCAATGTAGCGAAGGAGAAACTAGACATAGTGGTGAAGAACAACAGGAAGAGATGCTAAGCACTGTGCAAGGCAAATTTTAGAACATGGGTAACAGTATGCAAGCAGCTGGAAAATGGATCTGAACACTGGAAAACATAAGCAAGAAAAAAGAAAATAATAATAATAATCATAATAAATAAAATACAGCAGCAGGAACACAGTGCCTCACACAGCTACATAACCATCTTGTAGACCTTTCAGCTGTTTCCAGTTACTCCAGTACAGAGCCCAGTAAATTTTGCCTAAGTCATTTCAGCCTTCAGGAGACTAAATAAACTCTGTACCACAAGCACAGAAAAAGGGACACAGTAGATAAAATTGACTAGGTAAGATATGTCCAAACATCTCTACCAGAATATCCATGATCCAAGATGCAGGGAAGGTAATCCCCCCCCCCCCCCAAAAAAATATCCTTACCGATCTGAAGAGGGGGGTATTTCCTTCAGAACCTCAAATTTCTAGAGATCCTTTTGGCTCACCAAACAGACATCTGACAAAGCACAGAGCTCTCAGAGCCCTAGTCCCCCTCAAACTGGTGCCCTACCATCAGCTGCAGCCAGTTTCTGTTGCTTCAGAGGCAAATAAAATATTCATCATGCACCTGGCCAATTGTGCCTTCAGAAGGAACAAATTTCCTTTTGAAGCTTCAAGGGAAACCACTTGCACCCCTAGCCCATGAGACCCAAGTTTAACACAGGGAGCAGGTGTTGTTCATACACTGAGGGCAATGCAAGCACTGCTGTGCTTTCAATGGAGCATGAAGGAAGGGGTGGTAAGGGAGTTCACAAATTCTAGAAGAGACTCCTGCACACATCCATTCCACACAGACTAGAAAAATCTCTCAGGAAGTGGAATAAAACATCTCTTTTAGAAAAATATGTCATCTCATTTTAAAGACTAAATAATGAGGAGGCCACCTTCTCCCCAGGTAAGTTGTTCTAAAGTTTGAATTACTCTCACTTATTATCCCTTTGCTAACAAGATTAGAAAGCTACATCCACATCAGATCTCTTTCCCATGTGATCGGCTCACCTCCCTGCCTTCTCTTCAATAAGCTGAACAGGTTGAGCTCCTTAAGCCTCATGTTGTAAGGCTTCCCGCTCCCTCCTCTGCATCATTTTTGTGACCTTCCATTGAACTCTCTTGAAGTACTTCCAGAAGTGCAGGCATTCGAACTGGACACACTATTTTAGCTACTGTCTTGGCAGTGCTATATACCAGTGGTTCCCAAACTCTGAGAGATTACATACCACCAATTTAAAGCAATACAACCTTAAGTCCACCAGCAAATTGTTGTCATATAAAGTCATAATAATACATCTGTTAATGTGTACCACTGACAGGTTGTCTGTGTACCACTGATTGCAAACTGCTGCTGTATACTGAAAAAAGATCAATTCCTTGAACCTAAACCTGACAGTCCCCATTGGAAGGACACAGGGCCTATATTAGCCCTTTTTGTGATAGCACTGTGCTAGCACCTCGGTACAATCATCACCTACAACCACCCCAAGCCATTCCCCTGGTCCCTGCTTTTCAAAACAAATCTCTTCCATTCTGTGGCTATCACCTTCATTGCTGGTTTCCAGCTGTGTTCCGTATCTGTAGTGTGACTATAGTTTGTTAGATGGTGACCATTTAACCAGGAAATTGAGATAACTCTGTAATAGTAACTTGTCATCCTTGTTATTTGCCACACTGCAGACTCAGTTCAGTCTGTTCTTCCTTTCCTTACCTACTGTTAAAATAAATAAAATGAAGACCGCAAACAAAACACATAATTACTGAAGGAAATGGCATGGATACAGTTCTGCAAGTTGCTGAACATTGGCTCCAAGCCACACTCTTGCTTGAAGGTAAGCACCTGCTTAAGCAATGTTCTGGATCAGATCCAGACTCTACAGCGTGCTCACCACAGTGCACTCTGCACTGTGCTTACTTTGATGGGAAAAAATATTTTCCCTTTATTTTCTCATAGTTGAAATGGGGATTTACTCTGGTTAGACAAAAAGCCAACAGACAACGTACAAACAAAGATGATTTGGATCAGTGGGGGCCAGCCTTTTTGACAGATATTCCACAAAGTTAGCCCTGCACCCTCCTGGATTAGCACTCTGATCCCCTTCCTCTGCCCAAGCAGCTGCTACCTACTCTGTGCTCCCTGTCCAATCTCCTGCTCTGCTTTCTGCTTCTTGCCCTGCACTTTCCACATGACCTCTTCCTTTGCCTTCTGCTTCCTGCCCTATCTGCTGCTGTGCTGCCTATCCTCTCTGTGCCACACACACTTGTGCCACAGGTTGGCCATCTCTGGTTTAAGCGAACCAGACTACTAACATTCATATAAAGAAACATTACATTTTATATCTATACTTCTTTTCACCTGTAGATTATAAACTGAAAATGAGAGACAGAAATGGAGTTGACAAATATGTCACTTCCCACTTACTAACTACTATAGGGTATGGATACTTTTCATTAACCTTCACAAATGTTACTATGATAAACTGGCAACAGCATAACCTAATTTGGGGACTTGCAACAGCCTTTGTCTATAGTGGCACACTTTGCTGCCTATCTTATGACAGCAGCTAGCAGCTACTAGATAGCATTTTCAGCGAGTGTGTGTGTGTCGGAGAAAACCCAACATTATCTAGTCTGATATCTATCTTTAGATTATGGCCAGTGCTAAAAAAACCTACAGGAAAGGCAAGCCACCCAATACACCCAACATTTGCTACTGCATGGTAAGCATTATATAGTATATACTGTAGAGATATACAGAAGGGCTTCAGCTGATGCTTATCTTATCTTCTGAAGCGCATACATGCACAACAGGTAGTTTCAGAACATGAAGAGCATGTGAGAAACGGATCTAAACATCAGAATATGGTTGAATCCCTTTTAAACATTTTTGTGGAATATTTTTCAATCATCAAGTATTACAGAAATAAAGTTTAAGAGAAATATTAAACCCAATTCCATGAGATTTCCTGTACTTTCCTGACAGGCAAAAATGGAAAGTTCAAGACTTAATATATAGATTTCTTTTATTATTATGTGGAACTGTATTTTATCAGGCTTCATTCACAGCATATGTGATGCTTTGAACAGGAAGAGTAGCAACAGCAGAACACTCCTCCATTCACAATTGTACCTGGGATGGTTGCAGCTATATGGAAGTTGACAAAAGTTCATAAACGCAGAAGGATCTCTTTAACTGATTTGCTCTGTACAGAGCAGTCTCACAATCCAAACTAACAACTGTATAGGAGAAGAGCAACAACCAAAACCTCATCACACACACCTACAACACAATCTCAGTCCTCTAATAACAGTGTATTTAATGCAGTATTATTCCATTAAAGTATGTGAAAAATAATATTTATATACAAGATCTTATGTATGCAATAATTTGTCTAAAATTGTTAAAGGTACAACTACTGTCATGCACCCATCAATAATCTTCTTTAAGCCTTTGTAACACATGACAGTTATGAAAAGAAAAATAGAAAATCACTTCAGCTGAGACAGAAGTTTACAAGTCTTGGTTTAGAAGCCTAACTGAATTTCTTCAAGTACTTTTTAAAGTTCACTCTGATAAACTTACATATTCAAGCCTAAAGGCGATTGAACGGTAATGAAACAAAGTGTGAGGACTTCATTTAAAAATCATAGCCAACCCCCCACACCCAAACAAACAACAATTCATCACTGAAATTTGGGAGAAGGGGAGTTGCACATATCTACCACCTAGCTGACAACTCTCCATTCAGCATAGCAGCTTCTGCTGATCCTATTCTCAGGGACTTAACTCTCCTCAGGTAAACTAGCAGCATTTCTCAACCTGTAGGTCACAAGAATATATGAAAGGGTTGCAAACAAACTTTAAAAATGGATTCTCCTTTCAAGGAGAAAAGTGGGAAACTATGGGGTTTTCCTTGCAGGCTGGAAGAGTTCTAGCCTGCAAGGTTCTGCTTGGAACCCCCCCATGCCACATACACACTTTGTGCCCCACATATCCACCACCTGGCCCCACACATTATGGGGCAGGGGGAAGGAGATGGAGGCAGGGGTGCCAGCAGGGTCAGGGTGCTGTTTTCTACTTAACTGTTTACTGGGTCAGGGACTAGCCGTCAAAATTTATAAATGGGTCCTGGTACAAAAAAAGTTCAGAATCACTAGACTAAAGGAAATCTAGACACCTGACGCAAGGCTATAGATACCACAAGGTGACAAGGAGCCAAGTGCTACTGTGCCCAAGATCCTTCTGTGAATCTATACCAAAATCCATTCACGAATTAGGTAGCAGCGAACTGTTTGGGGAAGGAAACTTGGACATGGCACAGTGTGGCTATAAAGAAATCACTTGAATCACGTGCCATGCCACTTCCATGGTTACAATGTTGACAAGATCAGTCAGTTATAACCACATCTGTACTTGTATGCATCAAGAGGCAATGCCCCAATTGTGCAAATGTCATCTACTATAGCCCTGGCAGCTATCTGCACCCAACACCACATTGTGTATTTCTGCTCTAAAAACAAAAAAGTAAGTTTGTAGCACTTTTTGACAACTAAATTTCACACTGATAAACAGACAAAGAAGTCACTTTCTCTGGCAAGAGTATGAAAAAACACGACTCTACAGCAGCGGTAGGCAACCCCCGGCACAGAGGCCAGAGTGCGGAAGATAAAGGTATTTTGCTTGGCACACACACCTCAGGGCAGGCAGCAGGGAAAAGGCCAGCGGTGCACTACCACAATAGGGATCAGGCCCCTCGTAGCTCCCCCACCTTCTGTTCCTGGCATACCAACATCTTACAAGCAGTGTTTGCAGGTGTTTTTGGCACCCTGTCCAAAAAATGTTGCCAACCCCTGCTCTACAGTTTCAGGTTAGCATTAAGGAGGTGTGAGAAAACTCACAGGGCCTCCAAAAGGCTGATATACTAGTCTGGGTGAGACTGACATTACCTTCTATAAGAAGAAAAGAAAAAAAAAAAAAAAAAAAGAGAGCCTACCCAAGTGATTTCTGTAACTCTGAATCTATTCTGAGAACTGTGACCCAGATCACTGTTCCATCAGCAGGTAACCTGCACAACAGAGATAAGCTGGAAAGGGGTTAAGTGGCTACTGGGCACTGACCAGGAGTCACTCAACGTGAAGAGAACCAAGAGACTTCTCCTCCTTGGGATGAACCTAAAACAATGATGTCACAAAATCTGACAGCAAAGTTGTGTCAAAAACAGCTTGGAGTAAAGAGATGCAACCAACACCACTGTGCCAGCATGATCACCTAATGTGAACATAGCTTAAACAGCAATTCCAGCATAAGCACATCCATACTCGGGGCCCAAGTTCAGGTATACCAGCAAAGAGCTCTGCCCTCAGAGGCAAGCATGGAATGGGGAGAGTGGCCAAGATGCAGCAAACCAGTAACCGTTTACCAGTAGTCTGGGCACATAACAAGCATTTTACCCCAAACACTGGGAACCAGCTCTCAGAAAGAGCCAAGAAGGTAGAGGGGCAGAAAAGTTGATGGGGGGGTGGGGGGGGGAGGGGGAAGACAATGTGTCTGTTGTTAAACACTTTCTTAATTTGAAAAGGCAGAGCCATATGCAACTAAGCTATGCATATAAAGAGAAGGGTGGACCCACAGAGGCCTCGAAACTATGAGGGCTGATAAACTATGGGGTAGGTAAGAAGAAAGCAATCCAGTCAGCATGAACTGCACCTTTTATCACAATTAGGACTTTTTTAATAGGGGTTAGACACATTTACACTGATATTAGAAGGAGGGGACACACAAC
The DNA here is from genome assembly GCA_030014935.1 of Caiman crocodilus. Classification (NCBI taxonomy): domain Eukaryota; kingdom Metazoa; phylum Chordata; order Crocodylia; family Alligatoridae; genus Caiman; species Caiman crocodilus. The sequence goes on along the minus strand of JAGPOW010003316.1, from coordinate 85,728,509 downwards.
ATAGAAACCTACATCAGTACAATTTAATTCTACATTAGAGTCAAGTATGCTGATGGCGAGGGATTGGAAATCACAGCTACAACTACCCCCAAGTACTAATTTTGCTGTAGGTAAACTAGTTATTACCTATCCCCCTTACAGTTCAGGGGCAGGAAAATATAATACTGCCTACTGGAAAATGCTGCTTCAGCAGAAGTGAGACTTTCTATACCAAATATATAAAAGTTTTGACATTGTCAGGAGAGCTGTCCTGGGAAAGACTCTCTGGTCAAACTGGGATGATTCACATACTACAATCCTAGAATAACTAGGGGTTCAGGGCACGTGGATGGATCAGGTCTCTTTTAAAAATAACATAACACCTCTCAAAAGGTCTGTTTCTTCTCCGTATAAGGCAGGAAACTTTTTGAAATCTCAAAAGATTTCACGGGACAGGTACATTATTTCTCAGTCTGCTCAACAGCACTCAATTCTGTTAAATGCTAAATTCAAAAATATAGAACTAGCAGTATTATTACTACTCACTTGCAATCAAGTGTTCCACCCCAATCAACTAGAACAATGGTTTTCAACATATGGTCTGTGGACCCCTGGGGGTCTACAGACTGCATTAAGCAAGGATAGGCAAAGTCTGGTCCATAGGCTGGATTGGGTCCACAGCGGACTCCATTTCCCAGCAGCCCCTGCAGGAGAACCTCCTGGCTGCTGCCGCAGGACCCACCCCCACTGCCTGGGCACCATAACCTGTCTGCTCCCCATTGACTGCTGAGGGCAAAACCCACGAGAGCAGCGTGCATGGCCAAGCAGCTGGGATGGGGCTTCATCCAGGAGCAAGACGGGCAGGCAGGGCCAGGATCTTGGGGGGGGGGGGGGGGGAGACCAGGGCAAAACCACAACCTGCCGCCCACGTGCCCCTGCCACAAGCAAGGATTCCATGGGCAAGGGCCTCCAGGCAGTAGATTCTGGCTCTGCCCCAGCTCTGGCCCTGCAATGTCACTGCTGCAAGGCTCCAGCTGGTCTCCAGGGGCTGCTAGAAAGTGGAGTCTAGCCAGCAACTGGATCCATCATTTTGCCCACCCCTGGTCTAAGGCAGCATTTTTCAACCCATGGGTCTCAAGAATATATGAATGGGTTGCGAACAAACCTCAAAAATGGATCAACAAACTTTAAAAATGAATTCTTCTTTAGAAGGAGAAAATGTAGGAAACCGAGTTTTCCCTTGCAGGCTGACAGAGTTCCGGCTTGCAAGGGCCTGCCTGGTTGGGTGTCCCTCCACCCCTTCCCCACACACCCATCCTACTGCCCTACACACTGTGGGGGCATCAGCAGAGCCAGAAGGCTGTTTTCTACTTAAACTGTTTACTGGGCTGGGACTGGACATCAATGTTTACAAATGGGTCCTGGTACAAAAAAGAGGTTGAGAATCATTGGTCTAATGGGTCTGCGAATCAAACAAAAGTATATGAATACCCACACTTAAAGGGGTCCATACCTCCATTCGAAAATTTTCATGGGTCCACAAATAAAAAAGGTTCAAAACAAATATTTTCAATAGGTGAAACAAAAGGATTAATAAAGAAAAAAAAGATCCCAGTTTTGGATATCCTATATCAATGCACATGGAATACTAAAAAACTAATACAGCACAAGGCTGTATGAGAATAGGATGGAGTTCAACATGGATAAGTGCAGAGTGTTGCACATGGGGAGGAAGAACCGGCACCACACTTACAGGTTGGGGAACTTCCCTCTTG
>JAGPOW010003316.1:85684492-85726655 GCA_030014935.1 Caiman crocodilus | reverse complement strand
GAGGAAGTTAGATGAGCACCTTGCTGGGGTCATCTGACCCCGGTGCTCTTTCCTGCCAAGGCGGGGGGTCAGACTAGATGATCTGCCCAGGTCCCTTCCAACTCTATGATACTATGATACTAAGGCTGTATTAAACTACCACCAGGAATTATTGCTGTTTTCCCCTCAACTTTTTGACCATTTAGTGCTTTACAATACAACCAAACATAGTGACAAGGAAGGATGACAAAAGTATGTATAGCTGTTCAATGGAGATGGTTTTTGTCCAAGGCAAACACAAGTTTATGTAAACTAGGCAAAGACAGGCAAGTTTATATGTACTAGGCAAAAAAAAAAAATCTAATGACTGTAGCTCAACATCGACCAAGTGAAAAACTGAACAAAGATTGAAGTTTATGGTGTGGGTTCTCAAGGACACTCAGCCCAGAGGAAAAAACTACACTTCTCACCCCACCCTAGAAAAAAAAAGAATCAAACAAGCCAACCAGCTAGAACTGCACAACAATCCACACAAAATATAGCTGAGCATGTTACAAAAATCTAGATTACAATATCCTCCTCACTACATGCCAGTTGCATTCATTGTGAATAATAAAAGGCTTCAGCTTCTTGAAGAAAATGAAGCTGCAAAGGTGCTGGGGTGGAAGGGAAAAAAAAAAAAAAAACAAAAAACCCACACTTCCCTACCATACATGCCTCACTCAAAAACAATTAGGCTACCAGTAAAACTAGCGTAAGATACTGCAGGAGACAAGGATAAGAGATGTTTTTTTTCTTAAATTATATGTACCCTGAAATTTATTAAAAAGGGGGGAGAAAGGTTATAATATATGGAACTAGCAATAAAAAGCTAGCCAAACTCTTCTGATGCAATACATTACAGGATCAAAGCTGTTATGACATCAAACCTCCTAGCATTAGAAATGTAGTTTCACCAGTGATGATCACTAATTCTGCTGGGGCTGTTTTACACATTTCCAATGATAAGACTGTGTGATTATAACCAAGTAATCACTCCCAGATTGCTAGAAAATAGGATCAATGTATCATACATTATTTTAATTGGAAGCAATTTCTTTGAACACACTTTTTTAGAAAGCACAATACACCATACATGAGAATGGATTAAACTATGCTGTCATGAGAGAAAAAAATGCCAATGTGCTTCAGACTTCCGAATAATTAAAAGCAAAAAAAATTATTATTATTATTATTATTATTATTATTATTATTATTATTATAATGCAAGGTAACTACAGGTTTATCAAATATTTACTACAAAACTTTAAGCAAGCCAGTCGCAACGAATCTTGAGAGAGACTTTCTTCTTCCAAACAAATGGCTGAATCTGTTCCCAGGATGTCTTTCATTGCACAGCAATTTTTGTTTGAACAGAACCAAACTGTGGTTGTACACTGTGGCTAATAGCTGCCTGCTTTGCTTCAGACTACAGACAGGAGAGCATATTAAACTTCTCCTTTGCCTGTTCAGAACCAGCTACCACTGCAAGAAAGAGATAGATACTTTTTTTAACAGTGCACCCCTTAGTCCCTTTGGTGTCTAAAACAAAACACCCATGCCTGGCATATTTCTCCCACTGCCCTACAGCTATACATTAAGAACCACACTCTTTAAAACAATCCCCATTTTCAGGAGTCTGAGGCAGAATACAATAGCTTCAGCAAAGCCAGACAACAGAATCCGCGTCTGAGGGCAAACAGTGACTCAGTTGGATTTCTGTGAATAATCCAATCACTCAAAAAAAAAAAAAAAAAAAAAAAAAAAAAAAAAAAAGGGTCAAGTTAAAATTGTGCTGCAATTTAAATCCATCCCAGGAACTTAACCCAATTTCTAGTTATAATAAGGCTATAACTATTTCATTTACTAATGCAGGAGACATTATCCCTCTCCTCCCCAAATCAATGGATAGAAGCAAGCAACTAACAGCTCCTTAAGAACCTATTTTATTATTGAGTTTGCCATACAGAAGCAATTAGCAATGATTAGAACCTTTTGTCTACTTAACATGTTAAACAGGTCACCATCAAATCCCTACAGAAACAAATCTGCTTGTGTACCTGGCTTTACAGCTAAATCCTTTTTTGGGGGGAGGGGGAGAAAGAGGTGGGAGGGAGAGACGGCAGAGTCCTTTTGGAAACACTGTCCTAGAGAATATGATCAAAAGGAACCTGAGACAAAATTCTTTTCAGATAACATTTAGTATTTGTCTTGATGCGTGCGCACACACACACACTCTCTACTAGTTTAGACTCCACGCAACTGCTCAACAAATGAATCCCTCTCCAGACGGTACTCTCACAGAACCGCCTAAGTACCTAATACCTTTAAAAAAAACAAAAAACAAAAGTCTTGGCTCAATCTTCCCCACAATTATCATCTCCTTCCACCAAGAGGGAGAAGGAAGCCTTAAGTTCAAACAGTACAAGCATTACAAGTTCTGGATACTGTATTTTGTGTACTGTATTACTGCATTTTATTGCTATAGAAGGGGCCAACTTTGATATTGTCAATACTAGACTTAGTGGAATGAAGAAAAAGCAGTAACTGGCATGTATATTGCTGGAAGTAAGAAATAAAGATGGTCACCAATTCCTGCACCATACTTCTTTAGTACTTGTTTCACAAAGGCAGTGTACCCCACTTCTCCCCTGGGGCAACTAAAACAAAGCCTGAATAGATGACCAATACCACTTCACTTGGGCAAACAAGTTGGTAGGTTGTGACCGATTGCCCACCACTTCCTGAAGTTTAGCATTCACCAGCAAAGAAACAGCAGATCAGAGAGAGCAAGGTATGAATCAAAGCAGGAGGGCAAGTAACTCTAAGATGAGTTTTAAAATTCTGCCCAAGGAGTGGATGACCCTTGCAGTTGCATGTAGAAAGTGCAGTCAACAAGGAAAGCAGTGACTAAGCTGCAGGTTCAAAGGACACTCAGTCATCATTCACCAAATACACTTATGATGAATTCAGTGAACTATTACACATACTCATTTAGGCCCTGGTCCTTCAGGCTTATCTGCACAGTTACAAGAGGCCACCCACACAAGTCAGCTTGTAGGACTGGGGCTTACAAGTTGGAACCATCACTCCTATATCCTGCATTAGCTGAATATCTGAAAGTACAGCTGCCAGTATGAGCCACCCTAGATCTTCTTCCACCCCCTGAGTGTCTTTACAAGCTGCACTTTTTTTAAAAAATAATCACAATGTTAGAATTGCTAGCAGTATATTAAACTAATGTTCATTTCCATATGCATAAAGGACAGGAATATGCGAGTTAAGTAATAAACTGACCTACAACAGGACTGTTCCCAAAGTTTTCTTCACTGGTCTCTGATATGAGTGTGCACCACATCCATGAAGTGCAAAAGTAAAAGTGATTTACAACAGCCAGATTGAGGGGAGAGGGGGGAGGAGGGAAGGTTTCCTGATGGTAGGAGTGCAGAGTCCAAAAGTATTTGGGGGACACCTATTAAAAGGTACCAAAATTGTCATTATTAAAAAAATAATCAGCCTCTACAGTTTACTGCCGATTTGTGTAACAATGTTTCCTCCTCTCATTGTCCCATCCAAACTCAAAACAAATATCAGCTAAAGTACAATTTCTCCAATTCAAGTACCAATCATTTCTCTCCCAGAGTAGTTACAGATTTCAACTGCTTAAAAGAGACTCTAAACAAACAACTGCACTAGAATCAACAGCAAAGTGCCTCCAGCTTTTTCTTAAACCCACACCTAAAACAGTCATGACTGAGTGCATTTTCACAAGATTAAAAAGTGAATGTTTTGCTAACATTTATTCTTAGCATTTGTAACAAAGCTCCTCTCCAAACATGCATTTTTTACAATCAAGCAGGGGTTTGTGAAGCAGGCCTCTGTGAAACATTACTCTGATTTGCAGTGGCAGATCTTAAAGTTTGAAGGGGCAGTTTATAGATAACAAAAAGGTCCTGTTTACAAAAGTAGACCTGCAAAAAACCTTTTCTGAAAGCCAAGATAAATGTCCCAAACATTTATCCACAAATTAAGACTTTCCCTTCCACCCACTCAGTCTGTGCCAACACTGGCGTCAAATAGCCTCGGATGAGGTAGTAACCAAGTCAACTTGCTATTTAGTAGAAGGCTATACTTTCGCAACTAACTGCACAAAAATGAATTAAGTACCCCTCCTTCCACAGCTGGGCTGTTGTTCTTAGACCAAAATAAAACATCTTGAGCCTCAGTCAATGGAAGTTTCATCCAGTTCCAGGGATAAGATTGAACCAGAAGGTAGAAACTCTCTCCTAAAGTCATACATCCATCACTTTTCCACAAGAAAAATATATCATATAGAATTTATATCATAGTTCCCACTATATTTGTCTTTCTATAGTTTGTGTACTTCTAACTTTGCATTTTACTGAACACTGGCTGGGGGCTTTTGAGGAAGGTGATTAAAATTAAGCACTAGCAGAAGCATGAGTAAATATAAACATCCCATGACAGAGCAATGAGAACAGAGACAAACAGAAGCTAATGAGAAAAGATTTATTTCCATTACTGCATGTTGAAAGCTCTGAATTTGCACATTAACGTACATTAACACATTCAACTCCTTAAACATGACCTAAATGTGCCAGCTATGGAGGGCTTGTCTAAACCACTATTTAAATTGTCATCCTGTAGTAGAAGCCTGTGTGTGACTTCATTTAAACATAAGGAAGCTGGTGCTCAGCAACAACAAGCACCTGATCTTGACAGTGGAGATCTGGACCCAGTGGAGAAGAAGAATCTTAGGCAGCATGAGACCTCCATCTTGCTGCAGCTGTCTTCTGGTTTTACAGTCATTGAAATCCTGGTCTACTGTGAAGGACTTGGGGTTGGACTGCAGTTTGTCTGAAACCTCCCCCCTGCCAGGAGTAGTAGACTTCAAGATGACACCTCCAAAGAGCCGGGGGCCATGAACACCTCTCCAATACTACAGGGAGTCAGTCCATGGTGAGGAGCATTTCCATGCATGGTGCAAGAACATGCTAACTTTGGGCCTTACAAAAGACCAGACTACAGAAAGCATTTGAGGCTTTAACACCACCATGCAGTCCGTTCAGCATATGTTGGAACACGTTAATCATCACAAGGTACCCATATATATTAAGTTCTAATCTAGATGAACTGTGGGAGATATTAAGAGCCCCACTTGCACCATGACCACAACCAGCAAACCTTTCCTTTAGCAGATAACGATAACATGGCAGCAAGGAGGGCAAAGAAAAATAGCCAAACAGCAGCCACTAATAGCCAGTAGTAGAAATCCCTTCCTAGGTGTTCTGACCGTGGGGCTTCATAGCTGTGAAAGGAAGCAAACAGTTGGCTCAAGCCATCGAGGCAACATGTATGATCCCCCCCACACAAAAGAAATGCTGACAGCTACAGTAGTTTCCCCTGTACCAGTTCCAACCCTGGTGATGAAATCCCACAACAGCTTCAAGAGATGGCAAGAAAATCCTTGCACAAACACACAAGCATACACAGAGGGAAAAAAAATCCTGGGTTTTCTCCAAAAGCAGAAGTCACCATCTGTCCCCCAGCCACAGTGGGGAGAAGGGAGCAGGAGAACAGGACATGGTGATAGTCCTCCTTTCCTCACACAGAGTCCAGGTTTACCACCTAGCCCTCAAAAAATAGATTCTGAAACAAGACCTGAAGAGCATACAGCTGTCCAACTGGCAGCCTGCGAGAGGCTGAATTGAGCCCCCCAGGCTCCAGCCAGGCTGCCACTCCCCGCCTCCTGCTGACATTCTTGCCTCTGTCCCAAGGGTGGGGCAGCATGGCGCACTACTCGGAAAGCGGAGGGGCGAGTCCAGGCTTGCTCAGGCAGCTTGGATCTTGCTCATGCAGTGCAGCAGTGGGGGCTAGAGTTAGAGAAAAAACAAAACAGGAAGCCCCAAAAAAGCCATTTTCAACATGGAATTAATTCAAAATGAATTGAACTATTAAAAACTATTTGATTAGCGTTTTAAGATCAACTAAAACATTGGCTATCCATTTCCTTCAGAAAACTTTCCTTCAAGTACTGTTGACTTTAATTCGGTACCAAACATATTATGGTAACAGCTAACAGTAGAAAAGACTAGATTTATTTTGGTAAAGATTTCACCTAACAAATGTTTTCAATGGAGTGTCAGCCCCTAAAGATAACTTCTTTCCCTCTCCAGACCATGCACTTTGCAGCCAACAATGTTATACATTCTTTCCCATAGAGCCTTGTTTACAGTCTGACCTTGAGACACCATTCTTCTTCTACAAGGGAGGATTCTGCGTCAATGGCTATTCAGTTCTTATTCCCCAAGCAGCAGACCCAATATATGAACTTTACTGCAGTGAATTCTGTACATTACTTTTAATGCCAGCTTTGCTTGATATGGATGCTAGAGATGACACACTAACTTGACTAGGGATTTATACCTGAAACAGAACAGTGTCCCCAGTGCCCTATTGTTAAACTGCCTAGCTTTAGTAAGACTTTTGTAATATGTCAACAAGGAGTCCTGCGAGAGACTGAAATGAACAACTCTTCAGCAACAATATCATTTCACAATCTGAATGCTTTGAATGGAGTCGCTGCTCTTGTTGTGTTCAGCTGTAGCAAATTAAATCTTTAACAGATTGAGCAGACTGTGTGTGAATGTGTAACTTGGATGTGTAAATGTCATTTGAAGCAAAAATAAATCCAAGAGTAAGAGTGTGATAACCAATCCTTCATACTATAATACTTGAACGGACATTTTATTTAAAAAGTTCAACCTATTTTTTTTCCTAGAAACACTTAATCCAGATTCTCACCTGGAGTTTATCAGCATAGTTCTGGTTGGAGTCAGTAATATTATTCTGATTAATTAACATCAGACAAAAAAGACTTCTGGAACTTAAAGAGGAACTTGTACAGTCTGGAGGAAGATCAGACTCTTGTTTTATATTATGAAACAGACCATTTGTCGCATTTTATATCTTTTTTTGCCCCACTATTCCACTACTAATTTTCCTATGAGGTAAGATTAACAATACCCTTTTCTGCTTGTGACTTTCTTCAGGTGGTCTTTTCCCTTCTCTTCTTTCTCCTGGACCCAGTCACCCTTGCTGTACTGTCTCTGGACTTGCCTACCAGGGCAGGTTTTGCACCAATTTAACTCAGTTTCTAAACTGATGTAGTTAAACTGGTTTAGCCCTCTAGCATAGACTTAGTTCTGCCAGTATGAAATTATTTACATCTGTCAGCTTGCTTACCTAAAATTCGTTCCTGTACCCCAAGGCTGTCCAACTTCTAAGTCCTGACCAGACCATGCAAGCCATACCAGGCAAGGCATGGGCTACTGCGTACCTCCCTGTTCCTCTTGGTGTCCTACTGCATTGCACAATCTTACAGGCAACCTTCCCACTGCACTGCTTGCTCCCCTCCTCCCAACAGCTGCACACGACACTTGCACGTGTGCCTCCCCCTTCCACTGCTGCAGGTATTGTAAGCATTTTACATAATGCCTAAAATACCTACTTATAAGTTTCCCCTTGTTTGGGGAAAAGCATGTGGGCCAACATCCCCAAAGGGGCCTAAGTTTCCTATTCAGTGAACAGAAAGAGTGAGGTGCCTAGAAATAGGATTCACGGTGAGAGGAGACGAGAAAAATGAATTAAGGCTAGCCAATAGGAAACACCAAGATGATGAGTGCGTCTGAAACCCTGCATCTTCTAGTCTCACGTATCTGGTACTTACAGGCCAAACTTACATCCTAGATTTTGATACGCAAATCACCCCTTTGGATGCAGAGGAGCTGGTGTCTACTTCCAGCACTTTTAAGCATTTTACTCAATGACTCTAATGCAAATCTCATAAGTCATCCCTGGGATAGGAACCAGAATTCCTTCCTTTCACCCCACAGGGTGAGAAGGGTCAAGAACCTTGGTTTCCCACTTATCTAGTTTGTGTTCTCGCAACTAGATTTGTGTATGAAATGTAAGCATCATCACCTTCCACTCTTCTTTTTTTAAAAAAAAGTTATAAGTGACTGACTGCCATGTTTTGTGCTGAACTCTTTGCTGTCAAGTATGTGGTAGGAATGCTCTCTGCATGACTGCCAATGGAGGCACCTCAGAGGGGCTCGGCTCAGGGATGTTCCATCTACATATCTCAGACAGCCTTAAGCAAAAGACAGCTCAGATCGCTCAACTTAGTCAAGATGGCAGCAGCTCTGTGCATGAGCTGTAGCAGAGACTTTTCAGCACCTAAATAACTGTACTAATAAAAGCTTAAATTTTACCTCATTTTCCATGTTGGGATCCTAGGGCCATGGCAAACATTTCATTTATAGTACAAGTCAAATGTTAATTGCACAAGTTACAGTAGACCACATGCTCAGCAAATGTATGGTGTGATAAAATGGCAAACCAGAAACAAAGATGTTCCACAGTTTGCATCTTTGAGGTTGGTCCATAACACCTTAAATTGCTGTGTCCCAGGCATGTTCAATCTCCTGCCTCATCTCCATCAAGCTTTTACCAAACTGGCCCCAGAACAACCCCCAGATGCAAGATACACAGCTGCTTCCTGCCCGATCCCCAAGATCTGGCAGGGAATATCCTTGGGTCCCATCCTGATGAACATTACATGATTGCTGACATGGAGTCGAGGAAAACCTGGGATGTAGTACAAATGGCCAATCCTTGCCCCATCTTCAAGATAGAGCTGGGGGCAGCCCCGAGTCCCAGTTCCACTTGTTCAGCTCCAACAGTCACAGGATTGGATCTGAAGAACACTGTTCTCCGCCCCCCCAAATTTTAAATTCTACCATGCCCATCTGATGTGACAAGACACGCCATTTTGGGGATACGACATAACACAGTTGGGATCCAACTAATTTTAAATATGATAATGTCTGCCAGAAACCATAGTTCCTTTTTTTGGATCTCTCCACCCCATCTCTATCTGCAAAACGGTTTAGTAAGTCAACGTAGAAGAAAGTTGACAGAGTTGCATTTCAGCAGCCAGATTCAGTGCCAGTTTTTGACAGAACATACAAATAACTCTGTGGCACCACCACCTTTAAGAAGGAACATATAATAACTACAGTACACATAGGAGGCTCATTTAGTCCAGTCACTCAGGAGTCTTCAGGCCATTCATAGGAAGAAAAAGATTACTAACATAGATTCTCCTAACTTGGGGATTCTGTAAAGGTCAAAGTTAAAATCTCATCTCTCAGTTAAAGGGAGAAAATTGCCTTGTGATTAAAGCCCAGGTAAATCAGGAGATCAAGATTCACCTCTGCTACCTTTATACCTTCTGTCCTGTGGTTATTGAACCTCCATGCCTCAGTTTTCTCATATTCTCTTTCTCTGCTATAAAACTATGAATAAACTGAATATGAAAGAGTAAAGACACAAAGTTCTGTATGATTCCATATTTACAATGGATGTTACAATTAAAATATTTCAACTCAGCTAATGGTGCTGGAAATACAGGCATAAGCAGCAGAGGAACACCCATAATGGTTGCTAGAGGGATGAGAAACGTATCGCTTTAAAAAAAAGGTGTTAATTAGTAGAAAGGGCACTAAGATTTACAGCAGATTGGATTTTAAAAATAAAAGATTCACAACCAGATTGAAATGTATTACACTGACGCTAGGCAAGAGGAAAGCATGAGGTAACACAGCTGAAAAGCCAGTTCTGTAGGGTAGCAGGCAAGTAAAAAAACGTATCTGTCAAGAGACAGACTTGACATCAGTAATTTGATTTTAACTAGTTTCTACTTGACCAAAGGTTTAAGATGTCCTTCTACCTTGGCTTCTAGCTCCGTCCTGAAAAGTAACAACACTAATCTATCAATACTGTAGAATCCATTAACGCTGTAAAAGCAGCACTTAATTGGAGAAACATGTTCAAAAGCTTATTGTCATGAATTAGAGTGGAGTTGGAGAATATGCCTGTTTCTAAAAAAAAACAAAACAAAACAAAAAAACCCACTCATCTCAGATTCTCAAAAAGGTCTGCAAACACAAAGCTATCTATAGCTATGTAATATAGGTAATCTACCTAAGAAGTGAGGAGATACTGCCTGGGGAAAAAAAAAAAAAAAAAAAAAAAAGCAGATTCACTTCATTAATGGTTTCCAAATAGGTCAATTTTCATAGGACACTTGGATCAGGAAACCTTGTTTCACTAACAAGGGATCCCATCCAAGCACAGACTTTCACAAAGTTAGGAATGAAATCAATCACATTTTACATGGCATCTCCCAGCTTCTGCTCCTTGATAATGCCATAATAAAATCAGAAGACGGGATAAGACACTATAGTGCAATCCAAAAAAATCAAACACAGAACCAGTGAAAATAAATATCTAGGGTAAATGAAGGCAGCCAGTTAATGAACCAACACATCTGCATGTAATGCTTGCTATACAACTCATTTTTTTCACATCAATCCACTGCAAAACAACTAATGATATGCAGTACTATCAGTTTCTTGGAGAAGCACAAAGAAATGCAATTAAGATCTCCATTCTGGAGATACACTGCTGTTTCATTCAGACACTACTGCATCAATCCCCTGGAGGGGTATTTTGGATTACTACAGCAGCATATGCTAGTGACTCTACTATTAAGGGTTTGTCAGCGTTGCCATTATGGCCCCTACTTTCAGGGGTGTCTTTCAACCACAAGTACTGCCTCTTAAGCAGAATTTGGAGCCCTAAAACCTTCCTAAAAACTTGTCTAGATAGGCGTTATTGTACTGATGCAACTATTTCAGAGAGAGTATGTGATGTCATACTGATACTGTAAATTGGTACAACTTCCTCAGGTTAATGAATTATACCAGAACAAAGGTGGTTAAATAAAGACTATAAAATGAAGGAAGTAAGCCATATCAATAACTTCACTCCCACTGGTGTTTTGCCACCTTGACCACACTGTTACAAAGTTTAGTTAGCAGAGGTTTACCCTTCACAAAGCTTTGCTGCTATAACTACAGCTATACCAGTGTAGAAGGCACCTTGTAAAGATGCAGTTTATACCTGCAAAGTGTTCTTTCACAAGCAAAGCTAAAACACCTCCTCAAACATGAGGTATGCCAGCAAAACACAGTTTTAATGGATATAACTCTGCCTATCAGGACTTCTGCTAACAAAGTTATTCAGGCTGGGCTGTACCCAGTACCTACCAACCAAGGTGAAAAATTCCTGATACACCATGCACACAAAGCCAAGACCAGTGTACCTTGACAGAGTAGCACAGAGAGATCTGTATTTGACAGAATGCCAGCTTTCTAACAAATATATTATTAAAAAAATTAATTCAGAATCACAGTACTTTCTTTCCAATCCTGATGCAGTTTTCCATTTAAAGACTGGTTCCTCTTCTCCTCTATTCCAGTATGTCTTTTGCTCTTCCTTTTCCCAAATCATGTTCTGACCTCTTCTACTGTATTTTCTCCTTTGTTCCCCAAAAAATCTCCTAATACTACACCAAGCTCCATCTTCTCCTTTTGCTCATATTCACATTCTTCCAACCCCAAATTCTAGCCAAGACCTACCTCTACTCTAGTATGAGACTGATAAAGATAAGGGTGGAGCTAGGGTTGTTTGTTGCCCCTAGATAGCAGAGAATGTGACTTACATGGTAAATTAATTCCCACCCACCCCTACTCCTGCCAATGGTTGCTGCGATTGCTACTAGTGGGCTGTCCAGGGTGCATTAGCCTCTAACTTCACCCGAGGTGTCCGACTAATCCCCATCTACTGACTCCTCAGGCCTCAGCACTTTTAGGCTCTTGCAAAGTTGGTTGTTCTCCACTTCTTAAGTAGTTCTCAGTCCCTGACATTAAGTTCTCCAACAGTGCACAGCCTCTAACAAAGCACATCATCACCTACAAAAGCTTAAGCCTTCTTGAACAAGTTTCTGATGTGCCACCCTGCCTTACCTTCTGCCTGATTTCAGACTAATATAGCTACCTACCCATCTAGCCACAATGCTGATCACAGATTTACAAAACAGTAGCAAACTGAAACAGGTACCATGCTAATCAATTTTAACAGCCTTGCAAAGCTTTGAATAGTACTTTGCTACTCTTCTACTGCAACACTAGAAGCAACAGCAAAGATTCTTTAAAGCAGGGTTGTTCAACCCATGGCGCACATGCCACAAACAGCACAAGCAACCTGTGTCACAGAAGGCACACTGGGGAGGGGACAGGTAGCACAGATGCAGAGAGGGCAAGGAGCAGAAAGTAGAACAGCAAATCAGGCAGAGGAAGGGGACCAGAGCAGCACTAGGGGATAGCACGGGACTAATTTATGGCACACCTGCCAAAAAGGGTGTCACCCACCACTTCAGAGCTCCCTGACTGTAAACAGCCAGAAAGCAAGGCAAAATGGGATCTTAGGCTGCTTACAGACATAACTCCCCTGCCCCCCTCCACACAGACACAAAAAAGGTAGAAGTGTAATGATACATTGGTACAATGTGCAGGGCAGCACATAGGCAGTGAGGATCAGAGCCCGAAGTGGAGAGCTGCATGCAGCTGATAAGTCTGGTGTGGTGGAAGGGGCGTTAGGGGGGGACGCAGATCACGGCCCCCTCAGTGAGGGGGGTGATCTGCACAGGGCAGGCTGGGGCTGGGCTCTTCCCAGGTGGTCAGATGCAGGGCCACATGCCCCCCCTCCGCCCTCCCAGACCAGCAGCAGGAGCAGCAGTGGGAGCTACCAGATGAGCAACAAAGAAGCTGCACGCAGCAGCGGGAGCACACTCCCCAACAAGCTGCACCTCCATCCCACACCCGTCCCAGCCCCAGCTGCAGCCCACTCCACACTGTGCAGATCCAGGGGGCACACTCCTCTAACGAGCTGCTTGCAACTCTGTCCTGCGTCCCTCCCTGCCCCAGCTGGTCTCTGCCTGCCCCCGTCCCAGCTCCATTCCCTCCCTCACCGCAGAGGCCTTGATCCACCCCCCCACACACACCCCTTCCACCACACCAGACTTACCAGCTGGACAGAGCTCTTCAAGCTAAAGAGCTGCGTATCAGAAATTGGATCGGTATTGGCCAATATGCCTCCTTAAAAACTGTCTATCAGTATCAAGCCCAAAGATCTCTGTTGGTGCACCCCTACAAAAAGGTGCTTTACTTTAAACTCCGCACGTCTCTACAGAGTCCAGAGCATGCCCAGAAGAAGCATCGTATTAGCTGGATCTAGCTCACCCAATATCTGTATACATAGGGCATTTTAGTGGGGCTTTTTTTAGATCTTTTATCTAATAGCGGATTGAATCAGCTATTAGATAAATGCACCAAAAAGCCCCACTGAAGCGTCCAATCTCTACAGACACCGTGGAGACAGGCTGAAGCAACACGTTGCTTCTTCCAGTAAAGTGTATTTGGTTTTGGGGGGGGGGGGGTTGTTTGTTTACCCATAACAGTCTGAACCCTTAGAAATTAACTTGTTCAAAGAGGCACAAGCTTTCATAGGTAACAACCTACTTCATCATTGCTTTATGGGATGTAGGGGCTCCAAAACCTTAGAAATAGCACACTGGGCATTTGGCAACACTTGTACAAGCAGGGAAGTGATCACCTTGCATAACAAGTCTTTCATGCAGCAACCAAGAAGGCAGCACTTTAAAAAAAAAATATCTAAATGAGATGGGAAAACCTCAAAATCAACCAAAGAATTCCTACAGAGTAATAAGGCCTAATTTTAATACCTTCAAATCAAATAAAAAAAGATTAAAAAAAGATGATAGTCTCTTAAGACAGTAGTTTTAATCTTTAATCTAAATCTTTTTTAAAAAAATTAGAGACACAGAGCACTATGAATTAAAGGGTCCGATTAAAAAAAATAAGCATCTTGCATAGTTATGAGTTGTCACCCTACCTACCTTTTTGAAGTCAGCTAATTTTTCCCCATTGACTAACAGTGTGTAGAAGTTAAGGCAGATTAGCACCTGTTTCCTTCTGTAAGTGACAACCTATTTCATCAGCCACCAATGAAGTAGATTGTCACTTACGAAAGCTCATGCCTCTCTGAAGCAGTTAGTCTATAAGATGCCACCTTGCCCTGCCTTCTACCTGACTTCAAGCTACCATAGCTAATGGTACTAGTATGAGTATCAATGAATGTTATTAGTAGAATGGTACCACTCTACTAATGGTAGGCAAGTCCTAAAATAAAGCTGTAGATACAGATCTTCTACAACTATGACTTATTCGCCATAAGTTAACTGCATCACATTAGGAATCAATACCATTCAAAGCTGGAGGTGGAAGAAATGAGAAACAGTCCTGCAAGAGCTAGTTTGAGACAAAAATATAAAAACTTTAAGATGACATTTTAAGAAAATGTGTGACTACTCCAAGAGGCTAGAAATGATGTTCAAACTAAAAGTTCCACCTTTTAAAAAAAAAAAAAGAGTACATACTAACTAGACCATAAGACAACTCGACCATCTTTGCAGTTGAAAGTTTATACTAAAGCCATACAAGCAGAAAGGGCTGATTGCTTCTTTTAAAGTGAGATCCCCTCAGAGAAATTCCCTCGCATCATTCCACCAAATGGGAGGGATAGAGCTGCTGTCACCATAGGCACAGACAATCCCTTCTGCCTCCACATTTACTTCATGGCCTTAGAGACTTCCCTCTGGTCCCTGACAGCAGTGTGCAGTGAAGAAGACTCCACAAACAGAAAAATATAGGCTAAGGCTGTCCTCATAACCTCTCAAAGGGAGGGGCTTGTGGGGGAGAAAAAAGTGGTATGCCTGTCTACCTGTTCCTTACTCCTGCAATCAAAGCCACCCACTATTACTCAGACTAGCACAGAAAACTTCTTTGGTGACTTTTCATCTCTTTGTGAATGAGTTGATGGGAGAAGAAGAAATCCATATACACAGAAAGTCTTCACCCTGGACAAGCTGGGGAGAAGAATCCTTCTTCCAAACAGCTACAACACAGGAAGCTGGGTATTGAAAAGAGGTCTCCCAACAACAGATCAGTTTATAGAGTAGAACAACAGAGTGGCTACCCAAAATGAAAAAGGATGTAGGGGAAAAAAGATATAGGTTCTGTAGTCCTAGTCAAAGCCCAAAACTCCACTGAAGAGAAGTCTGCACACTGACTTCTAACAAGAGCTGGATCAAGCTCTTAATATTACATTTTACGTACATTACAATCTAGTACAGAAAGACCCCCACCAGGTGAGGGCTTTGCCGTGGAGGCAGTCACCATGCTAACTATTCTAAGACACATCCCATGCCCCAAGAGCTTGCAATTTGATTTAAGACACAATACCAAAAGTAGGTTTGACAAACAGACAGATGGAATGGGGGAGGGAAGAGGAGAGGGAACATGTGGTTACCCACAATTAGCAGGTTGCATTTTTTTAAATAAAAATAAATAAATATTAGTAATCCCCACTGGCCACCTGCCTAGCTTTTGTATATTTAATTGAAAGGATTTGGGGGGCACGGGGCTTTTCAGAAGTTGGCAATCCTTTTACAATGCAACTGAGTAAAATGAGAATACATTTAACTATACAAACTTTTAAAATACCACTTTATCTTTTTTAAATGACATGCCCTTACAAATTCACTCAAGAAAAAAAAAAAGTCAATACTGGACAATGAAATTCCCTCAGAAAATAAAAGGAAACAACGGAAGGCAGTTCATACTTAAATAAGCTGATCTAGTCCAGTTCCTGAAACCAAGTGACCCAACTACACTGAATACATGCGGTTTGACATTATAGTGATAAAACTGGAATTGTATTCACACCTGAAAATAATAATTTGAATCCACAATGATGTCTGTTTATTAGAGAGACAGAAAAGAAAGTTCATCTATGCTATACAATCAGTCAACTATTAGTTAAAAATACCAAGCGCTACATCCTTTCCTTCAACAAAAAGAAACTATCTTTTTCAATAAAAATCCATTAAGAGAGAGGGTATCCTTAGTGAAAGAAAAACATTTATCCTAGTTTACTTTATTTTCAAATCAGCATTTAAACTACCACATCTTACATCATTTCCTTTTATGAGCCAGAATTTAGACAATACACATCATTTACATGCAGTTTTGGAAGGCTGCAACATAGATCAACAAAAGAAGCCTTCACTGTGAATTAACTATTGCAAGATACTTAGAAAGCAAGACCAGCACGAATTAAGGGAAACTTAGGACTGTCATCCCTAACTCCAAGTTTTCTGGCACTTTTTTTGTTATGCTTCAAACCTAGCATGGGAATTTTTTTTCCTAGTCAGTTCTTCCAACCTAGAAATGCGTGGTTGCCATATGTAAGAAGGACAGAAGTAACAGCACATGTACCACAGCTGTTTTTATAAAAGGTTAATATCTTTTTTTAATTTTTCTAAAAAGAGAAATAATTAAATGTTACTATAGTTTAATCTAAAGTAAGTTTGTAAATTACATACCAACAGTATTCATTAAGCAGATCTGAAGTTAATAAACTTCTAAAAAGGTGACCGAATGCCTATCAATTATATACTCAATTTTGCACATTAAAAAAAAAAACAAAAACCCAACAGTAATTTACTGAGATTTTCTCTCAAATTACAAGTAAACATTTTTTCTTTTTGGCTAAGTAAGCTTTACCCCTCAAATGTGAAGTTTACTATTTTGGTCTGGAAAATTAACTAAAGTAGTACAATACTGTTTGGGATGATTTGCAGTATTTGCAGATAATCCACAGAAAAATTTTAAGACAAGCTGCCAGATAAGTATTGCTGGAATTTGCATTCATTTAAGTGCTCTGATAAAATGTGATTGACTTAGACTAGAAGATACTGTATGCAAAGAACTTACTTCAAAAGATAACCCAAAAAAACCATCAGATTACATCATAGCTACATTTTCCATTAGGTTACATATCATTCAGATAATCTCCAAAAAGCAAATTGTATCACAGTATATCACTGTATTTATTCACATACCACATGGACCTTTTTCTAGAAATAAGCCACCAATAAAATATGGTAGTTGAACATTAAAACATTTTCTATTGTTTATTTATAAAAAAAAAAAAAACACCTGACAACTAGGCAATATGACTAGAACACACAGCTAGTCCAGCTCTGCAATCTAAAAGAAGAAAACACATTTGTGCACAAGTCTGCACATGCCTTTCAGCTCAAGATCAGCTGATAACCTGTTGAAGAGAAACTCCTCTCAGAATTCTAATAAAAATACTCCTCACATTACTATTTATATTTTTAAAAAAAAGCAATTCAGAGCAACTTCACTCACTGTATCTCAAAATTTTAACTACTTGCTTCCTGGCCCAGAACACTAAAACTTGCTATTTTTCTTCTTCTCAGCATTTGAAACTCTGTGACAAAATTGCCAACAATCTTTAGACAAGCCATATACACATCCTCACTACTTATACTGAGGAAATAAAAATTCTCTGACAGTGGATTGTAGCCAGCTTTGGGACACAAACCAATACATTAACTAACCTCCCCACAGTGAATACAGTAACTAAATAATTTCCATCTCATTCAATCACTGAGCCTAGTGGAATCTCATGTTCATTTTTTCCCTTGATTCATCACTGCATAATATGCTTTTCTTGAAATGCAGAGTTCCCCAGAAAAATGGAGAACAATAACCAAGTCTATGATTAAAAAGAAAAAGGTAGAAGCTACTCACTTGACTAGGAGATAGACTATTGAAAAGCAGTGTTGCTTACGTCTCATTCCCACAGTGAATTCCACATTGGCAGACTCTTGTAACTGCACAAAATCCCAATATTTGAAATCCCAGCCTGGTGAATGGCTCTGCCTTCACTGCAAAACTTGGGCTCTGTCTAAATGCTAAATATTGATTCAGAAGCCTATTTTAGACCTTCATCATTCCCCCCTGCCCCTTGTTTTTTGGGGGTTTTATCTTGTATAATTTCTCTTTTATGAAAAAGCCATTTTCAAAGAAACTGAGTGGACTTGAGACAGAGAAAAAACTAGTATTGACTACGGTCAACAGGTTGAGGATCTTTTTATGTTCTGAAGAGAAATTCCTAAGCAAGACCAACAACCTTCAGTATAATCACCAATGTACATGAATTAGACAAAGAGATAACGTAATGCACTCTCATACTCCCTCTGTAGTCTCTGCAGTGGCAGTTAGCCAGCCAACCATATACCTACAGTCCAGATGACATCATCACTGATGCCAAGACAAACCTGGAAGTAAATCAAACTAGCAATGTCTGAGAAATCTATAATGACTGTTTGTAATGCAATCCTAAATGGCTGAAAATCTATTTCCATTTGACAAACAAATCCAGTTAAAGTTTTCATCCTGCCACAATACTGTATTCCCTCCTCCCACCCCAAACACAGAATTGAGGACACAAAAAACTAACTACTAATTTAGGGCCCACTGCTATTTTCGTTTTACAGGGCTAAGGTAAGAATTTTGCATAAGGTGTCTAGGTTATGCAAGGAACTCAGGATCAGACCTTTGTTTCCATAAACCTTGCGTTCTTATCTTGGGAAAGTTTGTTCCTTATGTCACCTTACACAGACAAAAAATAAACCTTTCCCCTATTGTAAGTTCACACTTGACAAAATATGATGCTGATGTCCAAGGAGTTTCTAAACTGTAGAAAATGAGGTCTTTCCCACACACCACTCTTAACTTACATGTAATCAAAACTTCTTATCCATTGTTTGATAAATATGTTGGTTAAGTTTGGAGTTCAGTAGTTTTTCTAGGACTCTTCTAGTGCACTTCAACAAAATGAAATTAAGAATTCCTATTGTCAGGCAGTTAACCCAACAAAGAATATACTAATTAGTTCAAAGCCTTATCAGGGAAACCAACAAACAATATACCAGCTGCAATAATCAACAGGAGAGTTTAAAAAGTCAGGCATTCACACCCCACTTTTTCTTATAAAGAGGGTCCAGGTGATACAAGCTCTGCGGCAGAAAGATTACAGAAAAATAATTATTAAATGGATTACCCCGAGGGAAATGTCAGAGGTCAGCTTCTAATCAGCCTTTATACCTTACCCACTCCTGTTGAGCCATATGGTTTTCCAGCCTTTTGCAAGCAGGAGCAGTCAAGATATTCGATTTCTACTTTTAAATGAGATTTGTCCATTATGGAGAGATAGTATGATCCTCTATCATTGACGCTGGAGCTTACTTTCTCAAAGAAAAACTAAATGCTTTTTGTTTGCAGAAGACACTTACTTATAGTTAGGGAGATGTATAGAATAGCAATTTACAACTGGGGAAACGTTAAGCTCTGTAGTCTTATTTAAAAAAAAAAAAAAAGAACACAGAAAAGAATGCTCTCTTCCAATTTCCATTTTATTGGAATAAATGGGGATCATAGTTAGTCATACTGGTAAGAGCTGCTCATTGCAAAGTCATGCAGTCTCAAAGTGCATTTGTTCCCTGTACTGAACATTAAAAAGTAGACCATAGCTTCACACCCACATGGGTTCTCACCCTTCGTTTTTTTTTTCTTTATACACTTGTCTAACAGGTTATTCTAGGAATTCTGATTTTACTGTTTGCAGACAATGACCTTTTCCTGCTCTGCTGGTCCACTGTCACTGCTCCCAGACTCTTCCCCCGCCCCAATCACACACCCTACAAGCAGTACTGCTTAGCCTAGATCTGGCATCCAGAGCCACTTGGGCAGGGTTTCCAACCAGGAAACCAGGTGACAAGTTTTAAAACAAAGGGGTTTGGCCTTGTTTGAGACAGCACAAAAGCAAGACCTTCTTTCTCTCAGTTATTTTTTAATGGATTTGCAAAGAGCACATTCCCCTCCTCAGCTGGCCCCCAATGATTGCTTAGCCAGTTGCATTCTTGATCAGAAAGAAGAAAAAACAACTAAGGAAGATCTTAAACAGTTTGGGGAAAGGGTGGTTAAGACAGTCCTTTCTGTCCTTTTTTCTTAACCCCTGGAGGCTGCCCTTGGGCAAAGGCCACGGTAGGCAGGAAGCTGGCACAGTCATCCTATAACATCAGTCACCTTTTGTATCGCACTTAACTTTTTGCAGGCAAACCGGGGCGGCCTGGCACGAGCCAGGAAAGCAACAAAGCAGAGTGTGTCTGTGGCTTGGGGAAGAGAGGAGAAACAAAACGAGACCAGGAAAAAAAAGAAAAGACAAAACAAAAAGCCGAGAGAAGACACCCACCTTATACACTTGCCCATAGGTGCCATTGCCAACCACTTCCACCAGCTCAAAAATCCCAGCTGGGTCCTACAAAGGGGTGGGGCGAAGGGAATGAGAAGGGGAGAGAAGTCAGGTATCCGTTTGGCAAAGCGGTGGCCGAGGGCAGAGCGCTGGGCAGCCGGGGGGCGCTGGGGCCGGGGAGGATGTTGGCCGCGCAGCTGTTGCGCCCTGTCCCCCACCCCGCACATGCCAACACATGCAAACAAAGGAAAGCAGCCTGAAGACTCGCCCCGCTGCCTCCCCCCGCTCGGCACCCACCCTAGCTTGCCCCCAGCCCAGTGCCTCCTATAAGGTGGCACCCCCCAAAAAAACACCCTTGCAAAAAAAAAAAAAAAAAAGCCTCCCGCCTCCAATGCGCGCGCAACCGCGCCCCCATAGCCGCGCAAAGATGCGCGCAAGGGGCTCACCCGCAGGGAGGACAGGTCGATGTCCACCAGACTTTTGGCCGGAGAATCGTTCGCCATTTTTCCCTTCTTTCTTGCTAATTTTGTGCTTTTGTGCCCCGCTTCCTTCCCTCCCCACCAGCCCCGATCCGCGCTGCCCGAGCTGCTCCGCGCCTGCTTCACGCCAGCCGCGCGGGGCGGGAGCGGGAGCAGCAACAGCAGCAGCAGGAGGAGGAGGAGGGCCGGGCGGGGCGCGGGTTCGTCCGCCGGCGATGGGTGGGGGCTGCCGCCGCTGCTGGGGACCCCGATGCAGGTCCTGGGCGGGCGGCGCCTTCACAGCATGGCGAGGGGCAGCCCCCGGCCCCGCAGCCGCCCCGCGCTGCCCGGCTCCGCGGCTGCCGGGGCATGGAGGGCGGTGGTGGCAGCAGCCGGGCTGGAGCGTGTGAGCGAGACAAAGATAAGCGGGGGAAGGAGGAGGAGGCAGGAGGAGGGTGGGGGGAGGAGGGAGCGGATCCCTTTCCAAGCCGAGAGCCGACAGCTCCCCCTTCCCTTCTCCGGCAGGAAAACCAGCGGAAACACCGAGGCACTGCCGGGTAACGCCGGGAGAGCAGGGGCGGGCGCAGGGATCCGCCGGGCCGGGGCGGGGACAGCCCCGTGCGCTGGGTGTGGCGGGGAACAATAGGCGGCGGGGACCGGGCACTGCCCGGCCTGGCCTGGCCAGGCGCTGCCGGCGGTAGAAGCGCTGGGCTGCGCGCCCGCCCCTCATTGTTCCCCGAACAAAGGGCGCTCCGAGCCCTTGTGACGCGGTGGAGGGCGGCTTCTGCGTGCTTGCAGCTACGGGCGGTTTGACCCCGCTGCCCTCCGCGTACCAACACCCTGGGCACCGGCGTCTCCTGCAAGCCCCCGAGCTCTGTCTGCCGGCAGTTTCCCCGGCAGAGCCAGCCCTTGTGCCCCGCCGGAGAAGCAGAAGGCGGGCGCACGGTTGGTCCCAGGCTCAGACTCCGGCGGGGTGTCAGGTTTGCCACTGCCATTTTGGGCCCCGTTTGTTCCGTTGGCATTGGGGCATTGGGGTTTCCCACGCCTCGCCCCCTGACTCTGCTTCGATGAAAGGCAAAAGGCGCATACAGGCATGAGCTGGGGCAGGATGGGCTTCTCAGTGAAGTCCTTTGTCATGTGGATACAGAAAAGTTAACATTGATATATGTTATCAATGTTATATTGAGATATATATACACACACACACACACACACATCTGTATATGTGTACACACATATCAATGTTAACTTTTCTGTACCCATATGTGTGTGTGTATATATATCTCAATATAACTTTGATAACATATATCAATGTTAACTTTTCTGTGTCCAATATGTGTGTGTATGTATATCTCAATATAACAATAACATACATCAATGTTAACTTTTGTGTGTGTGTGTTTTATGACATGAAGTTTACTAAATGGAAATTAATAGAAACAAAGCAGTGGGGAATATAAAGTCAACCCACTGCTTTGTTTCTGTTAGATATTTCCATTTAGGAAACTTCATGTCATAATAATGATGTTAGATAGATAAAGATAGATATCTATCTGTCTCTTATATAAGTATCTCTGCCTCAACAAAAAATGCTGTCTATTGGCAAGAAGGTTGTGCTATGCTTCCTGAGGGAAGCCAGACTGTTCCATCTCTTCCACTTTAACTACATTATTACACAGGCTTACTTTTACCTATTTGAGTTCATTATGGTGTTATATTATGACATTAAGTTTCCTAAATAGAAATATCCAATAGAAGCAGAGATGGGAGCTGGAGTAGATGACCTCCTGAAGTCCCTTCCACCCTAATTTTCTACTGTTCTATGGTATTAGATCTGTTTAGCAGCAAGCTTTGTTTTAGGAAAGAAGGAAGAAAGGATCTTAAGTGTTCCATTTTTATCTGAAGCAGGACAAGAGACACAAGCAAAGTTAGGCCTGGATTGTGCAACTGCTTTGCCTGGATGGGATCCTGAAAGTATACAAAGGCCTACTGACTTCAGTAGGACTTCAGTGCAAAAATCTGCTTGGCTGCAGGGATACAATCACAAGATCAGAGCTGAATATTTTGCAAAGGATACAGATAGATTTCCACAGAGGTTTCTTGATGACAGCTTAATTTACATTATGCTTGCCGATTTTTTGTGTTTGTATGTCCTTATGCTACAGGGATTTACATTCTATCAGGGTGCTACAGACTCTTGCTTAAAGTTAAATGTGTACAGAAAAGACTTGTCAGGATCAAGACAGACATGGTTCTTTGGGTAGATCTTATATCTTTTATTAGACCAGCTCAAATAGTTGGAAAAAAATCTTCTTTGCAAGCTTTTGGGTATAAATACCCTTCATCAGACTGAGGAAGCATCTGAAGTTGACCCAAAGAACCTTGTCTGCCTATGTCCTTAAACCAACACGACTACAACCTATATACCCCACTTCTTGGGATCAAGGCCTTAGTCCTTATAGGTAAAAGCCAAGCATTATTTTCTATGTAGAAAGCACCTAACACATTGGTGGTACTAAAAAATAAAATTTAAATAATGCAACTGAAAGGTTGGCATAGCAAGCCCAAGCATACCTTCTCACTACCATAAGCACAATTGGAATTTACCATTGTAGTCCTTGCTTGGTTCTAGAAGATGACATTTAATTTAAGGTTTGGTTTAAGTTTGGTTTACCATTCTGTTCAGTACTAGAATATTGGTAGAAAAGCAAAAATAAGGTCGTGAGCCCCTGAAAACTGAGAATGTCCCATCCACCCCATCACTTTAGAAAAAAAAATCAGTGTTTGATCCAACTACTTGTAAACCTATGAAAGCACCAGGAGGCCTTCCAAAAAGACCCCAGCAGGAAGCATCTCATACATCACACTATTCTACTGTCCAGACTTCTCCCTACCCCCCACAACAAGGGGTGGTGAAGAAAGCTCAGGTGTTGCTTTTGGTGAAGAAGCAGCATTTTCCTCTCCTGTCAAAAAACTCTCTGGGAACACCTATCTGGCCTGCACCAAATCTAGCCTCTCAGTGCCTGCTTCCACAGGTTTTCCTACTGTAAATCTATGAATGAAAGGCCAAATCCTACTCTCTTTCAGTAAAAAAATGGGAAGGCCACCCTTTTGACATGTGGTTTCAGTGTGCTAAGCTATAAAACAAAGGTTTTTGATAAAGTTGACTGATTGACTAATACGTTACTTTAAAATAACAAAGAGAAAAGTTCTCTCCTAAACTACTTTGGGAAGGACCTCATTCCCACTGAATTAAATGCTATGTACTTCATTAGTAAGAGGAGTGCACTCTCTTTGATCAGGCCAACATATTTTCAGCATAATATGAAGGAGACTTTGAGCTACCTGGGCTGGCCTTCATTCTAAAACCAAGTAAGGCTTTCCCAGGTCCCGCATGCATGTTACGGCAGCCTGATGGCAAACATAAACTTGATGAACATAACCAAATGCCTAAGACTTACATATATATTTTTAATCATACACAATTTTTTGTCCTTTGAGAGGCTTCTCTGCCTCTTGCATCGGTCTTCCTAGCTGATCTCCACTTAACACTTCTCTAACTGATAGTAAAAGTTAAATTGTACCCATTCTAAGGGAATGGTCAGGAAAATTCTGAGAAGACAAGGCTTTCATGTGCAGCATTGAAGATGCTTCATTGTGAAGGCACTACAGGTACCTAGAGATATCCTCATTCATAGTCACATGGAATGAGCTTTAGAATGGTCCCATGGCCATTTTGAAATGTGCAGGGGCTTAATACACGTGACAGTGAGCCATTTTAATTAAAGGAGCTGTCCAAGAACTGCTCTAATTAAAACACCACTTCCACTACCCCAAGCTCATGTATAGGTAGTCTGTAGTAACTCCATAATTAAGGTTGTACTTCACTGTCTATTTTTAGCTTGATTTTGACATACATTCAAATAGTTTTCTTAAAAGGCAGCCTTGCCATTTGAGATTTATTATGTGCAGTTCCTTGCCAAAGGAGAAAACTTTTGTTGTTTGTCTTTGTTTTACTGTGCTTTAGTGCGTAGTTCACTATGGTTCTTGGGGCAAACTATAATAGACTTATTAACAGTTGATGATAGATATGAGTTCAAGGCCAAGCAGAGTTTAGAGACATGAGTAAAGAAGAAGTTCAGAGTCCAAATTCTAGCATTGGCTTTGTTTCCTCCTGCCTCTCCTCTATTTCCCCATTTAAAATATAATAATATTGAATAATTTGGCTTCCTTCAGCTGGATGGAAATTAATCAGCTGCAATTCACACAGTTTTGAGGATGAATTGAGTTCTAAGAAACCTGATGATCTTATGAAACCTGAATTAGGCCCCCCACCCTGTAGAGCCCCACGCTTGCTAAGGAAAATCAGAGAGCCAGGTAGTAACAGTGATAAAAGCTAATTTTGGCTTCAACTCTTACTGTAAACATGTTTCTAGTGTAAACTAGTGATAAAGGTGAGAAGTTTTGTTAAAGCTTCCCTATTCTTCTGGTGTCAGCTAATGCACCAAGCTCTAAGAGCATCTCAAATGGAGAGGGCTTGCCATAGAAACAGCAGCCCACCGGCCTGTGCATCTCTTTCATCACCCACAGCATTCAGGGCCGCCAGCAGACTCAAGACACCTGTAAAAGATAGTGCTGCCTCCCCAGTGGGGAGAGAAAAAAAATAAGAACCAAGGAAAACAGCACCACAAAAAGTACCCAGGAAAGTACATAGAAAAGGGGGAGAAAATGAAGCTAGGCAAGATCTTGAGAATAGAATAGAATTGGTCATAAAATAGGAGAGAAGAAATAATTTTAAAAAAATCAATGGTTGATACCAATTTGTACTGATAGTCCTTTTCTATGAAAAATTAAAGAGAAGTAAAATCAAATCTAGAAATGGGGGTTAAATACAAGATAGTGACAATATTAGGGGGATCATATTAGACATGTGGGAACCCATCCACTGATATGTGAGTTTGTAGTGATTCACCAATCACTAATGATGAAAGACAGGTACTCTGTGAAAAAGGACTATTTAAAATTTGTGCACACTTCCTTCTGGTAATGTTATGCTCAAAGTCATAACTGCTTGCTTTGGTGACAAAATAGAGTTTGTAAGACCTGCAGAATCGATGCAGCTCTAGGACAAGAAGATGCATTCTCATCAGGTTCTCATATAATCAATAGAATTTTTCATTTAAATCCAAATGGAGGGCCACCTATGTGACCACACTGTCTTCAAATGATTTCCTGAGTTACACTTCCACAGCCCTACAGAAAGCAGTTAAGTCACAGAGGTATAACAAAGGCCATGATTTGAGGATGCTATAGTTGCACCTCCAAAAAGAGGGGTTTGCTGGGGGATGGTGTGGGGTTTAGGGCTGTCAAGTTTTGCTGAAGATATTCACAGAGACCCACTGGGCTATGTTCATCTCCTACTACCTTCCTCACTGCAAACATGCTGCCCTAGAGTTCTAGGTTAGCGGTGTCTGGGTTAGCTGTCCAACCAAAGTCTAGACTCTAGACAAAGTCTCCCAATTTGCAGATTGTCCAAGTGAACACAAGATGAATGACAACATTACTGGGGCTATAGCTTACAACACTGCCAGTCCATAAGGGACTCAGAAAAGGCTATTTAAGGTACAGTGACAGAAGTTTTAGTTCATGGAGCAGTCCAGGTTCAGGAGGGTACAGTGGTGATTTAAAGCAACTTTAGTATCCCCTTCTTGCTCCTAGAACAGCAAATTCTTTTCTATGACTCTTGGAGTGGGGACATGTGGCAAGAGCCAGGAGCATCTCCAGTTTTATTTCAGACTCCTGTCTGCGCTGTAACTTTTAACCAGCTAAGAATGTGGTTGGTTCTAAATGTACTTTGTAGCTGTGCAGTGTGGTAAACAGAAAATTAATAAACGTGGCAATTACCCAGGCAATACCATTGTAGATACTTCACCTGGCATATTCGTGTGTTCTTATAACCATGTTGTGGCACTTATTTTGCAGTGTATCCAAGACCCGAATCAGTGCCTATTAACTGCTTTGGCCAGTCCTCCTTCCCTCCTGTTCTGAGCTAGGACTCCACAGACTTTGTCTTCCTTATGTTCTTATGTTTTGTGCTAGTTCACACCACGTTCAGACATAAGGAGCTAGGCACCCGGCATTACCCACGGTGTTTAAGTACCATGGCAGGTGTGGATGTCCAAATTAGCTGGAACCTGGTTATTTCACTGACAAAAAAAAACTGCCCATAGTTGCAATGCAGCCATTGCCAGCTGAAATTATTTTCACAGGTGGGTTGTAAACAGCTGACAAGAACAAAGTTGTAACTATAGCATGGATAGAGAACCAAAAAGCAGGTATGGGTCTCAAAATGCAATCCGAGTTCGTAAAGTATTAAAAAAAATACATGTAAATGAAACTGGTATGAGAAAAAACTAATTAAGAGACAATGATGGCCCAAACCAGTCACTGATAATGCCAATTTTGCTGTTTCCATTTACTTCAGTAGCTGAAATATAAAGGCCTAAGCATGAAACTCATTAACATTATTTCTCCAGTACATCTCATGGTAGAATTTCACTTAAGGCCTCAATCCTACAGATTTATACATGGATGTGATTTTTTGCATTGTAAGTCATGCTATTGAATTCATATGCCTTTGTAGGACTGGGACCTCAGTGAAGTAATTTGTAGAAAGTGAAATTAAAGCAATACAGTACATTTTAGAGACAAATAAAGGTTTTTTAAGTGAGTTTAAAAAGTGAGTTAGGAGCAAGCTCTAATTTGTATCTGATTTTAGAAATCTTGTGTGATACTGCTTTCATTCTTGGGTTTCCAATAAACTTTTTTCTTGTAGGAGAGAGTTGTATTTTTGAAGCAACCTTAAAAATAGAGTTGAATCATCACCACAGTGTTTTAAAAATTCTTCTATCATAGATCCTTTCAAACATAACCTTATTGTCACTGAAGGAAGCTAGGCTGAAAGCAGTAACAAATGAGGATTTTAAAAAATACTCAACCTTGCTGCTTAAACTTCTGTTTAAATATGTCTAGTCTTCTGGTCCACTAAGTGTCAGCGTGAATTCTTGTAGCCATCGGTATAACATAAACCAGTGCACCCAGTGATCATAATATATGTCTAGAATATAATATATTCATAAGATATATATTATATAATAATACATTATAGTCATAATATATGTCTAAAATGAAGAGTGTCAATCAGCCTTGGAGAGATGTATTACACAATGTCATAATTACCCAGGTAATAATCATGACACAATGTCATAATTACCCAGGTAGTCATATGTTTAAATTTATTTTATCAGGAAAATACAGCAGAAGGTGGAAGGTTCAAGGACGTGTTTTGGGATGTAAGGCCGAGGATTTTAACTGTCATTGATGTTTAGAGTGATATTTTCTCTTCCCTCAGCTTCTCTATGCACAGCTTTTCAACTTACTAGATGGTCTTTCTGTACCATATACCTATCGTCTGCAATTTGTCTTGTAAAAAGCCAGATAACAGGGACAGTTTGCCATTTCAATTTGGTAAGATATAACTTCAACATAGTTCCTAACTTTGGGACAAGTCTTATACCTTCCAAAATATAGAGGGTTTAAAATAGCTGTTTTAGGTATTCTGCTCATAATAGATACAATCTGAAAAAAAAAAGATATTGGGCTTCCTAACTTACTCCTGTGTTACAAGTCACAACCAGTTGAAATGTCAAGAGCTGTTTTAAACTCTTTGGTATTATTAATTTATTGACTAATGTGACATTGGTGGGCCTCACCCTCATCAGGTAGCCCCTCCCCCTCATCTCGCCTGCCACGACTTTGATGGTATGAATGATTCTAAGGAGGGATTCAGTGGAGATCTTCTACTGGAGGGGTTTTCCCGACAAGGGGTTACTCACGGTTGAGGTCTCCGATGTTCCATGGGGCTCTGCCACCCCTGCACCCCGTCCACCCGCCAACCGGTCACCTGCTGGTCCGATAGGACCTCGATGTTGGATACAGTTCTGCCAGCCAGTTGATGTTCCTGTTCATCGAGTCGAAGCAGATGCTTGCTTTAAGTTAGCATGCCTTAGGACCTGACTGCTTTCCCCACTATTGTGGGACCTCTCCCTCTTCCTAATTAGAAATAATACTCCTCCGGAGTGGAGAGGTTTCCTGGAGCAGCATGTTGGCCTGGGCAATTACTGGGGAGCAAACTTTTCACTCCTTCCCGGGCTCCTATTGCCCACCTCAGCTGCTGAGCTGAGATGGGGCTGCCTGCCTGATAAGCAGCCTCCAGGGGAGCTGCAGCAACACTGGCATGCTGCCTGCCTGCTCCCTCCTCTCCTAGCTCTCCCTTGCCGCGGGGTCTGCTGGGACTTTTAAACTTTCCTGCGGCAGCCGCTGCAGCTCCCGCAATTGGCTCAGCTGTTCCCCTTGCTGGAAACACCCATTTAAACAGCCAGCGTAATGCTGGCTCGTGTGGCTGTAATGGCAGCCACGGCTGCAGCTGCGGTGCTGGCTCTGACGCTGCCGCCTCTTGTGCAGGTAAGTGGGACGGCTCAGGGTCTTCCTGAGTTGCTGCCACTCCCCTGCGACTCTCTTCATGTCCTCCCTGTGCCCATGACAGCAGCACGCCGCTGTCATAACTAGGAAATAGAGATGTGAGCTCAACTGGGCAATCCTTGCCACTTCAGGTCCCAGGTATGTGGAAGCCCAAGGGCCCTGGATCCCTTGGGATAAGGGTAGGATGACCAGCCATCAAGACAGTCTTGAAATGGGAACTTCAAGTCCTGGTCCCGGGTTGCATGACTCTGAGGCAGCATTTGTCCCGGATTCCCAGTATCATGCAGCAATCCGGGTTTTCTGTTCACCATAGAAAAATTCAGGAAATGGCAGGGTTTCCTTTGCAGACTGGAGGAGTTCCAGCCTGCAAGGGGCTGCAGGGAGCGGAATGAAGGCAGTGTCATGTGCATGTGTGCACATGCACACATGCACTTAGCCAGGATTACAGCCCAAGGCAGCAGTGGAGAATAGCAACCCCAGATACCTCTAGGTAAGTAAATGGCAGGGGCTGGGTCAGCAGGTGCTGCCTGCAGTACATGGGCCCAGAGAGGGCAGGGAGCGAGACAGAGCCACAAGCAGCTCATCTGGGAAGGGGCATCTCCCTGCCACTGCGTGCACTCCAGAAGAGTAGAGTATGTGGGAGGGACACATGCCACCCAGATTTCTGTGCAGGACAGAGGCAGATGTGGGCTGCCTGCTGCAGGCTCGAGGCTCCCCACCAAGTTGCCCTCCCTGCTGGAGCCCCACAGTGGCTGCACCATCATGGCAAAGTGTCCCCTGTCCACCTTGCAGCATTGAGGTTGGCAGTGTGGAGTTGTGTCCCCTGTTGCTTCTGGGAAGGCAGGGGGTGCCTTGCCATGGCAGCATAGTTGGCATTGGGTTCCCCAGAGGAGGGCAGCAGTGCGGGGAGCCATGAGCCCACAGTAGGCAGCCTACATCCGCCCCCACTCCCCTGTGGGCTCCACTCAACTCTACTCCAGCTGTGCTGCCAGGGTGGAGGGGCATCATCTTAGCCCCTCACCCCCAACCCTGGGCAAAAATAAAAGTCAGTGCCTATGCTTATCACTATAAGTCAATGAGCCTAATTCTCACCTGGTGCAAATCAACATTGTTCCTTTGAGATTAATGAGATCTGTTGATTGACTTCACCTGATATTTGGGAGCAATACATCATAAGTGCTCACCACCAAAAGATAGTACTGCAGAATCAGGCATGCATTTCTGCAGTGTGAATTCATGGCTTCCTCTGGTTTGAGCTAGGGCTCCACAGACTTTTGTCTTCCATATGCTCTCATGTTGTGCGTGTCTACATGTTCACATCATGTACAGATAAGAGAAACTAGGCACCTAGCATTACTCATGTTGTTTAAATATGACAACAGATGTGGATGTCCAAATTAGCTAGACTACGGTTATTTTACTGACAAAAAAAGCTGAGTCACAGTTGCAATGCAGCCATGGTCAGACGAAATTTCTGAAGGGCAAACAGAAGAGTAGGAGGACAGTGTTTGATTTCAGACTGGAAAAGCTACTGTGTCTCAAAGAGGCTTTCATTGTAAGGTCCCAATTCAATAACACAAACACATATATAAGTGCTTCCCTAGACAAGAATATTTTCCTGAATTGAGATCTATGTCTGTAGTGCTATGCAAAGTACTAAAAAAACCTCCCCACTAAACTATGTGCACTGAAATCTTGACTTTCAACCATTCAGTTTCTCCAGTGCTTATCTCCAGAAAAAGACAGTGTGTTACATGGAGGTTTGGAGATGTCAATGTAGGTCCACAAAGGGCAAAGATCAGGCCAGTCAACTCACTTTCACTTGTGACTTGAACCAAGATTTGTCATACAATCTCTGCTGACATAAGAAGGTAATCCAAGTAATAGAATAAAAATCCATAGTCCTTGTTTAGACCACTAGCAAACTGCCCGTCAAGAATGACCGGGGGCAAAGACAGAGCCCTGCCACCCACCACCCCGTGCCTCCTCCCAGGAGCAGAGGAAGGAGGGAAGCTTGCCCTGCCATCCCCTCCATCCTCCACCAGCACCCCACACCACCTTGCCTCCAGGACCAGAGGGAATGGCAGGGACAGAGTGAGATAGTGGAGCACCACCATGACAGTGGGGAAGGAGGAGACAGAGCAGGGGGTGAGGCCAGTGCCCCTGGCCTCTCCCCTTTCCCCCACTCCATCCCCACTATCATGGCAGTGCTCTACCATCCCACTCTGTACCCGCTGTTCCCTCCATCCCCACCTCTGCCAGCACCCTGTGCTGCCATCGCCTCCAACAAGCAGGGCTCACCCCCCCACACACTCTGTCCCCACTGTCATGGTGGCACTCCACAGATCACTCTGTGCGGAGCACTCTGATTGGTTGTTTCAGTAAGTACTGTGATTGGCTGCTGAGACAACCAATCAGAGTGCTCCAAGAGTGTTACAAACATAAAGACACACAGACAGATGGACTAAGCCCTTGATATATATAGAATACTTAACACAATCCAGTCTGTGAATGAATTCTTGTTCTGCAAGCTCACATTCAAGTCTGCTTTTAAACTTCCATTATTGAAGAACAGTTATTCTGAAGTTAGTGATAGAGGGCATGTATACATGTTCTGCGAGGCTGGCCCAACGTGCTGTAATTACAGTGATTACTCAATTAATTGAGTCTGCTGGAGCGTAGTAATTACTGCACTCAAGCAGACTCCAGCATCATGTGTGTTGCCACATGGTGCAGTGAATCTCCCAGGGGAGTCGGGCATGGGGTGGTTACCCCACTAACAACCCCTGGTCGATGGGGGATTGTGGCCTGGAAAGGGCTGAAGAATGGCTTGACTCACATGCAGGCAGCCAAGCCCCAGGAGCGAAGGTACACACATCTGCACTGCTCTGCTTTAAAAGCATACTCTCACTGTACATGAGGGGTCGTGCTGAATGTGACACCATAAGAAGGCATCCAGATCACTGGTACGCAGCAGCAGCTGTCTGAGAAGGAGTGGCAGCAGAGAGCTCCTCCATAGGGCTGGCAGAGTACATCTTGAATGCCAGTGAACTGTCACCAAGCCAGTCCAGAGAGAGCCTAGAGGGGTTCTTGTCCCAGAAGACAAAGATAACAGCAGGTCTAAAAGACTGGTGGGCTCCACCACCAAAGGAAGCTCAGATGCTGGAATCATGAGTCCTTTGCCCCATGCACTCCAGGGCTTATTGTATTCTATGTTTTGATCTAATAATAAGAGAAAGCTGGTGTGGAAGAACCCCAGTGTGGCCCTTTGCAGCCTTGCTGCTAGACACAGCTGATTTTGATAAAGAGGGAGAGCCAATGCTGGAGAATCCCAGTACAGGTCATCTAGACCTGGCTACAAGGACCAGTGGATTCTTGGGTTAATTCAGGGGTAGCAAACCAGCATGAGAAGTTCCCGCCTGCTTGGTTGATTTTATCCCGGCTAAGGGAACACCCTGGACAACATGCCAAGGGTAAACCCCTGGTGGCACAGCTGGTGAGGGGCCTTGGCCACAAGCGTTGTCCTTTGGCAACTTTGTGATGCAACAGCCCATTACATCAGTGTGCCTGCAGTTACACCTGGTTGGCGAGCAGGCACAATATAAGGGAAGCAGAGCCCCAGGTCACCTGCTTTGGTACCAAGCCCACCTAAAGATGCAGAGTTACCCTATTTGGAAGAACTTCCCTTGCTATTTCAAACTACTGATGATCAAGACATGGTAGGTGAGTAGTAGGGAGTCCACCTCAGGACTCCTGGTTTCCAGCCTGTCCCACTGGCAGCTACAACACGTATCAGCATCCCCAAGCTGAAAATAATGGTGGGGGTGGCTTTAACTAAAGTTCGTTTGATGAACTTTAGTTAAAGTGCCTGCGCTGCCATTTTTCAGTGCACAGACACTGATACATGTGGTACTCAGGGTGCTCTCAGAGCAGCTCTAATTAAAGCCCCCACTGGCCTCCCAGAACACATGTATGAACGCCCAGAATGTCCAGGAACCTTAAAAGTGTTCTTTCACAGCCTTTTGTGTGTTTTTGGACTTGAAGTCAGATTGGTATCCCTCTTTTTTTTCCCTGCCCAATGTGGACAAGAGGGGCAATGTAAACCCATACAACATAAATAGATATGCAGGTGAACAAACCTTAAATGTTATAATTAGGGACTTTAAATCACAGAGGAAATTCCCTCCCCAGTGGCTCCTTTTATTCATTTCGCCACTTGCCCCCACCTCTGATTGGCAGAGGGTTCTCAGAAGTCCAGCCATTTGCTACTGATTGCCAGGGAAGTGAAAACCAGAGTTTTAAATATGCCATGGTTTTTGCCTCCCTGTCACTGATTGGAGCAGGGGCCCTGGTGATCCTGCCACTTGCTGCTGACCAACAGGGAGGCAAAAACAACATATTTTAAAAAAACAAGGTATATTTAAAACCATCACTTCCCTGATGATCAGTGGCAATTGGCCCAGCAGGTGGGGCCCCTCCGCTAGTCAGGGTCAGGCAGGGGCAAGTGGTGAAATGAAGAAAATTAAAGGAGCCACTGTGCAGGGGCATTTGCTTTATGATTTATGGAGATCCCTAGTTATAATCCACATTATTTGTTCCAGTGATGATGTGGTCTGTATTAATGAGGGGGCACAGCTTGGTGCCTTGGTGAGAATGGGGGTTAAGTAGCCTGTTGCTTTAGAGATGCATTTGAGATTGGTGGATCTGTCTGTAAGCCAAGAACAGATGGCTACCTTGAGATGGTCCTCATTTTTCAGGAGGGGTTTGAGGTCATTCATGACGTGTCCAAGGTGTTCAAGCTCATAGGTGACAACCAGGGGAATTCTGTTGTCCTTGTCCCGGGGCTGATATTGTAGCAGGCTGAAGCAGGATCCAAGTTTGGCTCTGTTGATTTGAGTGGCTACAGTTCTGTGATTGAACTGTAAGTCAACAAATCCCTACTCCAGACCCTTAAGGTGTTCACCCTGGTCAGTGGGATCAGAGAAAAATATGATTTTAACATAGAAGTTAGCTATAGATGATGGATCCACTATCAGAAAACTCAGTCCTTTAATTACATCTACGTCACGGTGGCCTTATAATCAGGCTTTTACCTTTGAGTCAAGAGTTCCAAATACTTCGTAATAATTAGTCACTTTCCTTTCTTTCGCCACTGCTAAAACCTAGGAAGGAAACGCCCTTTCTCCAGCATGACTTTTTGATGATGAAATGTTAACCTAGCAAGGTAACCAATGTGTTATTTAAACAACAAACCTTTTCCTGCATCACACTTCAGTTCTAACATGTTCAAGTTAGTCATTTTACAGGTTGATATATAACGACTTCATATAATTATAATATTGCTTTGC
Organism: Caiman crocodilus; assembly: GCA_030014935.1. Taxonomy (NCBI): domain Eukaryota; kingdom Metazoa; phylum Chordata; order Crocodylia; family Alligatoridae; genus Caiman; species Caiman crocodilus. Next base: position 85,692,094 of record JAGPOW010003316.1, on the reverse strand, counting down.
TCATATAGTGTTCATCATCTAAGAATTTCAAAGTATTTTAGAAAAATACTTATCACCTTTCTAATTTTAAGGGTATTAGAAACTGAAAGAGAGAGAGGCAGATGCAATATTTTAAATAGTAGGCACTGATTTTTGGTGTTCGGGTAGAGACCACTGCAGCCTGATTTTAACAGTGCTTAATACCTGCAGGCCAATGGACTCCAATCAGTTTTAGTGTTTTTACCAGTGCTAAAAAGTCAGGTTAAAGCATCTCACTTTGCACGTACAGAATCAATGGCTTCTCTTGAAACTCTGGAGCTAAATGATTTGCTTAAAGCACCGAAAAACCCATGGCAGGAACATGAATAGAATCCCAGTCTTCTGAACCCTAAACCCTACCAGATGAGTCATCTATGCAGCATTTTACTATGGCTTTTATCTAAAACACAAGTCAGTCTAGGCAAGTATGATGTTAATGTTAATCTTTTGATATTTTGTTGGAAGATGGCAAAATAATCCTATGTACATGAACATTTTTATGGGGAAAGGGGAGAATAGAGTATTATGGACAGCAAATGCATGGAAATCAAGTCTCTAACATTCTATTGCCATCTCTGCTGCTGTGTTACACTTGGGAAGTCATTTAATTTCCCTCCATTTCACTAGCCTCACCTGCTTCAGAGAAATGTCATGGGAATGAATTCATGTTTGGAAGTGCTTTGACAGCCTTGGAAGAAATGTGCTGCAAAGGAATATTTATTATTGATTTTAAATGTAAGATTGTAATTGCAAAGAAGTGAAATTAAAAAGATTTCACATACAGACATAAAATTAATCCTGCTGTATATGTCTTTGTTCCTAATGTTATTTTAGTTACCATGGGTCATTCATGAAAGCTTTCTCCACCTGCAAGTGAGTCACTAAATAAAGGTTGTTGTTTTTTTCTGCTTTGACCAATTCATTGAAATGAGTCAGTAAGCCATTGCTGGTGATAACAAAAAAGTGTTAGTTGAAAAAAACCACCAACATTCAACAAGGTGGCAGGCAGCTCCATTCATAAGGTTATGCATTATTACGTCATATGTTAACATAGGCCTGACACCCTGCTTTTATTTTTCTTGTTTAAAATCCTGCAAAACAACTGTCTAGTTGGGATTTAAAAGAACCAGAGACAGAGAGCCTAGGGGCTTCTACCTGAAGGGAAAAAAAAGAAAGCTTACTATTATATAAACAGGGAACACAGATGAAGATGGCTTAGTGAATAAAGCACCATTGCCCTGTCACATCTGGGAGCCCAGCTTTAAAAAAATCCAATTAGTTCAAACTGTAGTTACTATAGTGGTCCTAAATCAGCCCCTAGAGGACAATTGCATCAGATAAGCACATCACACAATTACTACATACATTCTCTACAACGTATGCCACAGATGGCAGTCTCCATCCAAGAGAAATAGGTACCCATTAGCAGAGAGTCTGAACTCAATTGAAGTGCCTTTCCTGCTCCCAGAGAGATGATAGCTAGCAACAGAGCAGTATACTAACTAGGTGTCCTGCATTTCCCTTCCAGGCTCAAAGAGACCACTGTTCTAAGATCTGAAGTTAAAAAAAAATCTTGACAAATATTTTCTTTTTCACTGGCATACTGCTGGGGAGGGACACTGGTGTTAACTCTTACTTTTTTAGGTGCTACAGTTCACTGGTTACTGAACACACTGTATGAGGCTGCCAGAATTGTCCTTGTTAACAGGCGTTGGAGTGCTGCAGGGATCTGCAGGTTTATACTAACTACCTGGGGCTGGAGGGGCTCATTAGACTCCACCCTTAAATTAAGGAAGCCAGGAGTAACCCCCTCCTTTTTCTCAGGAGTTTCCTTGGGAAAAAGAAGACAGTTTCTGTGGAAAGAGAGCCCTAGATACGACCATGTCTAGGGAGGAGGCTCTGGATGGGATATGTGCGTGTCTAATGATCTTTTCTCTTAATAAAAGCAAGCCTCTAAAAGGGGCTATCTTCCTGACCCTTTACAAGTGGGTAGTTTGTTGAAGGTCAATGGAGGCTCCATTATCAAGTATAATACAAAGGAAACAGAGCTCGTCCCTTCCTTCCACCACTGGACAATTGTGCAAGTGGTTACCGGATGCTGTGCATTTAGTTGCTGTCTGTTGTCACCTGGGGCACTGAATCAAACGCTTTGGAGTTCAAAAGGTTCCACTTGTTGGCATTTGTGTGTCTGTTTCTCTATGTATCATGACACTTCTGAACACTGAATGAAATCCAATCTAAATCCAGAATGTCAGTAAACGTTGTAGGCCTTTGTGGGGAGGAATTGGGAAAAAAAGGGGGCGGAGAGGGATTGACACTTATATTGTTTATTGATCAAAGAAATGGTGATGACACTTTCCTACTTAACCATACCCTTGTATCATCTCTGCCTATCCTCCCACAGCATTATGTGTGAATATCCCAACAGAGCTGTATCCCAGACAAACAATAATGGAAGACAAGTAAGGAGGTTTGAGGAATATGTACAGTCTTTGTCATAGGGAGGTGGGGAGGGGAGACAACAAATACATGATCCAACTAGAGGGAGAGGAAGAAATAAGAGGCACCCAGAACTCCCAATAAGAGAAAAATGAAGGACTTGTGTGGGGGGAAATAGTCCTTGAGGCAAGTGAAAGAAAGCAGTAATGCTGCTAGAGAGGAAAGCAGTAGCAGGGGCATGCAGAAGCCCCAGGGAGATATGGTTTGGGGGTTGGGGGGACAAAAAGTTTCTGCCATATAAATAAAATGGAAATAGAAATATGAGTATCGTTGTATTTCTGTGGGAAAGAACTAGGAGAACGTTGTTATGGGGAAGAGGATACATAACAACCCTGAAATGGGCATGGAGAGTAGATAGCTAAGGAGCTCTAACACAGAAGGAAAAAATGGATGGTATCCAGACCCTGTGGCAGGAGCTAGGGAATGAAAGCCCCTGGAAAATGGTAAACTGGGGGGCATATGGAGCCTGTGGGGGCAGAGTTTGAGGAACCCTGATGTAAGGGAGTAGTGTCTAGATCCCCTCATAAGGAGGGGAAGAAGATAATGAAAGATAACGAAAGGAGCGCATAAAGTAAGGCAGTGATACACAGAAGAGAATGAAGGACCTCAGGGTTTGAAGCAGCAGCACTGGGGCACAGAAGTTTGCGGACTGGAAAACCAAAAGGGATGTACAGGGGACCCTCAAAGAGACTCTGACATAGAGAAAGCATTTAAGTGTTTTTAAATGTTCACATTTTAAATTATCCTAGTAGGAAAAAATATTTTAACACAGAGCAAAGAGGTTCCTCATTGTATTCCCGCTGATTTGTTGGTGTCCCTAAAATGGTGGGGAAGGGGACATGTGATATATAGGAAGCTTTTTAATGAAGGGGGGGAAATAGGAGAATGCAGGAAAATTCTGATATGGGAGGAATGAGCTTGGCCTACAAAATTCAGAAGTAGTAGCTATCTAGTACTAGTAGATAGTAAGTGTATGAGCTAGGCCCACTATCGTAAATAAACTCAAGTCATATACAAAACAGAATTGCTCATAAGGTCCTACTAACAATGGGAATAACAACACTGTCATCTTTGCTGTGAGGGGAGGAGGGAGAATTGTCCTGGCATTGCAAGAGGCAGCTTGCAGTTTCTTGGTGTTTCCTTTTAAGTGCAAATTAATAATACGTTTATTATCATTTTAGATTATTTTCTGGGGGCCTAGGGCATTTATAGACATGATCTGGGAGTGGGTGTGGGAGTTGCTTTAATTAAAGTGGATCTTGGAGCCTCTTTAATTAAAGTTCCTAAAGCATCACATGTACCAGCGTCCCCACGCTGAAAAAAGTTGGCAGGGCACTTCAAAGCTCATTGAACAAGCTTTAGTTAAAGCACCCCGCCACCATTTTTCAGGGCAGGGTTGCTGATATGTGTGACACTGGATTCTGCTGGAGCGCAGTAATTACTATGCTTCAGCAGACTTAATTAATCGAGTCTGCTCCGACACTCTGTAATTACAACATGTAATTACAACATGTAATCACTGCATGTCTGTAAGCACCCCTGGAGTTCCCATCTCAGCTTGCCTTCTGCAATAGATTCAGCAGAGGGCCACCTAGTGGCACTGTTATAACGTGGCACCATTTGCAACACAAAGATAAAGAAGAAAAAAATTCTCATTTTACTGCTATTTATTTGATGTACATGTTGCCCTTCTCAAAATCCACAGAGTTCATGGCAACTTTGGGGTTCTTACCATGCAGCCCACTTCTATCCAAGATGCTTTACTCTGTTGAAAGCTCCTTTGTTAAGTACCAATTAAACCAGTAGGTTCTTGAAGAATCTACAGGTCAGAGACTAAGGACAAGGCACTGGGGCTCAGCTAAAAGCTTTATCTCTTGTGGCACATGCAAAATTGACACAATATTCACTTATGCAGCTTTCCTCTCCTGGAGTCATTAACTCCAGTCTATTCTGGGTCTTCTGTGAGCCAGTATCAGAAGCCTGAAATGGCTTCTAGGACCAGCAATATGGACAGGGAAAAATAAGAAAATGACTTGTCCTCTAGGTTTGGGTGAAGAGGCAGCCCCTTCCAGCACCATTTCCTCCCAATCCCATACAAGTCAAGAAAAGCCAGCACTTACATATTTCCCATAGGGATACACACTGCAAGATTAGCATCTGAGTCTGGAAAACCGTCACCCTATATTAATAGATTTTTGAGCTACGTACATGAAATTGGTCAGAGTTGATGCCCAACAGATCACATCAGAGAGTGGTTTAAACTGCTTCTGGGACTACCTACTTTTCTTGTTAGCTCTCTTACAAGAGAAATATCAGTATTATCAGTCCCAAGAATGTAAAATCATGATTCAGTCCCTTCACCAAGTCATAACATAAAAGGAATTACAATTATTTTTGTATTTGGTTTCTGGGTTTTCAAGCTTTCCTAAAAGGGCATAAAAACTAGAACCTTTTTTTTAATAACAGGATGGAGATTTTCAAAAAGTTCTCTTTGCCAGTCATGGGATAATAAAAAAAGCACCAAATGACAAGACGTGCAGTAAATCAGGAGCTTGCAGTGGTGATATACATTACTTTGTCTTTGAATTAGTTTTAACCTTTTAAGGGACATAAATTCCCTTTTCATTTTCTTTCTAGCCCATAAGCAGAAAATAGCAGAAATGTAGAATATGACACTGGTTAAGAGTACAAAATGCATGGTCAGAGACAAGAATATAGTGAGAATGCTGTGCTTGGGCACATCAATCATTTCTATGGCAACGGACTAGGATATAACAATAACGTAGAACTGAGTAGAAGGGAATTGTGAGAGGGAGACAGTTCATTCATATATAGTACAAATATTTTAATTTACTGGTTGTGGAAATAAAACAAAGTAAAAATTCTATATTCAGACAAAAGGTACATATGGGTTTTAGTTTAAATATTCACATTTTATGTTATCCTAGTAGAGGAAAAAACACTTCTAACATACAGCAAGGAGGTTTCTTATTGTATTTGCTCTGGTTTATAGGTCCTTATTTATACCTCATAAGAGGTCATAGGCTTGTTTATATACCCATGCAAAATTTGCAAGTCCTTATTCCTTGCAGGTGAGAAGTATGGCATTCAATGCAAAGTAATAAAAGCATGCTAACATTATTCTCGTGAATGTATTTTGCTTCCTTTCAGTTACAACATATATTTGCATAAAAATATGACCCAAAATAGACACAAGTAGCAGAAAGTATACAGGAAAATAGCATTGTCAAAAGTCATTAAAGAACTGCTAAAATAAGATGCTATGATGCAATGAAAAAGTTAACCTGTACTAGAACCCTTTTAAAGGGTATCTAGTACTCTCTAGCCAGACAGCTGTACAAATAGTTTTGAAGGAAGGAAGACAAGCAGGTTTAGACTTACCAGAAGGGATTTCCAGAAATTATTAAAAAAAGCAAAAAACCCAAAGATTATTGCCAAAGAAAATCCATTATTGCTCCATGCTGCAGCCTCTATTAAATGGTACTTTGGCTACTTACTGGTATCTCAATGAAAGTTAGCCCCCTTCAGTAACTGCCCTAATCTATAGGGAGCATATTTAAATAGCTTTGCCTTTTGCTTGGTTTGTTCTTTCAGCTTCAGAGTAAAAGCAGTGTTGCTGATAAGCTGTAAATGGACAGCTCTCCACAGGCAGTGTTAATGTACGCATTCTCACATTGCCCCACGAGGACTCCACAAACTTAACTTGGAGAGAGTAATTCAATCTAATGCCTATCTGATCCTTAAAATCTGACTTTCCACAGATGGCATTTAATTCTGATGAATTTTATGATTTTGACACCTACATAACAGAAATAGCATGAAGCCAACCTTTTGTGCTTCAAAGGTTACTGATCAGATATTAGACGTTTAACTTCTGTTATAAGCAACTCTGCATCTATATGTGAATATTTTGGATTGTAATACAAAAGGGACTATTGCAAGATAGTCACAATGGTTTCTAACATTTTGCTTTATACATTGTCTAATGAAGTACTATTAGACTAGGTCTTCAGAACCATAAGGGTCACTGTTAAGAGACAAGTCAATCCCTTGGGTGTATTTCAGTGCATTTCAGTTTCCATCTAACTTTGCCAACCATCAGGTGTTTAACTGCATTTGGTACATGTTGGAAGTTAGTTGGCATCAGTAAATATGCAAGCTGGAAATTTCAGTTAGCTTTGCTATATTTTTAAATTGCAGGTAGTCTCTTTAGATTATGAATTGTAGAGACTGATATTGTGTTAAGTTACTTAGAATTATTCATTGCACCAATTCTGGCCCCAGGTTAATTCCAACATTTATATAAAACAGATCAACTAAAAAAATGAGCATAGACAAGCAGATAAATCATACAAAAAAAAAAATACACACGCAGGCGGCCTTTGGCACTTTCTTCTTGTCTCCTAAATTGACACTCCAGTTAGTCTCCTCATCCACCAAAAAAACAACACAGTAACTGTGAGACCAGATGAATCTAGTGTGGCTATTTTGAATCCAGGAGGAATTCAAATTCCAAAACCAAGATTTCTTTGTTGATTGCACCTTCCATTTATGTTAAGAGTTGCCTGTACACTTCAGAGCCTCAGATGATCTCAGTTGTTCCAGTAATACAAAAAGGCAGAAGATGCTCTCTCAGATGTTACCAACATGAGAATAATCATGTAAATGTGATAATGTATTCCTTGATGTGACTGGGGATGCTAATCTCTGAAGTAAATAGCTAAGCATGCCTCTGATAAAGCTCTGCTTCCCACTGTCTTGAATATTGTAGAGTTATTTACACCTGTGAAAAGTGGGTATAAGACTCCATTCATACCGCTGGTAGAGTTTCACATGAACTTTACACAGGTGTAAGTGACTGCTCAAGATGCAAGACATATGTTCGCAACAGATATGTTTAGAAGTTTAACATGGGATTACTGGTGATATAGGTACTCCCTTACAATCATTACATCACCATGTTTAAATCATAGTATCATAGTATCTAGGGTCAGAAGGGGCCTAGAGCAGGCCATCTAGTCTGACCCCCTGCCAATGGCAGGAACGAGTGCTGGGGTCACAGGA
>JAGPOW010003316.1:85673416-85684392 GCA_030014935.1 Caiman crocodilus | reverse complement strand
TGCTCCCCACATACTTGAAAAAGGACTTCCTGTTGTCCTTGATCCTAGTCACCAGGCGAAGCTCTACTCCCGCCTTGGCCTTCCTAATAGCCCTCCTACGCTCCCGAGCACAAGAAGAGTACTCCTCTTTGGAGGCTGCTCCCTTCTTCCAAAGATAGTAAGCCTCCTGCTTTGCCCTCAGGGTCCCCCGAATATTCCTATTAAGCCACAGGGGCTTCCGGGCACTTTTGCCTATCTTGCATCGGCGGGAACGGTCGCCCCTTGGGCTCGGAGGATCGTCTCCTTAAGGAACGCCCACCCTTCATGGACGCCCATGTCCTCAAACCTACAGTCCCGCAGCACCTCCTCAGCTAGCCTCCTAAGCTCTCCGAAATTGGCCCTTTTGAAGTCTGGGACCCTAGTCTGGGACCCTAGTCCCAGACTTCAAAAGATTAGATGATTAAAACCAATGAAAATAAATCCAATGTGATATCCACATTGTGATTGGAAGTATGAAACATTTCCTCTAGGATTGAACAAAAACTGTCTTAATTATAAAATAAATCTCTATGTGAAGCTAACACACCTAATAACACAGGGAAATCTGCCAGCAGGCATGTGTGAGCTGGCTTTCATACACCAGTGACCTTATCTAACTGGGTGGAGACACAGCAGGAGCAAGATCTTTTCACTCAGGTGTGTCATTATGGGGTGAGGCAGGGGAGTCACACTTTTGCTTTATACTCATATACTGGGAACAGTCATGTTCCAGTTAACTTCAGTTACTATATTCCTTCCCCAACCTCTCAGGCTGCTAGCCATTCCCTCTCCTTTCCTGTCCTCTGACGTGGAAATAACTGTATACCTGTTGTTCATATGGTGCACCGAAAGAAAACACTGTGAAAATACCAACTGACTAGGGAAGTATGGTTCATTACTAACATCCCATTCTTTGCTTTAAACACGTGGCCATTTGTGTCAATGCAACAAATTCTGCTCTCAAATATGCCTATAGGGCATCTACAAAAGAATTTGCAAATCCATAATTAAAAAGAAATATGCTCGCTTTTTAGGAAAAAAGTGTCCTAGCTCACACAGCTGATTAAATAGTAAGCAAAGGTATGATTCTTAGACATTTTTGTGAATCCAAGTACTATAGAATTCAGTTCTCTGATTATGCCATCATAATATTGTTTATTTGTGAGTGGATAACTATCACATATTATTGTGAATTTTGAAAAATATTGCAACTTTAGCATGAATTTCTGCCTGGAAGTCATACAAAAGGCACAACAGCATATTATTTACCATTATTTGTGGGGTAGGAAGTCTTTCAATGAGGAACAGAACTAATGCTGTTACTTAGGTGATCAAGTACTCAACATGAGTAGCTAGTCCAATCAACTGTTTCACAAACAAACCCATGATCTGAATAGCATTTCAAAGTAAAACTTTGGAATAAATATATTCTGAGATAATCAGGATTGGTGAACATTTCACTAATTCAAAAAGGTTCTAGAATCACAATTAATGTTATTTGGAGTTTAACCACCTCTACCCAGAAAGTCAAAATAAACAACATACTGTAATATAACTGACAAAACACTGTTGCTGCTAAAAGTAGCACAGAGGAAAGACTTATTTGCTATATTTCCTGGGGTAAAAGTTAGCAAAGACAATTCAATATCCTGATTTTCCTAGAGTCACAGATCATGCAGAAGAGCAGCACCTATTACATCAAGTCATCTTCCCCTGTCAAAGAAGGTGAGTTCACTGAAGAACGTAATTTACTGATTTAGATTTTAAAAGTCAAGTTAATGAGAGTTTCACCATTTCCCTGGGAGGCTGTTCTTAGCCCAACAGAGTTCCCCATCAGTTTTGACCCGTGGGCTTTACTTTTATCCCTAAACTAAAATAAGAAACAGTTCAAGCCAGCTTTGTTAGCAGGCTGTGGTATATGGCAACCTGACTATGTCAGCATGCACAAAGCAATCACCTGTGAACACAGAGCCATTAACATTATGCAGTATGTATGTGCAAACATGGAGTTTCCAGTTCCCACTATCTTAAGTTTCACTAGTACCACAGTATAGTCCATAGCAATGAAGGATCAAGAGCACTTAGCTCACTTAAATGGGCCATTGTCTATATACATCTCCCAAGAAAGGAGAATGACCCAAACCCACATCTTAAATCCAAACATGCCAGAACTGTGAAAGAATATTTGTATCAGGATTCAGAACCTAACTTTTAGGACCTTAGCATCAGTCAAATCCTACTTAGCCATTTCAGCAGGAGTCTTTAAATGGTACTTGTATCTGTGCAGTGTTCTGAATACAAGGCCCCGGATCTGAACTTTGAAGTGTCAGCTTGTCCCTAATTGAAAAAATTCTACAATATTTATTGGACTTATTTTCTGTAATGAGATTAGTATGCCTGAAGCCAAAGACTGACCCTCCACCAGTACTTAGAAATGATTTTCAATAATCTAGAATCCAGATTGCATTCTGTTTGCATAAATATTGCATGTAGTGGTGTGATTAATGATAATGATGTACAAGGAAATGTTTGCCATGGGTTTTGGCCAAAAGTATCTGAGAAAAATCACTATATTCTTAGGTAAGCTGAAGAAACAGTAGTGTAAAGCATCTTAAAAAGCTTGAACAAAATATACCTGACAACAAAGAGATGTCAGTGCTGATTCCTAAAGAAGTATCAGAATCTAGGAGATAAGCATGGGTATTTTGGTTCAGATCCGGCACTAAAAAATGATGAAGACAGCTTAAGGGGCAATGAAGCAGTGCATAGAAAGTCCTTTAAATTCCCCAGATCTTGAGATTCTTCAGGCAACAGCCAGTTTTCCAGCTGCCAACAGTTATAAGGTACTGTGCTGAAGTTAGGGAATCCATACCATGCTTAATTTATCCAGCCCAGTGCTGATGGGATGGGAGTTAGAGAGTTGCAGCAGCATTACATCACCCAAAGATCCTCCCACAACTAAATGGTTTACTAAAGTAGCTTCAAGTCATTTTTGCATACACTGTGGCTCCCTTCACACAGGTCATGGTCTGGGCCTTTGTATTCCTGTTGCAAAAATATTTCACAGATTTCACAGATGCCAAGATAGCACAGCAGCTTACTTGACCTACATCAGGATACAACCATTGCCGCAAATCCCCTCCAAGATAGCCTTTCTCAGGCTGGCAATCTGATTTGACTTTCTAGCCAAGGTCAGTACTTGTTCTCATGGGTGACTGGTGCCTCCTGAGTCTGGGGGTGCACCTACAGAAGCTGGTGTCAGCAGTTGGGAGGGAGCTGGAGAGTATCCACAGATGCCACCAGCAGCATTGGCAATAGGGGAGGAGCTGGCAAGCTTCCGGAGATGCCACCATCACTGTCGGCAGGGGGGTGGAGCTGGTGAGCTCCTGCAGACATCAACGACGGCAGTGGGGACAGCCCTGTCGGGGGGATGTGCCCCACCCCTACCCCCCATGCCTCCCCTACCAGTCACCTATGCTTATTCTCTCCTCCTGGCAGAGAGGACAAAGAGCACACACTTCCCTGACTTTGTAGAAGTCCCAGTCTAGGGCCTCTAAACAAAGACCAGTACTGCCACTGTACTGGCCTCGCACCCCAAGGCTCTATCAGGTGATTGTCCTGTTTTACTTCATCCCTCCACTGAATCTTCCATACCCTACCTTCTCCTAAGCCTTTTCCACAGTTTCTCCAGAGCCAAAAACCCTTCTAGTTACCCTTCACTAGCCTGTTCACTGCATGTGCTACAATGCACACACAGATGCATCTTGCTCCCCTTAGTCCAACCCTGGGGGCAGGCACAGATGGCTCTTTATTATCTCATTCCCTGATAACCTGCCTCACCCATAACATCATAGAAGTTAAAAAAATTATGTCCCAAAAGGGCGAGACTTGAATTGGGATGGACCTTCAGTATGGAGAAAGGTAGATCATCATATTATGGAACCTCTTTATAGTACCAGGGCCTCCTGTTTTTCCTTGTTTGTATACCTGCACAAGGTCAGGTCACACCATTTGGTAATAAAAAGTGACTAAGTAAATGAGTCATCAGCTAAACTAATAGCAAAACTCACAAATACTGACTCTCTTGCTTCCCCTGGAGTTTCTCTATCAAAACCTTCATGAGTAACTCAGCTAAAAAAAATTACTTACTGTAATTATGATTTTTTACTAAAATTGTTCATAGAGTAGGACTCCTGCAGATTTATAAGACTCTTTAAGGGTCTTCTTCAGTTACTCCTTTGAAACATCAGCAACTTCACCTATGGTTCCTTTCCCATTTATAAACAATTTTTATTTATAATATTTTATTTATAATATTTCACCAGTTGAATTCTTTTCCAGTATTCATGTTTTGTGTACAAATAAAACGCAACTTTTGCAGATGAAGAACTGCATTCACTGCTATTTTTTCTCTTGTGAAAACAGAATTGCTCAAATTTAACCCAAGAAAACCCAAAATTTCACTGCAAGAAGTAGCATGGAGTGATAAAAATTGTAGCATTTCATAGAAAACAAATGCAGAAACAATGCTTAAAAGAATCCTTACCAACCCCAAACTGATCATTTTGTGCAGCTTGATTTCCTATAGTTTGTTTATTTTTAAGGTGCTATGGGTCAGGTTTACCCATGAATGTTGGTCATAAGACCTTGTCTAAAACTCAAACCCAGCAAGGGAGCTATGGGCTAGAAATCATGCAGTAGGGTTTCAATGTGCCTTGCATGTAGCACAAAGGGATTCTCCACCAGCACCTCATAGGTCCATTTAATCGCTACACCAGTTGTAAAAAGGGAAAGAAGCTAGTAAGTTAGTCTTTAGTAATACTTAAGATATATAACTAGATCTGTAGCTGCACAGTCTGCCTATTGTTTGAAGAAACTGATTCTATTCCTTCATTCCTTCTTTGTTCTCTGCACAAAGCCAAATTATACACATTCTCTGCTGAAAGGGCTGAATTTCACTTAATGTGCCAAGGTCTGAGGTTCTAACTCACGCTCTCCATTATCTTCAAGACCTGCAGTATTTGGCCCAGGATACCAGTATGCTTTATAATGCATATTTATAAGAAAAAATTATGTCTAATAAAAGTATGATGCAGTCACTTTTGAATTAATGTTCCATGATGCTCAAACCCTTTTTGCGTGCTTTTGTCACTAGACATTAAATTGTAAAAGCATTCACAAACATTTCATATTACGGAATAGCTTTAGTTTTTAATTGTGACAACCTTTAATAGGGCAAAAATGCTCTTTTTAGTTTGCAGCAATACAGTCTGGTTGCAAGAGTGATAGTGTCTCTTAGACTCTTGTTATACTTTTGACTGGAGCACAGATTATAGAAATTTGTTTCTTTTATAATATTCATAATAATTATCAGGAAAAATATGCTGTCTTCTGGTCACTGGAAAAGCTATTTCAGAATCCTACAGGGAAATTACTAGCAGTGACCCTCTGAGGAAGGACTAACACATTGATATTGAGATTCCAACCCCAGGCTCCTGAAATATTGCCTTTTAAGATGATACAATTTCAGTAGAACCATAATGCCACTTGGTTACAGCCTGATAATACACTAACACTGCTATACCAGTTTTGGTATCAATTTTCCCTTGCTGAAAAGAGCAGAGATAACTGGCAAATTATTTTAAGTCACTATAAAATGTTCACTGATTCATGATTTGTTACCCACTGCACTTTTTGTCTTGGAAAAGTTGTGTTTCAATCAGTGGTGGGACTTTATTGTATGGGTAAAGCCAAAAAATCTGGCCTGAAAGTGTCTAATATGATATGCTAGTATGTTTTTTGCCAGTATGACTCATTGTCCTAATGAGCTTGCTCAATTCAATGTGATCATTGTTTGCCATCACTCTGTCCCAGTCAGCACTGCACAGGCCATGGTGTTTTGACTTTCCAGCGTTTTGATTACTTGGGGAAACTTAGTCTGTCTTCTTTCCTTCTTCACCCCAGTGAAGATGCAGCAGCACTGAGAGCTGGTTCCAACCAACTCTATAGACTCTCCAGCCTATTGAAGCAGCCCTTGTGCTCCTAGAGGGACCATGTCCCTGTTCCTCTCTGCTATGTGTTTCTCCTCCCACCAACAAAACACACACACTGGGAACACAGCAGAGAAAAGACCACTGTTTATGCTAGAAAAATTTTAAAACATGAAATGAGCAAACAAAAGACTAAAATATGTGAATCCTACCCCAGCCTCTGCCATTAGCACAGGAGCCTCCACCAAGAACAAGGCTTCCAAAAGGCTGTGCCTCTCTTAGAGGAAAGCAGCCATAATCCTCAGCCATGCTCTTCCAGATATTGTCACTATTTCTTGATCAGTAAGGTATTTTAGAACTGTAACTTCCACTGACTGTTCAATAGTACATGCTGTTTTCCTTCCAACTTTCCTTCTCCCAAAGCAGGCAAGATTAGTAGGGTCATCAGGGCAACACATAGCTTACTTCAAGGATATTGGCTTCTATAAGAATCCCCCTTTCTGAGATTTGCACTAAGTAGTAGTATTGTTACTGTTATTCTAACCATTTTATTGCTCTTAGACTACCATGCATTCTATGAAGTCAACACTGCTCAGAGACAGCTCCCCCATTCTTGGAAATCATCCTGGGATAGTGCCAAATGATATCCTGCAGACCTGCTTTTCTCTGTGAAATCTGGCATAATGTGTAGAGATAGAGGTTGAAATTTAAAGATGCTCCCTAAAGAGACTGAGGAAGCTGTTAACTGGGAGATAGTTTCTTAGTTAAGCAGGGAGTTAGAGGGACTTCACAAGAGACTGCAGAGGTTGCCTGCTGTTCCACAGTACAGTTTATTTCATTTGTTATTCTTATTTGTTGTATGTCTATAGTTATTGAATCCAGTGATCATTCTACAAGGCACAGCCTTTCTCCAACTTAGTTAATTCCTCATCTCCACCACTTTGCCAGGTATCAGAATTCAAACTGGGAGGAATTGTCCAAGAAAGCGAACAGAGCAGATATAAGAAACTATACAGCAGACATTTCTTACCTACCTAGCATACCAGGATCAATTTCTGGGCACAGAACTCAAGCAGACAAATATTCCTGAATTCAATTTGAATCTAATAAACACAAGATCCATCTCCAACGAACTACGTATGACCTTACCCATGATGAAGCATCCAGTACAGCTTGTGTGACAGAGACCTGGCTTGAAAGACATTATGAGCCCTATACTAGGCACACTTCCCTTCCCCTTCCATACCAGGTAGAATAACGCAGCATAGCCCCTTGATAGAACACGAAACAGAAAAGGCAAAGCAAAGAAGGAGAGAGACAAAACAGCCCCTTTGACCAGAGAGGTCTTTGGCGAGTTAATCTCAGAAATAAGAGCTTTAAATCTTTTATAGGTAAAATCAAAGCAGAAATAAAAGAAACTGGGGAACAGGGCCACAGACCTGGAGATGAAGGTGGATGGAGATCTGCACTCAAGCAGTAAATCTTCAAAATAAATAAAGATGATTGGAAAGAAGAAAAAGGAGCTTGTAGAGAAAATGGAAATTAGAGAAAATCATGAAAGAAGAAATGCCATAGGAATAAGATGACTCCCAGGTGTGGAGAAGGAAGATCCAGCAGGTATTTGACTCCTTCCCACAGTTAAAAACATAAGCAACAGTTCATGTACGCAGAGCACATGGAACTCTCTACCCTCCTCCCAGTTCAAACACACCAAGGGATAGGATACTACATCCTCTTTGTTTTGGACAAAAGCCACAAACTCTGAAGGGGGTTAGATAGGTTTCTGATCCTACCCTGGGGGGATATAAAATACAAGTGTTCCCAGACCTGTTGCAAGTAACATTAAGGAGGAAGGAAGGAACTGAGTGAAATGACAGCATCTCCCAGAGAACCAAATATGAGAGACAGATGGAGTTTTCCTTTCAAGCTTATCTTTACACATCAAGAACAGCAGTACATTATAAAGGAGAAAAAAGGTAGTCTGAAAATCCTTGAGAAACTAAACGTAATGAAATCTTAGCCAGAGAGTGACACAAACAGTAAGAAGTAACACTGTACTATGGAATGGCAAACTCTTAAACCCAAGAGAAAGAAAATACCAAAGTACACGGACAGGTTGACTTGGAGAAGTCACAAAAGTAGGGATATTAAAGAGGATTTGAGTGGGGCTGGATAATAGTTTGAGGGAGATGAAAAGAAAAAATGGGGAAATATAAGGGGGGAAAAATAAACAACAATGTTGGGAACTGAAATAATTAGGAAAATGGGAAAGGAAAGATGTATCCTAACATTAGAAGCAAAGAGTAAGGGAGTGGGGCAAGAGTACTATAATGTAACCTGGGAAGAGACTAGGGGGAGACCTGAAATACGGTTTTGCAGAATTCCCTTCAGCAAACAGGATCTGCCCAACTATAATATATGGTGGGAATTAGGAACCACCCAGGAATGAGCTCTCTGCTCAGATGTGTAGGGGTTAAACATTCCTTTCCATTTGAGGTTAGGATAAATATCCACATTTTAGGAAAAAGTACAAAAACAAAGGTATGAAAATTGGAGAGGGTAAACACTAAGGGGGGGAAGAAGGGGAGCTAAAGAGTATAAAAATAAGGAACATTTAGGGACTCAGTAAGTAATCGGGGAGAGAGGAGGCCTTAATAAATAAAGTAAATCTGGGGGCAAGAATGTATAACAGAAGACATGAGGACCAAAACAGTATTACAGGCATATTAATTAGATCTGGGGTGCTCAACCCCCAGCCTGCAGTCCAGATCCAGCACTCAGAGTCATGTAATCTGGCCCACAAAGCTCCTCCCAAGTCCAAAACCAGTGGCAGCAGTAATGGCTACTCCTCTGCTGCCAAATTTGTGAATCTGTGCAGAGCCCCACAGTCCAGACAGGATGACCCTGATTTCAGTGTTATTGGTGACAGATGCAAAAAAACCCCAAAACCTTTATCCCCTCATTTGCCTCCCTTCCTGTGCTTGTCCAAATGAGCGCGCACATGTGGTTTGCGGTGCCTCAAAGCAGTTTGAGGCACTGCAAACCACACAGAACATGTGCACCTGCTCACTGCACTGTTTATTTTCAGCGTGACGGGGGTTTTTGGCACCAGGAGATCCAGGTGTCAGAAAAACCTGTGGCTCAAAAGAGTGGTGCAGTGCACGTAGAAGCATGCACTGCTAGAAAGGGAACCTGGCCAGCCAGAGCCACTTTCTGGTTGCCAGCCAGTCTCTGAGCAGCCAGCTCAGAACCACTGCTGCCTCAGGAGGCCCCCAGGACCCTAGGTAAGGCAGGCTTCCTTACCCCATCTGGGTCACTTTGCATGTAGGGGCATGCCTGGAGACAAATAGCAGTGGCACAAATATGTGACGCTGCTATTTGTCCCATGGAAAACACATGCCCTTGCACACGCACACTTGTCAGGATGTGCCCCCAAGTCCCTTCTGGTCCAACCCATATAGCCAGTCATACTTTGGATTTGTTCTTCTGCCTAGATATCAATATTAAAGATATCACAACCCACCCATTGTCACCTCATTAACCTCAAGCGGTCTCCCAGCTCCCAGAAAGGTACATGAACTAGGTTCAACTGCAAATAATGTTATGACAGAGCCCTTTTTTAAACTCTATGCACCCAAAAGCACTTATCTGCTGTGTAAGTATCAACTCACCTCTCATCTTGAAGCCAAGCCACTGCACCTTGGATTTAATAGTTATTGAATGGAGAACAGTGATGAAGCTTCTGTCCTGGGTCCCCCTCCCAGGCAGAGCAGTATCCATTTCACAGAGCCCTATACCATCTAGTTAGTCCTCTTGCTTCTGGCCTGGGGGCAGCTTCAAGAGGAAGGCTGTAGAGGAAACTGGATAATGGCTAACCCAGACTAGTGGGAACTGTGGGGGCCGAGAAACGATGGTGGAATGGGGCCACCTATACAGCTCTGACATGCCCCCTTGCCGAAGGCACAGTTGTAGCCAGGGCACATTCGAGTCGGCTAAATCATCGCATTGCCCAACGGGTTCATACCGCAGACAGGTATAAACAAAAGCAGATAACAAAGCTGGTTCGTTTTCCAGGGATCTAATCAAACAATAACCCATCAACACACAGCTACACATTAACAAATTAGTGATGAACAGTTCAATTATCAGGACTTCAGTGGGTGTCATCGTGTCCTGGTTTCTTGAAGTGCTCCCTCTTCTCAAAATATTCTCTCTCTGGTCCAGTCATACATGTCTCAGCGGACCTGCAGAAATAGTCTGCTCTCTCAAAACACTGTCTCTCTCTCCAATCTGGTCTGCACACACTCTGGCTGACCTATAGAGAAAGAAACTCTCAGAAAAATTAATTAGCTTGTCTCACAGAAAAATTTCAATCACTCATTATCACAAGATGATTTGTCATCTGGCTCATCTTGGCACTGGAACCCCATCTCGTATGCTAGGTTCCATTGACCCTCATCGCCCAGCACTCTCAACTGCTGCTTGGTGAGTCTGGAATATCGCATCAGGAATCTGAACATCTCTCATTCCCCTGGTGTTCTCTGCATCAGCTGGAATCGTTGCAGGCTAAACTCATGCACTCGATGCTGCTCTGGGTCGCTGAACTCTCTCTGACCCGGTTTCACAAGAGCTTGCAGTCGCGGAAGTTGCCGCAAGAAATCACTTGCAGGCTGTCCAGCTAGCGGGTTTAACAAAATTCGGAGAACAAGGGCAGATCTTCCTCCGTACACCTCAATACATGCATTGATACTTGTCAGCATGATTGGAACAGCTCCAGGATCTTGCAGGTAACAATGATTGCTTGCAAAATCTGTTCCACACTGACTCTCGATGGTCCACCTTCATGCCAGGCATATACTCTCTGGCTGGCCTGACCTGCAACAAGTGCTGGAAGCAAAATAGGCCAATAAACATTGTACGTCACCATTGCAATGTCAGCAGCATGTCCTCCACTCCACGAGGCTCGTC
>JAGPOW010003316.1:85626351-85656026 GCA_030014935.1 Caiman crocodilus | reverse complement strand
CGGTTCCAGGTGTTCTTGCTGCTGCTCTCTATGGCCGCCACCAACGTGGAAGGCTTTCCTCCCTGCCTACTCTCACCCCGCAGCCCCTTCTTACCCGGGATAACACAAACAAAGGAACGCTCTAACAACTTAAACACCGCTATTCGTCTAATGGGGTCTTGGCCCCTACGCCAAGCCGCTACCCACAGCTTTGCTCACTAGCCCTCACCCTCCGGGCCGGCTACCCACCGCTCTTTATTTTACTCCCCTGGGAGAGACACCCCCTCTGTGTTCTCCCTGCCATAGACCTCTTTCTCCGGCTCCCACCAGTCCAGATGTTCTCTCTCCGGGCGGTCCTAAGGTTCCCTTCTCCCACCTGGGTCTGTCTCGGGTCGCAGTCCTCCCTCTGGGCCTTCTCCGGTCCGCGGGTCCCTCCACACGCCTGCGGCTCGCTCTCCCCTTTCCCCTGGCTCACCCGTTCTGGTTACGCCGCTCTCCAACCTCCGTCCCTCTCAGTGCTCTTCATAGCCTCTGGGTGGCTCGTCTGCTGCTGGTCTTGGTTCTTGGGGTCCTCTGGTCCCTCTCCCCTGGCCAGCGCATGTGCTGGCAGCCGGCTCTGGTATCCTGTGTCCTCCAGGCTTGCTCTTTAGCCCAGAGTCGGCAGCTGGCTCCGGCAAGCCGCATCTTCCAGGCTCACTTACCTGCTCAGAGCCTGCTCCACCTGCTCTGCAACTCCAGCCGCTACTGCCATGGCCTCTGCCCGGCAGCCACGTGCTTCCCCCAGCTCCTGCCGTGGCTTCTTCCTTTATTCTGTCCAGCCGGTGCCTCAGGCTGACGTCACCTGCTGTCTGCAGGTTTTTCCTGACGTCCTTCCAGCTGCATGCGGGGTTCTCCGGCGATCCTGAGGTGAGTAACCGCCATTTTTCTTTCCTTTCTTTTTCCCCTCTGCCGCTCGCCTCTACCTCCGTGGCTCCTTTGGGGAGCTTCAGAGTGCTCCCAGGACTTGTCCCCCTGTGACAGAAACCTACAAAACACTTCCCAGTGATGAGCCTATGAACTCTACTTCATCAGCCTCCTGGATACTAAAAATCATGGACTAAATATAGACATTGGATTTATGACACATTATAATTTGCCCGACATCTGACTCCCCAGGTATCTCTCTACTTTCATCCCCCTTCTCTTTCTTCCCTCCCACCCCCAGCCTGTCTCTCATCCATTGACTCCTCAATCTACATTTTCACTGACTACCTACCTTGTATGCATACCAGCCCAGCCCCTGGCTTCTTTACTTTTCATTCCATCCAGGAAGAGCACACATCAACTGCTGAAACTTCCTTAGCCTGACGAAGGGTTTTTGAACCCGAAAGCTTGCTTGATAATTATTTTACAACTATTGGGTTGGTCTAATAAAAGATATCAGATTCACCTAAGGAACCTTGTCTGCCTATGTCCTTAGACCAACACGGCTACAACCTACACCCCAGCCAACTGTTTTAGCACCCTTGGATGCAGTCCATCTGGGCCAGCTGACTTGTGGATGTCCAGCCTGTCAAGCTGTTCCCTCACATGATCTTCACCAATTATAGACATGTGATTGCCCTTACCCTAGTAGTCCTGCATCCTGTCAGGTGGGGTGATTGCCTTGAGCTGGTGGAAAACCAACACAAGGTAATCATTGAGGAGATTAGTTTTTTCCTGGGTGTTGGTTGTCAGCTGCCCCATTTGGTTCAGCAAGGGTCTGATGTTGCCATTGTTTTTCTTCTGACTTCCCATATATTTGAAGAAGGACTTTTTATTGTCCTTGATTCCCATAGCCAGTTTGATTTTGGGTTCAGCCTTGGCTTTTCTGGACCACTCCCTACAGTTGCAGGTCAGCACTGCATAATCCTCCTTAGTGGTAGTTCCTGACTTCCATCCTTTATATGTTTCTATTTTCAGATTCAGGAGTTCCATGTCCAGCCCCCAGAGCCCTGTAGTCACTCATGACCTGGCCACAATTGCTCCAAGCTGTATCATTCGTAGATGTACACGTAGATGAGGTGCATGGGCTAGTGCTTGGAGGGCAAGATGAGTTTAGGAATCTTTTCTACCACATCCCGGATACGGGCAAACCTCATGGACGAGGGGGTCAGGGCAGCAGTTCACTCTCTCTGTCCCTCTCAGGAGGGAGTCGCCCACCATGATCACCATACATCTCTTTTTAGGCACAGCAGCAGAGCCAGTGCTTCTGTTTATGTCTCTGCTGGTGGTTTGAGAGGTGTGTACCTGTTGCTCCGTTCCAAAGGAGGAGTCACCAATAGTTCCACTGACAAAGTAAAAATGAAAATAGGCACTCACACCTATGCTAAGTACAGACAGTCAAAAAGCCTGAGGCTGAATTGATTCAGCCTTTTCAGGTTAGTCCAAGGTGCAAAGATTGAACCAATAAGCCACTGAACAGGCATTCACTTTTGATTCAGGAAATGCAGCCACATGCCTGCAGTGGCTCAAACCAGAAGCTGGGGGACACTAGAGCATGGCTCTCTGGCATGTAGCCTGCACAGACTCTGTGTTTGCTTCCTCTTCCTGCTGCCCCTAAGGTCTCTGGGAACTGCAGTCCACAATCACAGAAGCAGGACTTTGCAGGATTGTTCATCATTTCCTCTTTCTGCTTCCAGTGCCTCTGGGATTTGTAGTCCACAGCTGTAGCCAGCAGTAAGTAAGCCAGCAGGGCAGGGCAAGACCATGCCGTACACAGGGGAAGAGGAGTTTAACCCCCTCCCTGGCCCCAGACCCCTGCTGGGGTTTTCCTGGGAGCCAATGAGCCAGCCAGTGAGGCCAATAAGCTGGCCCTCACTGCTCTAGGTTGGGAGCAGAGAGGCAGAGTCAGCCCTGCTCTCTAGAACATACAGCCCAGCCCAGCCCACGGCTGAAAAGTATGCTGGGATGCTGGAGGACTGTGATTTAACTTGAACCAGGAAGGGGTCTAGGACAGAAGTTTCATAAACAGGTTTGACCCAAATCAGTTAAGTCTGATACTACATTCAACCTGGTTTATCTTAAACCAGTTGCAGCTATTTCAAAACTGGTTTATGTACAGTGAACTTCTGTTCTGTTACAGGTTTAAACCAGTTTCTGATCACTTACACCAATGTATGTGTAACTTCTGTCCCTACCTCTATTGCTTAGCCCCAAGCAAATATCATCAAACTACACTGTATGAATTACTGCTGTTAGAGACATATACACACTGTTTTTTTCTCAGCTAGAAATTTTCGACCTAAACCACACAGCTGAAAAACTCAAATCCCACGAGACTGCCAAGTGCTTTTTCATTGTCAAATATAGAATAAATGATGTTACTTGTGAAGACAGAGCAGACCAGATCTGATTTAGTTCTTGCGTAACACTGACAAATGAATTCTGTCCCTGAACAAAATCTCCTTGGTCTTTTATGTCATAAAGTAGAACTGCTAGAGTCTTGGATGAGGTCTTTACACCTGTGTAAGGCTGCAGAAAAGCCCTGGGGCAAAATCAAGATGTATTGCTTTTTATCAAAATAAAGACAAGGTAGATATAGTTGCATCACAAAGACCACAAAGACTCATCATTTATTTATGTATTTATTTACTTATTTGCAACACTTATCCATGGCTCTAGGTGCTTTTACATCATTAAAATATATACAAGACCAGGATTAAAAGTCACAAAATGCATAGCAAATGGACCAACAAAAAAAATGTTGATAGTCCTACTCATAATAATTGTAATAATAATGAAAAAACATTGATTTAATCACCCAGAATTTGTAACCCCTTCCTTATCAAGGGCACAAGTGTGCACTAATATTTAACAAATTTGGACTTTGAAAACAGAAAACGTTCTGCCATGATCCCTCCCTCTCTCCGTAAGTTGGATACAGTAAGTATCCTGAACTACCCCCCCGCTGCCTAACAGCAAGAACAGTGCACAGGAAGGGAGGCTGTCTCTGCCATACCCTGGTTCCATATAGTTGAGAGCTTTAATTTTAACACAGAGCAGCCTGTAGAATGTAAGGGTCTGCTGTGTCCATGTGAATCACTACTTAATAAACAGGTAACCACCAGATCCAAATCCCACAATTCTTATTAAAATTAATTGTCTTTATTAGAAGGTAATTTATTTGATGTTTTCTGTGGATAGACTCTCCAATTTTTAAGGATATTGGTTACTCTAAATTATTTAATGGATTTCTGCAATGTTTTATCCTTGGCCAAAAGATTGTTTAAGCTACAGATTTTGCAATCCAATCTACAGTTTAAAGCTGGGACTGTAACTTCTCTAATGTTAGGTAATTGAAATTTACATATGTAATTGTAACTTTACAGCTGTAGCCTATGTAACTAACCAATACAGCATGAAGTTTTAATTATATACTTGACTGTAATATTGACATGTTGTACTGTGCATTATCCACTCATGGAGCCATACCATTTGATTTTTACAATAAACCAAGCCAGCATCAATTGCACATATTATAATGAAATATACAATTCACAATTTCCTGTTGGTGACTGTCTGTGCATTTGAATTAAATGTTTGCTTTTCATGAGTATGACACATGGGAATTCTCCCCAACAAGTATCTTGCTAGTAAAGCTCAAGTGATTGCCTATTCATAGAAAATAAATATGAAAGGATTAGCAAGGCAGTTAAATCAAAGTTCTTGTTTGAATTCAAATAAATATTTATGGGCTGTGTTTTCCATTTTTCACTCACGTCTGGTCCTTACTCATTCTAGGAGCTCCATTGATGCCAATTGCTGTAGCTAAGTGACCAGTCACATGCTACAAGTAGTAAGTAGGTGCAATGACCAATTTGTGAATAACTCATAGGTTGTTTTGTTTTTCATAGCTATTTGATGGGTGCTTAGGAATGAGGAACACAAAAATCACGATCAGCTTGAAAATTATCAGTGAACCAAAAATAAACTAGGGATAATATCTAGCACTGAGAAGCATGAGTGAGATTCCATTCCACCTATTAGGAGCATAAGAGGACTTAGGCACCTAAGTATATGGACAAATGTCATGTTTCTTATACCTTGGTCACAGGACACAGGTTTTTGTCCCACAACTGAAAGTGAGTGTACAGACCTATATGGTCCCTAACCCTCAACAAATCAGGCTGAAAATGCACCAAGAGGAAGGTGGATTGCTTTGTTCTAGAGGTCCTCAAAGGATGTTTGCGTGTTTGTCATAGTACAGCACCCCATAGCAAGTGGCCTGGGCAGTTTTCCAGGCATCTCAAATGCAGCACTTCTCTCCCCTCACCCCATCCACTCAGTGCAATCACTCTGGTACACAAGGGAGAACTCTGCTTCCCAAGGGTGACAAATCACAGGTGGCTTCACTCACCTATTAATTTCCAACCCCAAAGACTTAACAACTATTCTGTGCTCCCTAGCCATGTTGTAGCTTGAGGTTTGTGAACTGGTAATCAACTCCCAGAGGACATCCCCCATGGACACCACTAGTGCAAACTTGTCAACCCAGGGGCACAATTGGGACAGGCAGCAATGCCACTCGAAGACCACTGTATTAATGGCACTGTGTTAATGAGTTAATGGATGAATCCCAAAACTGAGCCCCTTCCTGTTTGGCTTGGGGTGGGGAATACCTGGAGGAATGGCTTGAGGAGAAAGGCAGTGGAAGGGAATTCTTTGGGGCTGTACCCTGGGATGCAGGAGGTGAAGGGGATCATGAACTTACCATGGTAAGAGTCAGTAGGCACAATGAAAGAGGTGGCAGAAATAACCTTGCAACTTACAACATGTGATGAGGAGTTCTTCATCTTACAGCTGTGGTAGGGTGGTAAACAGAGCCTGCCTGTTTTGCTGTTCCATTTTCAAGACAGACTCCTGCTATGGATAGATCTGCCACCTCTAGCTCTGAAGATGCCTCGTGGTCACAATGTGAGAGTGGAGCACAGAGGGCTGTGAAGCAGAGAAGGCACCACTGGTAGGTGAAGATGGAGATACTGGTATCTCTCATTGAGGGTACATGAATCTGGGTTGCTGAAGCCCCAGAGTGGCAGAGGTGGATGGAGTTCTACCAGGGCTGATGTGCAGCCAAGCATTCTTCCATGTGGCTAGCCAGAAATCCACAGCCATCTGCAAAGCAGTGGATACTGCCTCCTGTACCACAGATTTAATGCTGGAGGCCCTGAAGATGGAGTTGGGGGTGAGAGTTGTGACTATGCTGACCCTGTAGACAGAGTGCATCATGGGCATTCTCCACATAACCCCGCAGTAATAATCTGCTGGTACTGCCTCCAGGTTCCTGATCGCCCATGGGCAACCAGAGCTGCCAGTTCCTACAGCCCATGTCTGTATCTACTCCCCAATCCTGGGGCATGGAGCAGGACCTGAAATCAAGGTGGGCTGCAAACCCCTATACCAATTTACTACAACTCACAATGGTGGCTCATCACTCATCAGCAGTGGTTCGCAACATCAGCCACCACTGCAGAGTAGAGAAAGCCACATCCTGTCAAGCAGTCAGGTAACAGCCAATGTCACCACCCCCCCTTTCCCACCAGCAGTAGCAGGCACCAACAACAGTTCAGAACCCAATGCACACATACCCTCTTTCATGGAGCACATTAGTTGGGGAACACAGTCCCTTCCCCCCCACCACATGGTCCAGCCCCTGGACCTAGTGTAGATAGTTCTGGGCAGGGCAAGAGGACCAAGGTTGCCAAGTCAGCTTATAATAAGCAGAATTGGTTTTGTTTTTTTAAAATGTCACTTTAATTTTTTTGAGTCATAGGTTGCAATTTTTTAGGGCTGTTTTATTTCAAGGTCACTTATTTTGGGCTTTTTTGTAATACATGACAAACAAAAAAAATTATAGTTCGGGGGGGCAAAATGGCAGATCCAGCCAGTGGCCAGACTCCATTTCCCAGCAGCCCCTACCTGCATGGTTGTCATGGTTTCCTTGGAGACCTCAGCAGCAGCTGTGCTGTGATAGCTGACTGGGGTTTCCATGGAGACCAGCCCCAGCAGCACTGGCAGGGCTGTTCAGCAGGGCATGGAGCTGCTCCAAAGCTAGGCTGGGATCTTGGGGAGTGACAGCATGGCTTGTAGCTGAGGCCAACCCATGATCTGCTGCCTGCCTGCCCTGGTTCCTTGCAACAGTGACAGCGTGGTCCAGAGCCGGGGCAGAGCCTCAATCCACTGCCTGCGTGCACCTGCCTGGAGCATGCCAGCTACAGATCACGTCTCTTTCCCAGCTCCAGACCATGCAGTCACTGCTGCAAGGTCCCAGCCCAGCTACAGAGCAGGTCCACACTCTGCCACACACCCTGACAGCAAGGTCAGCATTAGAGAGGGGCTTGGGAGATGCAATAGCCCCCAAAATTCCCCATAGCCCCCTGTTGAGTTGGGCAGTTGGTTTGGGCTTGTTTTGGACTTGAAATGGGTTGGGCTTGTTTGGGGCTTGTTTTTAAAGGCAGTGACACTTTTTTTTCTTGTGAGACTTGGCAACACTGAAGGGGACATGCAGTGTGTGGGCCTTCAACCTGTGACGCTTGACACTCCAGGTCACCCCACCATTCAAGGGCAACTGGTAAACAGGAGTCTATAGGTTCCTCAGGGACAGGAAACCCTCCCCAGACTACCTCCTGCACAAACCCCTTAAAGTTTGCTTCGTTGTTTTTCTGCTCTTTGGCTGTTTAGTTCCTTGTTTATTTTTGGGTTTGGGAGTTTGGCAAGGAGTATGCTTTTTGTAGTTTGTTCAATAAAACCCACTCTGGTTAGGGAAAATTGTGGTTTCCATTACTGGAATAAGAAAAACATGGCCAGTGAAGCCTGCTCTGATTATGGGGCAGCAAAGACTGCACCACTCAGGGAGCTTGTTACAAGCCTAAGGAGAGGCATACATAAAGCTTCTTCAGTGGGTGGTATGCTGACACAACAGCTGCTGGGCTCAAATCCAAGCAAGGAACCCATGATCCCTTTCCACACCCCAGCTGAGGCTATAGTTTTCACCCCATTCCAAAGCCACCATTCCCATCTTCCTATCCCTTACCCATACCCACACTAGCATTGACTATGAGATAACTTGATTTCAGTTGGTGATTGTCTAATGGAAGAGATGTGTAAATGGCAAATGCATACAGTGGTCGCATGCCTGCCTGGCTTCTGCTTCCTATTAGCCAGTCCCTACCGCATGTCTCAAAGTCTATCAAAGTGTTCTACCAGGGTATCCCTCACATACAGTGCCCAGTGGCTGGTCTCTTCAAGCTGTTCAACCTCTGAGGCACTGGCTTGGTCTTCTTGTCACTGCTTCCCCTGCCCAGGCCCTGGGAACAGACTTCCCCTTTGTCTTGTAGTTGTTATGCAGAATGCAGGCAAAGATGATAATAAAGATGATGAAGTGAGGTACACAGTGGTCACTGGCATTCAGACAGAGGCCCCCCTGTGACTTCCAGTGCACCTTGAGACACCCAACCATGCAATTCATAGCCATGCAGCAGCTGTTGAAGCAGTAGTGAAAGAATTCCTCATGCAAATACTAGCAGCCTCTGAATAGCTTCATCAGCCAGAGCTATAGCAGGTAGACAGGAGCCTCAGTTAGCAGTGGGGTACAGTCAATCCCTCCACCTTAACAGTAGGAAACCTATAGGAAAACTCTGATTGCTTTATCATTTCAGGCAGCCCAGATTTCCTGAATTCCCAGCTATCATGGGCCTTGACATTGACGTGTATAAACATCCAAGGTGATCCACTATGCATCACAATCAAGAAAAAATGCTTGCAGTTAATGAAGTCCTGGGCACAGTGCACAGAGAAAAGGATGGTGCAGGAGGTGTCAACACAGGTGATACGGATGCTGTCAACACAGGTGATACGCATGCTATTAACACAGTTTGGGAATCCCATGTAGGCCAAACCAGGCACAACCCCGAAGGTTGGTGAGGCAGGTGAGCCATGGTGCCAGCACATACTTGATCACCAGACACACCTCCTGCACTGCTGACCCCACCATGGAGTTGCTGAGGATGATCTGGTTGGCCAAGGACTGGAGGCTCTCAAGGGTAGCTAGTATCCATATCACAATGGCAACTACATGCTTCTACATGGTCAGGGGTGATCCCATCCTAGAGACTATCCCTGCTGTACTTGTCAGTACAGGCAATATACTTTGATCTGGGTCAAACTCGGTGCCAAGCTGACTTGCTATTAATGCTGTGTCTGTTTGCACCCTAAATGCAATCCTATTCCACTGTTCTAGAGTCCCTGAAAACGTGTTCATACAAAAGATGAGATGGGTCTTTCTCTTCCTCACTGCTTTTTTGTGACTCAGTTTTAAGGGCAAAAGGATTGTGTATTACAGAAGTACATACATTTGGGAATTTTCAGAGTGAACAGAGTGGACTACATCAGAGTGGAACAGAGTGGAAGATCACATGTAGGTACCTAAGTTTGCTTGGTGCCCAAGAGGAAACAGGATCTGGCCCCTTGTACATTCTTACAGAACATCTCTAAGTCAGTGGAGCAATATAAAAGAAGCTGCAGGATCACAAACTAATATGCAGTTTGGTAATATGGAAGCTTCTTACTGTCTGTGTTATAATGGTTGATTTTGTAACTCATACTTATAGAAAAGCATAATATACACAAACATAAGGTAAGTGGGGTATCCTTTGATGTTAGTGGCATATTTATACAACCTGCTATGTTGGACATTAGTGAAAAAATATCCTATCATTTTGACAATGGGACTTCACTAGGAAAATAGAAAAATGTTCTTATAAATACTCTTAATGTTTATGGCAGGAGTCAGCAACATACACAGCCTTCTGGCCAAATCCACTGAATTCAGCCCACAGAGCCAGAGGGGTCTGTCTCTGCCTGTGCCTGTACCAAAGCTGGACAGTAAGGAGTTGTGCCAGAGCTGGGTAAGTGGAAGCTGCATCAGTACCACTGTTGCATCTTCCTGCCTTCCTCTGGAAGGAGGGGGAGGCAGCATAGACAGAAGTGGCAGCAGCACAGATAGCTTTTAGCTCTCTGACCCCAGTTCAGTTAAGGTGCCCACTAGCTGGAAGCTGAGCCCATACCACAGCTGGAAAACTGTGGGTGAAGAGAAATGGTGGTAGTGAGAGCACAGCTCCTGGTTGTCTGGCCCTGGTCCAGGTACAGGCAAAGTTCCTTCCTACCAATGCAGTACCAAAGCCCCTCAACCTGCCTCAGACTGGAGCTGGGTTATTCTGGCCCATGGCTTGTAAAGGTTGCTAGTTTAGGGGGGTTTTATGATTGTTTCTGCCGAGATGAATGTGGGGAGGCATAAGCTGTCACTTCCAAAATATTAAGGCAATGATGCAGTTAGCAATGACTTCTGACTATGAACTGCACTTTGGATATGTGTAGTTCTTGAGGATGCAGGGCTTACAGAGGCCCTACCAGACATCTTTTCTTTTCATAAAAGAAGTGTCGTCATTTTTTAGAAGAACTAAAGAGGCTGAATCCACTTAGCAAAATTTACATCGGCCAGTTGTGATGAAAACCAGGGCAAAATGACAACTCTGATTTTCAAAATGTGTAAATGAACATTTTTGCAGAATTCAGTATAAAAGACAAGGAGGATTTAGCAACACAAGGAACATGAACTAGTATCTAAACGGTTTAAACAAAAGACAAACATAGCCCCAGACTTCTCATGGAAGCTTTGAATAAACCAGTTAGAATTGTGTGTCTCAGCATGGCACTTTCTCTGTATCTACTACTTGTTAAACATTTCATGCAATATTATTATTAAATGTGATAAGATACATTACAGACATAAAAAATGCTGTCCTTTCCCAGTAGCTTACTGTCTTAATGAGGATAGGTCATGTTGGACTATAATAGTGTGAATGGTCAACAAAAGTACAGAGGCTACAGATAAGAGATTTTGAAATTATTTGTACTGTTATGATTTTATCATTCTCCCTCATAACAAATTCTACACAAAATATATTCCTTTCACATGTCCTTTTGATATGAAAAGTATAACCACTCCAAGAAGTTGGTGGTGAAGTTCCCTTGTCAGATTAAATCATAGTCTATATTCTATTAAAAATTGAGGCTATTTTTTTCAGTTGTTCTAATAAAGGTCACTTGTAAAATTATTAAGAGATAATTGTACAATTGTCCAGTTAAAGGTACTTTTTGTATACTGAACAGATGTAATGGAGGAATGATGATGGTATCTTAATGTACCTCAAGAGGTATGAATCTGAGCCTTCCATGGACTGACCCCAGTCAAACCAGCTGTAAATGCAATGGTCATTTGGGATGCTGGGTTAAGACTGCTGGATACAATGCTAGTCATAGGATGCTCATATGTGCTGCTGGCTACAGAAATCAGTGTGCCTTAATCATACTAGTGCAATGGGCCTGTAGGTTCAGCTCCAAGACCTTTGCTTTTCTTGTTTTTAATACTTTTCAGGTTTTTGAGAAACATCTTTTAGACAACTATTTCTGAAGTATAGTTAATACACTAAATTAAATCTTTGTCTCTAATTTATTTTTTGAATTTGCTTTTGCTAGGGTTGCATAAGATCAGCATATCATAAACAATAAACTTTTAATTTTGGGTAATTTCTTTTTTACTTAGTAATATATATTACAACTTCCCAGAATGCAATGCTTCCTTACAACTGCTTTATGTTTTTAATCAAAATAGCTTGCAAACAGAGACCAGGCAAAGGTTTTTTTACCATATGGGTAAAAAATGCTCTTGAGAGGAGGCTGGCTGAAATCTGGATGCTGGGGATTAGAAATTTGCATTATTGTGGTAAAGGTGGTTTGCTGTGAGCTGTGTAAGTAGCATAGCATCCTTGCTGTGATCTGCCCGACAGTTTATGCTTAAATAGGCTTAACTCCAAAAACATCTGTACTTCTTGACAGTTAAGATCTGTATTTGTTTGTGGGCTGGAAAGGATACAGAGGAGAGTGTTTTTTACCATTTCAAAATTCTCATAAATGGACTTTAAATAAAACCTTTTTCTAAGCAGGTCCTGACCCCAATTCTTCTATAACAGCTAATGGCTTTATTCCACATACATTTCTGATGCACAAGTCCAGTCAAAGAATATTTGGAAGTAGTCTCCTAAACAGGCATAGAAACTAATGTCAAGGCTGCTGCTTTATATACCAGCCTCTGGGATCAAACAGGTCCTCTGAGTGACTCATCACTGTTTTATATAAAGAAAATTGTGTTTAGTAGCTATTCATATAGGTGCAACATATGAAAATGAAGCACAGTTATTACCTAGAAAGGTAATATATTCATGAAGCTTACAGCATAACCATTGCTGTCAGGCAATGAGCACTACAAAAAACACAAAAAGAATGAGATACATTTACTCATTACCATTTAGACTTGGAAGAGCAAATTCTACATCTTGTGCCAAACAGAAGTGAACATGTTGCCTTCTTCATTCTATAAGCTTAATTTTAGCCTCTTCTAGACAGAAAGGTAGTAGCTCTTACACATATCTCATTCTCTAGGAATCGCAGGGTAAACTGCTTTACCATGCTGATTAGGGCCAAAACAGAGGAACATACAAAAACTGGTGTCATCAGTGCATTGAAGAGAGACACTACAACTCCATGTTTTTATCACTAACCCTCTTAAAGGTTTTGTATACATGTTGAACAAGAAGACTAACAAAGCAAAACCCTGTGAAACATGGCAGGAAAAAGTCCTTGAGCCCTCAAAAAGGAGGGAGTATAGTCATTGAAAGAGATCTTCATGGACTCTGGCAGAATCTGCCTCTGCCTTAGAAAGAGTTTGTATTGGCTGATCGCAAAGGATTTTGGTAGGTCTAAATCCATCATTCTGCATACTTGGGTTTCATTTATGAGCAGAAGGAGATCAGCAGCCAGCAATACCAGTGCTGCTTCCATATGCTACTAATAGGACTGTCAAAATGGCAGCACACAGGCTGCATGTGGCCAGTGGGGGAGTTAAATCTCAGCTCCCAGACTCCCCCTTCACACCCTGTGGCTACTCTCCTCTGGGGGTTTCCTTTCCCTCCAACTTCCCCTTCTCCACCCCAGAGGTAAGGCACTTTGGCACAGCCAGCAGTGCTGGGGGGAGCCTGTGGTCTGGGGTGGCTGAGAGGCACAGTGAAGAAGAGCCCATGGCTGGCAAGCTGAGGGTGAGGCAGAATGCCAGGGTGCATGGTGCAGCAGGGGTGTGGGCACCTGGGTGCAGTGGGATTGGGGATGTGTGGATGCACAAAGCATCCCAGGAGATGCATAGTGCAGTGGAGGGGATGGCAGAGAACACCGCGTCATGCAGTACAGTGGGGGTGGGGATGCTGGGGCATGTGGTACAGTAAGGAGAAGTATGGCGGTGGGGAGACCTGGGGGGCACAGTGCTGGAAGGGAGAGTATGCAGTGTGTGGCCCTAAAGGCCCATGGTCCCTCCTGGTGCAGCTTCTGCTAATACAGCCCACAGGACATGTGGCACTCAACCACTTAGAGGTTGGGCATCCCTGTTCTACTATATCCAGGACTGAAAATATACTGCCTGAGTGAGAGATCTGGGTACTTCATGTACTGCCAGGGTTGTTTCTTCAGAATTTTCTTATTGATCTTACCAAAAATGGGTAACTTGAGAAGGGACACTAGCTGAGCAATTACCAAGAAATAAATAGATGCTTGATCAAGAAACAATCACTGATTTATCACAGAAAAATAACAGAGCAATTCTGTTAAGAGAACTTTGCTACAGGCCCTATGCATTACTGGTAGCTTCATCTTTATAGGAGCCCTAATTCATTAACATACTGATTCACCAAGCTACACCTATTTAGTAAAGCAAATACGCTAAGCAAATAAAAGTTAGCAAAAGGGAATTGCATCCTTAAGTATTTTCTTGACCTTGAACAAACATAAGCACTTACTAAAATGTTTTGTAATCATTCCTCTGGCTGCCAGATATTATAGGACAGGCTGAGATGACGTGAACTTGTCTCAGGCCATTGCCTGAGAAATCTTTGCTATACTAAGTTGCATACATCAGTAGCCAGCAGCCTTTTCAAACCATGGGTTGCAACAACCCAGCTCTGATCCGATGTGGGCCAGGTGGCTTCCACAGCAGTGGAGGGGCTCTGCCTGCAACTGCACCAGGGTCATCCCATGTCATCTCTGTTTCCCCCAGGCTCAGCTGGGGAGTGAGCACAGCTTCTAGCCAGTGGGAATCTGCTCCACGGCTGGCAGCTTGGTTCCTGCTTCTGTGCTGCAGCTGTGGAGGGTGAGAGACGGAGGAGGGGGAAGGAAAGGGTACAGGAAAAGAAGGAAAAGGGAAGGAAGAAGTGGCAGTAATTTGGATCCAGTTTCCAGGTGCCCAGCCAGCACTGCGCCCCACCAGCTGGAAGCTGTACCCATGCCACAATCTGAAGAAAACTAAGGTGGTAGAGGGGAAGAAGCAGTCTCGAGGGTAGGGCTGGAAGTTGCTCAACCCTGGAGTAGCTCCCTTCTGCTTAGCTCTAGCACAGGCACTCGTGTGGGCATAGGCAAAGCCCTGGGGCTCTGCAGGCCAGATCCAGTAGCATTGTGAACTGAATCCAATGGCTCCATGGACCAGATGTTGCCAACCTATAGCATGCATCTTTGAGTACACATCTTGCGCAGGACATAAAGAATTCTGCTCCGGTCTCACAAGCAGAGACCCTACACAGTAAGAATGTAAGAACTGCCATTTAGTGGGTCATACCATAGGTCCAGCTTGCCCAGTCTCCTGTGTCACAGTGGCAGACAGTGGATGTTGAAAGGGAGAGTGAACAGACTCCAGTGTTTCTCAGCATGTCAAAATACTTATATTTTTGGTGAGGGTGACAGCAATTGCCTTTCTGGGGTTTTGTTTGTTTGGTTGTTTATTATGCTGCTGCTTCAATTGTTGTGGCCCAGAAAGATAAGCTTTCTTGTATTTTTTAAACTGTCAATTTTTTTCCAACTACAGTTGAAATTTAGTGGAGATGCTCAAGATTGCTATTCACAGTAAACTAAGCAGATTGAGATGACAGCTAATAGCTAGGTGTCATTAAAATATCAAAAGAAAAAAATCAATCCTTCTAAAGGGTTCTTTACATAGATGCCACTGTATTCCTTGTAGGTCATCTAGTGGAGATATGAAAAACAACAAAAAATGTAGTGGATGAATTATTTCTCGAGGCAGCATTTTTTTACCTTTTGCAGACAGGCTTTTGTTCAAATTCTGACTAACCCCTGTAATTCTTCTTTTTGAAGACCAAATAATGCACTGTTTTCATTTCCTACCTCTCATGAAAAGAAAGAGACTGCAACACAAACAGAGAGCAAAAGAGCCCCTTCTCTCTCGCTATGTGTTTGTTGCTGTCTCTCTCACATGCACACACATGGCAAAATATGCCTCCATCCTCATGGCCCTGTGGAAAGATTGTCACAGTCCCAGCCCAAGCCTCTCACCAGCCTCCAAGAAATAACAGATCTAGCAAAATCTTCCAGCCTCCCACAATCTTGTGCTGCTTTACATTATTTTTGCTGCTCTTGTCTTCACTGCCTCCCACCCTGGCCCAAAAGCTGACTGCTTTGGTTCCCTTCGTCCCTTTATCCTGCTAGACAAAAGGCAATAGACGTGATCAGGTTCTGTGTCTTCGCTTTAAAAAATGCCCTGCTGTTTCTCCTATACCAAATCCTCCACCCAAAGAGTGATAATGTCACAGAAAGTTGGTTTTTTTCCTCGTGATTTTTATAGCATCTTGCCTTGATAGAGTACAAAGATATGCTAATATGGTCCAACTCAAAGCCACTCTATATTTTGACATTCGCTTCAACTGAAAGAGAATTAAACCTGTAATTCAGAACACCTTGATCAAAGTAATAAGCATAAGTGATTTGTCCAGTACTTAACATATATTTTAAATGTATGTATTACAAGATCATTATAATGCTATTTATAACCAAGGTTGTCTTTTAACAATCCCAAGAGCAGAAACTGATTTATTTCATAATTATGGTACATCCAATTGACAACTTAATTGTAGCAAACCTTCTCTTTTAAAGAACGTTTCTCCTAATTCCACATGTGCCAGTTATGAGGTTGTGTTATATAAAGAAAATATTTTAACTGGTAAGACTGCCACCCTGGCCTATGCTGATTATGTACAAGCAGTCCTATTTATGGATCTTTTCTCGTAAACAGAATGCCCATGAAAAACTTGATGCCTTTAACGTAGTCAGTAATACAGAATTAAATAGTTTCTTTGGTACCATCATAATTGTGACCCTGAATCCTGCAATTGTAACTATGCAGACAAGGCCCTTAATTTGAGAGACACTATGACAGCAGCTCTCAGCCTTTTCAGACTTGAAGCACTCCTCAATAAACTCAAGATACCTCCAGATAAGACTCAAGGCCCCGTCAGAAAATGCCAGCTCTTAATTTTCACTCATTGTTTGACAACAGAAAAATAATGGAGTAATTCTGTTGCTAAGAACTGAGGAAGACCACAGTGGATCAGTATATTTTTGACACTCTGGGTTTATCTTGTGAACTATGTTTGCACAGCTAACCATGCTAACATTGTGTGGCACCTCAGGGCACCTTTGAAAAGATCTCAAAGCACCCCAGGGCCCTGGCACCCTGGTTGAGAATCACTTCACTATGCCAATGTAAGCATATATGAAAATATTTGCAGGATTAAAGCCTACAGTAGTGCTCAACAGAAACTGGGAGCAAATTCTAGCCATAACAGGGCCTTCCTGGCACTGAATGAAATGTTCCCAAATGTGAATTCTGTATAACTAACAGGTAGGAAAACAATTTATATGTAAGTACAAATATTGCATAAAGGCAATATGCTGTATTAAGTTATTATTCAGCAGTACATTTGCACTACTGCATAATAACTGGATAACATAAGCCCTGCTTTGATACATTTCTGTAGGTATTTAAAACATTGCTTTAATTGTTTATATGAGGGTCCCTTAAACTCCCATAATTGCTAAATTTCTCTTTGCTTTAGACAGATGAAAAGACTGTCTGCTCCACTGAAATGTTGTAAGCACTTTTCCATTGTAAGAATCCATTATGCAAAATGAGTGTTACCACCATGTGGCTGACAAAAATAAATTATATATGGCTGGAGCATCTAAAAGCTTCCTACTGGACAGAATTGCATTATATCAATTCTGCTTCTCAGAAACTCCCATGGTTTCTTAATGTTAATTAACTGCTAGTACCATAGCAGAAAGGTTTGGCAAAGACAGATTTGCTTTATTTGTTATGACATGAAGATCAAAGCAAACATGTCACTAGGCAGAAATGTTAAGAGGAAAAAAGACATAAAGGACAACTTGAAGATAGAAATGTTTTATTTTATTTCATATTCCTACATTATAGTCTGCCTTTTAGGAAGCTGTACACATGGATGTGAGGTACCACATATGTTGTTTTAGTATGTGGAGGTGTGATACTGTGTTGAGGCCTTGATGAGAAGAATCCCTTGTGCCCACATGGTTGTCAAATCACATGCTTAAATGCTGTCTCCTAAAATAGAGACTGCCCTACATACACTGTAACCAGAACAGTTAGGTACAATAGTCAATGACTATGTTTATTAACAGCTTGTTTTCTTCCAATGTAGACTGCATATAAGCATCCCAAGAGACTTTGTGAGAGGTATGAAGATCTAGAGCAACACCAAAATGCTGAGGTAAATCAAAATTGCAAAACTGCACACTGGCTGTTTAATGGGTTTTTAAGTGCAAGGCACGCATAGCAGTGAAGGCAGCCTGACAAAAGCCCCCAAACACTTATGCCCAATTCCATGTTTATTTTCTTAATACATATGTTATTAAAGAAGATGCTCACAGTACTGCAATGCATTTCCCAACAGAGGCTTTCCAGGCTAGCACTGAAAGGGAGACAGTCTTCCCCTTTTAGTATAGATATAGCTCCCTCATTATAGCCTGAGGTATCCTTACCTGAGCCCGAGACTCTTCTGTCTGCTATTCCTGTCCAAGGATATGTATACACTGCAATCATTCCTGTGATGACCAGATATTATAGACCTATCTGAGCCAGCTATAAATCAAGTAACTTGGGCACTGGTAGTAGTCTGGTCTTGGCAGCACAGAGCTCAGCAAGGATTAATTGCCTGAGTATTTACCCATGGGTTTTGCAGCCTGTGTAAAAAAGGCTGCAGCTAAACTGCTACAAATACTTACGTTCATCCCTTTCTTGGGCATATCTATACTACACTGAAGCTACAACAGTGATTCTAGTGTAGACAGATCTCACAAAACAAAGTCTTGTTTCTGAGTTTTTGTGGGTGTGATATGCTTGCTTCTGGTCATGCACTTATGACTATAGCTTCTAGTTTCAAAGGATGCAATTACTATGACAGGCCCCTGGGACTATCTGGAATTCCACAGAATTGATGGAGAGCCCAAAGGAAAATTCATCAGAAAAACTGTGACATATTCTTTTTAAAGGGAAAGGGTAACCTAAAGGATAAACCTAAAGATTCACCAAGGGGTTTAGAACAGCATGGATCAAAATAGAGATACACTGGAGACAAAAGATTAAAAACAGGGAAACTAGAAAGAAGAGGTACACAGAGAATCCTTTGAAAGCACCCAGTACTCTGAAAAGCTATCAAGGGAAGAAGTAGATGCTGCACAAGGGAACACTCCCCATGTACATGATTTACCAGGTGTAAGGAAATAAGGTGCAGAGTCACAGAGAACCTCCCCTGTCCAGCTTCCTGGTAGGAGCACTGGGATGTCTGCATATACCCACTAGACCATGGGCACATCTAGGATTTTGAAAGAGGCATGCAGATGGTGGAGCACATCACCACATATAACAGAACACATCTTTTTCTCCAGTTATAGAGAAGCTAGAAATGTTACTAAATTGCTAGGGGCCTAGTACTATATTATTCAGTTTAAGAGCAAAGCAAAAACATATTTTGGAATGTGCACTAATATGCTAGATTATATATAACGTTTAAAAAGAAATCAAATAACTGAGGCAAAAAAGTCAAAAGATATGGTGTCATTAGTCCTATAGTTATTACAGTTAAAGGTACATCTCTTATTCAGACTGAGTATCTTGATACTGCATCCAATGCTTCACTATCAGTCATTTCTACATCTGAGTTAATATTTTTACATCTCAGTTAAGGTTTTTAGCTAGAGTTTGACAGCCCTGAAACCTGTTCTAATAGAAAAAAGACATGGGGCATTTTTAGACATGTACGTAACACAGCACTGGGCATTTTTTTAAATGCCCAGCACTGCCACGTGTGTTTGTATCAATGGAGAAACGTGCCTGAGCACTGAAAACCTGGCAGAGATGCACTTGCAACTAAAACACATCGAAGGTGTTTTAGTTCAAAAGCCCACCACCTCCATTTTCTCAACGCTGACATGCATTTTGCCATTTATACAAATGAATGCAACACAATGCCAGGCGTAGCAGCTCTCATATGGAACAGGCTCGATCAATTGAGTCAGCTTCGATGCGCCTTGCAGTACCTGTATAAATACCCGCTACCGGGAATGGCTAACAGACAACAAAACTGCAGAGAAAAGGATTGACTGAAGCGTGGAACATCCTAAAAAGGACAGAGGATCCTTAACACCTGGGGAGTGGAAAGAGGAGGAGATTATAATGAGCCATGAAGTCAATTGACTCTCTCAGAACAGTCTGGCTAGAAAAGTCACTACCCTTCCCAGAGAGTTGCGTTTAAAATGTGGGCGTAGCGGGAATCAAGGGAGTAGTGCAACTGCACCAGTATTTGGAGCTGTGTAAACTCGTCAAAAACCCGGCGGGGCGGCGCGGGGCGGGGCGGGGCGCGGCAGCGGCGGGCGCGCGCGGGTGGAACCCGCTTCTAAAGTAAACACGGCGCTGCGCCGCCCAGCCCCGGCGGCGGGGATGGCGGCGGGCGGGGGTCGGAGCAGCGAGCATCGCTACATCACGCAGTGGTAGGGGCCGCTCCCTTGCCTCTGCTAGGGGCATTAAGGATGCCCAGCTGAGGGGGGTGGAATATCTCCAGCAGCAGGGCTGAGCACAGAGGTCCCGGTGCACGGCAGGGAGGGGGCCCGGGATGCTGGAGCCGGAGCACGTGTCTTTTGGGCTGGCTGTGCCCTGCAGGGAGCTGAACCCCTTTGCTGAGGAGGCCACTGCCGTAGCAACGAAGTTTGGCGCTGGGGGCACGTGCCTCCCCATGCTTGCCTGTACCCCCGCCCTTGCGGCTCTGTCCCCACCTTGCCTGGGTAGCACCTGTTGGTGCCCCCTTTGCTTTGGCGCCCAGGGGCGTTGTCCTGTGCCTCCCCCCCACCCCCCCCAGTGACAACACTGTGTGGCGTGGGGGTGGCAGGATGAAGGGGAGAGTGCACTTGGTGTGGTTTCAAACACGCATGGGTTGGTACGGGCAGGTGGGCCATGCTCAGGGCGGCAATTGAGGCCCAGATGAAACAGCGAAGGCAGTACCGGTGGTCTCTTGACATTGTCTATGCTGGAGGTGGATGTGTGACTAGATGTGGGCGTAGTGGCGGACGTTCTCCTTAGGTAGAATCATAGCAGAGCAGGGATGGAAGGGATCTCCAGAGGTCATCTAGTCCAGCCCATAGGTCACAACCCAAAAATGGGTTGTGAGAATATACAAAAGGGCCATGAGCAAACTTAAAAAATGGATCAAGCAACTTTAAAAATGGATTCTCCTCTAAAGGAGAAAAACATGGGAAACTGGCTTTTCCCTTGCTGGTTGACAGGCTTCAAACTTGCAAAGGGCTGCTTGGCACCCCCCCGCCCTTCACTCTCACCCCCTGCTCCACACACTGGGCAGCAGGGGGCAGAGGGTCGGGAGCGAGGGGCAGTGGGTCAGAACTGGTCACTGATGTTTACAAATGGGTCCTGATACAAAAAAGGTTGAGCACCATGGGTCTAGTTCAAGCCCTTGCATGAGGTAGGGTCAGCTCTACCCAAATCATCCCATACAATCATCATTCAAACTCTACATAAGACTACTGGGAACCCTGATTCAAGACAGTCCTAACAGCCTAACCCACCAAAAGTAAAGCACAGCCACGGCAGCCAATGGGATTTTTAATTGGACTTTCCAGATTTCCATGCCTCCATCTATCCCATGTCCTGCAATTCTCAGTTCACAGAGCACAACTTGATGGGAGGAGGGAACCCTGTGTAAAGGTGCTGGCTTCTTTAAAACCTGGGAATGAAGGGTAATATAACCTAATAGTAAATCAGCATACCAGCAGTCTGTGAAGAAAAAAAGTGTATAAAACCTGCCTGTAGTTGCCTGTAGTTTGACTATTCTAACCATCCCCTGTAGTCTGGCTATTCTCTGGAAATGTTTGGTTTCCTTTCTGTTTCTCTCCATCATTTTTGGGCATTGGTTACCTCTTGTGTAGGGCTGAGGATCCGTCTTTGGCACGGGTGTGGTATTTGCTTTATTAATTAACTATATCACATCCACCATATTTGATTTTAGCTTTGAAAATGACAGTATAGGCAGTCCTCAGACTTACAACACAAGTGGTTCCTGAAAACCGCTTAAGTTGAAACGTTGTAACTCGGAACCAATTTTCCTATAGGAAACAATGTTATAAATGGGGTATTGGTTCCTGAACCAAGGCCCAATACCCTATTTTCACCAAAAATAACACATAACTGTGTACTCAATCAATTATAGATGACTAATATAGCTACATTAATGTATTTATATTGCAAATAGCAATCATATTGATTTGGAAGGACCTCTTTGAGGAGACTTTGCTGGATGTTTTGAAGGGCTCTTGGCTGGACATTTTGAAGGATTCTTGGCTGGAGTATTCTCAGGAGTCTTGACTGCAGGTTTTTCTGGAGTCTTGTCTGTTTTCTTAAAGAAAGTGCCAAGGAAGTTTGGACAGATGTTCTCCAAGGAGAGGGGTGATACGGCGACTTTGTTCACTGGCGTGGCTTGGCATCAGATCAAGTGTTGTAAAGTCAAAACTGACCTCAGAAAGTTGAAACAGGGTGTCAATTTATAAATGTTGTAAGTGTGAAATGTTGTAACTCAAAACATTGTAAGTCTGCCTGTACACCACATTCAAGGATACTGAATTGACACAATCTACCAACTTCACCTCTTGATGCACCCTATTATAATAGTCTTTTAATGTGTTTACTCTTCCACACCAACCCTCTGCAGGGTAGGAAAATACTATTATTTCCATTTTACAGAAAGAGGGACCCAATTAAGGGTATACCTACACAGCAAATCTCAATGCATATGCAACTTAGCTTGAACTGAAAGAGAAAAAAAGATACTAATTAGCTCTGCTGAAAAGGAGGACTGTGCTAACCAGGCTGGTCTGCCTTTGATATGCAAGCCATCTTATACAGGGCTAATTTTGATCTCTCTACACAGTTCTGCTCTATGCCATCTACACAAACCCTAAATGACTTACTCAGAATAACACAGGAAGTCAGGCAGAACAGAGGACAGAATTTAATTCTTATGCCAGCACCCAAAACACTCACTGGCCATCCTTTCTCCACAGTGAATATGTGGATCACCCCGTTGTATTCTTTCTGGAACAAGTTTCTAAAATTTTTGTTTGATTTTGTATTAGATACACTGGCAAAAACAAAACACAAGGCTTTTGGTCTTCTATGTAGCATCCCCAGAAAAAAGTGAGTCTGTTTAAGGGGGTGTAGGTTGTAGCTGTGTTGGTCTAAGGACATAGGCAGACAAGGTTCCTTGGGTGAATCTGATATCTTTTATCAGACTGATAATAAAAGATATCAGTCCTTTTAATGTACTTTCTGAGAAGCAGTTGAATAAAAATTTCTGCCACAGAACTAGCCAAAAGGCAAAAGATACATATGCCATACATGCCTCCCCTGTTTTCTCTCTCTTTTCTTTCTCTGCCCCATTCCTTCTTTGATTGACTTTGTTTTAATTTTGGGGGCAGGTTGTTTCAATGTGTGTCATAAATAGCCATATGCTGGGAATATTGTAAGTAATATGTGAAAGCTCTCTTCTTGAGCTTTTCTGGTAATACAGCATTTTTATATTTGATCTGCATTTTGGCAGGTAGAAGGTTTTCAGTTTGTTGTAAGAAAAAAGTGACAAAGTTTAATAGATAAAAAAAATAATCAAATACACTGTCAAAAACAGCTGAGTGCAGAGACAAAGCTGTTAGCCAAAACCATTACTGAAGTACAAATTAGACTGTTGTGATTCCATTGACTCAGGAGGTATTATACCTAGGGTAAATTTGGACCCAGGCTTAATGTCTGAGGAGTTTCTTAATTACTAGGGTACTAGGGTTTGGGGGTGGGGCTTTTCCTAAGAGAAAAGAGGATTACTAGGTATAGGAAAGCAGGTCATAGTCTGGAGTCTTACTTCTAATGAATCCCACCTATGGTATGTTTTCAGTTCCCATGATGGAAGAACT
Organism: Caiman crocodilus; assembly: GCA_030014935.1. NCBI lineage: Eukaryota > Metazoa > Chordata > Crocodylia > Alligatoridae > Caiman > Caiman crocodilus. Next base: position 85,632,581 of record JAGPOW010003316.1, on the reverse strand, counting down.
CCCCACAAGGCAACATGCCTACTCCTTGTCCCCTGCCTATCTTTGGTGCTGGTTTCTCTTCCCTGCCAGTAATTGTGAAGCAGTTTACATCAGACGATGAGGAATTGGCAAAAAGCCCAAAAATAGCTTGAGGCAGGGAGATGGAGCAAGCAGTGCTATCGCATGGCCTAGCAACATGAGCAACATGAGGCCGCCTGGTTGGTTGATGGGAACATATACTGTAAATTAGGTGAGAGCCAAGGTGTTTGAGGCTTCTTTACAAGGGAGAGAGAAGATGTGGGGAAAGGGTTAGAAGTCCTTCTGTAGGGAAAGGATGGGCAGCAGGAGCAGAAAGCTGAGCTGAAACCGATCCTGTCCCTCATCTTAGAATAACTCAATGTTAATATTGTTTGCTCAGTTATAACAAATAGAATCTATTGCAGTCAATCAGATTGTTGGAGACCTTACCTGCTATCTATTGATAAAAGTTAAAATGATAAATGCTAGCTACTCTGAAGCAGGGCTATTAATAAATAAAAACATGGAATGCTGTTTTAAAACTGGCATTCATGTCTAAACTGGTACCTATGATAACTCTGTTTTCTAAACTAGTGTGAACATCAGTAAAAGTAATGTTGTCAGTAACTGGCATTCTGCTGTACCAGCATTCAGCGGATAAAATAATTAAATCAACTGAACTCATTTGGCACAATAGAAATAAAGTCACTGTAATAGAACATTGTCACAGGATCAGTGTGTTATGCTTTGAAAATTAATTTCTTCTTTGCCTCAACATTTATTTCCCACAAAAGGTTCAGCTTTGCATATGTATTTGTGCTGCAGGATGCTATTATCTGCTGACAGTGTTTAGTTCTGTTGGCATTATGTCTTAATTAAAGAATATTTTTTCTGTCAGTAATAATAACTTAAGCTAAGGAGGAAGTAGGATCAAATCTTCCCCACCTTACTCACTTGAGTAGTTTTATTTATGTCACTAAGATAACTCAGGCAAGTAAGTTAAGCATGACTGGCCCAACCATTAATATTTAAGCATATCTAGACAAACCAGGAGTGCTACTGGGAGCACCTACACCTGCATTAATGCACCTTTTCTAATGTGCATTAAATTGAGTACTTCCAGTGTGAGGTACTAAATTAATGTGCATTAGGCTGTGCTAACGTGCAGTAACACATTTGCACACTTTTTTAGTGACAATGCACAGTAGACTATTTTACTATGCGGTAGCATAATGTCACCATTTTTATGTGATGCTTTAATGCACAGTAAAATAATCTACTAGAGATTAAAGTGCACATGTAGATGTGCCCACTAAGTAGTAATTTCAGGCTAAATCCTGTTTTCTTTCATACTTGTATTACAACTGTTTGGTTTGCATTAGTGTATGGAATTTGGCACTTGCTAATCTAGTGGGTTCTGATTATGCATTTTTATGCCTAACCCCAAAATATCCTGTGGTACATTATTCTTAAAGAGAAAGCAACTGCTTACTATAATACATTTATTATAGTGGAGGATCTGTAGCTTGCATCAGACATTAGAAAATCATTTTTTTCCATTTTAGAGACAGTGATTGTGCATGACAATTTTAACCTCATTGTGATATTAGGTAAACTATATTTTATCATTAAAACCTGTACAGTATCTGATAGGCCTGCTGCTCAATAAAGTATATTCATATAAAGTCTTTGATACAAAACCCAACAATGTATCTTGAAATGGGAGTTTCAGGGACCCTGAAAGCAACAATGATATACCATGGCCTACAGAATGTGGTTCTACTTAGAACTAGTAGACCTGATTCTGATCTCATTCACAGTGCTGGAGATAAGGAGCAGCTGCACTGAAGTCAGTGGAGTTGCACCAGTGAAATATGGTGTGATATCAGAATCAGGCAAATAACCTTCTTGTCTTGACATAAACTGATCTTTTTGTACTATTTCGTTTTAAAGGATTGCTGATAATTTCTATATGTGTGAAGGATGTAGCGTACCTCGTTGTCTGCTATATGAAATGTACAGAGAGAACTGCAGACAGTATGATCAGAACCAAGTAAATCCAGCTACATTTGGAAAGGTACAAAGCATTCTTCTTTACAACAGATATACTATATAAGATAATTCATCAGGCCCTTGTGATGATAAATAGAAAAAGTTGTACAAAACTCTACAAAATATGAAATGTTATTTGAAAAGATTTATTTAGTTTGTTAGTATAATTTATAGACTTCCTGGATTTGTTATATCCTTATTTTCTTTCTGAGGCCAGATCTACAGTAGAAACTTTTGTCAGCATAGTAATACCAGTTATGAATATAATTTTTAAATGATTTTTCTATGCTGGTAAAAGCCCTAGTACTGATAGAGTTTTACTAACAAAGTTATACCGACAAAAGCATTCTTTGGTTAGTATAAACTGTATCTACGCTGCCAATATAGTTTTGCCAGCAAATCTTTCAAGTGCAGAGTAGGCCTGGGAAGTTGTTTTTCTTGATCCTAAAATAAAACTCTGTTGTCGCATAAACAGGTAAAACGCTATTTTTTTAATCCAAATTTTGAAACTGCAAAATATTTCTGGCTTTATCTTGTTTTATCAGTTAGAGTTTAGGGGTTGTTTTTAAGCTTATAAGAAGGTTGTGTTCCAAACACAAAACATTTATGTTTGTAGGACCATCCATCGGAGCAAAGCAAAATTCAGGTACAAAGGTCTCTTTTAGAGACAATGTCATTCTTTTAGTAAAATGGAACATTTATATAAGCAACAGGAGAATTATCTTTTTGAGACCTCTATTCTTGCACACACATGCCTACCTTCTTAATTTTAATCATGTAATTAAAAAAAAAAGTACTTTTTACTGTCTTTATCCTATACATTTTTTTTGTTCTGAATTTTCCACCAGTGCTACTACTACTGATGTAGCTCCATTGTTATCCTTGGTAGGAAATATTAATCCGTGTCTTTTTCATAAACTTTACTTTATTAAAAGTAGCATTTAAATCAATTTAGTTAGATTGTGCAAATTTGTATAAAGCTACCCTTATTTTGGATTTAGAATGACTCATTTCTGTTTAGTTTAATCTGGTCCTAACAGGATTAGGTTAAATCAAAATAAATATATCTTGAGGAATAAAGAATACAGAGTTATGCCAGTTTAACGAAAATGGTTTTGAAATGTACATTATTAATTGGTCTAAAGACAAGACAAAGAGAGAAGTAATTTATTTTTCAATAATTTTTTTCTCAAAGTGTGTTTGCAGTCAAGTGTTTGCAGTCAAGGTAAATTTTATCATTGACTTCACTGAGGCCAGAATTTCATCCAAGACAAAAAGGGCCAGATTCTATTCTACCTGTTAGGTATCTAAGTGGACTTGACCACCTAAGCGCAATTTTATTCCTCCCATTCTACTACCTCTCCATTCATATCTCTGAAAATCCATTAATCCATCTACATTTGTAATACACCATCATCTTGCTTTTCAGGCAAGTCACAAAATACAGTGAGGAGAAGTCCTTGTGCGCTTATTTGCATTTACTGTGCTGCAACTCTTGTTGCAAAAATGGCCAGTAGCATACTGTTCTGTATTAATAGGAGCATGACTTGTAAATTAAGTGATTCTCCCACTCTTTTTGGCGCTGATGAGGGGTCACTTGGAGTAGCATGTACAGTTCTGGGCTCCACACTTCAAGAAAGATGTGGACAAATTGTAAGGTGTCTAGTTGAGAGGAACAAAAATTATTAGAGGTCTGGAAAACATGACTGATACGAAAACCCTGAAAGACCTGGAATTATTTAAATGAGAAGATTGAGGGGAAATTTGATAACAGTTTTCAAATACCTAAAAGGTGATTATGAAGAGGACAGAGACAGATTATTCCCTGTCGCAGGGGCTAAGATAAGAAGGAATGGTCTTAAACTCCAGCAAGGGAAATTGAGGTTGTATATTAGGAAGAACTTTCTCACTATAGGAGCATTAGAACCAGCTATCCACAGAGACTGTAGAATCTCATCTCTTTTTTTTAATGTTTTAAATTAAGTTTTTGAGAGCCTGCTAGACAAACACTTGACTGAAATGATTTAGTTAGGGACAATCTGAGTAGGGCAGGGCAAATAGGGAGGTTGCCCCAGATGCTGACTTGGGGAGGGTGGGGGTAACAAAACACAGCTGCTGCTGCTGCAGGCAGACAACCACACTGTCAGTGACAGAAACTAGAAGTCACCACTGGCCGTGTGTGTGGCAGCTGCCATAGACACTTCCCCATATTTTTACACTGGAGGGATGACCCTGCTTTGGGCAATGGGTTAGACTAGAAGGTTTTCCAAAGTTCCTTTGAGCTCTTCCTTTCTAAGATTGTGACTCATATATAACACTGCTTCATTCATAGTTGAAGTTGAAGCAGTTTTGCTACCTTTGTATTGCTCCTGGATGATGCAATTGTCCACAGTGCTCCGTCCTGTTTTGAAACTGCTCTGCTTATGAGTTTGTCCATGCCCTGTGTAAGCAGGTTGTTAGAAAAGCAGGTATTAGTTTGAGAATAGGTGTCTGATAGTGGCAAGGATTAAATAGGGAAAATGTAGCAGATAAATCTTTTATACTTTCCCATGAATCACTCAGATAACTCTATCTTTTGGGTGTTTTATAGCTTGTTCGTTTAGTTTTCCCCGATTTGGGGACCAGAAGGCTGGGTACGAGAGGCAGTGCCAGGTATGTTGTATTCTTGTTTTACAGCTGTTTGATGTATAATAAATTAATCGAATGAGATATGCAGCTCTGTTGGCAGGATACAACACTGGAGGTTTGCACCAAATGTGTGTAATTAATCACAAGAACAATTCCAGTGGGATTTACAACAGGGTTCTCCAACTACTGAGCAGCTGGGGGCTGCAAGCCACACTAGTCATGGGCTCTGAGATGCATGCCATGCAGATGTCCTGATACCCACACTGCACAAATAGCAGGAACTGCCCCTGCAATCACCACCCTGTGGGGAATGTGGGCACCTCCTCTCTCGCCCACTCAACTACATGGGCAGCAGACTCACTGGATGCCCTCTTGCTATGCTGCCCTGCTCTAAAAACCCCAGACACCATAGCAGCAGATGCAATAGTGTGAGTGTCAGCTGGCCAGGAGTCCATGGAGTTACCCTTTGCTAGCTGGATGTAGTTCAGTGGCCACCAGTTGGACAGCCCTGATTTATGATGGCACCAACAAGCTAGAATAGAGTTAATTTAGCAAAAGTCACCATATCCAAGCTATTTTTATTATTATACATAAATTTTACTTCAGTTTCTAAAACACCAAGTTCATTGGCTTTTAAAGCTCTGGCTTGTGTCAAGCAGACAGGGAGACCAGAGCCTCACAGCCCTATCTATAGCCCCAGAGGCATTGTGTCTTGGGGCGGCACAGTGATCTTTGGGCTCAGATGAGCACAAAAATGGTGGTTGTGACCAGTCCAAGGGCAAGAGGCTGTAAGGGCAGGGAGCCTCTTCTTCCCTGGCTCTTAATGGAACAGTTATATTATTTAAATCTAAAAACCACAACCTATCCTGTAGCAAGTCACTGGGATGTGCCTGCTTCTCTGTGAGAGCAAGCAGACTGAGAGGCTGCTTCCAGGTGGCAGGAGGGATTCACCTGACCAGAAAAGATCTCAGGCTGGAGCTACATAAGCCCAGAGCTGGCACTGGTTGGGGAGTCTCTTCCCAGCAGCCATGAAGTGAAGAGCCCCTGGCTGCAGGATAGCAGGACTCCTGAACGGACCTGGATTTGTTTAAACTACTCTGCAAGCCTGGGGAACAGAGGAAAGTTCCCTGGGTAGAGAAAGGAGGGATTACAGGCAAGTGGCCTTTGTTTTATGTTAACTTCAGAGGGTTTGAGGTGCCTGCTAGTGGTTCTGAGAGAGTGGAGAAGGGGTTGCATGTGAGCTGGGACCAGAGTGTCTGAAAGATTGGAGGGTGGGCTATGGGTGGGACCAGAGGGTCCAAGAGCCCAACAGGACCAAGTGTATAGGCTAGGGTACAGCCCCGGGCTGGAGGGTATGCTTGCTGGGAGATAAGGAAAGTTTGCTTTCTTAAAAAGGCAGAGGGCTGCTTCTGCTGTTGTTTGTGTTTCTGTTATCATAGTATCATAGTATCTACGGTCAGAAGGGGCCTAGAGCAGGCCATCTAGTCTGACCCCCCGCCAGTGGCAGGAACGAGTGCTGGGGTCACAGGACCCCAGCCAAGTACCTATCTAAT
>JAGPOW010003316.1:85588928-85626251 GCA_030014935.1 Caiman crocodilus | reverse complement strand
CTCCCTCTCCTCTGGTGTCCCCACCTCAGCCCACAGTTTGGTGTCATCAGCAAACTTGGACAGCTCGCTTTCCACCCCCTCATCCAAGTCAGCGACGAACATGTTGAACAGCGCAGGCCCGAGGACTGAGCCCTGGGGGACCCCGCTACTAACATCTCTCCAGGTCAAGTACGACCCGTCCACCACCACTCTCTGGGAGCGCCCCGTCAGCTAGTTCCTGACCCACTCAACCATGTAGGGGTCAATGCCACAGCTCCCCATCTTTTTAATGTTATAGTTCATGGGCTTATGGTTTATGTTACTGTTTACATCGGCGGTTTGGATGAGGACTGTAAGGAAAGGTCCCATTAGTGTCTGTGGGATATGCAATAGCTTTGAGCCTTGTCAGGGGCTCAAGGCCTGAGCTATTTTTGAGCCCAGAGAGGGGCAGAGTGCAGGGGCACAATGAGATAGGGGGCCAGGGGCCCAGTGCTCTAGAGGAGTGCAGCCATACAGGGACCAGGGGTTCTGGTGCTCTAGAGAAATGTGATATGGGGGCTGGGGGGCCCAGCAGACAGGGGCCAGGGACCTGGTGACCAGGGGGGACAGATTGAACCTAGTGCCTCAAAGCCAGGTCTGACACCGTGGGCCTAGGCTAGGAGGCCTAGCAAGATTAGAGGGGCAGAGGCTGAAAAGACCAAAGTGCCAAAAGAAAACAACATTATGGTAACATCCACAAGGCTTGGGGCATGGTGTAGGGGAGGAAAAGGAGCCATATAATTTTTCCTTAAGACTACAGGTGCTCTACAGGGGTCTAGTCAAGCTGAGAGGGATCTGTTAGGCCTGAGGGCTGGATTGAGACCCAGTGGGAAATTATTATGATTAAGGCTTACTCTCTAAGGCCTGTTGGCAGCCTCCTTTAATTAACCTTTAATTTTAAGAACAAGGCATGGTAGGTGAACAATCTAGGGAGAGTGACATTAGAGTTTGAGCTGGACAGCAGCTGCAAAGCTGCTAGGGGGTTTCACAGCTGCCTGTGTGGCCACAAAACCTGTGACAGACCCCTTTACAGATTTCTCCACAGTTGCCCTTTCCTTTAGTATAAAACATAGAAAGAATTAAGTTCAGTGGATCTTTAAACCACTGATTTGATGTCCAAATTTATAATCATCCTTTGTGAATCTTAACAGGAAGAAAAAATTCTGATCTTCACAATTCACATGTGCATTCTTAATAATAAAGCTGACAGGCCTCTGATAAAATGTTGACTCTGAGAATAATCTGCTTTTATTTAAATATTCTAACAAATTTTCTGCAAGAGTGCCATCCTGTCATTGGCTAGTGCCAGCTAAGTCCCTTATACCAAATACCAGAGGCTTACAGGACAAGCCCTATGAGGAGAGACTGAGGGACCTGGGCCTCTTCAGCCTCCACAAGAGAAGGCTGAGTTGATCTTGTGGCTGCCTACAAATTAATTAGTGGAGCACAGCAAGGGATTGGAGATGCTCTGTTCACCAGGGCGCCTCTTGGGGTAACAAGGAACAATGATCACAAACTGACAGAGAGCAGATTTAGGCTACACATCAGGAAAAACTTCTTCACAGAGAGGGTGGCAAAAGTTTGGAATGGGCTTCCAAGGGAGGTGGTATTCTGTCCTATCTTGGGGGGTCTTGAAGAGAAGGCTGGATAGGCATCTGGCTGGGGTCATCTGACCTCAGCAGTCTTTCCTGCCAGGGCAGGGGGTCAGACTCGATGATCTGTTGAGGTCTCTTCCAACCTTAGCATCTATGAAATCTAGGATCAGTATAGTGGAAGATCTGCATCTCCACACCCTTAGTCTGCTCTTGATGAATTCCCTTAGCAAACTACTTCGATTGCATGTGTGCCAGCAGAGTGTTATGCATGGAAAAAGGAATTATTTGCTGGACATTTGTGGTAGAAATATTAACTCATTAAGTACTGTTGGCTGTCCAGTATATATCAGGCAAAATGATAGTGTGAAAATGGTACTGCAGGAGCTAGGCAGCAATGTGAAAAAAGTATAAAGAGTGGTTTGCATCACCACCAGCTTTGATAAGAGGTGCCATTTCAAAACCATTGAGATGGAGTACCTATGTAAATAGATGGACAAGTAATTCCCTTAATTGGTAGGTTTTAGTCTACCATGTTTGCATGCTGTGTTGTTAATTAAAAACAATTACAGTTTTGTTATTAAAATTAATTGTTTGTAAAGGGTTTTTTTTTAAGATTTACAGTTTTGTACTTATTCAAATATTGGACAAAATATGCTTTTTAATGTTCAAAAACAATGGAATTGTCTGTCCTTATTTCTGTTCTATTCTAAAGAATTGTCAGCTGCCTGCAGAATATGAATGAAAGTTCTGTGTTGATCTTATCTTGCAACTGCATGTTGTTAATTGATCAATTAATTTGTATGTGTGTGTATATGTATTTTAGGTATCATTATGATGGAATTCATATCAAGAAGAGCTCTTCCTTTTATGCACGTTATTTCTATCTTCTAAATGAAAAAAAAAATCACAGGTTTGAGTTCTAAGTGCTCTTAACTGTAACAACTTATAGTTTTTCATAAAGTCCACATCGTCTCCTGAAAAGTGAGATTAAAATTGTCCTTTCCTATTTACCAAATAGAGTCCTTAATAAAAAGGCTCATGTTTCAAATAAGTGGCCATGAATAAGTGGTCATGGCAACATAATCATATAACTTCACTTCCTTGCCCTTGATTTTTTCAATATGTAGCTACTGTGGGGAAAAAAATCTATGCTAGATCAAACACAGAGCCTAACATGCTAAGTGCCTAAATAAAAGCAAAAATAAAAATGGTCATCATTAGTGGCACAGTCCCTAATTAAGTGTTCTGTGCATCTTCATTATTTATCAGTAATGCATACAGAATGTATTTCTACTAATAAATCCTTGTGATTTATTGAAAGCAGGCTTAATTTGCATTCCTTTGTTTCATATTTCTTACAGTCCATGTTAACAACCGTTGATATTTTGAAAATATTTACTTTGTTTAGTTTACTTTGCATTAATGTTTTAGTTAGAAAAGTGACTACAAAGAAAATACAGCTATTAGAAAATACACAAAATAAAAAAGAAGACATTAAATGTGATTGTTCTGTATTCTTAGAGGGTTTTATATTTCAAAGTGTCCTGAAACCCTAATCTGTAGGCAAAGAGCTTGATCATGCTCCTATAGAAATTGTGGGAATACTGCCATTGACTTCTGTGGAAGCAGGATTAGATCCATAATGCTTATTGTCATGACGAATCTAGACTATTCATAGTAATAAAAACTGTGAATGCTAGTTTTTCCAGGATAGATAAGTAGCAAATAGGAAATCAGTCTCCTGTTAGCTTGAAGGTGGTTTAAACTCGCATCTCCCACCTCCTAAGGGAATGCCTGAAGTGCCAGGATATAGGTTAAACTGGGATGGGTGTTTTACACGCATTCTGTTGAAGCTGAACCTCTGCTATAGAGACTGCAAAATTCATGGCATCAGAGAGAGAGAGAACACAAAATTAAGTACGTGTCTGAAGTTCAGTGATGACGATACTTGTTTGGGAAGGGTGGTCTTGGATTTCAGTCTTTACTTTTGTTACTGTTTATGTATTTTATCAAAAGTCTATTGAATATGAAATACAATAAGTCTTAAAAGCAGGTACAGGTTTCCCTCTGTTTGTGCAGGTTCTTTATATGCAAATTCGCTTTTATGCAATGAGCATATTTAGATCCATAATTTGTTATATGCGAGGAAAATTCACTCTTATACGATCATCATAGATGCCCCCGTGCCCAAGAAGGTAAGTTTTTGGTGGGGAGGGTGGTTTCACTCACCGCAGCCCCAGTTGCAGCAGTTCCAGGAGCAGCTGGCACCAGCTGCCAGCAGTTACTGGTCTGCACCTTACTCTACCTGTCCCTCTGCAGCTGGGCTCACCCTAGATCCTGGGCTGCTCTATGCTGTGGTACAGGCAGCTGGTGTCCACTGCTCCTGGGGCTGCTCTAGCACAGGCTGCGGTGAGTATGGACAAGCGGAGCCCTGGGCGGTGCAAGGTGCAACACTCACCCCAGCCCCAGCTGCAGTGGCCCTAGGAGCAGCCAACATCAGCTGCCTGCACCAGGGCACAGCACAGCCCAGGAGCAGATGTGAGTGGAGACAGGTGGAGCATGGTGCAGCCCAGCGGCTGCAGGCAGCTGGCATTAGCCGCTCTCAGGGCCACTCCAGCCAGGGCTGGGGTGAATGTCACTTTGTTCCCTCTGCTTTGCTGTCTTGTATAGCCCTGGGAGCAGCATCCCTCTCCCCAACCCTTCCCTAGTCCCAACCTCACTCCCTCCCTCACCGCCATGGGAACCTATCCCTATGTGTTACATTGTAAAGTGGGTTGGCTCTATGCAAATTTCATTTATGTGCCATTCTCTGGGAATGCATGTACAGCATAAATCCAGGGAAACCTGTATTAGAACCAAGGACTTCTATTCTCCTCCCACACTCCTCAGTGACAGTCAGGCTTCCTCTTACTAGTGCTCTCACTCCTCTGTTTCAGTCTCCCATTTCTCCCTTTTCCACAAATCTCCATTCTTTACTACATAATGGAATGACTTCAACAAGAGGGATGGAGAATTCTTTTATCCCAGCCTAGTCTATAGGTTGGTGGTGAGGGCAGTCTCCTGAGAAGTAGGAGATATGAGTTTGAACCCTCTTACACTAGGAAGGCAGGAAACTGGATGCCCTGTTTGCTGAATGAGTACTTCAATCACTAGGCTATATAAAAGTGGAGCCTACTCTCACCTCCTGCAGCCATGCTTTCAAAGAAAACAGTTCAGCATTATTAATTAGGTGCCTACTTTTGGAAGAAGATTCTGGGCTATGGATTGTGAGGAGATGGAGGTCCCTGCTGCCCTAAGTAAGGTGCATATACTCTGGGGAGGATGAGATTTTAGACGCAGTTTCTACTGGATGGCCCTTATTACATCATGCTGGCTGCTTTGGATCCCAGCTTGAGGGGCCTCATTCTTCCCATGCACTTTTTAGTAGGGGTGTGTGATCAGATTCAATTAGTTGATCACTGCTCCTGAATCTGAAGGTTCAATCTTGATTTGGAGAATCAGCAATTTGGACATAAACACAGCTTTAAAAGTTTTTTCTACATACCTCGAGGTACCAGCATGGCATGTCAATACTGCTGTGCTGGGGCAGAAGGAGATTCCTGGGGGGAAGGGGGCGAGGGGAGGGCCCCCACGTGCTCGGTGGGCCCTGAAGTGGACCCTGTGGCCCCCACCCCCAACACCTCCCAGCTCAGCGATTGGCTGTGGAGGGACCCTGGGTGGCCCCCCAGACCCAGGATGCACCAGTCACTGAGCTCTGTGCAGGGACCCCAGTGTGCTCCCCGGTGGACCCGGAAGTGGACCAGAAGTCTGCTGCTGAGCGCACTGGGGAGCCCTCGTGCTTCTGTGGGACACTGCATGCGCCCCAGCATCGCAGTACTCACGAGCCATGCTGGTACCTAGAGGTATGTAGAAAAAACGTTTAAAGCTGTGTCTATGTCTGAATCGTTGAATCTTTCTGAATTGATTCGGAGAGTTCCAATTCGATTCAGAGAGATTAAAGTGTCCTTTGATTTGATTCAGATTTGGAGATTCAGCCACCAATTTGGGCCGAATCTCTGCCGAATTGAATCACGGACGAAAGCTTCACATAACCCTACTTTTTAGGTAGTCTAGGAACCTCACTCTGGGTTCTGGATTCTAGCCCTAATGCCAGGCATCCATAGTTAAGCAATGCAGCAGCACTTGCAGGTACCAACAGAAGTGTAGGGGTGTAGCTGGGTACCCAGGCATAGGGGCAGTAGCAGCTTACAGTTGATGTGCAATTGTTATAGCTTCTTTTTTGGTCGGTACTCGCCCTCCACTCCACAAATCAACACCCCATTCACCCCACCCCAGTTATGCCAGAGTTCTTTTGAGAACATAGCTTGGGGTACTCAACTACTGTGATATTGGGGAGTGTGTATGTGTATATAGACACTAGAGCTCACAAGTACATAATTTATTATTTAATCAGAATCGTTTAGAAGTCTAAAGATTCCAGCCACTGTAGAGCTGTTTGAAAAATATATTTTTTATATTTTTAAAAATTGAACTTTAAACTTTGGAAAAAATAATCAGAATATCAACATTCAAAATATTTCTACCAGTGCTAGGTTTTACCTATTTTCCACTCAATGTTTTTATGTAAACGCATACAGGAGTAGGATATGGTCCATAATGTCTTAGTCTGTAATATTGTATTGGATCAGAGGCATTTAAAACTGAGTTGGAATAGCTGATACATAGATTTGGAAGATTTTAACATGTTATTAATTTAGAATGAACCAAATTGAAATTGAGCTGAATCTGCCAGGCAATTGAACCAGATCTAAGAACTATTATTTAACAGACCATAAAACTGAAGGAGCAAAAATGGCCCACCCCTTCACTTCATCTCACCTTCCACCCTTTTTCCTCCCCTTCCTCCCATTCTTCCTTTGTTTCCTTCCCTCCCTTCCCTCAGTTCTGTAGTCTCTTCCTCTTTCCTTTATTCTATTTCCCATTTCAACTCCCGTTCTCACTCCACAATGTCACCCAAATTCATTAAGAGGCATGGGTCAAAATACCTTGATAACCTTCTGATCTTGTTACCCATCCCTCTACCCAACTCTTGTTTCTTGTTTCCCTATTCACATGCATTTCTTGTTCCCCTTTTCACTTGCATTTTATCTTTGGCAAGCATGTTCTTCAGGAAAGGGACTATGCTCATTGCTGTTCTCTGCAGCCCTTGTGTACTTCTGGGCTCTGGGTAAACAATAATAATGTTTGCTAGCCATAGAGTCACATAGATGGTAATATTTCCATGATGGAGATCAGACAGGTATTTACATTTAATTATCCTTGAGCTTTATGTGGCTGCTGCTAAGCAGGAGAGCACAACTCCTTGTCTGTTTCTAGGCAGCAGCAATTCTCACACTCATAGGCTGCCTGACTGGTCCTGATGAAGGGAGGTAGCTCCAAAACCAGCATGCTGTGCCAGCCAGCCTATTGAGTGAGAGTATTGCTGATATGTGTTGCCATAGTAGCAGCAGTACAAGATACAGCTGGGTGCCTTCTCGAGTAGAGCAGGAACTGGAAATATTCATTAATTTTGTTTTACATTTTTTAGAGACCTGCAAAAATACCAAAAGAAAACACAGCAAATCTTTGTAGTTTGCATTGTTCTTCTTGTTCATCCACACACTTTAAAACATTTAGAGAACAGGCTAGTGATGGCACCAGAGTAAAGGAATTCAGTATATTCCTGAGCACTGACAATCATAAGGTGGTCCCCCACAATGGGCTTTGGTGGACAGCTTCATTGTTCTGGTGGAGCGTAGGTTTCCTGGCAGGTCATAGTGGCAGAAGGAGAGATGATTTTTCTGATGGCTAAAGCCAATCCCACATGGATAACTTTGCACTTCCAGGCAGAGACTTTGAATTAGCCCTTGTCCTTAATGAGGAATACATGTAGATAGCAAGCCACTGTGTTGATGTGTTTGTAGTGACTTGCATTTTTAAGTTGACAAGCTGCTCCTTTTTGTCCTGGGAGGACCTTTTTAGAGTCTGTGGCAACTCCCCTATTTATAATGATTTACATTAACCGAGCTGTAAAGTTATAAATGTGTGGAATGTTATGGTGAAGTTGATGACAGCCCTAATCCAGGCTTCTGGTCAGTCACAAGTGCAAGTGCACATTTTTCACAGCCTTGAAAATGGCCCTGAAAACACTGAGGAGTCCAAAAAGGACCACAAAACACTAACTGAATTTGCAGTCAGCGAGCAGGTGTCCTCAACAGATGGCATTGTTATGGAGGAGGCAAGTTCTTCGCACTGCTTCTCTCTTTCTGTCAGCATTACTCCTGCCTTGTCTGAGATCAGCTACAGTAAGTCAGGCTGGGGGAAGAGCTGTACAATGATGCTGCTTAGATCTGATGTAGAAAAGGCAGTGCTGTATATTGTGTGCACATTCCTGGCATTTCAGTCTGTCACACCAGCTTCCTCAGTAAGTCCATTGAAATGTCAAGGAAGTGGGACACCATGGAAACACTACAAATAAAGTTGAAGACATACTCCCTGGTCTGAATAATTTACAATCTGACTTAACAATTAAAGGGTGGGGGAAGGGGATATGTTACACAATCAAAGCAATTAGGGTGATGAACAGTGCATCCTTTATTATTTACATCATTGCCATTCTTTTGTTTAGTTGGTTTGTTGCAAAGGTGTTACATCCACTAACACAAACAGTGAATTTGTAGAAGTCAAAAAACTTGAGCAGGCATCTTTGTACTTTAAAATGACCAGTATAATGATGTGTGTATAATGGCTCAGGTTTTTTTCTTAAAACAAAGATCAGACGGACCCATTAGAAAATCAATGAATAAACTACAAATTGTGGGGCTGGATGGCAAGGCAGAGTGTTTTTTTATCCCACAAACTACTGTGTCAGATCCAAGCTAATGACCTAGACAGAGATCTCATTTTCTCTCTTAAAGATGTAAGACACCGACACAATTTTAAAATTGTTTTATGTTCTACATTTCACTACAGTGCAGATGTGTCCAGTTCTGAGGCTGTAGCTTATTATCAGAGTGATGACTACACAAAAGGAACAGTGAGTGTTGGACTTATCAGGCATACTATATAACAGAGAACCATGTGTTTAATTAGCTAAAAACCACTGTATGTCATGCATTAATGAACTACAGCTTGCCAGTGATGCACTCTGAAATACTCTTTCTCTATGTATAGTCTCAGTAAGTTGTTACATATTCCACCTTCCCACCCCTTCACCTTCTGCTACCAGTGTCTGCAGTGGCTATGCTCACTATGACCAATGTGGTTAATAGACCCCACATTTAAATGTATGGGCACAGCCTGATTTGTATGGGCCCTCAAAAAAAACTCACTCCTGCAAGTCTTTGAGCTAGTGAGCCAATGCCATTTCAATTTAATCAGAGTTTATTTGTATGATAAGCACTCACATACTGGAAAGGATAAAAAAAGGAGACATTTTTCACTGGCAAGGATTGAGAGAAAGTTCACCTACATGGGCAAACATTTCTCTAATAACTGTGTTATTTGTTAACAATTCGTTGACATTAGAATGGTTGAAAGTCAGGCAACAGAATGTGAGCAATAAAAGAAAACTGATCAAACTGAGGGAACCAAGGAGAGGGGAAATGTTCCTTATTCTTGTAGAGCATCCAAATGTGGTACTCAGTGCATTACAAATGTATGCAATGCAAGCTGATGAAAAAATTGCTGCAGAATCTCCCTTCTATAGCAAATCTGGGTATTCTTAACATCATTTAGAATGTCTTGATTATGATATGTTCACTATAGAAAATTTGCTTGAATATGCATATCACTAAATATAGACTTTTAGTTAAAATAAATCTTATACTTTTTTTATGCTCTGGACATCTAGCTAGCCCATCCTTGTGCCTATGCCAACTTGTAATGAATAGACAGGAATTCCTCTAGGAAACTAGTTGAGTGACTTGGATGATAACTTTATATTGAAATACCTTAATACAAGAAGAAATATTAGCAAAATAATTTTTCTTTCTATTCAAATATAAAAAATATAAGACCTATAATGAATGGAGTTATTAAAAAAGCAAGCTTTTAAATTGTTTCTAGCCTGGTATCAATTTGGACACAGAAAAAGATAAATTTGGAACATCTCTGACTGAATTCAGGAGATTTTCTTCTTGGGAGGAAGAACTGGGAAAGAAACACTCCTACGAAATGGTAAGTTTTGGCATTCAGTAATCAGTAAAATTAGCTCTTGTCCTATGTGATCTTTTTATAGCCTCTTTTGTTTGCATTTTCTAGGTTGCTTTGCTTGCTGATGAGTATTGCAGCTACTGTCAAGATATCTTACAGAATATGAGGAACAAAGAACTTGACAAGGTATCCTTTGTTTATGCCCCTTCCTTTCCCTTTCCCTTCCACTATGACACAGCTGTAAGCAGCTGGTAAATTTGTCGGAAATCGGATCGATATCAGCTGATATGCCTCCTTAAAAATGGACTGTCAGTATCAGGCCCCAAAATCTCTATCGGTGTACCCCCTACTAGGAATCTAGCATTCAGTTTCTGCATATGCTGAGAATTGCTGCCATCTTGACAGGGCTAGCATTTGTGTACCTATTTCAGGCCTACACTAACAGGGATTCTCAAACTACACTTTTTCCTTCCCATGAATCCCCTCCCCACCCAGGGGTCCAATCTGGTAGAGCACATGATAGAGCACATGTCAAGACCACACCTAACACACTAACAGAAATGAACTCTACAAAAACACAACAACCATTCCCTATTAGAACAGCCTTTGGCCTAGTGGCTAAGGCATTCTCCTGGACAGCAAAATGTGGATTTGAATTCCTCGGTCTAAGCAGGGTCTAGAGCAGTGTTTCTTAGCCAGGGTGCCACATCACTCTGGGGTGCCATGAGATCTTTTCAAGACTGTCATTGGGTGCCATGCGATATAGCACATAGGTGTACAAACACCTATACGTGGTTCATGAAGTAAACCCAGAGATTTAAAATCAGAATCCATTGTGTCAAAAGCATTCTGACCTGTTGTGATCTTTCTAAGTTCTTTGCAACAGAACTGTTCTATTATTTTTCCATAATCAAAAAATCAGTGAAAGCTAAGAACTGATATTTTCTGAGTCTAACTAAGGATGCCTGGGGTCTAAAAAGGTTGAGAACCACTGGTCTAGACCCTAAGTCTCACCCATTTTGTGTAAGAGTTCTAACAATTGAGGCACCAAATAAAGGGGAAGCACCTTGCCACTTGATATAAAGGAAAGAAGGGACCATAGCTTTGTTTTTGAAAGGAATGATATAGGCAGCTAACTAGGAGAGGGTTTGAGCTGCAAATCCTAGTTTGTCAAAGCTATCTCCTTGCAATCCAGGGTTAGGCATCAAATCCTTGAGAGCAGTAGAATTCAACTTGTTCCTCTCTCTAACATTTTCTGTTGGCTATCTTAGTCAGTTACCTACACAGCATGTATGTTGTAAATCTCCTTCTGAGACACCTGATTCTCTCCTTGCATTGTATAGGGATTTAAACACTTAATGCAGGGCTGTGGACTCCAGATCAAGAGCCAAGCTCTTACGTCCCTTTTGTGGAACTTGACCCTAGTGTCTAGTCTGAGTAGTTCAGAGAAAATAGTCTTTCCCTCAGCCTCTACCCATGGCCATGCGGTGCTATCAGTCCAGTGGTAAAGTAGGCCCCCGTGCCATAATGCACCCCTGTTTTGAGGAAAAGTCTGTACAATCCCTGTCATGTTAGCTCCTCTGGCTCTTGCATTAACAGATGTAGTGGAGGAAGCCACAAGTCTACTCCTTGAGCTTAAGGTTATCTTTTTGTTTAGAGGAATTGGAGCATTGAAGCTAACAGTGGGTTCTTTGGGGTCATGGAATTAAGGTATACATTTCATCCTACAGGTAGATTTCTTTTTCTGCCCCAACAGGTTTCATTCCCGGATCCCAAGCAATGTAAATGTTATTAAAGTTATCCTCATAATTAGTTCTTGTTTTTCACCTTAGAAGATATATTATGAATATTGGCATGTCAGTTGTGTCAGTTGTTTACAGCTAATTATACATATGCTAAGTAATCTATACAGATATGCTTGAGTTAAAACACTTCTTAAGGACCAGATATTTACTCTCACCAAAAATCCAAAAGCTTGGGAAATGGCAAAGAACAAGGCTTCTGCCCTGTGTTTAAGCTGATTTGTATAGAAACAAGAGTTAAGCAGGAGTGTGTAAAACTGCTCTTCTGAAAATTCTACTTTATACTAAATCATTTAATACCTTTATGTGGAATCACATTTACATTTCTTATGTCTTTCCCCCCATTTTGATACTTCTTTCTAAAGTTTAACATGAAGTTTAACCTGGGCTAGGGACAGATATTCAAAAAGCCTGAGCCTGAATTGATTCAATCTTTTCAGGTTAATCTAACCTGGCTAGATTGAACTGGTTTGCAACTGTACAGACATTCTCTCTGATCTATGGGAAATTCAGGCACATGCCTGCAGTGGCTCAAGCTAGAAGCCGGGGGGAAGCTAGAGCAGCCTTCCATAGTGCTGAGCTGAGAGAGGTGTGGTCAGGCGCTGGCATGATGCTCTGATTAGGGAGGAGTGTCAACGTGCACTCACCACCTGAGCATGCCTGCACCATCCCAGACTTTTCCCTACTCGCTGCTCAAGGGCCAGGAGTGTTGCCAGACAGCAGCCCTGGGCTAACACTCTGAGATAAAGGAGGGGTGTGCAGTGCATACATCTGTTGATGATACTGAGCTTTTCAATCTCCCTCTCCCTGCTTCTTCATACTGTCTGTAAACCTGACAGGCGAGGGAGCCATCAGGGGGCTGATAATAGTTTTTATCAACGCATCAACAAAACAAAAACAAAAAGCCTCTCTCATTAGTTCAAGCTCTTCTTAAACAGCTTTTTTCCAAGGAAGAAATGGAGGGATATTACTAGCTAACTACTGATTAGCTCCAAAAAGCCCTAAGCAGACACTGTTCTATCTGCCTGTCCCAGTGAAATTGGAGACACACACAGACAGACACCGCTTAGCATTAGCTAGCATAATGCATGCCTAGGGTCCATGGGGCTGGGGTACCTGCTGTGGGAGGGAGAGAAGGTGGGACCCTGCTTGAGCAGCAAGGCAAGAGGTAGGGGGAGGCAAGGCAGACCCTGCTGTGCTTGCAATCTCTGCTGGAGCTCTGGCTAAGGAGCGGAGGGGCAGGGCCAGCTCTGCTCTCTGGAGCTGCAAAGCTTCTGGGATGCTGGGGAATCTGGTTTAACTTAAACCAGGTAGGGGTCTGAGACAGACATTGCATAAACCGGTTTGACTCAGATCAGTTAAGTCTGATACTACATTCAACCAGATTTATCTTAAACCAGTTTCAGCCATTTTGAAACGTGTTTATGTGCACTGAACTTATGTTCTGTTACAGGTTTAAACCAGTTTCTGATCACTTAAACCAGTTTATATGTGATGTCTACCCCCAGCCCTGATGTTCTAACTTGTGCCTGCATCTGGGCTATGCCTGCCAGAAAACCAAAGAACCATAACCATTTCCATGGGAGCTCCTTTCTTTGCTGTTCTAAGAAGTATTGTTTTATTGTACTCTCTTTAGCATTCCATAAGTATGAGTTCAAATTAAAATTAATTAAGGACCTTATACCATAGGTGGAAGACTGTATCACATCTTTTTGGAAGTCTTTGCAGCCTGAAATAATAATGCTCATGTCATTGCCAGACATGTACCAGTTGTTTAAATGCTATGATAGACAGCTATTCAAGGTAGTGCAGATGCACAATTGTTTATTGTAATTATTTTATAATCATATCATATTTTTAAGATATTGCTACCTAAAAAAAAAAATCACAATTGTTTATTATGTGCATTTACCATGGAAATTCTGTTCATTTTTTTTGCATTCTGTGTTGAAACATGCATAGTTTCATAGTTGGTAGGGTCAGAAACTGAGCAGATTAAGTCCGACCCCCTGCCATGGCAGGAAAGAGTACTGGGGTCAAACGACCCTGGCAGGGTGTTCATTTAGCCTCCTCTTAAAGACCCCCAGGGTAGGAGCCAGCACCACTTCTCCTGGAAGTTGGTTCCAGATCCTAGCCACCCTGACAGTGAAGTAGTGCCTCCTGATATCTAGCCTGAATCTACCCTCTGCCAGCTTGTGACCATTATTTCTAGTCACTCATAGAAATTATGTTTGGATTTTTCAAAGAAGCCTGTTGGAGTTTGGCACTCAACTCTCAGTGAATGTCCATAGGCTCCTTTGAAAGTCCATGGCCTGCACTAGTGGAATGAATGTGTTTTTACAAGCTTTGTCTGTTCTGACATGACAGTACATGTGACTGATAAGAATGAACATTTTATTATTGCTCTTTATCTTTTGTTTTTTCAATTATGTTTTTGATTTTGACAGCAGTATATGTTTTCTTATTCAAACATCAGGATCAAAACACTCAGTTCCTCAGCCATAGAATTTATCTTTTACCTGAAACTGGTTATAATAATACTGGTAGATAACTTATTAAAGCAATGACGTTTAGGCATTTACAATTAGATTCTGTTCCTAATGTCATTAAAATCAGTGAAAGTTTAGCCATTTACTTCAGTAGAAGAAGAAACAGGTGTCCAGTAGAAATTACACTTATGGCATAAATCTGAATCATATCTCATGATGCTATAATCAGATGTAGCATATCAATTATATGAAATTTGTATATTCCCTATGACATTTTATTTCAGGAAATGGAGAGCATTCTGCTTCATGATTTCCTGGAAGATGTCTCTATACAATATTTAAAGTCTGTCAGATTGTTTAGTAAAAATGTTAGCATTTGGCTAGTTAGTGCTTTGGAAGATTTTCCGCTACTGCTACGGGTGCTCAAAATAAAAGGTATGTTTCAGTATAATATGGAGATATTATAAGATAGGTAGATATGTAGGAAGGAAAGATATCCAAAACATAATGGTCAATCTGCTTTTAGGCTTAATTTACTCTGTAAAGATGACTATATTACAAAACCATTTTTTAAATGAACTTGAAAAACTGTCAGATTGGATAACTGTGATATAGGAATTAGTTGGCTTCTACCAAAAAGACATAGTTTTGTATAATTAACAAAAAAAGGAGTGTGGACTATGCCCATTTCATGCTATCCATGCTAATCAAAACTGTATCAGTACCCCAGTATGATCCCTTTGGCAACATAAAAGATAATGAAGATTATGAATAATATGAACATACATGGTAGCCAATAACAGCTAAAAATAACAGCAGATTTTGTTTTAAAGTTATACTATATCACCAGTTTAGTTTTGTATGCTTAAATGGCTAAGTGCAAATTTACCAACAGGTAAATAGTGATAACGGTTTGTAAAGTTCTTATTCATTTGTGACATTATTAGACTCGGGACTGGTAGCATGCTATTTTATTAAGGTTCTCTGACACTTCCCATCGTAAGGCTGTATTTTCAATTGCATATAACTTTTTCAAAATGTAGCCATTATTTTGCCCATGTTAATAGAATCCTTGAGATTTTTTTTTGTAATACTCCAGCATCATCATGTTTTGAAGCACACACTTTAAATTTGGTACTGAGGAGGAAGAATTTAGATCAGGGATTTTCCACTGTTCTTAAGACTATTCCCTCCAAATTAGGCCATGTTAAAGCCTTTGAACAGTATAATTTGCTCATTCTTAGGGATCTATACAACTTGATGAGGCAGCCAGCCAATTTTGTGGGCAGATTGCAGGCCCAGCTGCTATTTTTGAGGGCTTATCATGGTTGTGTGTGTGTCCCGTCCCCGCTGACTTCCTGCCCCTGGGGCAGGGGGCTGGACTTGATGATCTTCCGAGGTCCCTTCCAGCCCTAATGTCTATGAACCTATGAATCTTGGGTTTCCCTCTGTGCCATCAGCCCTCGCTTTCCCCTTCCCCACTGGTGGGCTATGAAGCCTGGCCACAGTGCCATGAGGAGTGCTGGCTCCCTCTTGGGAGCCAGAATTTTATTTTCAGTGAGATTTCTTTTTTTCATGGATTTTGCAGACATTGTCTGCTTTTGCAGACAATTCCGGATTTTGCATTTTCTGCTAAATCCATGAAATCACAATTTTGGTAGGTTCCTACTCATACTCAGTAAAGACTTAAGAGTTTAATAGATAAAATCTCTAAAGACTCTCCTGAATATCTAAAGATTAGCTTGCTTGAGCCTTTAAACAGCTCCTACTGCTGAGCAAACTGTCTATGCACCATCCCCACAGTGAGATTTGCTTCAGGCCAGAGCAACAAGGACAAAGCCAGATTTTCCCTTTAATGGCTGTTCCCAGCTGCTCCAGGTTGGGTGGAGCCTAGAACTAGAAGTGACAATAGAAAGCCTGTATATCAAATGAACCCACTGCAGGTAGGATGGAAGAAAAAGCTATTTGATTCAAATCCAAACAGGGCATAGGCCAAACAGCAAGGAGGAAAAGGACTAGATTGGAAGGAGTCTGTTGAGACTGGGAGTGTACAAGGAGATGAGAAACTGCAACTGAGAGCTGGAGAGGAAAAACTAGACAGGGCTATTGGGACAGGAAACCAAGAAGGGAAGCTGGAAATGACTGGGACTTGTGAGGACTGGGATTGGAAGCCAGGAGGACAGTAACACAATCAGCTGTGAAAGTGAAGCACTGAAATCAGTTGGGCAGCTGTGGTGGAGTGGGAAGACTGGACTGTCTGGACAAAAAACTGAAACTAGGAATCAGTGGGGATGAATCGGTAAGATGAAGAAGAGACTGATCTGAAAAGGACTTAGACTGCTAAGGGAGAAAGAGGAGGAGGACCTTCCTACATTTTAGCTAAACAGCTTAGTGGTTTGGGCATTTGTCTAGGGAGCGGGAGACCTATGTTTTGTGCTCCCCTCACCACCCCGCCATGGACTTGCAGGTCCAAGAGCACCTTGTATGGAAGTTTATGCAGGACAAGAAGAAAAGGAAACAAATGGGTGTGTAGCTTAGTGAGACACTGCATTTCAAAGTGAAGTGTTCTGGGTTCTAGCTGCTGACAATGTTGCTTCTGCATTTTGCTCTAATAGCCATTGGATAGACAGCCATGGGCCAGAGAGTAAATGACCAGAGTGGATCCCTTCAGAGCATACTCTGAGAGACGGAGCAAAGTTATAGAAAGGGGAGCAAGATGTAAAATCTATGCAAGTGGCCCTTAATTCCACGTATGTGATCAAGTTTAGTTGTGTAAGTGCTATTTATCAAACTAAAAGGGAGTCGGATTTGGGTCTGCCTTATATTGGGAACTCAGAATTAGTGAATACTTTTAACCTTAATCACTCAGTGCCTCACTTCCCATCTGTAGGTTATGGCTAACACCATCCTTTCTCCTCATGAGGGTTTTTGAAGATAATTAATGTTTGCAAAGCTCTCAGGTACTATATTGACGAGCACATGAGGAAATTAACAATTCTGTCTTCAGAACAAGATATGCATACTTTATAATAAATAAAGTCCATTTACTGAAGAGTGAGGATAAACAAGATATTAAATAGGCTCACATTAAGTGAGCATCATCCATCCGGTGCACTGAATGAAGCAAGGCTCCTATGGATAAAATAGTGCATGATTGTATAACTGAAAACCACATCATAATGCATATAAACAAGGAGGATGAGCTGAAGTTGCATAAGCAACCTTAATTCTGGCATATCCTAACTTTTGAACACTTGACTTGGCATCCTTAATACTAGTCTTTTAACACAGATTTTTGTATATGTTAGAGCTCTTCCAGAAATATATATCTGTGCCTTCTGGTTCACATGGTTTGCATAGTCTCAGAAGACCAAGAGCCCAAATCAAAGGAAAATACAGCTTAGCTGGAATGTTCTTTAACTTGTTTTATAGTATCACTGGAGATCTCTGTACTTCAAAATATATTTTTAATTTTTTTATCCTTAGATCAGACAGGGACCTCTTAAAGTTTGTATAGTGCCCAGCATATAATTTAGTATTTACCCTTCACAGCTGTAAAAGCTGAAAGGTGAATATTTAAAATGTTAAATATCAAAAGGTGTGTAATGAATGTTCTTTTAATTGTTGTTAAATTGTAATATGAAAGTCCATTTCTGTAAGATGAGAAGAAAAATGTGTTGGTTGGAAACGTTGAGGTTTCATCCTCTCATCATGGCTGTATTGATCTGAGGTACAGGGAACAGTGTTCACAGGGCAGCTCCTGTTTGCTAACTGCAAGCTTTAGAGTGATGGAGTTTGATACTTCAAGATGCTGGCTGAGTGCCCTCTCTAAACTCTGAGTTAATGTGTCCTTGTTAGTGTCCTTCAGAATGTAAAATGGCCTCTTTCTTTTTAACAGAAGTGACTGTTTTTGTGAAAAGAATAAGAAGAAAGACGTATCTTTCTAATATGGTGAAGGTATGTTTCAAGTACTTTTGAAAAACAGGATTCATGAAACACTCACCCCTAAGTCTAGCCTAATTCATACCGTACTGTAGGAATATCACAGTAAAGCAGTGCTTTATGTTTGTTTACTGTCTTAACTAACTGATTGGTGATTATACCATGCCTCACCTTCCTGTCTCCACCAAATCTACACAACAAGAGCACTCTCTTTGGCATTCTTTCCTACTCTGGATCCTGAAGAAATCTCTCTAATAGAATCAGGGACCTATGCTGTGGAAAGCAATAGACTGTCCAGTTTAAGGCAGGTGGATGACATTGAGGATAACAATGGTAGACACACATTTTCCTCCCTACGACCCAAGATTAATTAGAAAAGGTGTTGGAGCCTCACTTGACTCTGGCCTCTCTAAAGGAGATAAATTGCCAAAGAACAGGGGAAGGGGCCTGCAAACCAGGCTATCCCTAGCTACTGGTATTTTTCCATCCTGGGCAAAATAATTGTTGCTCCTCCGTCCTCCCCATTCACATAGCTGACTGTGCCAACTACTCAGAAGGTGCTGATCACTAAATCAGCTCTAGAGAGGCACTCTTTTTTCTTCCAACTCAGCCACCCTGTGTGAGGATAGGAAGTGCTTATTTGTCTGCAAGGACTCAAGCTTTGCCTCCACGTCATGGATGGGCAAAGTCCAACCCTCAGGCTGGATCTGGTCAGCAGTGGACTCCATTTCCCAGCGACCCCTGCATGTGGCTGGGGCCAGCTGCCGCTGTGCATGAAAGCTCCAGGCTCCAGTTGTCATGGAGACCAGCCTCGGCCCTGCTGGCAGGGCACATGGCAGAGCAGGGTAGGGGGCTGCTCTGGAGTCACTCGGATCTTCAGTGGGGAGCAGCTTACTCCAGAGCCAGGGCAGAGCCATGATCATGGGCAGATTAATGGATGGGCCAGCTGGGCAGCGGCCCAGAGGCCTCTACCAGTTCAGGACCCCAGGATCCTCATCACCAGGGAAGTGGAAGCTGCAGTTTTAAACTCGGTGTTTAAAACCGTGGCTTTTGCATTTGCTTCCCTGGGACTTGGAAGCAGGGCCTCTCCATCAGTGGGGCAGGGCCAGGGCCGGGTCAGGAGAGCCATGCCATGCCTGGGGGAGGGGAAGGAAGAGAGCTGGGCCAGGTGGCACTGCACCTGGTAGGGAGGGAGCCTAGCCAAGCCAAGAGAGCTGCATCCCACCTGGCCAGAGGATGTGAGGCAGTTGGGGCTAGGCCAAATCAGGAGCACCGTGCAGCACTGTGCCTTTGTGGGTGGCAGTCCTGGGAGGACCTTGGGGACTATAACCCCCCCAAATTCATCATAGCCCTCTGCAGCCACCCCTCCCAGTGCTGCAGCCTGCCTGCAGAGACACAGCATAGCACTCCTGGCCCAACCTAGCCCGGCCCTCTGCATCTACATGGCTGCATGGGACACCTGGGCAGCAACTCCCTGCAGGTAAGTTTAATAGGGGCCAGGTGGGAGCTAGTGTGAGTGGCAGCAGGTCACAGCATTGGGGCGGTGAGGGAGGACTGCCTCTGTGTGATCAAGAGTGGGGAAGGGAGGAAGTCCTGCGAGGGGAAAGTGTATCTGTCTGTCTGTGCATGTGTGTGTCTCTTCATGGCATGGAGAGGGTGTTTTTTGTCTATGTCCATGTGCAGAGAGTGAGAGTAAAGTGTGCATGCTTGTGTGTGTGTGTGTACATTCAGCCGAAGCAGGGAGACGAGGCTGGCATGTGCCCCCTGCAGCTTGGCGGGGTCCACATGGCTTCCCCCAGCAGCACTAGCTGGGAAGGGGACCCTTCCTCCCCCCCTGCAGCCCAGCTCCCAACAGGTGCCTCACTGCACTGCTGGGCTAGAGGAGACAGAGGCCTCGGAACCCCTGCACTCACCCCGCCCCAAGTCAGGGCAGGAAACAAGACAAATTTGCGGCTTGTCTGGGACGTGCAGGAAGGAGATGGCAGTTCCTGCCACTGCATATATCCCAGGAGGCATGGGGGCATGTGCTCCTGGATCTGCATGAGGCAGGGTGGGCTGCTGCTGCAGGGTGGAGCCAGGGCAGCACCAGGCTCTTTCCAGTGGTGGGGCCTGGCCTGTGCTGGGATAGGTGGCAGTGGTGCTGGGAGGGGGTGTGGGGAGGCTACAGTGAATTTTCAGGTGGCTGCACCTTCCCCTGAAGCCCTTTACCTGCACCACCACTGCAGTCCCAGCTCCAGCCTGCAGTGGCAGCCCGTCCTGCCCCATGCAGCAGATCCAGAGGCACATGCCTCCCAGAGCGTAGCAGCAGGAGCTACGCTTCCCCAATAAGCCACTCGCAGATCAATCCTACACCCTATCGGCTGTACAGCACCTGTTCCTCCCCTAGCCCCAGGCTGCCCCAGCCCCACTCCCTCTCTCACAGGGTTGAGGCTGGTTTCTGTGGCAACCCCAGCCTTGAGCTTTGCAGCTGTGGCTGGGGTCTCCATGGAGACCAGCCCCAGCCATGCAGGCAGGGGCTGATGGGAAATGGAATCACATCATCAAAAGGGGTCCCAGCCACATCAGCCATTTTTCCTACCCCTGCTCTACATGGATCCTGGGGGTATGCCAGGTGTGGCACCAAGCCTTAAGCCATTTCCACTGATTAATGCCACCCTCCCTCATTTGCCAGGACATTCTAAGGAAATCTCTGCAAGTTAACCATCGCTGAGCTTCCTTCTCTAGGGTTATCTGGGGTTTTGCATGCAGGGAAAGGATGTTCTGGGCCTGAAACACAAAATAGGAGATCCGTGATAGTATGTATCTCCTGCCCCTTCTTGTCCTACAGTGTTATTCTTCCTACATAAAATAACTAGAAACTCCAGCAAGAAGTTCATCTTTTAACCCTCTAACCCAAAATGTCTTCCTCCTACACATAAAAGGTTTGTTCCTGAGGTGCGAAGCATGCTTACCTCCCAGTGACTGCAGTAGCTCTTGAGGGTGCTGATTACAACAGAAGAACATTCTTAAACATGGTCTTGCATGCACCTATGACCTGTAAGACCTGTAAGACCTGCAAGAATCCCAAGTACCTACAATGCTCAGTGATTCAAATTAATTTGTTTTAACTTGCAGCATCTTTCTTCACTGCACTTGAGCTCTGTTGTTAGGGAGCTGGCTGAAACTTTCTGATTGTCTGCTGCCCACTACTAGTTCATATTAAAAATATTAGGGAGTCAGGTTTAGTTTGTGCCACTGAGCTTCATACAGAGTAAAATTCTTCTGGTGCAGGAGATCTATATTGGCAGTATCTGGCTTTAGATTCTTATGTTCACTTTGCATCATCTCTGCAGCACAAAGTAAACTTTGGAAACTGAGATTCTGGGACACCATACTCTGTACTCACAAACCATACATTTCAGATCTGATTTTTATTTATAGCAGGGATACATCTACAGCTCACCTGACTAAATTATATTTACACCCACCATAAGATGACCTTCAACTACCAGAGAATCAAGCCTCTCATATATTTAAAAATACATATTTTAGCAAGTGATATATAAGTGTTTTAAAAATAAATCCTTTGAAAACCCTGGTAACAAATTCACCCTATAATCCAGGCATACCTTGAATTTTACCTGGAAATAAATTGGCAGCCTCCATCTGTCACTGTCTTTCAAGTGCGAAGCACCTGGTAATGACTGTGTCACTGCTGTTTGTGAATGGTATAAATATAACCCCCACTTGTAGCATGCTTGACAGCAATCTAGCCACCTGGTGAGGAAGCATGGATAATTATGGCCAGGTCAGCACTGGAAAGGAAGATGTTATCTACCTACCACATGTAGATAAAGCACACTTGGCATCTGTTTCTATCTAGACATCCAGAAGTAACTGGGGACATGATAAGGTGGGAATACCCTTTGAGTGGGAAGTGTGGGTATAACTTCTGCCAGTTTTCCTGGTTGTTTCCTCCACTCTAAAAGCATTATCTGTGGGTTGTCACTGTTAGCTTTCAGTCAAATCTGCACCAGGCGGATATAAAGCAGTGTCTTTCAAACGGCATTAGGTTGTTGGAGAAAAAGACACAAGTGAAGACAGTTATAACTTAAGTAATAACCTAAGATATTGTAGTGTTCTTTTGGGGGGGTTTTTTTGGTCTTTTTCTCCATTTACACTTCCCCTACTCCATCTTCTGCTTTCCTAAACCTTTACCTTGTGTATCCTGTAGATGTTTGCACTGTGGTTGCAGTGACATTCTTTTATAACTGATCTTACAAAATCCTAGGAGTCCATAACAAATTTAAAAGTGGGACTACCTAGAAAAGCTGGAGAACTACTGATCTAAAGTAATAAAAAGTATAATGGGGCCATCAGCAATGTGAAGGTGCCACAACTCGTATTTCCTCATAGATGTTCATGGTCACATTCTCTTGCTTTTATCAGCAGCTATCAGAAATTTGGGGTCTTCTTATTTCCTGATGAAAGAAAAAAAGGAGGCCTGATTTGTAATTCAGATGCTTGCATTCTGGGATTTTTTGTTGTCGGTGAGGGCTGTGAGTGTGGAAACTCCAGATGGAACAGGGAGAAGAAAATGTAGCCTGTAATTCTGCCCATAAATGGTTGTTGCAATAAACTGGAATGAATGTGAAGTGGAATGTTATTGGTAGTGTAGTAGATTTGGTTGAATAACACTCTTCCTTTCACCCCCCCAAAAATCCAGAAACAAACCTTCAGGTTTGGAATGATACATGAAAAGAAATGGGCCAGCTGCCATCCAGTTCTGCTTGTAGGGTTATATTAATAAGTGTTCGTGAGTATCCAGATGATTGCTGGGCCTTTGCAAAAATGTTTGCAAATCTGAAAGCTTACTGAATTTTGACACAAGTAGGTATTCACCTAGGAGTCCACCCTTGTGGAGTGTTATTAGTTATGCATTTCACTATTCTACCCTTGAAAAAAGTTTTGGTCAGCAATCCAAAACAATGTCATGTCGTATAGGTGACCAGTCACAAAAAACAAATAGACAATTCATAAATAAAACTACAGGTTGAAAATTGCAGAGCTATATGGTGAATACCTTTCAATAGAAAATGCAGTCACTGACATTAGAATCAGAATCTCAGAAATGGGGCACATTCTCAACTAATGTTATTTTTTGTTAATAATTCAACCAGCTCAATATTTCAGCTGTCCAAGGTTTGGGGTGTTATGTTTTTTGTTTTTGCTTTTTTTTCTGAGCAGAAATTAAAAGCTGCTTTTAGATGTAATTAAGATGTCCACATCTGGTATTGAGCCAAAAGGTATTGAGGAAACATTAGTTTTTATATACCTTTTAATTCTTTGGATGTAAGTATCTTCTTTGACATAAGAGCAGCAGGCAAGAGTATTGATCTACTTTTTATTTGCTTGTTAACATTGCCTGCCTCACCGTGCTCAAGATTACAACATGAGAAGTACATCTGTATTGCTGAATACACAATCTGTAGGTTCCTAACTAGATCATTAATGGTCATTTAGGCACTGGCTATATTGGTTGAATAATATCATTAAACTCCATGTTCTAACTTATTAAATAAGGATACTTCAATGGCAGAGACTGAGGGCTTAAAATGGAAAACATGAACTCTTTTCTTATTATCTGTAGACAATGAGAATAGTCTTGAACAACAACAGCAGAGTCAGTGCTTTAAAATCAGACTTGAATGCTGTCCTCAATCAGGAAATAGTGGGCATTCCCAGAAACACCTTGCAAAAGAAGTTTAAGCATGTGGATGGAATGGAAAGCGACTTGGAGCTCAAATGTAATGTTTTGTATCTCTTTTCCATTAATTGAAACTTGTAGTTGACATGCAATTAAAGCTTTACCATATCTTCTCTGTTTATTCATGATATCTGCCCTAACAGGAAGCATAGTCTTGCTGTAACACTGTTGGTAAAGGTCCAATAAAATTGAGATTGAAACATGGAGCATTACTCACCGAGCATTAAAGTATAATAATGACAGGCTTTCAGTTCTAGTTCTGTTGTGCTGCTTTCTATGGCAGCAGCAACTTTTTATGCCATCAAAACAATGTTTTGAGCACAAGGTTGACATCTAGAAATATTTATTTTTTTACTGTTGTCTTTAGGAGAGACAAGTATAGAGGGTTGAGCAGGTGGCTTAAGACATTTTCCTGTGTTAGTAATTGAAGCACATAAAATTTCTTGCAAGTGGCCTGATTTAGATATTGCTTGGTGAATAGGACAGATTATTAACATTGCAGAATCAGTACCTTTCCACTACATTTTGGCATGGAAAACCTAGATTGATTTGTACAGCAAAAGGTACAGTGCTTATTATAAGAAGCAATGATGTAATGCATTTGCAATTTTAATGAATAATGATAGGACTAGAAAGGCAAACATTTTTAAATTAACAGTCTGCCATTGAAATTATTAGAGAGGAAGGCAACTTGATCTACTGAACTGAACATGAGACTGCCAGAACAAGTCTTGACTTTTATTCCTGGTTCTACCAGTGACATGCTGTGTGACAAAGGGTGCCTCAAAGCCTCTACTGAGACATTTTTCCCCCCAGGGAAAAATAATTTATCTTATTCCCAGAAATGTTATCCTTATTGGATAAGGGTTATATAATGGTTAGAAAATCTAAGGACCAGACTGTTGTCACCATAATGGCTCAGGGAATATGTAAGAAATGAAGTTTGCTTGTTAACATCTTTTATTGGTCCAACTGTATAGCTTGGAGAGATGTTAGACAAGTTTTTGAGCATAAAATGGCTAAATTCTCTCCCAGCTATATAGTTACCAAACAAGCCTGGAAAGTGCAATTATTTTGTATTACTTTGAAGGTATCCATTAGTGATTGCCTAATTTTGTAGAAGTAGATTTATTGTGTTACCTGTCTTTTGTGATTGTGACTTGATCTGGCCAGCACTGCGATTTTAGCTTCTGGAAGAAAAAAATCACTGGGACAAATTCTGTTCTAAGTTATACTATTGAAAATCCACAGTAAAATTGTCTTTTGTGTAGATCCAAGTGTAGTAATTTAATCTGGTATGTTAGTTTTTTAATTCATTTCACAATAATATATTTGCACTGACTTTGGACAATGGTGTCTACCTTTTTGATTGGTCAAAAAACTCTTTAGTCTTCTATTTTCAATTAAAATCAGTTTTCTCTACCTCAGCAAGTAAAAAAATAGTTTTGTGAATCACACAAAATCTCAAATGAAAAAAAACCCCACCCTTGTAATGCTTATAATTAAATCCAGGACCTCTGTTTTTAGGGAAATAGAATTTGCCATCCTAGTCATGGTGAGTAACCGAAACTTCAGTAATAATAGGAATGGATGTAAACAAGAATAGAAAGGGACTGATTCTGTAAAGTGCTTCACAGTTGTATCAGGGGTGGCACAGTCTGACCCAGAATGTGTTGATATATGCTATGAACAGTGACCTTAAGGAAGGGGTGGGTAAAAATGTAGCCTATGGGGGCCCTAAAAAATTTAGAAAATTAATATTTATCTGCTGCTGACTGCCTGTCATGTGGCCCTCTATGGCTTGCCAAAACTCAGTAAGAGGCCCTCCACCCAAAATAATTGCCCACCCCTGCCTTAAGGTATTTTTACATCACTGCTAAACAGGAAAGGGTAAACCAAATGATGCAAGCAATGCATATTCCTTTTATATTTTATAGGCTTGAATAATTTGATTTCTTTGCTGGACACTTCTACAGATATTAGGGTTTTCTTGAACTCTGTATCTGCCAATCTTCAGACTTTTGTCATTCAGGTACATAATTAACATTATTATTTCAAAATAGAAATACTGATCATATCACTTACCATGTTTGCCTTTCATATTCCAGTAAAAACAATTGTCATATTGCTTGTCAGTAGTCTGCAGCAGTGGTATAGCATACCAATAAGCAGGCAAGACTGTCACATTTACATAAATAGATTATGTAAAAGGAAGAAGATAATTGGCAGACAGAAATTCCATCTGTGCATGCATCCTATATATACACGGGGAACTCAAGTATTTGGTCTGACTTCCCAGTGATATCCTACATATACAATCTTCCTTCATAAGCTACATCATATAGAAAAAGGCAGATCAAACTGAAAAAGCAATGTCACAATTAAGGCAACTGTTGGGTCCTGAAATCTGAGCAGCTGGTAGAAAGATTATTAGTATTACTCTGCCCCTTCTTATGCAAATGGATGCAACTATCTTTGTGCTATGCATATTTCTTTCCTTGCCTCCCCAGTTTTTCCATTTCTGCTCCATCAGTGGGTCAGAATTATCAGCAGCTCAGTGCTGCTGCTGCTGCTTTCAGCTACTTGGGCTAAACCTGGTAATTTCATTTTTTGGGTTTATATTGTTGCAGTTATTTACCTATTTTTCCTCCTTGGAAGGAGCAAGACAAGCTGAACTTCCTTTTAGTTAATAACACTTGTAGTGCCTTAAAAATTATAGGAACAAACAGGAAATAATTATCAGAGGAACACAAATTGCTTATACCATTTATATTTATGTGTACAAATTACATTAAGTGTTCAGTACTTCTTTTTTTGATCTAACCATCAATCAGGTTAACTTCTATTTACAGCCAAGCAAGAGTAAAGAAGAGTTTAAACAACTAGCAGCTAAATTCCAGCTGGGATGGAACTTCCTCTTAACTGCGGTGAGCAAGGCTATGACACTCTCCCACATGAACAGTTTTGGTAAGTCAGACCTCTGTGCTTTAACGGACGTAGGCGTCCTGTTGGGTCACTGGCAGCCAGGTCTGGGGGTCACTCCGGTTTCAAATGGCTAGCCAGGATCTGGAGCAATGAGCAGAATCCAGGTACAGGCTAGGTCAAAAAGTCAGGAAGTCAGTCCAAGAACTGGGTCCAGGAACAAACCAAGTCAAGAAGCCAGAAGGCCAAGCAGAACACAGAATCTGGGGGCAAGCCAGGTTGAGTAGCTAGGAGATCAAGCAGAGAACAGGGTCTAGGGTTAAGCTGAATTAGGGCACCGAAAGATCAGGTAGAACCTAGAGTCAAAAGGTAAACCAAGTCAGGTAGCCAGGAGATCAAGAACAGGCACAAGCCATAAGGAACAGCAAGACAGCTTGAATAAGAATTAAGCTGTTATGCAGACACTTCTTTTTCCAGGTCAGGGATTTATATGGGACAGAGTGAAGGGCCAGCTGACCCTGGCTGGCCACTCCAGTTTCAGGGATGGGGCAGAGGCTGACTCGGATGGAGGTTTCTGGCCAGCTTTGTTCAGTTTCACTGGTCAGTTAGAGAAGTGGTAGATTGGAGTGAGTAACTAATCTTGGCAGGTGAAGGCTCCGGGTTTAAGGCTGTGGCTTGACAGTGGGTGTGTCTACATGAGATGCTTAACTGTGCAGTAGCTTAGTTTACTGTGCAGTAAGCATGTGCACAATTACTGTGTGGTAAACCTTGTTAATCTTGAGGAAATTTGCTATATGTAAGTAGCAAATTTACTTTTGATTAGTAACTGCACAGTAGTGCTCATAGACACCTGACCAGGAGCAGATCTGCTCCCAGTCAGCTATCCACCAGGGTGCAGGAGATTGTTCCCTACCTCTGGTAGCTACCTGCTGCCAAGGTGGGAACTATGTACATTAGTGTGTCATGGCAAAAACAATGCTAATGCACGGCAGAATTAGTCTACTAAACATTAAGCATCACCAAAAAAAAAATGTTCACCTTTGCTGCTGTACATTAGCATGGGCTGATGCATCTTTATATAGTACCTCATATTAGAGGTACTAAACTTAATGCATAGTAGCAAAGGTGCATTAATGAACACGTAGTCATGCCCAGGATCTTTCAAGCTCTTGTTGACACTGTCTCTTTAGCCTCAAGATGGCCCTATCTTTTCAGCTAGGGACAGAAATTACACATAAACCAATATAAATGATCAGAAACTGGTTCAAATCAGTAACACAACAGAAGTTAAGTATATGTAATCAGCTTTAAATGACCAAAAACAGTTTAAGATAAACCTGAACAGATGCAGTATTAGACTTAACTGATTTAGGTTAAATTGGTTTATTGAACTTGTGTCCCAGATCCCCTCCAGATTCAAGTTAACGCACAGTTCCCCAACATGCTTTGCACCTCCCCTGCAAGCTCCCTCTTGTAGGGTGGGTGAGCTAGTCTCAGCCCAAGCTGTCTGTTCCAGAATGCTCTAACACCCCCTGGTTTCTGGCCGTGGCCACTGCAGGTATGTGGTTTTATTTCCAGAATCAAAGGTTAATGCCTGTTCACTTGCTCATGAGTTCAATCTACACAGCTTAGACTAACCAGCAAAGATGGAATTGATTCAGCCTCAGGCTCTTTGATTGTCCTTACTTAGCTTTACACACTTCATAGATTTCTTGTGCCTGTTACTTGCTTGGGATTTTCAGCCTCACAGTCTGTTGGAGTACCTACTGAAGCCTGCCCAAGCATACCCTGAGAGCCTTGGACTCCAAGATTCAGTCTTCATTTCTAATAAAAAAATTATGTAATTTCAGTATCCAGACATTGGATTTTGATGTACCTGATGGACTCAAGATCCCTCTATTATGAAATTTATATTCTTGATGCTGCTACTTATATATTGTGATCAAATCATCCCTTAACTTTCCCTTTGATGAATTAAACAGATTAAATTCCTTGAGTTGCTCATTGTGAGGTATATCTGTTAGTCCTATAACCATTCTTCTGGCTCTTCTCTAAACTATACACAGTTTTTTAACATCATTTTTGAAGTGTGGACCTCAGGGCCTAAATTCAATTTTGCCTAAAGGCATCAGATGATCTTGATGCATGCAAATATAGCCATTTTTATGCTTACGTAAATTTTAGATCCGGTCCTTATAAGTATACTCAGAGGCAATCTACTCTAGCCATGTAGACACTATGGCAATCCTATTCTACTGAGTACATGCATAACTGCATATTTTAACACGTTAGTCATGAATGATTAGCCACTGTTTGGCACTGGAGGCAGTGGAGAAAAACAAAGACCTTCCTACCTTTTAGTCCAATTAATTAGTGGTTAGGGTATTTGTTCAAGGAGTGGAAGACCCAGATTCTAAATCCCTCTCTTCTAAATGTGTTTTGAAGCTACATCTACTTCCTAGCAGAATGGCCAAATGACTAGGTTATGGGACAGGCATTACCAAAAGTATCCCCACCCTCTTTGTTGTAGTTGGCCCATTGGGTAACCAAGAAGAGGAGATATGTGTGGCCAGGAGGATAATAGAGTTATTGCTCCCCAGAACAAAATCCCTCATCCTTTAAGTATAGCCCTTAGCCTTTTTTCTTGTATACATGAAGTAAATCATATCTCTTATTAAACATCTAGTTTTGATTTTAAAATTTCCAGTCAGCGAATCCAACATAGTCATTGATAAGTTCTTCCAATGGTTAGTTACCCTCATTATTAAAATATATCCTTTATTTCTAATCCTTACATTTGACTATATAGAAAAACATTGTTTGCTTGTGCTCAGTTTACAAAGCAATCCATATCACTCTGTATCAGTGACCTTCCTTCTGTGTTATTTACCACTCTGCCAATCTTCATGCTCTCTTCAGACTTCATTAGTAATGATTTTATGTTTTTTTCCAAGTCACTGTTAAAATTATTAAATATTGTAGGCCCAAAAACTGATCCCTGTAGAAGCTGACTGGAAATGTACCTATTCAGAATTGATACTTTCCTTACACAAGTTTCATTCTGAAAATCTTCAGTGAGCTAACATTTAATATGCATCATACTGATTTTGTATCATTCTGGTTTCTTAGTCAAAATGCGAAGTACAAAGTCAAATGTCTTATGGAAGTCTAAATGTATTGCATCAAGCCTATTACTTTTATCAATATATTTTCTAATCTCCTTAAAAAATGACCCAAAATACAAGTAGACTGTCAATATCTTTTTCCCATAAATCATATTGATTGGCATTGATTACATTACTTGTTTAAATATTTTTATTGAGCCTGTCACGGGGCACCTCGCTGCCCCGCTCCTAGAAAGGGGAAAAGCTGCTGTGGAAAAGCCCTAGCAGGGAGAAGGCACACAGCTGCAAGTTGCCAGGGCAACTAATGAGAGTCAGCTGATCCTAAGGGGCAGGGGCAAGGGCAAGGGCAAGGGCAAGGGCAAGGGCAAGGGCAAGGGCAAGGGCAAGGGCAAGGGCAAGGGCAAGGGCAAGGGCAAGGGCAAGGGCAAGGGCTAGAATGCAAGTACAGCTTGTGAGTGCTCCAGGGGCTAGAGCAATGATGATGAGGTACAGCCAGGAGGCTTATGTGGTTATGGCCGGGTGCCTTATGTTTAGTTATAGCCAGCAGGCTTGTGTTGTGTTGTGTTGTGTTAACGGTTGTATTACACTGGTGGTTTGGGTGAGGCTATAAGGGGTTGGAGGAGGCCTTAGGGGCAACCCCAGTAGCGGGGCAACACCAGCGCCAGTCAGGGCACAGTGTTCTCATAGGGACCTACAGGGTGTGGGGCCCTAGCACCAGGGAAGGCGCAAGCCTGAGAGGGGCAAGAAGTCCCTGAGCAGGGGCAAGTATTGGGAAGCCCAGGATGGGTGTGGCGAGCTCTGGCAGCGGTTGAGTGCTGCGGTAGTTCTCTGGGGAGGCCGAGGTGCTGCGGTTATCATTGGGAGAAGAGGATAGTAGCGTAGTTGGGCCTGGAAGACTGAGGGTAGCAGCGCAGTGGGCCTGAGACCCCGGAGGCTTGAGGAGAGGCCCACAAGGGGCAACACTGGAGAGGCCCGAGGGAGCGGCTGTACATGTGACAGACCAATGTCCAGGACCTCTGCAAGGCTTGGGGCGTGGTATTAGGGGCTGGTAGGAGTCACATGTGGCCCTAAGGCTAGGGTGCCTAGAAGGCACCCATCATACAGGGAGACACCCTGTTGGGTCTGGGAGGTCATCAGGACAGAGGCCCCGATATGCTGTGCCCAGGGCAGTATAAGGCAGCCTCCCAATATACACCTAACATCAAAGATGCAGCGGGAGAGCATCTGGGGGTGCCCTTGGGCTGACTTGGCATGGGTAGGGGGCTTTAAGGAGACCACAGCCCTCCTGAAGGACCCTGCTGTGACAGAGCCTACAACACCTGTTAATTTTGCTTGGGATCAATGTCAGGTTGACAGCCTTATAATTTTAAAACCACTGAGTACAAAGTATGCAGGCTTGCTGATGTAAAAATGTCTAATTAACAGTGTGGCAGTTTAATACCCTTCCTAGTTACTATTGGAATGAATGTGTAATTCAAAAAAAATAAGGAAATGTATATAGGGAACTTTCTAAATATCTTTTCTACATCATTGACCATCTACCATTTCTTTCTAGCAACAACATTTAGCTTCATTTTGTTTGATATACTTTAAAAAGTGATTTTCATTATCCTTAACATTCTTGGCTCTGTGAACTCAGCCCAGTCATCAAGGCTCTTCTTGTGAACAAGTGTAGATGACAAACTCCAAGAACATTTTAGTAGCAAGCAGCATATGATCTCTAGCTTATGCCACTCAAGTTGAAATTCTCCATAACAGTGCGGGATTTTTCCCTTCCCTGTGCACTATATATAGGCATATTCACAATATATATACCCTATTCACAATTTTGCATTTTTTTGCGGGAACTGCACAAAAAAAAAAAAAGTGGTTTTCGCAAACCCTGCAAAAATGGTAATCCCTGTAATATTTTTTTTTTTTTTGGCACAGGATCGCCCAGAAAAAAAACCTTACCAAACATTAAATTCTCCCTAGTAGGTGCCAGCAGTCCTCAGGGCCACAATGACCCAACCTTGCAGCTTGCCTGCATGAAGGGGAGCAGCAAGGATAGCAGCCATCTCTTCCTGCCCCTTGCTGCTGATTGGACAAAAGGGCTGCCTTCTGTCTGGCCTCACTCCTCTCTGCCAATCAGCTGCAAGGGCTAGAGCCACATGATGGGCAGCCCTCTTGGCCAGTCAGCAGCAAGGGGTCCAGTCACCAGGATCCCTCAGTGGCAGGGGGTGTGACTGCTGCAAAAAGACTACAAAAATGGTGGTATGTGCAGCCCATGATTTTTCTTTTGCCTCAGTGTGATTTAAGTAGATCCTTAACTATAGAGGTGCTAATGAAGTCATAGTCCTGTTATGTCATGTGATTTGATGGCTTGTAGCAGACACAAACTGCTAGCCTGTATTGTGCTCTATCTGTTATGGGTCTATAAATATTCAAAAATAGTTGCTTCTAAGTCATCAGTCACTTGGAAACCAGTAGTTCTTTACTCTTGCTTTATCCACTTAGTCTTTCCCAAGCAGTTTATAATCAGCTTAATGTATTATTAATGAGCCTTCTCAGTGGGTTTCAGTGATTTGGTTGGGTTTTTTTTTTGTTTGTTTTTTTGTTTTGTTTTGTTTTTACCAAGCGGGTAACAATTTTGCTTATACCCAAGTAGTTCCAGTGCCCTTTGTTTGTTACCCCAGCCCCTAGCAGTGGGGGTATCTAGGCAATCAAATGATTTCTTCTCTTTGTGTTCCTTGGTGCCTTGATAAATTGTGTTTATCAGTTTATGCATCTTAGTAACTGTAGATCTCTAATAGTGTTGGCTCTGTAAGTTATCACTACCCACTCTCCTTCCCCTGCTCCTAGGAGATCCACTCCAATAAGACTTTGAGGTTGAGCAGCAGGAGCTAAAGCAGTTGGAATAATCAGCCCCCAGCTCTTAATGTTCTGTATTCAGGCAGCCTTGACAGGCTTTGCCTTTTCTGAATTTCAACAGTGCTTGTTGGGGAAGGGGAAGAGGAGCATCCTACAAATCAAAATATACTGCCTGGACATTCTTGTAGTTGCCTAAGAAACTGGTTCTAACTGAATTTGCTGTAAATTTGTGCAAGTAACCCTCTGGTATGCAGTCAAACCTTGCCCCAGAAAACATACCTCTAGGAACGAGGCTGTCCTTCTAGGCTTAGGCCCTTTGGCCTGCCTCATGGCCCCTGTTTCTAGGACTTGTTATTAGCTCCTTCCTGTCCTAGCTCCATGTTGAGCTATTGCATCCATAACAAAATGCTAATACATGTTGCTTCCTTTAGCTGTCTCCCTCTCAGTACTTTATTAATGAGACCTGATGGTAGACTTAACTACCTGCTTACTTCCTAATGCTTTAATTTTACTAACTGCTTTCTGAGTACTAATTGCTACAATAACTTGAAATAAAAGCAAAGGGAAAAACCATTAAGGGGAAACTGTGGTGAACTGTACAAGGCTCCGAGCACAATGTCTTCTAGGAGGGGAAGGTTTGCAAGCTCAATATAGAATGGTCTGGTATCCATTAGGAAGTCCTGCATCAAAGACACTGATCTGCTATCGACACAGAAGTTTGCCCCACAAAGGGTGAGCCCAGGTCCTGTTCTGCACAAACTGCCCTGCTTATTTCCCCAACAGCAATGATGTATAAGAATTTATCAACTTTTACATCCTTTTTTGTGTGCTACTTCCCCCCAATGCAGATTCAATAGAGTTCCCCTCCATTGTTTTGTTTTGTTTTTTAATTCCAAGATACAGTAATACTGCTAGATTTTGTTCCATATTTGCTCCTCTTACCACATCCACTTTCAATATTCCCTTGCTGTAGAACAGTTAGTAGTTCTTAGTGACTTCCAGTATCTGGTGTCTGTATGTGCAGCACAGAAAATAATAATTCTTCCCTTATCTCTGTTTTCTTCAATCCACCATCACTTCAGGATGTACAGAAGCAAGGGAGGCATCAGCTCCTCAGACCAATGCAATAGAAGACTCAATATGAAGAGGCAGGATTTTTAATTAAAAACTGATTGAATTTCTGTGTACTGCACATTGATTCAAGATGTGCCTCTGTTGATGATCCTATAAAGTGTTCTTTCCATGTGTAAATTATTAAGGAGTAGTTGAATGTCACTAATACGCCTGCTGCTAAAGAGAACAAGGAGAAAGGCCTGGTCTTTACAATCCAAAATCATAATTCAAAGTCTAATGAAGGCAAGGAAGTTCTTCCCAGTTAGACTTTTCAGCCCCATATGTGAAGAATACATTGTAGCCTCTGGGGTGGGGGATTTCGATGAGGGTTGGTATGATAAATATTGTTTCTGGAATTATAAATTAGGTAAAACCTTGAACAGATTGGCCACAAAATTAGCCTATAGAATCTCCATCATCTGGAAGTCTTTAAGATGTTTGTATAACTTGCTCTTATACAATGTCAGGAACATTTCAGGTATGATGAACCCTGATGCAGAATAGGGGGATGGACTGAATGACCTCGAGGTCCCTTCCAGCCCAGTTTTCTACAATTGATCAGTGTGAGAAGCAACACAGATGATGTGAAGTTGTTGATAAAACTTGCAGCAGAAGGTCATTTTAGAAAAGAATTTGAACTGGAAGATGAACAAGCATTCCTGTAAATTCAAGGGGGAGGAATAGATAATCTTTTGTTTATGCTTAGAATCTGATCTGAACTGAGTAAGAATTCTGCTTAGATGTTGGTGAGCAGACATGTAAGATAACATGTCTTATTTAGGGAAAACTAGCTTGCTCATCCACTCAACCTAGTACTAATATAGTGAAACCAGTTGCTTTAAAGGTTGAGTGGGTAGAATATGCACCTATGTAAAGTTCTAAAAGCAAAGATTGCAGTGATTTTTGTTGTTGTTGTTTAAACCTAGGATCCTGGCACTTGTTTAACTTGCTACTTTTGGAATATGTTGTTCACATTCTCCAATCCCACTTGGAGGAGGAAGGAGAAGGAGGTCTCTCAGTAATTCAGCAGAACAGTTCTTCTGTTCAAGTAGTTCACAGACCTGCCCACCTGCTGGATGATTTTTCTGTTGAACAGCCTCAAGTTGAAGTCCCAGAACCAGCACATGTAACTTTGACACGGAGCCAGAGTGATGTTAATTTAAGCAGTGTTATTCTCAAGGTCTTGAGCTGTCTGGTAGACACAGCCACAGGCAACAAGGTAAAATCAACTATATGGTTGTTCTTAAACATTTGAATGATTTTTAATACCCAACTGGAAGAGTCGAGGGTTGATAGGAATCTGTATGAAACATCTCTGGTTAATATAAATAATGTTTTAGCTTTTTCAGTGGCCTTTCACCCTATACTGACAACATATGTCTTTAATCTCAGGGAAGAGTTTTCTAATGGAGCCAGTCTCATGTTAACTGCACTAAGATTCACGGCCAATGTTACATTATAAGTTCCTGAGTGTGGACCCCATTACATTTCCTTTCCTAGTATCCTGGATGTCTCAAATTTATGCAACTTACACACTTCCTTAGTGTCAGGAATAGAAAGGATACTAAAGTGGGGTAAGGGCAGTTGCTGCCTACTATAAGCCCAAATAATTGTGCCACAAAGGGGCAAAAATATTATCTCAGTCTTTGCTGCTTTCAAATATGTTTCTGACCGTAATATCAAGAGCACAACACACTCCACAAGGGCAAAAGCCTGGATTGCTAACTGCTTGGACTGCAATCCTTAGGTAAGTAACCTTTCTGCACAAAGCCACATTCAAACCTGATGGGAGAGAGTGCAGGGTAGTTACAGCCATTCCCTCAAATCAGAATTTCTCCCATCAGCTTTGTTTCCAGGTTTTGTAAAGCTCTCTGTAAATGACAGATTCACACACCCTTTGTTTAGATGTCAGGACCTTACCAAGCCTGTCTGGCAGGTTTTTTTTTCTTTTTTTAAAAACTAGTTTCTCTTTGCACCAAGCCTCATCTGTAGAGAACTCACTCCTGTTTGTACCACCCTTACACTTACCCAGTCAGTGGCTCCAGTGGGATAATTCATGGAAGGTCAAATTCTGCTGGGCCTTTACATGGATACGCAAGGAGAAAAGAGGGCCAGGGAAAGGGGGTGTAAACAAGGAGATTTTACCAGCTGCCATCAATTGTCAAACAGCTATAAAGGCAGAGAAGAAGTAGGTCATGTCACTGCCTTCCTACACAGTCAGGTTAGCACAGCTGGGAGAGTAAGCTGTACCCTAGAAGAAGTGTTGCAGTGGGTGTGCTATCTCTTTTCCAAGGAGTACTTTGCTTCCTGCAATAGGATGCCTTTTTGTGAACTCAGGCCAAAGCAGCCCTGTTTTGTGTTAAGCCCAGATCTCTGCCAGGAGTCATGCATGACCTAGCTTAACACAAAGTAAAGTGTGACTAAGTAGGTGCATCTTCACAAGATGTTTACTGTGGAGCTGCCTAAATAGCTCCTCAGTAAAGTCTCAAAGTGTACATGTGCAGCCCTATTAGGCTGCAGGAAACTTATTAACTCCACCTTAGGATAGTATTTGTAAATCAGCATAAATACAAGCACTGTCCTATGGCACAGTGTTTTAGTGTGCAGCAACATGTGTAGACACTGATGGGGCTGGCTGGGGCATGAGGGTACTATAGGGCAAGGGCTGACTACTAGCTAGCCTTGCACTGAAGTACCCTTGTGCCTCAGTTGGCTTCTCCACAGCAAGTTGAGCCAGGTCAGAGCAGCCCTGAGCTGGCAAGCTGACACCTTGATCTCTCTGCCAGCCAGGGTTGCTCTGACCCAGTTCAATGTGCTGAAGTCCTGGGTGTATGTATAAATGTGGAGCCCATGAGCAATAAACTCCATCGCCACATGCACTGGAGTTTATGGCTCTATGCTAATAATGTGTAGATGCACCCAGCATGATAGTTATGAAAGAAGTACACTTAAAGCACATTAAAAGGATACAAGCAAATCAAGTCAAACCAGCAGGGAATTTTATAAAGCATAGTTTCCTGGATTAGGTTGCAACCCCAGTGGCATCACAGCACTTAGGAGTAGGGTTGTGAGCCCCATGGAAATTCAGTTGTTAAAAATGAGCTCACGTG
This sequence comes from Caiman crocodilus, assembly GCA_030014935.1. NCBI lineage: Eukaryota > Metazoa > Chordata > Crocodylia > Alligatoridae > Caiman > Caiman crocodilus. The sequence goes on along the minus strand of JAGPOW010003316.1, from coordinate 85,589,346 downwards.
GGAAGTGGAGTAGTGAGCCTGGAAAGGCTGGGAACTCGTAATACTTACATGTTGCTTCTCTTATCTTTAAGAATTAGGAGGAAATAACAAAGTAGTAGACTAAGGAGGAACTATAGTTCACCTATTTACCATGGGGGAGAGAAGTGGAGGAGGGCAGGGCTGATCAGAGTGATCATGAGTGGGGTATGTGAAGGTATGAGAGGATGGGGTAAAGGCAGGGAAATGGAGGGCAGAGTGGAGGGGCATAGGAAACAAGAGGTAGAAAGTGGAAGGAAAAATTAAGGACTGAGAGAGAATTGGAAGTGGGAAGTGTGTTACGGCCCGCTAGGGGCAGGTTCTGGCGATCCAAATTCAGGGACTCGAGACGAGAGGATTCTATACTAAGTTTTTATTACAAGGATTAATCAAAGTACACAAA
>JAGPOW010003316.1:85565398-85588828 GCA_030014935.1 Caiman crocodilus | reverse complement strand
ATCCCTGTGCCTTTCTGTAAACAATCAGTGTACGTGACCCTCTTGCTTAGGACTGATGGTGCTGCTCCCAGCATGCCACTGTCCCAAACTCCATTTTGGGGGGAGGGGGGGGAGGTTAGCATAACTTGGGGCTAGAGTGGGTAGTCACAGAAGAGTGATGGGGCTGGAAAGTTAAATTGGCTGCTTAAGCATTTTGGTGCAGCCTCTTATGCTCAGAAAGTCTGTGTCGCACCTCCACCCTCATCTCATCTAAATGACTGCTAAAAAGCTCTGTTCTTCTCTGAAGCCTTTAAGTGAGAGGGAGGATTGGTAGCAGGAGTCATAAATTAAAAAAAACCCAAACCAGCAGTGTCAATATATGTCTGTGCTGTGTCAAGTAACTCTGTCATCTTTTGGATTGTCAGCATCATTCTTCCTCTTCTGTACCACCTGTATCTGTTGCTGGACTTTACTTGCTGCTTGTCAAATTTAGACTATACTTTTCAGTTCAGGGACCATGTTCTTGTTTTCTTTTTTAAAATTAATTGGGAAGGACCCAACACATGTTTTACACTGCTTTCTAGAGGATTTTCTTAACAATGGTTTTAATTTATTCAAACATCTACTAAAATAAGTGTTGTTAGGAGAAAAATTAGGGTAAAATAAGACAATGAAGGATTTAGCAAAAGTGGGTCAATGGGCAATGTGGCAGATGAAATGCCACATAATCAAATGCAAAATAATTGATAAGAACAAACTGGCCGCGCAGATAGATGGGTTTGGAACGTGCTGTAATGTATTGAAATGCAGCTAAGAAAATGTGGAGCTGATCTTTATTTCTTATCACAGAGCTTGCAGTTTCTTTCTCACAGCATGAGCAACGTTCCTTCATCCATAATACCCAGCATACTCACTCTGTGCTTCCTCTCTTTGTTCACCTGTTACCAAATTAAAATCCCATTAAACTGAACTCCTGCAGTGGGTTTATCTTCAGAGCCTTGCACTGTAGCTTTTAATCCAATTCTACGCCCACATCACATACAGTCTATTGCAAATCACAGGGAGAACAGACCTGAGTATCATAGTACATAGCTCAATGGGTTAGCAGTGGCATACAAGTAAACCCAGTGCTTTAATTTTGAAGAGGATAGAGGAAACAGTTAACTGCCTCATATAAACCAGTGATGTGCTCTCAGTTCAGTGCTTGTTATAATCAAGCAGGTTATAGATACAGTAAAAAAATGTTAACTAAAGCAGTTAGAAACCCAGGGTGAAATCCTGGCCACACTGAAGTCAAGATAAAGTTCTAATTGACTCCAGTTGGTATATCAGCAGTGTTGGCAATACTATATTCAGGTATGCCCTGCTCACCAGCCTCCCACTCTGGCCTTGCTGGCTCTGGATGTGAGATGTTTCTGGCAGGCCTTCAGCACAGTGTTACCAACTCCCAAGAGGTGGCAGGTGCAGCTGCAGGGCAGCTTTGTTTCTGGTTTAGCACATATGGAGCTGGAGCAGGTGGAAGAGTAGCACTCCCAAGACCACTGCAGAAGCAGAACATATACCAGTGAGGGCAAGATCACAGCCTTGAGAGGCACTTCAGGCAAAGAGAGACTGAAAGGGCTGGGAGAAATTTTGGAGAAATAGAGAATAAGAGGGGACATGACACAGTAGTATGTACAACTATAAATCATACATTAAAGGTTAGCTTGGGGTTCCTATTAACTGTGTCCCATTACATGAGTATACTGGGGTACACTGAGACTGCTTTGCATGCTAGCCCACACTGCCATTGCTAAGCTGCTTCTGGTAGCCATGTTCCTCATTCACAGAGCACCAGGCTACATTGCGATAACTTGAGACTTCAGCGTAGACTCACTTTGTGAAATTAATGGTTAAAGTTTGGGGCACAATCCTAAACATGCAAGGTATTGAATTCAGCATGTACTAATTACATGCAGGAACCCATTAACCAGCACACTGTTTGAAGAAACAGGTAAAAGAAAATACATGTTGTTCAGTAGAAAGAAGAGACTGGATGCAACCTCTCCTCAGTAACAATACTTACAATATTTTATGTTTTATTTTCAGCTCCTCCAAGTTATGTTGGAAGACAAAATTACAAAGAGTTCTGTTAAACTGAATCTTCCAGTTGGAAGGGATGCACTCATTACTTTAAAAGATGGACAGAGATTTATTATTTGCACCTCTGATCCACAGTAGATCTCCAGTAGTACTTGCTTAAGGTCTGTCTGGCTTTCCCTTTAAGAATTGTCTGCAAGGGTGTGTTGAGCTTATGATGTGTTTAGTTTTATATTTAAAAGAAAAAAATGTTGTATTTTCCTGGGGATAAGGGGAGATTGTAATTACCAGTTGTGCAATTGTATTAAAGGTTGTTGTTGTTTTTAACTCTGATCTTTTTAAACTGGTTGGCATATTTGAATAAATCTGTAAGAAATCCTACTGTGGAATGTATTTGTCTGGTTATTTTTTCATCTTACGCTTTTCTGTGTTTTTGTCTTTAGTAATGCAAAAGCCTTTCCTGAAACCACAGTGGCAAAGAAACTTGACAGGAGCTATGGGCAAAACTAATGACCTAACCAAGTGTTTCTTTTTATCTACAGTATGTAACCCAGAAATAGGGATGCCATTTAGTATACACAGAACTCAACTCTAATCTCAAGGGCAGGAGTTGGTATTGTCAAGAATCTTGAAAAATTCTTGCTGAACTTTCCACTTTTTGCTGAGATACTGACTCTGCAGTATCTCACATACAATGTTATTAATCAAGCCAGAATAGTATGTATAATATGTTATTGATTTCCCATTCATATGTCAGCCATTATATTATCTTATTTTCCTATATGACTATAGTACCAAAGGAATGATCTAGCAAAATCCTGGAAATAAACTAATACATTAAAATTGTATCACAAAAGCATTAGCCTAAGGAAATAAACTGGATAATACTTGGACACCTCTACACAAGACATTTGCTATGGAGCTGACTAATTAATTAGCTCTGCAGTAAAGTCTCAGTGTCTACACATGTGGCCCTTTTAGGCCACAGTAAACTAATAAATACTGCCATAGGATCATACACAAGTATGATCCTATGGAGACATTATTTAGCATGCCACAGCACACATGTAGACACTGATGGGGCTGGCTGGGGCACAAAGGTGCTTCAGTAAAGGGTGCCTGCCAGCTATATCTGCAATGAAGTACCCTCGTGCCCCAGCCCGCCCCTCCTGTTGAGTTGGGTCAGAACAGCCCTGGGTTGGCAGGCTGAAGCCCAGGGCCCCCTGCCAGCGAGGGCTGCTCTGACCTAGCTCAGTGTGCTGCTGCCCTGGGCACACATACAAATGGTACACTCAGGAGCAATAAACTCTGGTATGAACTGTGCTGGAGTTTATTCAGTGTCCTTAATAGCACGTGTAGACATGCCTGGGAACTAACTGTTTCTAAAAGTTTTTTGGAGCACTAATGCAGGAAAGGTGAGAAGGTGGCAGGCAACCCCCAAGAAGCTAGAAGACATTTCCTGAACTGGGGAGGGAAACTAGCTTAACTTTCCATCTTTCTGTTCTTGAAAATCCTTGCTTATCTTCAATCTTTTTGTTCTCAATCCAATAATTGGGATGGATATCAAAATGCAGAACAGCCAAGTTACTATGACAAGGGATCAAGTTGGGGCTATTTGCCAAAGGAAAAAAGTAAGGAAAGAGAGCATACTTGATAGATAAAATTTATTTATTTAAAAAAACCCCAAAACCTGACTACTCCATAAACATACCATATTATAAGAAACTGTGCAGAGCTCTTATATATGCTCTGGACCAGGGATCTAAGTGATTTTTAAATCTGTATTTTTATCCAATAGGATCATAGAAAAAAATAGGACTGGAAAGGATCTCTTGAGGTCATCTAGTCCAGGCCCTTTCTTAAGGCAGGATTGTTCCTGAGTGATTAACTATCCCAGACAAGTAGATGGCCCATGACTTCTGCTGTGGGTATTTGACAAAGCAGTTTACAATATAGCCCAAAGGCACAGCCCAAGGCTTGATCGGGAGGTGGGAGGACAGAAAGCGTGGAAGTCATATACAATGTGACAGAAGTGGTTGCATCCCTTTGCTGTTCATGTCCAAGCTGTCATACTTTTTGGAGTTTCTGTAGACATTCTACTACATTTTCGCGCGTGTGTGTGTGTGTGTGTGTGTGTGTGTGTGTGTGTGATGGGTAGACTGTCAAGACACTCCTTCAAGCGGAGCTGGGTGTTAGACGAATTCTTTTGTTTGCCAGTTGTTACTTAAGCTTCTGTGTTACTTCAGCCTCTGCTCCAAGCAGCAGAGTTGTGTAGTTTACATGGCGATTCTACAGGCTGATATTGCCTTAATAAGAGCAAGTGTATTTCAGTTCTGTGCCAGCGTTCACCACAGGAGGGTGCTGCTCTCATTCCAAAGGTTCGGGCTAGGCAAGGTTCAGTGTGGCTCCTAGCCGCGAGTGATTGTTACAAAATGTCTGTGTGCTGCTATCAAATGCAGCTGAGGAAAAGGACTGTGTCTGTATCCTGGCTCTCCTGGTTGCTTTGGTGTAGCATGATGCTTTCTCCTGCTTGGGGATATGTGATAGTCAACTCTGTCTCCTGGTCTGTTACCAATGAGGTGGAGGAAGAACTAGACAGTTCCTCCAACGAGGAAGCTCTCCCTGCACTCCTGGAAGACACGACTAGCATCTGGAAGCAGAGCTACCAGGCCTCTGTTTACAAAGAAGATGGGCAAATGAGGTCCAGGCCAGTGGCTGGAAGATCCAAGCAGGTATCCTCTCCTTCTAGGATGTTTTCCTACAGGAGAGAGAGTATCAAAGCGACAGACGACAGCATTGCTCCTCTGGAGCAAGCAATCAGAACTGCCCGTTTCCTGAGCCATTATAACAGCTGGGGCTTCTTGGCTACTCAGTCCACACAGGAAAAGGTACTGTGACATCTTATGCTAGCAATAGAGAATACTCTTTTAATGCTGAGCTGAACAGCCAGAGAGGGCTTGCAGATTTATTGCTTGTGTTTTAGTGTTCTGAAAAAGGCAGTAAATAATCATTCTGTTTTGGAAAAGCTTTCTGGATATAAATTACAAATTATTTGCTAACATTACAGTTTGTTATAATGCAAACCTGCATAATAACAGCCCAGCACTGTTACAGAAAACAATATTTTATTATTTCATAATCATCTCCTGATGTCAGCCACAAAATATGCAGGGTAAATAATAAAAGCTGTCAGTAATGTTATTAAACAGCCAGTAAAAGTACAGTGCAGGCACATATGTAGCAACATCTACAGTTTTGCTTCTCTGCTAGTTAGGGTAGGATGGGAAATCATGCTTAAGAGTTCAGTGGAAGAAATGCTAAAGGCCACCCTAATGAAGTGCAGAAAAAGAAGAGAAAAAGCATTGGGCTAGATCCAGTTCTGCAACCAAACAGATTACATTATAGTTTTTGGAGAGAGGCCTTTGCATTCCTTCTGCCTTCAGCTGACTGTACTGAACTGGTCCCCCTCCCCAGTATTAATTCAGAGCAGCCTGCTCTAAGGTATACTAACTTTAATGGCCTCAAGGGATCAACAGAATAAAAGGTTATATACTAGCTATGTCCCCTCTGCGTGATCGGTTGCAGGATGAGGGAGATGGGCTAGGAGCAGCTACACTGGCTCTGTGCTACCAAAAGATCTGTATATCCCAGGGTCATCTTACCATAATTAGCTCTGCCTGCCTCAGGACCACTTTTGTGTTAGTCTGTTTTGTACCACATTGCTTGGCAGTACTGATAGTACTTGGCTATTATTTATTTTCAATCAAAAGGCAGTTTTTTAAATCTGGAAAAATTAAACAAATAAAAAGGCAGCTTTGAGCTGGACCCAGTTATCACTAATATTTGCAAACAGGAAAGACCATTTTAAATTCACTGTTCCTTAACTGTTCACAAACTACTAAGTTTAAAATTATATTTAAAAAACAAAGTAAAAGTTAGAAGCTAGTCAAACCTCCTAAAAACACTGTTCAAACAATTGCTGTCTGGCTGTTTGTGTTATTCTGAACTGCAGTGTCAAATCTAAAAAGATATCATTAATAAAATATTCTCATTTGTACACTACACATTTGGAATTCCATCTCAAGGCTTCAGAGATTCTATTGACCCATAATCTTAACTGTTGTGAGTTATAGTCTCACCAAAAGCTTCTGATGGAAATGCAGCATTAATTCAGTGAATGTGGTTAACTTTCTGTAATTACAATACATAAGAAAAAATGGATTTATAATAAAATTTGTAATTAAGAGGTGTGATTATTTTGTATGAATTATACTTCATGTGCTCACTCTTCCTTTCTGGATGTGAACTATAAAGTTAACCAGGTATGAAAAAACATGTTCAAAACAATTTGAAACTTCTACTGCTAAACTGTTGATAGCTGAATTAACTGATTAACTGAATATTTTTAAACTTGTATATTAAGATGTATACATATTTTTAATGTCCAAGTTATGTGGCTGCATAAAAAATCCGCTTACCATTTGTAGAAGAAGTGGCATATAAACATTATAACAAGGCAAGTATATGAACATTATAAAAAAAAAAAAAAAAAGTGATCCAGGTAATATCATCCAGACTTTTTTCTGGATGATGATACAATTTAGCTAGGTTTTGTTACCAGAATGTACCAGTTTCATTAACTAATTTTTTTCACTTTTTATTATTTAATTTAAGTCCACAGCTGAAACAGTGAGTTTTTGAAGTGATGTCAGTAGAGCTGTAAGCCAATCCATACTGGACCACTAACCAGGATCTAGAACTGTGTTTAAAGGCAAAAAACTCTTAAATACGGTTCTAGGTAAAATGGTTTCTATTTTAATTTAGGCAGATATGGGCACCTTCCAGATTAAAAGCTCAATATAGATAGGAGGGGAAATAGTGAAAAAAGCCAACTAAAAGTCTGAATTAAAATAGAAATTCTCTGAGATTATGAAATGATAGACATGCGGTTTGGTATAGATGTGTTCATGGGTTTTTTTTAATTCGTATATATGTGTTTTAATTTATTTTCTCCTGTACTGTTTGAAGACATTTTGAGAGCATATGAGAGTATGTTGTCATAGCAGTATGATAAGCAGGGATCCTGGTTTTCTCCGATTAAAAAAAATACCAAAACAAATCTCCTATTTGCAAATTTAAAAAACACCACATTTGGAGTTTATATGGAGTGGTAGTATATAGTCCACCACTATATATATATATATTAGCAGTGTTTCATTTTTCATTGTGAAAAAATGTGGAGTTTGGGTTACTTTTTAAAATCCAAACATTGAAGATTCTTTATCAGAGAAGACCAGGATCCCTGATGAAAAATCAGTTCAGTTTAGAAGGTAACAAGTGCATTTATACAAGACATTTACTGAAAAGTTCCCTAATTAACTTTGTAGTAAAGTCTCAGTTTGTACACATGAGGACTTATTAGGCCACAGTAAACTAATAAACACCACCAGAGAACCCTCCACAGTACGTTGAGCCGGGTCAGAGAAGCGCTAAGCTGGCAGGTTAACCCCCTGGGCTCCCTGTCAGCCAGGGCTGCTCCAACCTGGCTCAACATGCTGCAGTCCTTGGCACACGTACACACAGTGCCCAGGAGCAATAAGCTCTGATGCAAACCATACCAAGTGTAATCAGTCAAATTAATAGTACATGTAGACATGTCCACTTGGTCTAGTGGTGACGGTGGCAACCGGGATCCAGAACATCTAGGCTCTATTCCCATTTCTGTTGCTGATGTTGGGGAAGCCTCCAGTTTTGTACAACATTTATACGCAAAACTTACAGAACTGAATGTTTGTGTTTCCAGATCCAAGGGATGCCATTTGGGAATTATTTACCTGTCAGTGATGGGCCCATAAATAACAGCACTGGAATCCCTTTCTTTTATGTGACTCCAAAGGACAACTCTGTGGCAGACCTAATGAAGAATCCAGTGGCTTCACTGACCCTGCCAGAGGCAGAAGGAGATTTCTGCAGGTACTAGCAACCTGGCTATCTAAGACAGTATTCAGTGAACACAAATGAATGTCTGATAGCATTTATTTTTGTCTTGTGAAGCTTTGTAATACCTTTAATTAGAATGAAAACATATACTCAGAGGCATGGTCTAGGCATAGAAACAGGGCCCAGGAATTCTTGGGTTCCTATCATAATTTTGTCATAAACTGCTTTTCTTAACCATTCATTTTAAGCAAAAACTTTCAGGATTGTCCTTGAATATTGGTTACTTCCATGTTTATGTCCCTAACTAGTCCTATACGTCTAGTCCAAAGCCCGTGGAAGTTAAGGGACCCTTAGACACTGGTTCTCACAACTGGTGAAGGAGCAAGATCTGAAGGAGAAACCATCCTAGATTCATGTTACTCATGTGGATACCCACTTCTTAAGCTGGATTACTTTGGCTTTCCAGCTTTAGTATGAGATATGAAAGGTAAACTGAAATGTTAAGTATATCCCATCATCTCCACCTCAGCAGAAAGAACAAGGAACACAGGCAAGATCTGTATGCAATGCCACTGACTTCAGCGGCTTATCTCCTTTTGGAGGGTACAAATTGACCCAGTTTCTGAAAAATGTTTTAGGGTGCATCTACACAAGACACTTTACTTGAGATTAGAGCTTACTGCACAGTAATTTGATCTAATCATGAGTAAATTTGCTATCTGCAAATGCAAGTAGCAAATTTACTCGATTATTTACTGTACAGTAGCTCACATGTAGACACCTGATCAGGAACAAATGTGCTCTGGTCAGCAAGGCAGCAGGGGGCAGTAGATTTCTCCTTCCCTCTGGAAGCTGCCTGCTGCTAGGGCAGGCTCCACCACTGGAGCCCAGATGGGGACAATGTCCCCCTGCCCTGGTAGCAGAGAGCTCCCAGCCACCACTGGATCACCAGGCCAGGGCTGGGAGATCCTTATCTCCCAGCCTAAGTCCTGCGATTGTGGGGCCAGAGCTGGGAAATTTGCCTAGTGCCAGCCCCACAACCATAGAGCTGGTGCTGGGAGATATGGGGACAGGGCTGGGAGATCCTTGATCACAAAGCTTGAGCTGGGAGCTCCCTGATGTCAGGGCAGGAGGACATTGTCCCTGCCCAGGCTCTGGTGACAGAACCCACCCTGGCAGCAGGCAGTTCCTGGGGGTAGGGAGCAATGTCCTAGCCCCTACCAGGAGGCAGATGTCTCCTGGCCCCTGGGCTAGCACCCAGGAAGAGCCTAGAGTTTCCCCTGGCGGCTGCAGGGGCCTGGTACAGGGTCACAGGGAGCAGGAGCAGTCTACTGCTAGAAGCAGCAAATCTGCCCCCACATCTCTGCATGCGTAGATGTGTGCCTGGGAGAGTTAGGCTAGGTACTTTACTGTAGAATAAATTGTTCTTGGATTATTTGCACATTTTAGATGTGCCCTTAGTCCCTTTATATACAACAAAGAGCATCTCAAATACACTCAAAAAGCAGAATTTCACCTTGATCACCTAAGGCAGGTTAAAATTGAGAAAGTATAGCAGCTCACCCTCAGAATATAGGAGAAAGCCAGGAGAATTTTAAATTTGTGGTGAGGACAGTTTCTTCCATAAAAACATTTAATTTATTTTAAATTAATTCTTTTAAACTGTACATGAATGAATCAAACCTTTTATTAAGGAGTAGAAATAATAAAGAATTAGGGCTGGAAGGGACCTCCAGAGGTCATCTAGTCCAGCCCCGTGCCTGAGGCAGCATCACCCCTATACTGACCATCCTATACAATCCATAGTCTAAACTCTTCATAAAACTATCATCCACCCTGACAGAATACAATGCTTTCTCTCATTCTCAGTGCTTTCTCATTCAGTTCTCTAATTGAATGTGTTGGTTTCAAAACCAAATGAGTGAAAAGTGAGGCTCCTCTGTTCAGGCACCTAAAAAGTAGCCTTTTTTTTAATTAGACATTCAGTAGTTCCCTTTGGCAACATGAATTGCTAAAGACAGGACTCCTAAAAATCAGGCTACTGAAGCAGATGCTTAAATATTTACAATCCTAACCTCCCATCTCTACTTTCAAGTCTTTTTCTTTTGCATTTAAATAACTATCTACTTTAATCACCTTTTTGGGGAAATATCTGTTTACAGACGCTGCTAAAAATGCCATTTATTGACAGTCGAGACTTGAAATTGATGCATTTGAAAATCTTTGAAAAATTGTCTTTACTGTATTCTAATGCAGTAACCATTAATTACTAAAACTAACCATTTTGTTTAATGGCCTAAAGCAGGGGTTGGCAGGCACAGAGCCATTTGCACAAACTTTAGGATGTGAGGCTTTGGAGCATGGGAATTCAGCAGGGAGAGTTCTCCAGCTGCTGTTGGGAAGAGAAGCAGCAGCCAGATCCTAGTGCCCTCTGGCCTCTCACTGGAGTTGGGTCATTCTGGCCCTGAAAATGAAAAGGTTGCTGACCACTGGTCTAGGGCCTACTGTTACATGTGACCAAGCCCAGTATGGTCTGCAGACAGTGGACACATCTACACATCCATTAATGCACAGTAGTACCGCACATTTAGTTCAGTACTTGCTGAATAAAGTACTAACTAAATGCACAAGAACTGCAGTTACTGAGCGGTAGTGCCAGAGCACAGGGTTGTGTGTGTGGTTTGTTTTTTTTTGTTTAGTGATGCTTGCTGTGCAGTAGCCTAATATTACTGCACAGTAGCATATTAGCACAGTTCTTGCCTGGTATGCTGCTGCAAGGTGTTATTAGGCTACTGTGCATTAAGTGTCTCACATAGTTTCTATTGGATGTGTCTAAAGCCACAGGCAGGGATCCCTGGTTGCAGTAATGCTATGCTGACAAAGTTGCAAGTATATTATTTCCTGAAATTTCAGTTGCATTCAGTCTGAAGATTAATAGTTTAATAAGTATAAGAATCCTTACATTTGTTAGTTTATTGTATTCAGTGTATTTTTACATTATTTCTAAAATTTCTGTTTGCAGCAATGTTTAGTGCATTTCAGTACATTTCAACTGCATCAGGGAAAAGTAAATGTTTAGGCTGCTGATGAGTTGTAGTTTGACATTTTGGTATCTTGGAAGCCTTGAATGTACTTGTTTTTTTTGATGTTGTTGTTGTTTTTGTATGTGGCTCCATGGCCTTAAAATAATCAGCATAACCCACAAGGTTAGTGCTGTGACAGTACAGCATACATTTCTCAGTGCAAGAGTTTAAGAGGGTGGATTGTTCTATGTACAGGGCACTTCTTTTCCTGCTTTTGTAGAAAGAAATCCTTTGTCAGTTCCATTTTTAATGTTAGAATATCTCTGTTAAATGTATCATTTGCATTAGGATTAACCCAAAATTATACAAAACAGCTAAAATAGTAGCAGTTTAAGTAAGCAAGACAGAGTGTTCCTACTTATGCCAGTAACTAATTTGGTCCTATAACTTTTTTCATATAGGCTTTGATTAGACTATATACCTATTCTGGTACCATTACAAAAATTAAAGTACACTTGAAAGCTGACTACTGCCCGCAATCAATTTTAAGGACCAGTTGGCACTCCAGTGAGGAATGGTTTTGAGGTATTTCACACAAGGAATCTGGATTTAGAAAGAAAACAGAGCTGGCATTTCAATAGTCCTTTCATACTCAAGTATCAGGTGACCTCTGTACTTGCATATAAGTGTGATGTTTCACTTGTTTAGTAGTAGACTGAATTTTACTGTCAGCAACAAAATTAAAACATTGGTGCTAAACATTTTCACTTCTTTCAGAACTAAGGAATAATAGGCTATGCTTTGATTTTTATATACTTGTATCTAATCATCTGGAAAGAAAATGTAAAAAACCTAACTTTAATTTGGTTTAAGTGTTGCAGAGATAATCTGGGTTCCTTGTCTTTGATCTTGATTTCCATTTTCCAAAGGGATACAAGCTGCTTTTGGGGCACTCTGAGGCCAATCAAAATATAGCATGAACAGGTAGCCACCAAAAAGTTAGGTATTAAGTTGAGAGTATGTAAAAAAACAAAATCAAGGTTAAATGCCAAAAAAAGTGCTAAGAATAAATTAATAAATAACAGCCCATTACCTCAAAAACCTACATGGTCAAATCTGGTTTCTAAAGAATGAGAGCAGGAACGGGCCCAAGGTTAAGGGGAAAATACTATTGTTAAAACTGGGTATGAGCAGGTGTTAATGTCTCAAATTTCCACTGCTAAAAATGCTTCCAGGAGAGAGGGAGCAAGTACAGGCATTCAGCCTGCAGCTATCCCCTCTCTTGCTTTCCTGCTTTCCTCAAATGGCTGATCCCAGTCTGGAAAGGTTTGGGAAGCAGTGGCTGTTCCCACTCCTCACATTCCTGGGGGAATAGAGTGGTGGGGTGAACTACCCGTGCTTTCCCAACTTAGAGAGGCTCAGCTTTGGGGAACAGGAAAGGAGTCTTTGCTGTTTCACTCCCTTCCAATATACCAGACTGGAGTTGGGCTGCCACTGCCCCCCAAACCTTCCCCAGACAGGGTACACTTTGATCTGGAGAGGGCATGGGAGGCACTGCCCCACTGCTCCCTGCCTGTTCTTTAGACCACGATGGGAATCTAGGGAACAGGTGGGAAGGCATTGCCCTGTGGCACCACTCCTCCCCAGGTCTGGTGAAGGGCTGCAGGTGCCAGCTTTGAACTTGCCACAGAGGAATCTGATTGGCTGCCCCCCCTGCGCAGTGCTTTGAGCCACCCACTCATAGCCCTGCACCAGACCTGGAAGGGAGTGGAGAAGCAAGGCGATGCTGCCCTCACACCCATTCCCAAGAATTGGGGAACAAGCAGGGAACAGCAGGGCAATGCTCCACTATACCTTCTCCAGACCAGGGGGTCCCCATGGGAGCGCTCAAGCTATGGAAAAATGCCCCTATGCATTACCTAGGCTGGAGTCCCCACAGTGTGGGGAAGGCACAGGGGAAACTACTGTTTGACTCCACTGGATCACAGAGCAGTTGAACAAAAGCATACAGGTGTTCATTCTTGCAAGAGAAATTTTGACAAGGAAAATGTCCCAGGTGTCAAGTGGGAAGCTCTTTCTCCCAAAAGGGGCCATGTTTCCTCCAGGAGAATTTGAATAAACACTTATGCTCCTAATGTCTAGTGGGGAAATTGGCGATTCTCCTAGTAGAAACATAATACCTGTACGTGGCCCCGTGACACATGAGCGGCTGAAAGGATCTTTTACCTAGTCAAGTAGTCGGCCTTCTCTCAGTATCATTTCTAGGGGTAGGCGAGTGGGGTGCCAGCTTAGGAGGGGTGCCAGAATCATCCCCCACCTCCATGGAGGAGTCTGTATCCCAGCAGCAAAAGCAGCCCCACAGAGTTGTTCTTGCAGCAGTAGCCAGATGCACAGATACCACGCAGCTGCTTTAAGAGCAACAGCTGGGATGGGCAGATTGCGCTGCAGTGGCAGCAGCAATAGAAGCTAGGGGCATTTTTTTAAATCACTGACATGGGTAAGACTCCTGTGTACCACCAAACCCTGATCTACAAGCACCTGTACATGCAAAGTAATCGGGTAACTTATCCCACAAGTCAAGTTAAGGCCATGCTAAGGTGTCTGTGGGATCAGATCCTGACACCATCCTCCTATAGTTGTGACAGTTACAGAACTTCCCATACACGGACTTCTACCACAGGAGGAAAAAAAAAAGCAACAACAGCGTTCTTACAAAAGTGATTACCAAAGTCGGTTGCATTTTTTTTGTTTGTTTTTGTTTCTCTTTTACCAATATTTTAGATGCTGGCATTTTGAATGAGCTCTCACAGTACAGCTGCTTCTTCTACTTGATCCACATAATCCTAGGGTTGTAAGGTCACTGTCTGTTAACATAAAATGAACGTAAGAGTACAAATGGCAAAAACCTGAATGTAAACCTGATTTTACTACAATTGCCTAACACAGGGGTTTTCAACCTTTTTTAGGAAGTATATCCTCAGCAGCCAGTTGCAGAGGAGGGGGAAGGAAAAGCAGCCACACATGGAGCAGGGTAGAGGGAGGGAGCTTGCACTGTCACCCACTGACCTGTGCTGCCACGCCCTGCTTTTCTACATGTCTCCATGGACTGCTGACAGGCCTCGCACCCAGCCAAGCGCACGGCAGTGGCACGGGGCAGTGGGTGGTGGAGGCGGCCACTGCATGTGAAATCCCCCTCTCCCACATGTGCAGCCAGAGACGCAGGGTGGTGGGTGCCAGCACTCTATCCCTGCTCACCCACACATACCCGCTAGGGCCTTTCCAAGTACCCCCAGCCTAACAATTTTTGAATGCAGTAAGAAAATGTAAAACAAGTGAATGGAAGTTATTTGTTAGAGATGAATCTGTGTTGAAATTCTGAGTACAAATACCCCTAAACTTTGGAGAAGTTTAGATTCACATCCCAATCTGGCCATGCAGGCACATCTCTACCCCTGTACAGCATGAAAATAAATCAGTGGTTGTTAACAGCAGCAGAGTCTCCCAATGCCTAAAGAAGGGTATTTGTGCCCAAAAGCTTGCAAAGAACTTTTTTCCAACTAGCGGTTCATCCAATAAAGATATCATATCTACCCAAAGAACCTTGCTTGTTCCTCCAAATTCACATTTAAAGATCTAGGAAATGCATAACTACTAAATTAGAATTTTAAACATAAAACCTGCTATCATCACTAGTCAGCATGTACAATATATAATTCTAAATTATTTTTTTGCCTTCTCTTTATTCTTACCTATCAAATTTTGGAAGACTCTTGTCTACTATACTAGTGTGTCTTCCTTTCTCTCTCTGATTAGTTTTTTCTAGATGGTTGTTGATTGTAATAATGGAACTGTCTCTAGCCAGTCCATTTATCTTTACCAGTGTAATCATATAGTTCTGTCAAAGATATTAGTTGTTGTTGGGTGTATCTACCTGTAAACTTTACTACAGAGCTGACTAATTAGCTCTGCAGTAGCATCACTGTTTACACATATGCGCCTATTATAAGCTGTAAATTTAATTAATTCTGCTGTAGGATAGTACTGTCCAGGACAAGAACTATCCTACAGTGGAGCAGTTATGTGCACCAAAACACATCTGTAGATGGCCTGGTTAGGGCACAAGGGTGCTACAGCGCAAGTGCTGGCTAGCCCTGCACTGTAGCACGCTCGAGCCCCAGCCAGCTCCTCTGCAGCACATTAAGCCAAAGCAAAGTAGCTCTGGGCTGGCAGGCTGACTCCCTGCAGCCCCTGACAGCCAGAGCTGCTCTGCCTAAGCTCAATGTGATACAGTCTTGGGCACGTGTATAAACGCTGTACCTGAAAGCAAGAAACTCCAGCATGAAGCGCACTAGAGTTTATTGCTACTTGCACCCCAATGGCTGGGTCTAGATGAGCATGGCCATGGGATCTGCAGCACCACGTACTGTATGTTCACTTTATTCTCCAGGGTATCCAGGGATCAAAAAAACCCATGGAAAAAATGTGGAGAGGTGCATGTGGCGGCAAAATGTGCCACCCAGAGCCTGGCTGGCCAGAGCCACTCTCCACTGCTGGCCAGGCTCCACGCAGCAGGATCACCACTGCTGCAGCCCCAGGAGGCCCCCAGGACCACAGGTAAGGCTGCTGGAGCCAACCCAGTGCTACCACACCCAGAGTAACCTGCCGCACACCAGAGCACACGTGGCACAGGCATTCCCCAGGGACAACTAGCAGTGGCACAAGGTGCACTGCCACTTGTTGTCCCCAGGGAACCAAATGTCCATGCACATCTGGATGCAGCTAATGTGAGCAAGGAGAGTCAAGCACACTGACAGCACTTGACAAATTACAATTACCTAGTACAAACAATGCAGAAAGGAAAACCTTTCAGAAATTGTGGAATGATTTAGATCAAACGAACAAGATTATACAGTCAAATGCAGAAATTGCTACAATGTAAAAAAACTATTATTTTTTTTTTTATCCCAAGGCTTGCTTTACTGTTAAAATGGAAGACCTCATGTCCAAAAGTAAAGATGCCTTTTAAATGTTTTTTTTATAAACTTCGAAGTAAGGACAAAAAAAATGTTTCTTGTCAAAATCAGAGGCAAGGCAGGGCAATCATGCCCTGCAGAATCATGCTGAAGCCAGTAGCAGCAGCTATTCAGCTTATGAAATTTACTTTCAATAGAGATTTTGTTTGATATTCGTATGACACAGATTAGTAATGCTAATACATACTTATGTCTTCAGATCATTCAGTGGTGAATTATGAGCCACAGATTCTATATTTAAGGCAAATAACTTGTGCTTTCCTAAATATAAAATCAAAGTATTATGTGTATTAATATATCAGCTACACTAATTATTTTATTGCATAACACTTCTTTCTGTAGACTTTAGAAAACATAATCCCATGGTCTGTAATATATTTCAAGTATAGACAATAACCCTGTTATTCTTCATCCTGTTTGATGGTCTTTAGGAACCTAATAGAAATGACTTTTTTTTATTATTAATAAAGTCTTGGGACTGCTCTATTTTTAAAAGTCTGGGAACAGGATTTATATGTTGTCAATGGAGACAAGGCCCTCAGCTTTCAGGCTTATCATTAACAATAGCCTCATATTCATTATGTTGTTGGGCATCAATGTAGGCATTCACTGTGAACTATAATTTTGCCAGACCTGGACATACATAGTTTTTGGATGAGAATTCTCCAATAAAAGCACAGGAGATTAATTCAGGGAACAGTGTTGGTTATACTCTTGTACAAGTAAATATTTTAATGAGGTTTCACACCGAGTCATTTTTTAACTATGACCATAATATGGGTGGAAGTGGAATGGAGCAAAGTGGGTGGAAAATGAAAATATTTGTTTTTGGGCACCTTAGAGCATTGTATAATTGTTAGAAACATTAATTCCTCTACAAGCTGAGAATGACACATGCTTTGAGAGGAACTATGCCTTATATAAAAATCATGTACGCTGTCTCTAGGACTGGGATGAAGTGAATGTGCAGTCTCCCTGACTGATCAGTCACACATGCCTGAACTAAGCAACTGCCTGCCTGGAGTCAAGTACTATATAGTTTGCCCATTATGAGCAGAAAAACTGGGCGTTTTCTTTCCTCAAACCTGATGAATAATTAAAGTAATGTCTCTAAACCACTGTGCACAAGATAATACAGAATCAGGCTCTAATAAAATACATATTTCCCTTCCAGTCTGGCCTTGTTTAATCTCTTTAGCAAGGTATGCATTCTTTCATGTAAGTGGTATATCTTGATTCATTTGTCTTTTTTCCGTCCCCTAGTCTTTATTCCTTCTGGTCTATATTTATTCACAAAATCCTTTGCAGGAATATTGAGGGCCCAATACTGAGCCCTGACACAGATGTCCTAAGGAGCATCCAAGATAAGAGGGAACGTAAATGTGTTCTGAAGGCATTTTCACCTTCCCCACTAATACTTGTGCCAACACAAAGTCCAGATAGATTGAGGACTGAAGATATAAATGCTTCTATAGATAAAATTAATTATTAATTAATGTCCACATTAATTCTCTAGGATGTTTTCTAGGAATTTTGTTATGGTAATACACTAAGGGAATTGCTTACCTCATGTATCCTTCTACTTCTTGGAAGCAAATCCCAGATTTACATCAAATACTATAGCAGCACTGCTGAAAGCACAGAACTTGCCTGCATCTGAGCAAGAACTCTGTTTACTAAAACTTGAGTTATTATATATAGGAAGAGAGCACATTTTAGGACAACACTCTACCAGAGAAAATGCAGAAGGAAATTCGTTTCAGAACATTAAGAACCCCTTTGACATGTACAATATTAAGTAAGATTAAAATACAAGGTAACTATTCTGAAATAGAAATCAGCATAAAAGGCAATGATGTCAACAATGTAATTATATATAATAACAAGTTCAGATCTATCATTGTCCCTTTTTGGCTAATTTAACCTTCACAAACAATTTTCTGGCCTGATTTTTGCAGGTAAGTAAATTCCTTGCCCTGCAGGTTAATATTGCAAAATTTAGTTTGAACAAAATAATTTAACAAATCATAAAATGTATAGCCTTTTCATTGCATGTGCAAACTTATGTAACACCCCAACATGTGAGACAGCAGCACAGTGAAACCTACAAACAAAAGTCAAGACTTCTCTGCTTGGCCTTGAGTGGAGAAGTTGAGACATTCTAGAGACTGAAATGTGTGTCTGATATCAACCAAGAATGTAGAGAAATTGCATTTCTCAGTACAGCTTTTCTTCTTGTAGCTCAGAGAAGATTTAGAACTAGATGTAACACTCCTTATTTGTGCAAAATCCTCCCAATTACTTCAGGAATCATTGCCTAAGAATTGCATCATGGGGCCTCTTGTCAATTGAAAATATACAAACATACTTTTGAAAGGAAAGAGAAGCATGGGCACTAACAAATCCAATGACAATTAAGTTTAGAGCAGTGGTGCTAAGTCTCCAGCCTATGAACTGAATCAGGCCTCTGGGGCCGTGTCATCCAGCCTGCAGGGTTTCCTATGGGTCTGGAAATCTGACAGCAGAAGAGCAGTGCAGCTCTGGTAGCTCTTAACACTGCTACCATTCCCTGCCACCAAATTTCAGGACCAGAGGAAAGAGGAACCCCAAGGGCTGGATAACATACCCCACACACTGGATTGTACTGATGCATGGGGTTACTCTGTAGCCAGATTCAGCACATGGGGTCACTCTGCAGCTGGGCCTGGTTCACACCCATGGACTGACCCTATGCGTTGACCCTAACACTGAATCCCAACAGTGTAAGGATGTATCCAGGTGCTCAGGGCAAAACAGAAGCAGTGACTTCCAGCTGTCACTGGGATTGTGAATAGCAGCAGCTGCTTTTTTCCACGCTTCTCCCTTGCAAAGTCTGCACTGGAGCAGTTGTCCTTATCTTCACCCTCTGCTGGAGTTAGCCAGTGGGCCATCCCTGTGCCACACATCCAGCCCGTGGGGCCAGAAGGTTGAGCACCGGTGGTTTGAAGAATGGATCTGATTGGCTAGGGACAGACATTCAGAAAGTCAGAGCCTGAATTGATTTTAATCTTTGCAGGTTAGTCTAACCTGGCGAGACTGAACCAATTTGCAGGTGAATAGACCAGGGCTAGGCAACATTTTTTGGCCGGAGTGCCAAAAAAACTACGTCTACCTTGGAAGGTGCTGGGGTGCCAACATACTGAAGCCCAGAGCAGCTGTTTGCAGCCTCCCGGCTGCAGTTGGCTCATAGGGCCCAGTCTGCTTCCAGCAGGGCTTTGCAGCCTCCTAGCCACCTGATGGGAGCACCCTGGGCTCCGTGGCTGGCAGCAGCTGCTTAGAGCCTGGGGTGGCAATGGTGTGCTGAGCAAAATGGCCTTGTGTGCCAAGCTCGGCACACTTGCCAAGGGTTGCTGACCCCTGGAATAGACATTCATGAAATGCAAGCTAATGCCTGCAGTGGCTGAGGCCAGGTGTTGGGGGGCACTAGAGCAGCCCTTGGCTGCAGGGAAGCTGTCCTGCAGGGGATGGGGAGATGTGGCCAGCCCTGGAAGTAGCTTGGAGTGAACTGACTAGGGAGGAGGTTTAATTCCCCTTCCCTGTCTCACTGGCATGGACCCAAACTGAGGTCCACCACGTGCTCCTGCCTCCTGATGCAGTGGCAGGGCTAGGGCACAGCTAACATGGCCCCTGAGGCAGTCTGCCTGCCTTGACTGCCACTTGCTCCCTACACCGGGCAACCAGCAAGATAAGCCCCCTCTTGCCTCTTCTGCCAGACACCAGAAGGAAGGAGGAATAACCTCAGTGGCCCCCAACTCTGCCACTGTAGATCCTCATGCTCTGGGACACCTTGACAGGGGCTGCAGGGTCGCTGCTCCCTCACCACTCCAGCTGGCATGGCCCGCTTAGGCAGGAGACAAGGAGGAGGGTTATTCCTCCCTCACTCTGGCGTCTGGTGGAGGGGGCAAAAGAGGGCTTAGTCTGCTGTTCCTTCCCTGCAAGGAGTGTGTGGTGGTGGCAGTGGTCAAGGTGAGCAGATCCTGCTGCAGTCCCCCAGGGGCAGAGTGGGGAATAACCCTCTTCCCTGATGCCTGCTTAAGGAGGCTATGCCAGCAAGTGTCTGGTCCAGCCCCTGCTGCTGCAGCGGCGAGAGGGGATAGGCTCTGATGGGGGCTGCAGCCCGTCATGGTGTCCTGGAGCGCGAGCCTCTTCCCAGCAGTAGAGACTCACTGTGGGGTGAGGAGAGCTGCCGCAGACTGCATGGCGCAAGCAGTGGTGGCAATAGGGGCCCTTGAGGGGCCTGTGGTCCCCTCCAAGCCACGGTGCTGCTGCCTGCCCCATGCAGTCTGCAACAGCTCTGATCGCCACTTATGGGCCCTACTGCTGGGAAGAGGCTCACATTCCCCAGGCACCAGGATGGGGGCTGCTTCCCCTGTCAAGGGCCCTGCCCCCTTGCCACTCCAGCAGCAAGATCAGGGACCTGATCAGAGGCTGGCTGGCAGAGCCCCTGAAGTGAGGAAGCAGGGAGGAAGGTTATTCCCTCCTCCCTGCCGTGTCTGGCAGAGCAGGCAGTAGGGGGCTTATCCCACTGCTTGCCCCATGCAGGTAGTGGTGGTGGTGGTTGGATGTGGGAAGACCCTAGCTGCAGTCCCCCAGGGCTAGAGGGGGGAATAATTCATCCTGCCTGCCCCTCTGTCTCAGGGGCCATTCCAGCTGGTATTTGGCTGTGCCTTGGCCCTGCCACTGCAGCAGTGAGGGGCAATCAGAAATGCTTCTGTTTTTAGCAGACCCCAGCTCAGGTCCATGTTGGTGGGACAGGGAGGGGGAAATTAAACCCCTCCTTGGCCAGTTCACTCCAGGCTACTGCTGGGGCTGGCAATGCTCCTGCTGCTGGAGCAGCCAG
Source organism: Caiman crocodilus (assembly GCA_030014935.1). Lineage (NCBI taxonomy): Eukaryota > Metazoa > Chordata > Crocodylia > Alligatoridae > Caiman > Caiman crocodilus. The sequence goes on along the minus strand of JAGPOW010003316.1, from coordinate 85,567,895 downwards.
TGGAGACATGCAGGTCCATGCTGGTAGGATGGGGGGTGGGGGGCAGGAAGCAAAATAAAACTCTTCCCTGCTCCCTTCCAGGGCCAGCCTTTGGCCAGGCCCCTACCCCTGCTTGTCCCTGCTCTGCCTGGGGAGCAGAGGGGAGGGGCCAGCCCTACTTCACTGCAACAGAGAGCACAACCCAGCCCAGGGAGCATGCTGGGATGCTGGGGGACTCTGCTCAGACAAGGAAGTGGTCTGGGACAGAAGTTGCATAAACCAGTTTGAGCTCAATCTGTTAAGTCTGATAATACATTCAACCAGGATTATCTAAATGGCTTCAGCCATTTTGTAACTGGTGCACTGAATTTGTCCTGTTACAGGTTTCAACCAGTTTCTGATCACTTAAACCAGTTTATGTGCAACTTCCATCCCTAGCCATTGTAATCTTTTATAGCTCCTACATAAAATTAATAGGTCAAACCAGATCTCCCATCTTCACCAGTCCCATTATACTTGACCTTCTTGCGTGAAAGTTATTATAAAGCTACCTGTAAGAAACTTGCAATAGTTATGTAAGACAAAAAATGCACTTGCAAAAAAAATGCTCTTCCCAATTGCTCAGCTATGTTGCTGCCATTTTACTCTTGAAGAGTCAGCGCCAGCATTTAGAAACAAGCCTATTATTTGAATTTGAATGCTAAATACATGCATATTTGACTGGCAAAAAGTTCCTTTTAATTATTTTTAAAACAGACTTAACTAAATGAACAAACAAACTAAAAATATATTAATGCACTGTTGTGGTTGAACACAGGAAGTCTGATACTAGATTGATCTCAAAGCATGAACAGATGTAACAGTTATACTACTTCAGAACAAGTAGGGGAGGACCTACTATAGTCAGAAGAATCTGTTGTAACTATTTCATCTGTCTGCTTCTATCACACAGTATTAGCAGATTAAACCACAGCAATTTACCCTAGATTTAAATAGGGTCAAGTTACTGAAATTTACTTTCTTTTACTGTTGTCAGCTGGAAATTGTTAATTAACTTCTAATTTATTTAAACAAGTTCCTTCTCTAAATTTACATTGGTTTAATTGAATTTATAATCTGGTTAGGGAATGAAGATTTTCAAGTACTCAGAATAACATTAATTCATTACTTAATTTAACTAGTACTAAAAAAAAGCTGAACATTCCTCAGAAAAAAACCCCTCATTTGAATGAAAAATTTAGGCAGAATCAAGCCTTGGACTTTCTTCATTGTGATAGGGGAAAAAAGTGTTCTAGAGAGAGAACATGGACAGTGTGGAATGATTTTTACAAGTGCGATAGCTCCTTGGGAGAGCTAAAGCTGCTTCAGAACTGCTGAGGATAATGAAAAAACAGTCCTAAGATGAGGAAACTGCACATGGCTCCTTTGTGGCTTATGCTGAAGATGGTGCCAACTGCTTAGTGGGCACAGCTGAATATCAGCCCATTATGTTCTTTGACAAATACAAGTTCTTGGCACTACATATAAAAGCAGATACTTTATCCAGTAGGCAATGTAGTATTTCATTACCATCTGTGGGGAATTTGCAGGTGTTAAATTAGCTGCAGGAGGATTCCCATATGTTTCCTGCATGCAAAAGAACCACATTAAGAATTACAAGGAAAAATGCATTTGCAAATTGCATATACATGGTGAGGGCCAAAGAGTTCAAGCCAGGACCTTTGAATAAAATCACCTGTGGACCAGATTTGATTTACTGTAGTTTTCTTCTTTGGTTTAAAATACTGAGACTAAGAACTGCAATCCCAGTGCCCTAATATGATTCCTGGGGTTTAATTACACTCTCTTGTAGGCCTCAGTCCTGCAAAGCATTGAGCAATCTCAACCCATGTTAAAACCACTGGATGTTTGAAGCTACTGATCACATGTCAGGATCAGGTCATTGGCATAATTGTATGAAACCTCTTTGCCATCAGTGGAGTAATCCTTGACTTACACATGTGAACAGAGAGCAGTACTACTGTGACTTATTTTAGATACTATAACTAGATAACAAATTGCTTAACTTGAAGGACCTATGTTTCATGGAGTTCTCATTTTTTAAAGATAGTAGGTCCATTCCTTTTCTTTATAAGGACTGGCTAGAAAAGCATAGGTAGTTGGATCTTCAGCAGAAAGCTAAGAGGAAGGTAGCTAAAAGCACATAAATACATATGTTTTTTAAACCTGTTAAGATGCATACTGTCAGGTTAGAAGACATGACCGTCTGCCAGATTATCCGTATCATATTAAGTGATATAACCAAGGTTCATTGTATTAGTGTCGTATTAAGTGACACAAGTAAGGTTCACCAGATCAATCAGTAGTGGAGGTTGAACTGTGTGTGCAGGTATCGTACCGTGTGCGAGTGAGCAGTGCGTGATCAGTCAGGCCTGACCAACCAGTGGATCCCTGAGGGACATGACTGCCTGGCCAGCAGCCTTGCCTTCTGGAACCATCTGGCTGGAAAGCCCTGTGA
>JAGPOW010003316.1:85505073-85558923 GCA_030014935.1 Caiman crocodilus | reverse complement strand
TTTTCCTCCTATGTTTACATAGCTATAATATATGGATATCTATACATCATTTGCCTAATTCTTAGCATCTTCCACCTGACATTAGCACTTTAAGGGCACTTCTATGTATGCAGGTAATGGTGTGATGAGATCTAATATGCGATTCACACTATCATGCCTCCCACCATGCCACACATGCATGGCAGGAAGTGTGATTGTGGGATCGCACATTAGATCCCATTGTATCCTATGGCCAATGCAGGGGAAACCCGATCCTGGGGTTCCCCTGCACTGGCAAGAAGTAAGCTCCCATGGCTGGGAGGCCCCTCAGCTGAGGGGCTCCCAGCTGTGGGGTCACCTCATGCACCTCCACAGTTGGAAGACACAGCTGCTATGATCTTCCAGCTATGGGGGGGCTCCAGGCATCCCCAAGGCTGGGAGATTGCAGCCATGCTTTGTGCCTGCTGGGACCCAGTGTCTGTATCTATGAGACTTGGGGTCCCAGCAGCCATGGAGCACTACTGGGGCCTAGAGTCTGCAGCTGCTAGGCACTGCTGGGGCTGAGAGCCTCCTCAGCTGCTGGACTTCTAGCCCTGGTTAGGCCTGCTTCACATCTGTGGCTAAGAGCCCAGTCAGCTGTTGGGGCTCCCAGCCTCAGGAGAGATTATGCTACATGTGTAAGTTAAAGCTGGATAGCAGCCAGCTCTGAAGTTGGTACACAATTTTGAGGTCTAACTGTATAGCTGGTTGGAGCTTTTTATGGCATGATAGGTACTTTTCACGTATAGCTGGTCTCTGTGAATTGTGCAATATCTGTACTGTGTAGGAGGGACCTAACTCTTTCTTTTCCTCTGTTTAAACCATGGAAGTTTGGGTCCAGGTTTATCTCTAAGAATTGAATCAAACATACTAGCTAATGTCAGGTGGAAGATGCTAAGAATTAGGCAAATGATGTATAGATATCCATATATTATAGCTATGTAAACATAGGAGGAAAAGTGGTAGACTAGACGGTAACAAGATTTGTATGCCATACTAACACCTACTACATAGAATTTCCTTCATTGTTATAGTATTTTCTGTACAGCCTGATGATAGTGATATACTTCCAGTTCCACCATAACAGTGTCCATATTTCTGCTTTCCACTATTTGTATCTTAGTCCTGAAGGGCTAAGGTGTTTTATCAAGAAAGGTAGAAAAGGCCTGGTCATGAATTTATGAAACACTAATTAATTACTAAGCACTAAGCCCTATGAGAACTTCTCATAGAAGAAAGTACAATAATACCTTTGTATATAGTTTCCTCCATGCTGAAAATGGAATGTTGCCTTGTACTTAGTGTATCCACAGACGGCGTTACTGCAGAGTAGCTAGTGCACTGTGAATTCATACCCTGGCTTACTTTGCACTAATCTTCTTGTCTAGACAAACCCTCAGACTCTTAGCAGACCTACAGGGCATGAATGAGACAGTGAAAAAGCAGCAGTGGGCACTTTGGATGGTTAAGAAACAGACATTTAATTTCAGAGGCTAGCTCCTATGCTGCAAAGCTTCTGAAATGCTGCAGAAGCCCATCCAAAACTTTCCCTTCTGATCCTGAATGGACTTCTTTGGGGCAAAAGGGGTTTTGAGATGCTGTTTTTTAATAGGGCCTTAAATTACTAGTCTAATCCATTTTTTTTTCTAATCAATTTTTTTTTTTTAAAAACTGACAAATACTTCATTATACATGTGATGGTATAATAAGTGTAAATGAAAGCTATCCCAGATATTACTAGAAAGATTCTATAATGGTTTATGACCACTTACTCTAATAGTTTTCCTTCTGAAGTTAATAGCAAAAGTCCTACCTACTTCCTTGTGATCTTAAAGATTTCACCCTTAATATCTGTAAGAAATTAAACTGACATGCAAATTAACTGCCATGCATTTTGTACTTCATTAGAAATAATTAATGTCTGTAGTTTTCTCAAAAAAAGCCTTCCAGTGCAAGTTTTTAGTTGAAACTTCTATATTGGTCCTGATTTGAGAGATGTATTTATTTATGCTTGTATATTTGCTGTGGGGGGAGGTGTGAAGTTTGAGTCCTTTTGAACATTGATACAATTTTTTGCTAACTTTTGCAAGTGTAATGCATGTACACTTTAAGCACAGCTAGTTTTAACTGCTGTTCTTAGTTAACCAAAGAATGCTCCATTTCTAATGTAAATTTCATCATTTAAATAGAATCAATGTATTATGTATTGTTTCTGGATGTGAACTGCAATTTACAATGTAGTTTGATTCCTAAAGATAATGAATATTGTTGACAAATTGCCTATCAAATATTTAATACAAATAAAATAGCAAATGGTGAGTCACAGTTGGAAAATGTGTTCACTTAGTGGGGAGAAATGAGCCATGTTGCTACCTTTAAAGAACACTGGAAATTGACAGACTTTTGGGTGGGGGAGGTAAGAAGAGAAAAACATGGCCCTCTTCTCTTTGCCACCACCTCTCCATTCCTTGTTTCTATGAACTGTGATTTCAATGTAACACCTCATCTCAGTTGTCAATGTAACACCTCCTTTTAATTGGTACTTGTTCCAACATTGTATGAGCTAAGGCTACTATGGAACTTTGCCTCAGTGTTATTTTTTCCCTCTCTCTTTGCTCTCCCAAATTCGCATTTCCATCCAGTTCTTTACTGCCCACTCTGTTAATCTCCCCTTTGCCAACACCTATCATTTATCTTTTTTCTCTTGCTCTCCCATACTGTTATCTGTTTTCATCAAACTGTTAAGAGAGCCATCCTTCCCCCACTTCCTTAATTTCTAGTCTATATCCAAGAAGTCAATTTTACCTATCATCTGTATTTCCTATTTATGACTCATAAGTATTGAAATCCACTTGTCTATTTAATTTCAGCTTCTTTCCTTATCTGGTCATCTGTTGCATCTTCTTCCCCGAGAAATTGTGGTAGTAATGTTGTGCTCTTTTATACCATTCTAATCCAAGCCATCATCATCTTTTTCCTCCTTCCTCTTCTACATGTTCTCCATTTTTACTAACTTCAGTGCACATTCTTTTACCTCAGTCCCTTGCTTGCATCTAGGACAATTTAAAATTTACCTGATGACATCGAGTCTAAGTCAGCCAGCTGCTTTTAATTTTCTTTCTAGAATCTCTTAATTTGATCTAGATAAATGACCAACTCAACATGCCATTGTGGTCTCCTTTTTTTGATGTTTTTTATGAAGCACTGCTCTTGTTCAGTCTGAATGCCGTCTTTCACTTGCTGCCTTTCACATACGCTCCCTCTTTGCGTCACTAATTTCATTCATCATCTTCCATCTATCACTTCTCTTATCTTCTTCCCTATTTTCAGTGAACTCCATTAGCTTTACTTTTAGCCCCATTCTTTGCCCACTTTTGAGTTCACCCCCTCCACCCCACATACTATCTTGTCTGTCCCTTTCATCCTTAGCCTTTGCTGTATTCCTGAGTTTGCTGCATTGATAGAACAAGATCAAATGCTGAATGCCTTTGCTGAAAATCTTAAAATTACAGTCAGCATTTCTGGAGAATGCTTACAACTACACTAGCTTTTTCTCCTTTAGCAACTGGTTGAATGTAAGTTGACCCAGGAATGGAATTTTAAATGCATCGTGCTAGATACCAATACGGAGAAAAGTTGTTCTTTTGGCCCAGTGGATAACAAGAAAAAGCAGAGTAGAGCTGCATCTTATAAACCAGCTAAATCAAAGATGCATAAGCTTTCATAAACAACAATTTGCTTCATCAGATGCTATGAAAAGACATCCCAACTGTACTTTCTGTGGTAGTTGGTATAAAAACTTTTGAGTTCCTTTTCATGTCAGCAGTCACAACATTCAATTGTAATTAAGAGGGGAAGGATAAGACTTGTTTGACAGCATGTCCGGCAATATGATTGTATCAGAACTGTCTACTTTACAGAAGGAAAATGATATTGCCATAAAATGATTAGTAGACAGGTCAGAGGGAGTTATCCCTCCAAAATGGGAAAATATGCAGATTATTTGGGTGCAAAGTAAGCTAATGCATAATTAAATATTTTTAAGTTATCTAAATAAAAAAAACCCTGTCATCTTTGTTTATCACTTTTATTTCTATATTTCAAAAGTGTTTTTTAATTTTTTTCCAGTCTCCAGGCCATTCCTGTAATGTCTGTCATTTTTGTTCTGTGTTAAATGATTATTCCCCATGCTTTCTTTGATTCTTTAATATCTGCATAACAGCAGAGGTGCTTTTTCTTTCTTCATCTCTCTTTGCTTTCTATCTCTTTTTTTAGATGTGCGTGTGATGCAGCACCCAGCTCTGCATTGCATACATTTGTATAAATGGCGAAATGCATGCCAGTGCTGAGAAAATGGTGACGGTGCACTTTTGAACTAAAACACATCGAAGGCAGTGGCGACATGTAGAAGGTGCTTGGGGGTACATGTGCACCCCCTGACAGCACTGGTGCACTCCCTGGCCAGCCGTGCTTGCTGCTTAGGTGATGGGCAGGGGGACAGGCAGGAGCACAGGTGCCCACCCTACAAGTGCTGGCTGATAGCTGCAGCGATCGGCCATCATAGGATCAGCTGTGGGGTTCCCCCCAGGCAGCGAGATCAGCCGTGGGGGATGCCTCCCAACTAAGGTAGCACCAGTTGCCCATGATTGAAAGAGTTTTAGTTCAAAAGTGCACCACTACCATTTTCCCAGCACTGACGTGCGTTTCTCCATTTATACAAATATATGCAACACAGTGCCGAGCGCATTAGCTCGTATGTGGAATAGACTTGATTAATCAAGTCTGCTCTGGTGTGTCGCAGCATGAAAAGGTATGTGTATAAATGCCCTATGATTTTGTCCTGCTTTTCCAAGTCTCTCCTCTATTCCTTTCATCCTCTATTCCAGTGGTACTTGACAAGGCCCTAGATGGTATGCGTGGGCAGGTGGGGATGGAGTGCCATCATGCACCATCCAACGCTGCCATGCAGGCACCACCCACCCAGCAGGACACAAAGGTCAGGGGAAACTTGCACATGGCACCTATGCCCTCCGCCCGCCCCCCACTCCACATCTGGCTCCTGGGGGTACACTGGTCTGCATCTGGGTACCAGGGATACACTGATCCATAGGGGTTGAAAAACCCTGCTCTATGCCTACCTGGCTTTGGACCCCATGTTCCCTCCATTTACCCCCACTTCCTCTTTTCAATTCCTATCCTTCCTTGGGAGACCTACTTTATTCACCAAGTATGCAAAGATGGTGATTATGTGCATGTGTATCGCTGTCCAAAAGTGGGTGACTTGACAGCTCTGCCTTGAAATAAATACAATCCATTGCCCAAGGTTAAAGTAAAAATAGTAACACCTTAGGGCTTTGTCTGCATTCTGGCCAGTGGCCAGAGGTGTGAATGTACAGGGCAGTGGCTACTTTGCACAAGCTCAGAGGACAGTAACTGTGAGGTTGCCAGTTCCACCTCCAAAATGTAGTAAGCTTTTTTGCACGTAAGCAGAGGTGGCCAACCTGCAGTAGGCCTGCCACAAGGGCACAGGCTGCCCCTGTGCCTGATGTGGAGCAGATTGGGAAGTGGAGCAGGCAGCACAGTAGCAGACAGGGCAGGAAGCCAACAGCAGAGCAGCAGATTGGACAGGGAACTGAAAACAGCACAACAGCTCTGAAGAGATCCTGGTTTTCTTTGATTAAAAACAAAATTCCGAGTTTTCAGATTTAAAAAGTAACCCAAACGCCACATTTTTTCCTGATTAAAATGAAACACCACTAATATCTATTTGTCATCTATCTATAGTTGTTTCATTTTAATCACAGAAAAATGTGGCGTTTGGGTTATCTTTTTGGATCTGAAAATTGGGGATTTATTTTTGATCACAGAAAACGAGGATCCCTGCAGATCAGGCAGGGTAAAAGGGACGAATAGCACTTGGGGAGGGTGCCTGTCTAATGTGACCATCTCCCTGTGCCTGAAGAAGGGCGTTTGTACCTGACTGCTTGCAAAAAAAAATCCTTTCCAACTGTTTGGTCTAATAAAATACCCAAAGAGCCACGTCTCTCCGTAAACTAATACCCCAGGTATAACGGCCGGCACCCCGGCCAAAGAGGTTGCCTCAGAGCGGGCTGAGGGGAGGGGGCGTGGCTTCCCATTCACCCCTCCCCTTCTAACCGCGCCTCGAGAGCGGGGCCATAGGTAAGGAGGGGGGGATGTCCCTTACCTTTAGCCCCGCCCCCTCAGCCCGCACTCGGCAGAGCTTTGGAAGGTGGGAAGGTGGCTGAGGGAGGGGGGCATGACTTCATTTTCGCTCCTCCCCTCAGCGCCGGGCTGTTGGGAGAAGAGAGCGGGCAAGGGAGTGGGGGCGTGACCTCCCACTCCCTCAGTCCCTTTGTCACCTGGCCTCGCCCCCCTCAGTCATCTCTTCGCCGGACCACTGGGAGCTGTGGCCCGCCACTCGTTCCTCCCCCTTTCCATCTAGCCTTACCCGCGTAGCCAGGACACTTGGGAGAGGGGAGCGGGCTAAGAAAGGGGGGGCCGGGAGGCCACGCGCCCTCACCCCAGCCTGGTTTCCTCTCCGGTGCCGAGGGGGCGTGGTTAGAGGGCAGGGGCGGGGCGAGCGGGAGGCCACGCCCCTTCCCCTCCGCGCGTTGCGGGGTCGAGAATCCAGTTGCTTGCAGGCCGTAAGGCGCCAGCCGGCCCAGCGGAGGCGGTTCCCGGCCGCTGTGCACAGGTCGAGGCGCGCGGTGTCCGCGATGCTGCGGCGGGCGCGGCTGACGCTGGTGGCGGCGGCGCTGCTGGCGCTGGGCGGCGGGCCGGGCGCGGGCCGCGCGCGGGCGCTGGAGTGGTACACGGCATGGGTCAGCACCACCTACATGGAGCCGCGCAGCAACCGCACAGTGCGCGGTGGCGGCGAGAGCGGCCGCTACGGCGACAGCTCGCCCAAGGCCGGCGCGCAGGGCCTGGTGGGCATCCCGCGCGGCGCCGCCGCCTCGGCCCGCCGCCTCGAGGGCTGCGCCGCCGGTACCGACTACGACGTGCCGCAGCCGCCGCGCCCCGCCGCCGCCGCCGCCACCACCCTGGAGCCGCCCTGGATCGCGCTGGTGGCCCGCGGCGGCTGCACCTTCAAGGACAAGGTCACCAACGCGGCCCGGCGCCGCGCCACCGCCGTCGTCATCTACAACGAGCCGCGCTTCGGCAACGCCACCGTCTCCATGTCGCACCTCGGTGAGTGATCAGAGGGACACGCACACCCCGGTGGAGGGGGGTGAGCTCCATCCCCTGGGGGGATGGGGAGGGTGTGACATGAGCCCCTCCCCTCTGAGCAGGGTGGAAGCAGCTAGGGGGTTGTGGAGGTTAGGGGTGGGGGGGCGCTGTCGACGGGTGTGATTCAAGTCATTTGGTGTGGGGAGGGTGGAGAGGCTTGATCAAAGCCTCCCTGATGGGGGAAGCCCAGCTGGTGGGGGGTGGAGTCCCCAGGGACCTATTAGGGACATGGGCTCCTTCCCCTAAGTCCTTGAGTTGTCCCCATCCAGCGACACAGGTGTAAGCCCCAAAGAGAGGCATTTGCAGGGCTTATCCCTACGAAGATATCTGAGGGGAGCACTAAGATCTAGAAGAGCAACTCTTCAGGAAGGTACCCCTTGGGAGGATGAGGACCAATGGGCACAAACTAATAGAGGGAAAATTTAGGTTGGACCTAAGGAAAACCTTCTGCTCCATAAGGGTAACTAGAACCTGGAGCACACTTCCAACAGAGGTGGTACAGTTGCCATCCCCGGAGGTGTTCAAGAGGAGGCTGGGTAAGCACTTTGTTGAGCTCATTTGAGCCCAGTAACCTCCCACCCATGGCAGGGGACCAGACTTGATCTGGCAGGTCCTTTCCCATCCCTTGATTCTGTGATTCTGTCCCCTCTGCCCCAGCAGTAAATTGAGGCAGGGGCACCAGGCTGCTGTGGGGGGAGACCCTAGAGCTGCTGTCCAGGCTGCTAAAGAGGCGAGAAGGATTCTGACTGATTGGATTCCGTTTAGCCCAGAAGCATTTTCACAGTGCTCCCCTCAGTAGCCAAGTGCCTCGCCATTGGTTAATGCATGGATTTGTCATTCATTATAGGTTGAAGAAAACCGTACGGAAGCATTTTAGAAATGGTTTCTTAACATCCAGACTTAATCCCCTGGATGTAGGTTCCAGTTTGGGCATTAGTGGGATACTAGGCACTTCCTCCTTGAAGTACTCTATAAACAGTAACCTATTAGCAAAAGTTTACAAGGAGATGGGGCAGTTGTTGAAAGAGGGTGATTAAGTGATGTTTTGCAAGCATGCCCATTTCCAAATGATGCGAGGTGAGCCAGGATAGGAGCCCAGGTGTTCTGGCACCAGTCTGCCTCATTCTCTCCAAACTATAGTAAATTGGATTTTGTGAGTTGGAAGTATTAAAAGGGTTTGAGAACTTAATAATAATTTTAGAGACTAAGGTCTTTTTATCAGGGAATGGGAGGTAGCCTTCAGGGCAGGATGCAAAGAATAAGTTAAAGCATGCCTGGTGGATAGAAATCCTGTTGCAGACATTATACAGGCAGGGGCAGGTTCACCACAGTTGCTGATGTCCAGGTGATCTTTAAAGGAAACTTCGGGCAAAATTTTAGTTTGCAATAGAATTTTTCTGCGTTGTTCTTAATGAGGCAAAAGTTTCCTTCCCTCTAGAGAAATCAGCATTTCTTCAAAGAGGAGATTTGCAGCTGTTTCAAAGCATGTTTGAGACCCTTGAGGGAAAGTAAGCTTCCCTCTGAAGTAAATGAAGTGGCACTACCTTGTAAGTTAGTCATGGTTAACTTGTACCATAGGTTTACTTAGTAAAACAGCAAGCATCAGCCTATACTGCTTTGGATTGTCTGTTAACAGCTTTAATTTCCAGGTCCCCTTTTTTTTTTCTTCTTTTTTTTAAATAGCAGATTATTCTTTTCCACATGGAAATAATGTTTGCTTCCTCCACTCCATTTAACACACATTCTTTTTTAGAGTACTCCCATGTAAGTACAGCAACTTTACCTTCCTTTTGTACCTTTTCTTCTCTTGTATGTCTTTTATCTCTTGTATTCCTTTTTCTTTCTTTGTTGTGCCCTCCTTTAAGATCACACATTTCTCTGAGTAGTTTTTCACTTTGAACTTTTGCCAGTGTAGGTCTCTCAGTTAGTGATAAGAGCAATTTGATCCCTAACAGACATAGCTGTAGATGTAGTTATAAAAACAACCACAGTTCTTTTGGTATAAATGACATTATGCCAGTAATGCTATGCTACTAAATAGTGGCGTGTGAAGTGGGCAGTAGTCTGTTCGGATTCGACTCAATTTGGAGGACAGTGATTCAGTTTATTGATTTGGATCACTGTCCTGATTCAATTCGGCCAAATCTGAAGATTCGATTCTGATTTGGAGAGATGCGATGATTTGGTCATAGATGCAGCTTTATATGTTTTTTCTACATACCTCGAGGTACCAGGTGTGGCTCGTGAATGCTAAGATGGTGGTGGGGAGGATGGAGCGTCCTACAGGAGCATGGGGGAAGGTCCCCTGCACACTTGACAGCAGGACCCTCCCTCCCCTCATGCCTCCCTGGCTCAGCAATTGACTGTAGGGGGACCCTGGGTGTGCCCTGATCTAGGACCAGTCACTATGCTGGGAGGTGGGGCAGGGTCCCCAGCGCACTCCGTGGTGGACTGGAAGTACTTCTGACCTATTCTGGGTTCACCGCCTACTCCATCCACCCCAGCATCTCAGCATTCATGAGCCGCGCTTGGTACCTCAAGGTACGTAGAAAAAAACGTATAAAGCTGTGTCTATGGCCAAATCATCGAATCTCTCCAAATCAGTTAAGAGGCTTACGATTCGATTCGGATTTGGAGATTTGCCACTGAATTGGGCTGAATCTCCTCTGAATCAAATCAGTGCCTGAAGCTTTGCATAGCCCTACTACTAAACTGTATTGGTATAACCATTTTGGCAAAGAGCTCCTTGGATGGAGTCTCAGGGAGGTGAGGCAGAAACGTTGAGGGGAGCACCAGCTTCACTAGGAAAGTCTGAGAACTTCTTTCTTTTTAAAGGTTGAGATTTCTAAATAGTCTAAAATCCAAGCGATTATTCAAGAACCTTGAAATTAACTTTGTGGTGCATGTAGGTTAGTAACTTTACCTGGAGGGTTTTATGTGTGTGGGGGGGTTCCCCAGCATTTTGATTGTTTTTGTGGTTTTTGTTTGGGGTTTTTTTTGGTGAATGGGTTCCTGAGAGAGTTTTCCAAAAAGTTATTGTGTATTCTAACTGACGGATTCTATCAACTCCTTTTTTTACTGCAATTGTTGCAAACCTGGGAATCAAACTATGTCTTTGATCATGGCCAGGTAGGTCCTCAGTGTATTGAGACTGAATGCAACCTATTACCTTTCGTAGGGAAGCAAAATTGGAATCAATATGAAAAATAGGGTTAGCTTTTTCATAGTGAATGTTAGACACATATCTGTGACTACAGTACATATGCACTACAAGGCTTTCTAATTATGGTGGCTCAAGGGGACAAATTGGTTATGTCTATTTTGATGTCTGGAGTTGACCTCATGCTCTCCACTAGCATGAGCCATTTAAACCACCTTGTCTACATGTGCTGCCTCTTTCTGCAGAAGCAAACCTTATGCTGAGGTGCTGTGCTATTACTGAATTTTAAGCAGTCTACCTGCATTAGTGTGTGAAAGACAGGCAAGTAGACAGAAAGCAAGAATTCTTGTGGATGCTATCTTTTATTGGCTTAATATGTATGCTTGGTATGGATATAGGCAAGCTTTTGGATATATCAGTACCCTTCCTCAGTCTTCCACATAAACACAGCTATGTTGCTTCTGGCTGAGGTACAGTTGTGGTGTGTCTCAGTATGGTGCTGCCTTGCACTGTACAGGCCTCCTGAGGAAGAGTACTGTGATACCCAAAAGCTTGCCTACCAACCACACGGTACAATAAAAGATACTACCCAGAAGAATTCTTGCCTTTTGCATCTCTCCTGGATCATCACAGTGACAGTATCACCTCAATACTGCCCAGGCAAGTATGTGTTATTTCTTGACTGAGCTTTTTGGCTAGTGTGCAGGACAGCAATAATACAACTACTTGGCTTCTGGCTCAGGTATGTCTCAGTATGGTGCTGTCTTGCACTGCACAAACATACCCTGTGTTATCTTGTAGCCTGCACCATAGTTGTATATACAGGTTTCCCTCGCTTTATGCTGTGTATACTGTACATGTGTTCCTGGAAAATGGTGTATAACTTGAATTTGCATAAAGGGAACCCAGTTTAAAATATAACAAATAGGAATATGTTCCAAGACATTGACTGTACTGACCCATTTCTACCACTTTTACAAGACAATTTTGGTATTTGCCAACAGCAGACAGTACACACAAGCACAGGGCACTATCATAGTGGGGATAGCAACTACAGAAACACGTGTCACAGACAATGAGCAAGGAGCAAAGCTTTACACAGGAGACTATATTTTGATGCGTGTCACTCCCACAATACTCCACACAAAGCAGCTGACTGTGGGCTTCCACCATACTGATTGCATAAGAGTGAATATACCTCTCATATAGTGAATTTTTGGTATAAAAAGAGCCATTGCATAAGAGTGAATTTGCACATACAGAACCCACATAAAGCAAGGGAAACCTGTACTGTATATCTCCTTATGAATCTGGGTCTAATTATATACCATGGACACAGGATGTGGTGCAAAAGGTCCAGCTGTTAGGAGAGGTTGTGGGATTGCAGCTTGCAGGCCTTGAGCTTGAGATCCCCAGTGCTTGGGTGAGTGAGTTAGTATGGGTGAGTTAGTTAGTATGTGAGGGAGGTAGAGTTCAGATCTCATTTCACAATTGCAACTCTGCCAGCCTGTTTTGCTTGAACCTCCATATACAACTGTGCTTAACACTAGAGTTGGAGTGGGTACAGAATTCCCAAAGTCTGTTTTTGTTCCAGGGGGCCATAGAAGAAGTTATGCAAGTGCATATACCTTAACTACTCATTTCTTGGTTGTCAGAGGTTCAAGTATCACGTAACTTGAATAGGGCATAGGAAACTACAGGACAACCTTAGCTTTATATTAATGAAGTTTATCTGTGAATAAGCTTTTGTTAGCAGAGTTATGAGATCAAAGCTGTAATGCTTAAGTCGGCAAATATTTCTTCAGCCTGTAGTCTAATGGTATGTGTTGATCAGCTACTTTGGCCTGAAAAAGCAGGAAAGGACAGATGGATTAAAAAAAACTTGCCCACTGTCTTTATACATAGAAGTCTGTGCACTGGGGAAAGGGTTATGCATCTATTGCCACTTTCATTGCTCCCCTCCTCTGCCACGTGTACCTTAAATGCATTTAGACAGGACTCTTCAAATATGTGAAGTTTAATATATTGTGAATAAAAAGGTCCATCCAAACCTCGGAGAAGAAGTGATTCTGACATGAGCAGTCTTGAGTGTCTAAGAAAGAAAAACAATGCTTTGGCATTGAAGTGTTAGCTTCATTTGGTGGGGTAGGTTGGAATCCCTTTCTTTCTCTTCTTTCCTGGGAATACGTGAGCTTCTTGTAGTTCTGAGAAAAGATGGAATGAAACCACGAGAGCAAAGCAGGCATTAAAGTATAGTTTCTCAAGAGATTAAAATAATAGAATCTGCACAGAAATGTATGAGGACTATATAAACAACTCTTTCACTAAACCTGGAGACCCTGAGATGAGACCTGTTACATTGGTACAGATAGTATCAGAGCATAATAATTTAGTGCACTTTGTTTACTTTCTGAAGATTCTGAGGTAGACTTCTTTGAGGATAAACCAACTGTTTGTGGGTGGGTTAGTTGGTTGGTGGATTTGGGACCCAGAGGCCTTGTTCCACAGGGTGGGAGGGTGACCTGCCCTCAGACTGACCACAACTTTTCTATTTGGTAATAGGCAGATTTATTGATACACAGTAATAACAGAAAAGAAACAATACAAACAATCAACCAGTTCTATATATCTCCCAAATTCTAGGGCGCCTCATTAGAGTCAAAGTACATCTGGCCAGGACACGGTCTCCACTCTGAGGCTGTCTCTTAGGTGTCAGCAGTCTGGAGGTGGGATGCCAAGGCCCACACCCCTTCCTAAAGTGGGATGGATGAGACGGGCTGGTCATGTGCCCTCTGTCCATGATGGCCTTGGTGACCCTTCCTGGGGGATGGAGATGGGGACCCTTCTTGGAGAAGAAGGATGGGGAAGGAAGGACCCAGGCAGGGCAGGGAGGGACCCTTTCTTACTCTTAAGCCTCTGCTTTTGTATTCTCCTTCCCTCCTGATGACTTTTCATCCATGGCTATCTCTGGTTGGTTTCTCTGTGTAGTCACACTGTCCATGTAGTGTCATCAACATATTCCAAGCTCATCACATGCGCACATACTAATTTGGTCTTTCCAGGCCTTATCCTAATTTGGTCTGTTCCCCCAAAACTAGGACTTGGGGTGGGGCGGCTCCTGCTCTGGCACCTTGCAGCTGGTGCTGCTTGTATCTCGTGTTATGGGATAGTATAATGCATACTCCCTCAGTTCCCACACTATTTTTCCAAACTGTGTTCTTGTTGACCTTATTGTTGGCCAAGTGTTCTTGTTGGCCTTATAGACCAGGGATGGGCAGTTATTTTGGGCAGAAGGTCACTTACTGAGTTTTGGTAAGCCATCGAGGGCTGCATGACAGGCAGCTGGGGCAGATAAATATTAATTTTCTAAATTTTTTTAGGGGCCCCTAAAATAGGATAGAATGGCCTGGTGGGCCACATCAGGCCCCCTGGGCCACATTTTGCCCGCCTTGGTGTTAGACAGCCTGTCTGCTTCCAAGGCTGTGATCTCACATGACTGTGAGAGCCAAGCTATTTAAAAATCAATTAACTCCTGTTGCCCATCTAAACCCTTATAATGTGTACATCTATACCTGTAGTAAGCCAGTTCCCAAAAACCAAATCTTTAAATACCTATTCTAAGCTAACAGTTGGTTGGTTTGTTTGTTTTGGCAAAACAGGTACAAAGCCGGAGGAGAGTGCCTGTAATCTTTGATTTTTGTTTATAAGTTCTTGGTTTGTTTTTTGTTTTGTGGTTTTATCCTGCAAAAGTGCAGGTCTAGTGCTTTTACCAAAAAGCACTTTGAACTAAAGGAAACTGAAATATTCTTATAATGAGATGATACCTTAGGGCTTCTATATGTGTGCAGGGAGGCTGCTCTGCTGTGCTGTAATTACAGCACATCGGAGCAGATTCCAGTGTCACATGTATCAGCATCCCCATGCTAAAAAATGGTGTTGGGGTGCTTTGAACTAAAGCTCATTCGATGCTCATTCAACCACCATTTTTCAGTGCGGGGACGCTGATGCATGTGATGCTTCAGGCACTTTTTTTATTAACGCTGCTCTCAGACCTGTTCTAGTTAGTGTCGTTGTCCCTTCGCCCCCAGCCTCCTGAAGCACATGTATAAATGCCCTTAGTTCTAAGCTTTCTGATTAGAGTTTGAGAATATTTCCACTACAAACTCTATATCTACAGATCACATTTAAATGGAGAAAAAAAGAACTCAAAGGTCCTATTAATTCATAGTAGCAGAATCTCTGGAATTACCTGGATGTGTCTCTCGCATCACAAAAAGATAAATTTATGTCTCCACTAAAGATTTATGAATTAAAAAGTGTATGGTTTAGTACATTATATAATGTGTGTGATTTCAAGACATATATTTACTTAAGTATAATATAGAGTACATTATCATATATAGTTATAAAATGAATATAAATTTAATATATATGTAAATAATATATATTCATATAATATATTTTTATATATTTCAAGACTTTATAGGTATATGTTATTTAAATATTTTCTAACTGAATATTAACATCACCATCCAGTTTTATCTGCAGGCATGTTAGGCCTGAATATATAGCTATCAGACATGCTTATATGCCCATGGATGGATCACAGATTTTGAAAGGAGGGATGCACATGGTGTGGTGTGGCATCACATAATGTAGTGCACATTTTTCTCCAATTAAAAAGAGCCTAGAAGCGTTACTAATATGTTGGGGGCATAGGGCTGTATAATTCAGTTTAAAAACCAAGCAAAACCAAATATAGCTTGAGTGGTGGTCAGAATAGGGGTGCTGATTGCCAGCTCCAGTGTGAGCAGGCACCTGGTGCCATGGGAGTATAACTGTTTGTTCCCAGACTAGCCATAAACAAAACTACTCCCTGTACCCCAACATGTGGGTCTCCCAGACATTGCACCATAGCCCCAAACTGCCCCTCGTTGTCCTTTATTCATTGCCCTTGTCCCTTCAAATCCCTTCCACTGTCTCCTGTTATTCCACATATCCCACCACATTGTTTTCTAAGCCCCATTAGATATCTTCATCCCTACCTCAAGCCCTATTAATTTATTTGTTGCTATCATGAACCCACTGGACCCTGCACACAGACATCAGCTCCCCTGACTCTTCACCATTCCCCTTATAATGCATTGAGTCCTCTCTTGCCTCCCTAAATTTCACTGCAGTCCCTCGCATCCCTGTGCCCTCTCACTCAGTCTCTGTTGATCACAACCCTTCATATCCTATTTCACCCCCATTGCCTCTGCTATGTAGACCAAGGATAAAAAAGGGGGAGTTATGACTATATCACCAACTTCTCTTTCCCTCCACCATATACTTCTACATATCTTATTTCAGCTATTTACATACATTCTTAATACTTATGCCTTTAAGTAAGAACTTCTGTTGTTGATTTTTAGCAATTACACTTGCCTCCCTTAAGTAATTCTGCTTTGTTTTGTTCAGAAGGTTTGATCAATTCCCAAATAAAGAGGCTTTATTTGACCTCTTAACATTTCTCATTAAAGAGGGTTAATTGTGTTCGCATAACAGAATTCTTACTTTATTATGTTGACTTTGTTTTTATTTTTTTTGTTTTGTTTTCCATTTTTCACTGTCCAACAGGAACGGGCAACACAGTAGTAATAATGGTTGGTTATCCAAAAGGAATAGAGATTTTGGAACCAGTTCGAAGAGGAATTCCAGTAAAAATGACCATTGGTGTTGGGACGCGACATGTGCAGGAGTTCATCAGTGGACAGTCAGTTGTGTTTGTAGCCATTGCCTTCATCACCATGATGATTATATCACTAGCTTGGCTCATATTTTACTACATACAACGTTTTCTGTACACTGGGTCGCAATTTGGAAACCAGGTAATTTCATATTTGAAATAGTATTTTTAATATTATTTCTGTGAAATGTTTAGAAAGGCATTTACTTTGTCTAGCTCTTCTACTCTGTGTTTGCATTTTCCTGTTTCTCTCCCATCCATGAATGCTTCTTACACTAATAAGCAGCATGTCAAGTGTGGCATCTCATGTCTTCTTAGCTTTAATTATTAATCTTTTTCTGAAATAATCTGCCTCCTACCAGAATAATTTAGAATTGCCCTATTACTTAGGTCAATATTGAATATTTTAAAATGTAGAAGTCGTCTCTTATAGACTTTTTACTTGCTGATTTAGATGGAGGAACTCTCCTTTTCAGTTAAAATTTAGGGGAGGAAGGGAACCATCATTTTCAGCCAGAGAACATCAATAAATAGTTTTAAAGGGAAACCTTGCCCAGCTACTGGAGATCTTTAGGCCTAAAAGGGTTAGTATCGGAGCTTTACAAAAGCTGATTCTGGACAAGTGTAATGTACTACCAGGTGATCAGGGTGAACTGCAAAGTAGAAATGGATTGTAGAAGTATACCAAATTATTTGGGATGTGGGGACTCGGGCACTTGAAAGAATGAAGCAGCAGCAGTTTACTCCATCCAGTTGTTGCTGTGTCTACTTCCTTTTCCAGTTCTCAGTTGAAAAGTATTATTTGCCATTTTTTCCAACAAATGGATTTTGTTCCAACGGGTAAGAGGTCACAAATTGCTGTGGCTTGATATATCCTTTAGAAAAGCATTTCCCACATCCTGTAGATGATCATTGAGGAAACATGGAGCCATGAACAGCTCCAGGAGTACCTCTTATTTACTTTATTTTGATCCTAAAAAACTGATAGAAAATTAACTTATGAACCCAATACGATAATCTTCTTGTACCAGCAAAAATAAAAAGAGGGGAGCATAATGAATTGTGTGGCTGTTTCTCAGCCATTTGATTGGATATTAAGTAAGTGAAATTAAGAACCATTAGTCTATTACAGAGGAGGCCAATCTGCATCATGTGTCTCACAAGTGGCACAGAGCATCTGTGGCATACAGCAGATTGGAGAGGGGATAAGCAGCACAGTGGCAGACAAGGCAGAAAGCAGAACGGAAGGTTAGGAAGGAAGCAAAAGGCAGATCAACATGCAGACAGAGGAAGAGATTAGGAGCATCACTCAGAAAATGCAGGGCTCATTTGTGGAAGGCCTGTCAAAAGGCTTGGCTCCACTGGTGTATTAGAATGTGTAGTAATGGGAATTGGGAGCTGCTGAGCACGGACTGACATGCATGGCCTTAGGAGTAGGTGAGTCATGTAACTTACGTTCATAATAATTTTCAGTAATTTGTTTCCCAATTTTAAACAATATTAGAAAGAGCAGAATTTTATGGATTGTTTCAACAAAAGGTACAGATTACTTACTGACAACAAAAATATTTCCATTAATTTTTGTAATGTTTTCTGACCAATGGTAGACTGAAGCTTGGGAAGGAAACTTTGATATCAGATGTGCATATGGTTTGGTAGATTGTAGGTGCACACTTAATGTTTCAAAAGCAAGGAGGCAAGACACAACAGTTGAATACAGTATGAAGAAGCTACTTTAAATGCATGTAATGGGATGCCCCAAGACAAAGCATTTAGAAAATGGCATATTGTCATGTGCAGAAAATTACTAAGACTCGTATCCATTTACATACAAAGTGCAGCCCTCAGTTGTATAAGTATATGTTGCAGGATTGCGCCTAAAACTAACCTGAAATTATCATGTTGGAATATACATCATACTTCTGAGTGCCCCCTTTCAGTCAAAAAAAGAAAAAGAAAACATTGAATATGGTAGTGTTTTTAGTTGTGTAATTTTTATATGCTGTATGCTTAAGCTAGAAATAGCACACGGTTTCATGACCCAAAACTTCTCACAATGCTCCTTGTTACCTTAGACTAATGTTTTTCATTAGATTGAGTGATTTTTAGTTTGGTTATGCTTCTCTTTGGTCAAAACTGGGTAACTGCAAAGGTTGAATTGATAGATTTATTTAGATTTACCTGTTGACTGTGTTCAAAATTGCTTCCCTATCTCTGCACAGATATGCACTTGATAGCACCCAGTTGCTCTGGAAATTACTAAGGTGCATTGTAGTGATAAATGATCATGCATTTACTTCAGTGACTGCTAGTTTTTGGAATTTTGCTTTCTTTTAGGTCCCTGGCAGATGTGTAAACAAAGGTACAATGGGATCTGATGTGGGATCTCCAGTCACACTTACTGCTATGCCACACGTGTGGCAGGAGGCATGATTGGGAAATTCTGCATCAGGTCCCATCATGATTCTGGGCTCTCCCTGCACCAGCAATAATAAGCTCCCACAGCTGGGAGCACCAGACTGGCCACATGTTCAGTTAGTGGCATGGAACGAACCAACCACAAGATTATTACATACTTTTTGTGTAATAACTGCAGGTTACGCATTGTTTTATCACACCGTTCGTTGCATTAACATGTGGCTGGGTAACAAGGTGTGATTAACTGGATAAGCATGTCTTAAGTGTAATGTGTGTCAGGGGCCTTAGTGTTTGGTGGTAGTTGCAAATGCTTCATTTACTTAAAATGGTACAAAAAATTGAAAATTTTCTGAAATGTTTGGGATGTTTAGTAAATTATACTGAATATTTTACAGGGGTTTGATAATAGCATTTCACTTAAGTGATAAGATAGCATGAAGTAATAATTTTAAAAATACTTTAAGGGCTACAGAAAGGAAACCAAGAAAGTGATCAGCCAGCTTCAGCTGCATACTGTTAAACGTGGAGACAAGGTAATTTGATTTTAGTTCTATACTGATGAAATGTTCTTTATGAGGTTGTCTGAATTTTTTTAGAATTCTAAAATTAACTTTTATAGGGCTATCTATAAAACATAGCACATAACTGTTCTATTTTTTTGCTTTTGTTTTCTTAGCAAGACAAAAAAAAAAGTTGTTTGTTTGTTTGTTAAACAAATCTTCAAATACTCTAAAGAAAAGACAGATTTGTTAAAGGAGGTGATCCTACCCCTCTACGCGACACTGGTCAGGTCACAGCTGGAGTACTGTGTCCAGTTCTGGGCGCCGCACTTCAAGAGGGTTGTGGACAACACTGTGAGGGTCCAGAGGAGAGCCACCCTTATGATCCAGGGACAGCAGGGCAGAGCCTACAATGAGAGGCTAAGGGACCTGAACCTGTTCAGCCTTCACAAAAAAAGGCTGAGGGGGGACCTTGTGACCATCTATAAATTCACTAGGGGGGGACCAAAAGCGTTTGGGGGAGACCTTGTTTCCCCTAGCACCCCCAGGGATAACAAGGAATAATGGCCACAAGTTCTTGGAGAGTAGGTTTAGATTAGACATCCATAAGAACTACTTCACAGTCGGGGCGGCTAGGATCTGGAACCAACTTCCAAGGGAATTGGTGCTGGCTCCTACCCTGGAGGTCTTTAAGAAGTGGCTTGATGCCTACCTGATTGGGGTCATTTGAGCCGAGTTTTCCTCCTGCCCAGGCAGGGGTCAGACTTGAAGATCTACAAGCTTCCTTCCGACCCTACTTCTATGACTATATGACTACATACAGAGAAGAGTTTATTTGTGTAAGAGAGTATATAAAAACAAATAAGAAGGTCTCATTCAAGAAATAGCTTATTTCGAAGAAGCTTTGTACAAACATGGTCAACAGACAAAAAATACTTTTAAAAATCCAAACTGATTCAAAATAAACCTATTGGAAATTATGGCAACTTGTTTTGAAGTCTAATTTTGCTTTATCTGTTAAAATTATACTGTATTTACTCAAATTTAGTTGACTCTGAATTCGATTAATTAGATTCTACACATGGAAAATTATAGCAAGGGTAAGGAGGATGGAGAAGGGCAAGCAGGGGAGCAGAAAGCCAAGATATACAGGATGCTGGGAGGGGTGGGTAGCAAGCAGGTAGTAACTGAAGCTATGGCTGGACTCCTGGTATGTGCTGAAGCCCAAGCCACAGCAGTTTCCAGCCCTTTTACCCCACTGACCTTCATTCTAAGATGAGGTGCTTTCCTCCATGTTAAATGAGGGAATAAACCTGATTTTAGAAACCAGTAATACCACATTAAATCAGCCTATGTTAGCCGCTGAAGTCTGAAGCGTGTCAAACCACTGATCTAGGTAGAAGGCAGCGGCTGAACCTGAAACTAGAATTCATTGTAGTACAGGCAGTCCTTGACTTACAACTTTTTGATTTACAACCTCTTACAACCTTTATAAATTGATACCATGTTTCAAGGTTCCCATGCAGGTTTCAACTTTACAATGCTCGATACAGCTATCTCCAGCTGGTAAGTTTGGAAGGGTAGTGGGAGGGAAAAGGCGTGGGGAGGAGCAGATCAATGCCCTTGCAGTGAAGGAGGGATTGGGATTGGGATGGGCTAGGCCAAGTGCTGCCCAGCCAGGTCAGGATGAAGGCATGGCTTGTGCAAGGGTGTAGGGGTGGTTCGTGCCGCTAGTCCAGGAACTACTCGTTTGGCAGCTCCCACTCTGCTCATCTGGGAGGGTGTGCGCCCCCCTGGATCTGTGCAGGGCAGGCAGCGCCAGGGTTGCACCACACTGCTCTGGGCAGGCACAGTGGTGCTGGGAGCAGGGGCTATGCCCTGCTGCCACTTGCCCAGGTAGGACAGAGGGGCGTGGGACAGCCACTGCACTACCTCTGGACAACTGGCATACAGTGGCGAGATCCACCCCTCCCCGCCCCCCCCATGCTCCCCAGATGAGCTGCGCATTCATCCCACACCCTCCTGCTGGCTGAGTGGCAGAAGGCATTGGGGGGGGTGCCCCTGGATGGGGGTGGAGCAGGGGCTATAGCAGGGCTGCAGCCATCCCAAAGTTCATGTTGTCCCCTCCCCACCCATAGTCCCTGCTATCCACCCAAAGCACAGTGTGGTACAGTGCTGGCCTCGCCCACCCCATGCAGATCTTGAGACACACTTCCCCCATTCCCCGTGACCTCCTAGATGAGCAGCTCCCAGACCAGCAGCATGCAGCAGTGCGGGACCTACCCTCCTGTGCTGCCTGCCCCCCCTACCCCCCCAGATGAGCTGTAGCTTTGTCTTGTGCCCCTCTGCCCTGGCTGGGCAGCACTTGTACCAGCCCCAATCCTTCCGCTGCAAGGGCATTGATCTGCCCCTGCTTCCCCTTCGAGCGTTGTGAAGGAACCAATGGCCCATTTATAACATTGTTCCTATGGGAAAATTGGTTCTGAGTTATAACATTTCGACTTAAGACGTGGTTTTCAGGAACCAATTGTGTCGTAAGTCTGAGGACTGCCTGCATAAATAAACTTTTGATGGCAATGTTTAAAGTATTTCTTTTGTTTAGTTTATTCAGCTTGCTCAATTGATGAACTAGTTTTCTTCAGAGTTGAGAAAGTGGGGGGTTGAAGTGCGCTCACTTACTTGTGTGTGCCTGTGCTCTTGGTCTT
Organism: Caiman crocodilus; assembly: GCA_030014935.1. Taxonomy (NCBI): domain Eukaryota; kingdom Metazoa; phylum Chordata; order Crocodylia; family Alligatoridae; genus Caiman; species Caiman crocodilus. Next base: position 85,537,146 of record JAGPOW010003316.1, on the reverse strand, counting down.
TCTTTTCCTCCCCATCCCATCTATGAATATAAGAAAGGTGAGAGGGGAGGAGGTCTTGTTCTAAAATCTTGTAGTAAAAGATACGGTACATTACAATCATTTAAATTATAATTTTAATATTAATTTTAGTTTCCATTGAAACACAGGTTGGCATAAGACAATAACAAAAAAAATCCAGAGCAAATGAGAAATGAATCAGATTTACTGTAAAAGCAACATTTTGTTGGAAATCAACATATTTTGTTGCTAAAGTATCTTTAGAAGCTTATGGTATAAATGCAGACCGTGATACAAATTGAGATACAGATTAAATTAAATCAGGGTTTCCTGCATGCTGATCCAAATTGCTGCACTCTGAATGTGACACCCCTGCTAGTCCTGACAAGCCCTTGCTAGGCCTGTGCTTTTTCTACATCCCTTAGGGACTCCAATTATGTGAGTGCAAGTACATCATTTGCAAAGATAGGGCTGCTTTTACACTAGTAGTTCTATCAAAGTGTACCTTCATGAAATGTATCCCAAAGTAGCATCTGTATAGCCTAGAGCAGTTGTTTTCAACCGTTTTTCATTTGCAGACCCTTAAAAAATTTTGAATGGAGGCATGGACTGCTGCAAATTTTAAGTGTAGGTATTCACATACTTTTGATCATGGTCATCTTTCACAGACCCCTTAGACTGAAAGATCCAGGGGTCTGTGGACCACAGTTTGAAAATCACTGGCCTAGACAAATGCACATTTTGTTTCACTTTTGATCTAGTCTGGGTTTTATTATTTAAAAAAATGAAGGGGTTTTATATTGAATAGTAAGGTAGAAGCATTCAAAGTTAAAGCATTTCAAGTAAAAATAGGTCATCTTTAAAAAGCGTATTTACTGCAGCATTTTTACTGCAGGGATGATTGCAAAATGGACACGTCTGTTCATCTGCTATGTACAGTAAATTTGGAAGATCATAAAATATTTGTGATGGCAAATACAGTTTTAATATACCTGCATATATAAAGATTGGCAGCTTGTATATAGAAATGGACAAATAATTATTTTCTATAAGATATAAATTGCTGATCTGACTTCTGTAGCCTACCCCTGATTACTAGTGCAAGTGAGCATTGCAACAATGATGCTCTGAGTTCCCAAACCCAGCATTAATACCCAGAGTTCCCAAACTCCGATAAACTGTGCACCACCAATTTAAAATGATACAACCTTAAGTACCACCAGCAAACTGTTCAGTTCAAACTTGTGTACCACTAGCAAATTTTTGTCATATAAAGTTAATTATAATAAATCTGTTAATGCATACCATTGACAGGTTGTCTGCATACCACTGGTGGTATCTGTACCATAGGCAGGGAACCGCTGTTTCACATTCTGCAAACTTGAAAGATAACTTTGTATTGTGGAGTTTTTTAATGCTAAATCTCTGCTCTTCTAGTATCTGTCATATACTGTAGTTATTTGCATACCACAGACACCTTCCCCCCTCATATCAGTTCTCCAAAATTAGGGTGCCATGTCTTAAGTGGAGAGTCAGGTGATCTTTCCTTCACTGAAATAGAAGCAGGGAAGAAAAGAAGCAAGCAGATGTGTTAAAATGGCTGCCACTTCTCTGTGGGGCAGTTAGCAGCAGGAGTGGAATCTAATGATAACCCTCTCACAGTTGCCAGTGAAGCAGTACCTTTTGGCTGAAGAGCCCTTGCGCTGGCTGTGGGTGAGTGAGCTGCTGTATAACTGGCTGTGAGCACAGTTAACTGGCTATGTGTTCACTTCCTCTTCCTGCTGCCCCCAAGTTTTCTGGAATTTGCAGTCCAGAATTACAACAGCAGAACTCTGCAGGGTTGTTCATCACTTCCTCTTCCTGCTTCCAGGTGCCTCAGGTGCCTCTGGGATTTATAGTCCACAATTACAGCCAGCAGTAAGTTTGAGCAGGGAAAGGGAGGTTCAACCCCACCCCTCCATGGCACCAGAGCACCAAACCCCTCCCATCCCACAGACTGGACTGCATCCCAGCTGGGCTTGCCACCCCTCCCCCCCATCAGCCAGCCCTCACTGTTTCACCACACTGACATTCTGCCTTCTAAAAAAACCTGCCGAAGTGCATGCCTTATTTTTGAGAAAATATGGCATTTGCTTTTATATGTAGCCCAGTTAAAAATTAGTTTTATTACTGGCCATGTTAAATATGTTAATGTATATGGCTGCAAAATAAATGCAAAGGGAGATTTAGAGTGAAAAAGCAGTAAGATGTGTTGGGACACAAAGAACTTGAGGAAAGTGTGTTGCATAAATAACAGCATAATGTACTGACTGCATCTTTTTTATAAGGATTTTGTTTTGGGGGTAAAAGGGATAATACTTGTCTTCAGTCTGTCTCCTTCCTCCCCCAGTTTTCTTTACATAGTTGGTTTGTTAGGGAGAATGACTGGGGAGGATGAGGAAAGGAGAGAGAAGCAAGAGGGTGCCGTGTTCAACTCTGAGAGAAGTCTTTTCTTGTTTGAAAGCTCATTGTTACTTGGTAACAGGATTAGGTGTTGTGTGTATGACCCTCAGATTTCTCAGGTTAAATCTTATGCAGATACTAGTTTTTATTTGTAATATAATCATAGCTTGGTGGCAGCTTGTTACAAATGTTAGCGTTCAGAGAATTAAACAAGCTACCAAAAATGTTCATGTTGACTTAGGTGGGTGTAGAACTAAATATATTAAAATTTAGCCAGTCAGAAGCTTTGGCTTCAGTTTTCTCAAACCTTCTGATATAATTTTTCTTTGATTTTTAAATGACAGGAAACTGCTTTCTTGTGATACTTTAAATGAGGTCTGTCTTGTAAGCAGTTGGTGGCCAGATGCCCTGCTGGGCACAACATCAGTGGATGCTGTACACCCACAGCCTGCACCAGAGTGAACACTTCTGCAGCACTGTGCAGGTGCAGCCTCCCCACACACTGCACTGTCCGCTCCCAAACCCTACACCACACAGGAGTTCCCCACAGCTGCTTTACCACATCCACCTGCAGCTCCAGGCTCACCCTCAACTCCCCCAGCCTGGAGAGGGGGTAGGCAGCAAAAGCCAGAGAAAGGAGGGGAAGAATGGAGACTGGCTGCTCTTGCAGCCAGAGCAGTGGGTAGGCAGGAACTGGGGGCTACAACTTGACCTCGTTTAGGCTGCATGCAGCCTGTAGGCCAGCATTTAGAAAACCCCACTTTGCAAAATGCATAATGTATAAAATGTTTTAAAGTTACGTGCAATTCATATTTGTTACAATCAGGATATGATTTTGAATGCTGTCTTATAGCTGTTCATTTAAATATGGTGTTTTTCTTCAGGGTTTAGATGTTGATATAGAAAATTGTGCTGTGTGCATTGAAAACTATAAACCAAAAGATACTGTCCGAATTCTACCATGCAAGTAAGTATATTTTCTTTTTCTTTTACCGTATTTTTCCTTAGAAACATTACTGACATTGTCACAGAGCCATACAAGGCACTGAAGCTGTGCTGTCTGTTTGGCCTGTTATGTGTACAAGGCATGAATAAATGGTATTTCTTTCACATGTATGGAATGCAACCTCTCATTTGCATATACACGATAACTGTTGCTAGTTGTCAGTATTCTTTCTAGTGAGATCATATTTGGTTTCAGAATGGATCTAGACTGCTCTCAGTAGTGACAGATGACAAAACAAGGGGCAGTAGTCTCAAGTTGCAGCAGGGGAGGTTAAGGTTGGATATTAGGAAATAAATTTCTTGCTAGGAGGGTGGAGAAGCACTGGAACAGGTTACCCAGAGAGGTGGTAGAATCGGTGGTTTTTAAGGCCTGACTTGACAAAGACCTAGCTGGAATGATCTGGCTGGGGATGGTACTGCTTTCAGCAGGGGATTGGACTAGATGACTTCCTAAGATCCCTTCCAACCCTCATTTTCTGGACTGGATTTTTGTAAGACCAGAGATGTATAAACAGAACAAGTACAAATAGTAATTTTGAGTAGTAAATGTAAAGAAAGATTTGGAGTGAAAAAGCAGTAAGACATGTTGAAACACATGGAAAACTTGCCAAAAGTTTGTTACATGAGTAATGGTATACTGTAATGCATCTTTTTGGTATGAGTTTTGATTTTTGTCCTGGAAGAGAGAATTCTTTTCTTCAATCTTCCCTTCCCCAGTGCCACCCTTCTTTCCTGTCCCTGGCCCCCCTCCTCCCAATTTCCTTTATCTATGGTTTGTTAGGGAAAATGATTGGGGAAGGTGGGGGAAAAGGGAGAGAAGCAAGAGTGTGTCACGTTCAACCCTAAGAGAAGTCACCCCTTGTTTGAAAGTTCATTATTCCTTGAGAACATAGATTAGGTGTTATAAGCATGAACCTTAAATTTTTGGGGTTAAATTTTCTGCAGATACTTTTATTTAAAATACAGTCTTAGCTTTGTTGCATCCTATTAAAAATGTTAGTATTCAGAGAATTAAACAAACTACCAAAAATGGAACAGAAGAATATAATCAATTAAAGCTTCAACATCAACTGGAGCTTTAATATGGAATATATAAAACAGTGCTTTCCTATTTGTATTATTTTTAAACGATATTTTTCCCCTAAAATGGGTAACCAGATATCATTTTGACAATGAGCAAAGTGAACATTTAAAGATATTTTGCCTATACTTGTATATATTTTAAATATTTTGCTTTTGGATACATTATACTACTTCCCTTGAGCATGTTTCAGAACAATGCTGCTCTTGCTCCACATCCGTGAGATTTGGCAATGAGATAGTGAAGCCACTCTAGAGGTATCCTTGGAACCACATTCAAGATTTTTCCTCAAATAGTTTTACTACCTCCCTTTTGGATTTGATTCCTGTGGAATGACAGCAGGTCAGCCTAGGTTGTGCTCAACAGCAGTGTCCTTAGAAGGGTTGAGCAAATGGTAGATATGCCCTCTGAACAATTGACAAGACAGACCTTACTAGTAGTATTTTATAGCAGCTTTTTAAAACTGACACTACTTTATCTGTGGAATCACTTAAGAGTGAGAACTGATTCTTTTTTATTTAAAAAAGGACCAGTCTATCTTTGGTCTGGGCTATGTTATGTATATGCTTGATTTTTTTTCCCCCATTTGCTCATTTTACCTTGGCAATTAAAAAAAACAAAACAAAACTCGTTCACCCATTAATTTATATAACCTCATACTTGGAATACTATAAATCTAAAAGGGTTTATGAAGGAATAGTTGTGATTTAAAAAAAAAATCTGTGTTCTAAAGATACTTTCTTTTCTTCAGGCATATTTTTCATAGGATATGCATTGACCCGTGGCTGGTGGACCACAGAACTTGTCCAATGTGCAAGCTAGATGTCATCAAAGCTCTGGGATACTGGGTATGTTATACATTTACTTGTGTATATATTGCTAGTAGCCAAAGCAGAAAGTGAGACTGTACATCTGCCTTTTAACTGAGAACAGGTATTCTTTAATATACAGGAGATTAGCAGAAAACTTGGGGTTCAGATGCTACAACCATGTGTGGGAACCAGAACAAAAGAAGAAATTCATTTGCGTTAAAATAGGCATTCTTAATATTGCATTTAACATACAAGTTTATCCTCACAATACCCTTGGGGTAAAAAAAAAAAAGCTTGATCATCTCTTTCCTGCCCAGAGCAGGGGGGCTGGACCTGATGATCTCACAAGGTCCCTTCCAGCCCTAAACTTCTGTGAATCCTAATTTGTAAAATACGGAAAAAAAACCTGAGGGAAAAGAATGCGACTTGCTGGAGGCTGCAGAGTTAGAACTGTTCTATGCTTCAGCAGACATGGGTATTTAGTACCCTTACTCTGATTATGGAACTTCTCAGGTGGTCAGGGAATTAAACATAGTGCCTTAAATAAGTTAGCTGACTTCCTGTACTTCCTCCAGCATGCTGAATTTTATCCGTGTGACTGAATCAGCATCAGAATTTTCCTGAATAAGATTACCAGTAGTTGGTTTAAATAGAAATGAAACCACATCATTTTCTCTTGCTGATAGTATGTAGAAAGTTTGTTTAATTGGTAAGAAGTAGTTCGGAGAGAGCTGTACTTTCAGTTCTAGAAAGGTCATGGTCATCAACGTACCACTTCTCTGAGGTCACAAGAAAACAGTAGCACTTCCCATTATAACATACAGCTTAACTTGTTTTTTGGGATTTTCATTTCATGAACTAGTTTGGTATTTTAAGTAGCTCTTCTGTTAAATAAATGTAAAAAAGTGGAATGGTTGAAGTTACGCTAAATGGCTATTTTTAATGTAGAACTGAGACTTTCATTACTCTGGGTACTGTATCTGACAACTGTAAAATCAAAACATATTGGGGTGGTTTATTCCACATGATCTAGAAATTACATTAGTGCAGAGATGATTTTAAGACACTGATAAACTAGTCAAAGTCCAGATTCCATAACCTCTTTCTTTCCATAAATCAGTAATGGGTTCCAACGAACAATGGAGAACATACTTGATCTGGAAACTTTCATGACTGTCATCAGAATCAGCAGTTTCTTCTTTAAATTGAGAAGGATTAGGAGTGATAGATACCACAGCCACACCAGAAATTTGATTAGACTTGTCTCCTGCTCACTTGACAAAAGGTGAAAAAGGAAGCCCATTAATAAAGTGGGATTTGGGAGTTTAAAAAGTGGTTTACATACTAATAAGACTAATTCAACACCAGTTTAGTTTGGTAATGGGGAAAATTATCATCAGATAGCTAAACAGTAGCATTTGTGAAACAGGGTATTTTGTCTAGTTTTAAGTGGATGAGCATCCTTTTTAGAAAATCCTTATCTTGGTGTGCAGTTTCTGCATTGGTCAAACTTTGAATGACTATTTAGAAAAATGCTAAAATACCTTTGGACCTCTAAAATAAAACAAAACAAACCCCCCAAAAACAAAAACACTTTAACAGGCCATTGCCTGTTCTTCAGCAGTGAGCCAAGGATGTCAGTACTGAAATCGCTGCTTCAATACTAGATCTCCCTTGTGGAACAGGGAACCACTATTTTACAGTGTACCTATTCTGTACTCTTAATGTAGCTTGTATTTCTATATACAAGTAATAGAATGTTACATATTCCTTTTTTGAATAACGGCTCAATTTTAAAAGCAGAACTCTCAAAAGTTTTTATTCTCATTTGCATTGTTGGTAGTGGTGCATATAGTTAATGTTACCTAATGGTTCCTACTAGACCCCTTTTTCAGCTGCTTAAACTTTTTTGCCAAATGTTAACTGGAAAACTTTTGACTCAGATGTCTGTCTTGAAAAGCCTGGTTGGCTTTTGTTTACCTACTTTATTCTAAAGGGTGACCCTGAAGATGCATTTGAAGTTCCAATACCTGAATCAATAAGTGGCAGTGTTTCCCTTGGAAGTTTGAGCATTGCTTTACAAGAAGATGACCGAAATGAAGTAAGCGATTTGTCAGCCTCATCCACTAATGAATCTGTGTTGCAATGTAACAGTTTAAAAGAGGATGCAGGTGAAACCACAGCATTACTTGGTGAGTAGTAATATAGTACATCATCATTTGGATAGTCAACTGGACATGGAGTGAAGTTTTTCTCTGCTTTAGTTGAAACCTATCATTTTTTGGTGCGGACTTGATGAATCATGAGTACTTGTTACCTTGGCGTGAATTATTCTTTGAAGAAGTTTAGTTTTCCAAGGCTATGATGTTTTAGCCAGACTCTCCCAGATGATTGTAACTTCCTCAGCTTCCAAACCTCTGAAGTAGCAGTCTGATAGGAAACTTCATTCCTTTGGGAGCTTTGAGTATGATTTAGGGAAAGGCTGGAGGTTGTATTTCCTTTCTTGTAGATGTGTGGTCTACATGGTTTCTACTTTACCACATGTCAATTTGGGATAGATAAGAGTGCAATACTGGAGAGCAGACTCATGTGGTTTTGAGAGTTCCTTCTATTGTCTTGGGTTGTCAGGGTAAGTTTTAAGGAAATAACTATTTCTGGAGTGCACCAGGAATTTGGGACTTATTCTTTGTCTTTGTTTGTTAAAGCTGTGCAAAGCTTCAGTTGCTGATTCAATTTGGAGGAGATTCGGTGGCCAAATTTCTGAATCTGAATCTAATCGAGAGGCCCATTAAAAGGTCCGAATCAAATCCGAAGTCTCCGAATCAATTTGGAGAGATTTGGAGCTGCCAAGGAGAGGCAGCTGCAGGTTCTCCCATGGCTCCTCCAGCTGTGCCTGCCTCTCCCCAGGTGGGGAGCCGCAGGAGAAACCCCCATGGCTGCCCTGCCCGGCCCCAGTGTCTTGGCATTTAAAGCTCTGCACTCACTGGCTGCAGCAGGGGCTGTGGGGCTTCCTGGCAGAGCACCCCCCGCGCAGACCTTGCTCCCCAATCGGGCCCTCCTGTCTGTCCCCAGCATCCTGGCAAATTTTTTTTTAAAAAAAAAGCCCTGCACTCACTGGCTCTGGCAGCGGGGATCAGGGCCTCTGGGTGCTTGTGGCAGAGCCCCTTCACAGCATGGGGCAGTAGGGGGCAGAGGGGATTGCCCCAGAGTAGCTGTGTGAGAACATGCAACCATCCAGCTGTGCCTGCCTCTCCCCGATGGATCAGAATCTCCAATCAGCGCCAAATCTCCGATTTCTGATTTGGCCAAATCAAATGAGGACAGTGATTTGAATCACTGAATCGAATCGGTGTCCTCCAAATTGGCAGAATTCGAATCAAATACTTTCCTATTCACACAGGCCTACTGCCTGGGGTACCACTTCTAGAAAAAATTATCACTTGGAAAGGTCCCTGTTGTTCTTTTTCTTCATTCCTTAGCTTCTACATGTGCATTGCTGTGCACTAAATAACACTGCTGCAAGATAGGTTAGTACTTGTAAACAGAAGTACTATCACGGGATTAATCAGTTTACTGTGGTCTTATAGGGCTGCATCTGCAGATGCTGAGACTTTACTGCAGAGCTAATTACACAACTTCAGTGAATGTCTCATGTAGATGCACCCACATATAAGCAATTTGCTTTCATGCCTTGATTAGGGCATGGTATAAGCCTTTCTACTCATGCTTTTGATTGGGGTCCATAGTACCATAAAATGATGTTTCAGAGGGTCTTTCAGTTGCATGTTTGTCAATGTCTTGCTATATCTGCATACATGTTCATTAATACAGGTTTATGGGCTTAGAAGGATGTTACATCTGTCATGCTTTATGTGCTTCTTGTAGAGGGGCAAGAACAAACTACCACAAGTTCACGTTGTTTATCCTGCTTTTAAGAAATGGTGGCTCAAATGCAAAAATATGAGGACCTGGGATAAAAAGTTTGTTTGAAACCATTAACTTTGTTTGTCTCACAGAAAGGTCTTCCACAGCAAATTTTAATGTCTGCAGGTTAGAGACACCCCTAGTATCCCACAGACACCCTGCTCCCCCGTGACCTTCGTCCCAAGAGGGAAAGGAGTAAGTGGCTGGTTCCCTGATAGCCCACTTGGTGAGTTGTCAAGGTAGAATCATAGAACATTAGGATTAGAAGGGACCTCAGGAGGCTATCTAGCCCACTCCACTGCTCAAAGCAGGACCAGCCACAACTAGATCATCCCAGCCAAAGCTCTGTCTAGCTGAGTTTTGAAAACACCCCAAGGATGGAGCTTTCACCACCTCTCTGATAACTTGTTCCAGTATTTTACTATCCACCTAGTGAGAAATTCTTCCAAAGATCTAGCCTAAACTTCAGGTACCCAGTGTGTAGCCCTTTGTTTGGTCTGGTAGGTCAGCTGATTGATGAGAGTGGGTAGGGGGTCAAGGATCCTAGAACTGTCTCCACCTTCCCCCCACTTTCATCTGGCGTTCTGGTTGCAGGCTGGGGTCCTCTGCAGTGCTGCTGCAACTATATGTGCTCTTGCCCAAGAGCTCTGGCAGCTGCTGCAAGGAACCTCACCTGCACAGGTGAAACATTGGTAGAAGCCAGTGTTCTGGCTGCACAAAACCCAGGATCAGCCCTGGCTTCTGCTGGGCAAGCAGCAGCAACCAGATCTGCCTCCTGCCTTGCAGGAATCCCAGGAGAAGCTGCTTGTGCCACAGGAGCCATGACGGCTTTTTCCATTGCCACAGCTCTTGTATCACCCATACCCCCCAGCAAGCTTCTGTAAGCTGTGCTTGACAACCTTTGTGGTGGTCGTGGGACCAGGGCTAGTTCTTAGGGCGGCAGTTGCAGCTGTGGGCACAGCCCTGGCGCACACATCCCTCATGCATGCAGAGGGTGGGGATGAGGAACCTTTTTCTCCACGTAGCTTCTTCCAATTGATGACGCCTGTGCAGCATTGGAGTTGCATTGGGGGAACAGAGGGGCAGTGGTTCGAGGCCATGCCTTGGTGGCAACTCTTAATGTTTCAGCCAGGGGGCTGTGCACATGTGACTGCCTATAGCAGGAGTTCCCAGTTTGTGGTACAGTACCACCAATGGTATGCATTAACAGATTTTTTTTTTTATAATGATTTTCTATGACAAAAATGTGCTGGTGGTACTTAAAGTTGAACTGAAAAATTTGTTGGTGATACTGAAGGTTGTATCATTTTAAATTGGTGTCAAGAGTTTGACGACTGCTGGCCTATAAGTGTTGTTTCTTGTAGCACTACAAACTGTTTCATGTTACGCAAGTAACATCTGACTGAGCCCTGTAAGCTGTAAAATGAATACAATAAAGAACAGCTCAAATCTGGTACTTCCAAGAGTTAATTAGTAAAATATTTTTCTCTAATAGTTACAATTTTGAACTCTTTAACCATTCTATCTGAGTACGTTAGTAATGGAGTACTGTAATACAATGACATGATGTTAATGGGGCAATACCCTCGTGTGCCACTGACAGGACTTTTTCTTTGAAAAATGTCAGTTCCAGCAAAGGCAATAGGTTTATAGGTCTGTGTGTTTCCCCACTTGTTATTCCTGTGAATCATGCAATGCTAAAAATTTTCCCTCTTCATCTTTGTCAAGCACCACTGTAATCTTGTCTGACTAAAAAATTCAGTCTCTTTGTATGTAGTCTTTCTCTGTACAACACTTAACTTGCTAGAGGTTAAGTTAGGCGATCTCTTAATCAGCAGGGATTTTGTGCAACTGAAGGCTGCAGAACTTGGATCCTAGTTAAGTATTTATCTTGATGGCATAACCGTAGTAAATAATGTGGTTCTTTTAGTTTACCCTTTTAATGTGTACGATGACCAATTTAACAGATAATGACTTACATTTTGTATCCTCTCATTTTAGACATGGATGGCAGTAATAGTCGGCATGGAGAACATCTTTCTAATGGAAATTCTCACTGAATGGCTTCATTGAAGACATTTTTAAATTAGACTGTGAAAGAACTTTATTTTTTATTTAATTAGTATGAACTTTTGTCTAGTTGGAAAAATAACAATGTAAATTGTTTTACCTTTCAAACTTTTCTAGTTTGTGTTCCAAAAGGGCTAACAAGACAATTTTGTATGAAGAGGACTTTTTTTTAATTTCCTCTGTCTGTTGATCCTATGAAAGATGCAATAATCCTGTTGCTGTAACAATTACTACAGAATTGTACTCCAGGGGGCTCAAAACTAGGAAGAAAGAACAGACTGTAAAAAGTCTAATATATTGGGTACATTGTTTACACTTGGCATGTAGATACAGTTGAGCACTTACAGCACTACATTTGATTAAATCGTACTTTAAAAATTCAGATTAAAATTTGCTGCAACTAGAGGTGGATCGATTTCTTTAAATAATCTCTCACTACAGATTAGACAGGAATCAAGTTTTGGGGTATTACATTTGATGAAAAATAATCTATTTACATTTTCCTTATAAATAAAGACTGATAGCTCTTACAGTGTATTCCACCTCAGAACAGAATACATACATTTTCCATCTCATTAACTTTTATACTGAACTGGTCAGTAACATGTTGGTTTTTAGTACCTGCTGGACAGTCTTGACATGCTGAGCATACAGACTTACTTAGCATGCGCATCAGTTACCTCTTTTAATCTTTAACTCAGTTAAATAAATAGAAAAGGGCTAACTATGGCTAGGAAATGTATTTATTAATCTATTTATAAGATTTCGTGGATTTTTCTTTTAAAGCCCCCCTTATTCCTTATGCACACATTGGAAACAAGATCTATATAACATTAGAGGGGTTTGCTCTTTGTTCAAGAAGCTAAACATTTTTTTTGTGAGCATTTCCCATTTAATAGTTTAGATGGATTTGTCACTAGTTTTTATTCCTTTGCAAGAGTAGCAGTATTGTTGTGCCTTACTGGAAAGGGTGGGGGGCACTAAATCTGAAGCACCAGACTAAATAAAAACCTCTACAACTTTGTTTTATTCTCCTATTCAGATACTTGCATGCTGTAGATGGCATAAGGCAATGCTAAATTCATTTTGTAAAGAATTATGTTAATTTTACAACACTATCTTTATAGTGTTAAATGACTTCTTAGGATTTTAGTATTGTCATGTTATAAATGACGTGGTACATTCCTCAAACTTTTTTGTAAGTAGCTACTGCAGGTTGCTTAAAATGGTGTCTCTTGCTAGACATGTGTTTTAAAGTGCATTTTGTTTCTAAGATAACATGTATTTGGAATGTTTTTAAGAAAATATGCACTTTTAAAATTTCTGTTGTGGTTCAGTTGCAGCAGTAAGTTGTTTGACATGGTGTGTGCATGTTGTGTTTTATGTTTTGTTTTTAATTTTAGAATGAATGTTCCAGAAATAAAGAAAAAAATTGAGCATTTAGTTAGTAGAGTGAATGGTTGAACCTCAAAGAGAAATAGTTTCCTGATCCGCCTCTCTTCATGGTAGAAACATCATTAATTTAAGATCTAATGGAACAACTACTAGGGTTTACCTTTCTTATGTCGACACAAATATTGCACCTTCTGGTGTCTTTATTTTATAAGAATCAAATGAAGGAGTGGAATATTTACTGACTGGCAATACCATTTGCACACACCTCCCCTTGATTCATAGGAACCACTCTGCCTCCAAACAAGGTCATCAGTATATCCAAAAGTGTCTCATCTGAAGCTTCTCCATCCTTATCAACACAAAGTTGAACATTGATGAGTCTCATCATCCTGATTAATCAATCAGAAGCCTGAAGGAGTTATCAGCTGAAGTCTTGTGAGTCTCCATTTCATGTCTTGGGGATACTTATAACACAGCATTCATGCTGAAGCAAATATAGTGGTGAGTAGTGTAATTTCTTTGCATGCTATTTTTAAAAGTAAAAGATATGAACATATTTAATATGTTAATTTTCTTAGAAGGTGAAATTTGAGGAAAATCTGGAGAGAGAACTAGGAACTTGCAAAATGAAAACAGGCCTGTTACTTTCTTCCTCCCTGAGAAAGTATATAGCTGTTTCTGCTGGAATTAAAGGAAATAGTTTACTAGGGAATGAATCTGATGGCTAGGATTTGAGACATGTGTGCACATATTAATTAGTGCATTTCTTTATAATAAAAGAGAAAAATACCTTACAAAAATTATTGCTGACATGATCAAATGTCCTTCAAAAGAGGGGGAGGGTTCCAAAAAATATTTCCTAACTTGATACCTTGTATCTAACTTTTGAAGCATTGAGAAACCCGTAGCTTCCAGATTAATACTTCCAGTGCCTCATGCAGCTGCTTAAATGTGTGAAGTGATGTAGGATTTGTAGTAATTCTAATGGTCTGTATTAGTCAGTTTAAAGCATCATGGTGCGTATTATCTTGGAGGAGCCAAGTGTCAAAAGGGCTTTTACAGTACTGAGGAATGATGACAATAAAAGGCCGAATTGCAGTGTCTCCACAAGCAGTTTGCTCTCTTTGGAAGCACAATGACAAAGTCACCTGAAGCGAATTATTAGTCTGACCTCAGTAATATCTTTTTGCATTTAGCAACAAAAAATTATGTAAATAAACAGGGTAAAAATTATCTGAACACCAAGAAGTAATAAGACAGAAACCTGAAATGTTTATTCCTACTTTCCAACTCATCTGGCCTGTGGCTTAAAATCATAAGAAATGGAAAATAAGTCTGGGCAAATTTTGTTTCAGATATGGTAAGTTTGCTTGATAAAGTTAACTATTATTCATTATCTAGCAGGTACATGAATTGGTTAACCTCTTGACCTAAGATTGTATGGCAGTGAGTCCCACATGCTACTTGTGCCCTGTGCAAGTTTCCTTTTGTCTGATCTACAGATTTGTTGAAAACTTAACAAATACTCCAGCTGCTTCACAACTACTACTATTTCCCTGCCCCCCCAATCTATAAAATAGAATACCCTACAATCTAGCCTTCCTACCCCACCGAGGAGGGAAGAGATTTTATTTAGTTGCATGCCATGCTTAGGATGGTTATAAGCTAAAAGTAAAGCTTTTTCCTAGATGTGATCCTTGACATGTCTTGCAAGCAATAGTAAAAAAGTATTTGAAGTTGCACATACAATTGGGGAAAGCTACTGTATTAAGTTCTCAAACTGTATCACAAATATGGCTTAGCCTGCAGAGTGCAATAAGGGAAGTTCAGCTTTGTCCTAGTGAGTTGCAGCATTTTAAAATCACTCTGCAGCTTTCAGAAGTGCTCAAGAGAGCTCTAGATAATAGTGCCCTATTGACCTGCAATATCTTTACGTAATCAAAGAAAATCAAGCTTATAGAACTTGAGGGCTAGGTGTGTGCATTCAGCTAGTTTTAAATCTTAAATATTAACGCATTACCTAATGCAGTACTTATATTGTAGTGTGTTTGGCTTAGAATATCTAAATCAACCACTCTGACCTTTAGGAAATAGTAACTAGAGATAAATTGGGTTAAAAAAACTACGAAGTTTTTATCAGTTTATCTGACAAAATGGAGTTTTTTGCAGTTGCAGTGCTGAGGATTAGAAATGTGGTGACTGTCAGTTTAATTACTCTATTCCATTATACTTTTACTTCAACTACAAATAATTGTCTTGATTCTTTTACCAGTATGGCATCTTCAAAATAAAATTCTGCACCTTTCTTAGTGGCTCTTTGCTGAATATTGTCTTTTCTCATATAGGTGATACATGGTATGAAGATCCAGAAGCTGGAATTCTAGATTAAGAGATGCACAAATCCAACTTTTACTCCATCTGGGTAGTGATATCAATTCTTGGATTTTTATTTATAGCAGTCTTTATTTGGAACTGTTTGATCAGTAGGAAATCTTTATAAATGCATGTAGCTGCTTATGTAAGGGATAGACACATCATCTAGAAACTTCAAACCTATTCATACTTGAATTGGACTTAAATATAGTTTACTATGTAGATGTATTGCCCATGCTGTGTCTGTCAAATAATGAATACTGTTTTCTCTACCTATGAAAAAAGGATAAGAAATTGGCATTTCCACTGAGTTACTTTTGTTTTGCTTCTTAAAACCCTAATTATACAAGAGCTATAAGAGTATGGAAGTCAGTCAAACTAACTTCACCAAAAGCATTAGTCCGCAAGTAACTGCTAGGGAAATGCACTGAATTATCATTAACACACAGACTTTTTTACTCTGCTAGTCACCAACAATAGAGTCCTCTTTCATGTTAGAAGTAATATATTCACCTGGAACACAGAAGCACAATTACTTTGCTAAGACTCTATCCTTGTTTGGAAACTACTGAAAAGCATTTGGTATATGGTTTTGGCCTACCTAATCACTTGCTGAAGTCCTGTAATTATATAAATAACTTGTGGATCAGATTTTTGACTTTGAGCAAAACTAGAATGAGAACATTTCATTTCCTCCTAAACAAATTTGTCAGTAGTACAAACTTAAGCCTTTCAGGGTGTCTTTACACATGCACTTGGGTGGGGAGGAAGAGGGGAGGTATTTTAATTGAAGTGGTTCTCAGGAGCGCTTCTAATAAAAACACCCACAGCATTTCATGTATCCAGCATCACACACTTCAAAATGTCAGTGGGGGCACTTTAACTAAAGCTCGATGTTCAGAATTTTTCTCCCAGAGCAAAAATGGCTGCTCCAGGAGAAAAAAATCCAGAAGAAAGAAAATCCAAAAGGGTCAAATCATTGCGATAACAAGTGTCTGGATATATTCAGTCTTCCAGTGTCTGAGACTATTTTATTCCCCCCACCCTGTGTCCTGGCAGTTTTACTTGCTGGATTCTTTTGCTCCAGTTGAGCAGAACAGACCCCCTTCACAATCAACACTGTGCCTTAGGGAGACACAGGCTGATTGAGCACTGCTGCCACTCTGAGGCAACCCGCAGAGCATGAGAGGTATGCTTAGGGTTCTCCTGGCTGCACAGCATCAGCAAAATCTGTGCTCTTCAAAGGCTTAGCATTAGAAAGTCTATTTTGGTGGGATCAAGCTTTTCTACCAGGAAAACAAACCTAGAAGAATTATCCCAAATGAGTTGAATGTGTGTACGTGGCCTTCATGTCAGAGCCAGTCAAAATGACCAATTATTTTCATTCAATACTTAACCTGTGTCCAAATTATGCATGGTTTCTAAGTGTATTTAAAGACATAATGTCAGCAAACTCAATATAGCTACATAATTATATGACTTATTAAATGCAATGTTCCCAGAAAACTTTAATAGATTACTTGGAATTATTATATAAACTAATCTATTTGCTTTTACATGGAGCTGATGTTATCCTCATTTTGTTTACCTTAAATTGCTAGTGTAAATTAAAGAATATAATACTGATCCATGACTTGCATGATGATAGGCAAGTGTACCTAGTGTGTTACTACTAGTTTGTCATCCTTAGATCTGGGTACAGAACCCAGCTGTGAGAAGGTTTCACGAAAAACTAAAGTACAAGTTGTAAAGTGCTGCAGCTATATTTTTCTTCTCCTCCTCATTTTTCTGTTGCCTTGTGCAGAAACTCTTCCTGAGTATACAAGAGATCACATTCTTCACAGTAAATTGTTCTGGGTGGATTTAAGTCGGATGCATTGGCAAAGTAGTGAGGAAGCTTTCAGTTGCTTCCTATTCTGCACTAGGAAAGACCCTTTTCAGAAGAGAATGTATGCCTTGCTTCTGAATTTTGTTAAAAATTATATATATTTTCTGTGGACAGAAAATGCCAAGTCCTCTCTTGGTTACAGCCACCGGAAGAACATACTGCTAGCATGTAAGCAAGCCCCTATGTACCAAATAGTACAAACAGGTGGTTTTGAAACCATCCCCTGAAACAGGTTCCCAACTACTGGGTTGCAAAGGGTTGGCTGCTGGGTGGTGGCTTGAACCCCCCTGCTCAGTACCCCTCATCTGTCTGGTCAGCGAGTGGCTTCCACCACCGGTGATCACATGTGGGGTTAAAGCTGGGGGCTAGGGGAGGCACCTGCTCCTATGCCTGTGCCTGCAGGATAAAAAAAAATAAAATGTTGGGAACCACTGCCCCAAGCCCACAGCAGTGTTTATTTTCAGTAGGAAATCCCTTTGTCTTCATCTATTATGTCCCAGCTACAAAACAAAGTGCTTAAAGGGCTGAGCCAAACAGACCTATACATCTTTAGAAGCAATCCAAAAGGAACTCTAAACAGAACAAGTACTGCTGCTGAGACAGAATGTTCTCCAGACAAGGCTGCAGCTCTGTGCTGCTACATGAAGCTATTGTGAAGCTGAAGTAGTCCATCTGGGTACAAGTGCTGCAGGGATGGTATGTCTGTCCACAGCTGAACTGCTAGAAGTAGGACAAATTTCCCATGCAAGGAAGACTAACTTGATGCTGCCTAGGTCACTAGAGCTAGGATGGAGAAAAGGGCACATGTTCAATTTAGGTCCAGTTACTGTATGATTAAAGCAGATGGCAAAAATCATAGCTTATATATGGACCGTAATCAGGTATCGCTTGTTTTAAAGGAACACTGATTTCTTTGCATTGAATATCATCTAGTCTTACAGATTTCCTCTATATGTAACTAGAGCGTGTAAAGGAAAGCAGAATCGTGTAGTGTTAGTGTAGAACTGACCATTTAAGTCTGGTTAAAATTTTACAATTTCAAGTTGGCAGGTACAATAAAGCTGGAGTTGAAAGAAAGTACAAGTATTAGGGCTGTGAGAAATGGCACCATTCCATTTTGCCTCGTTCTGAGGTTTGGACAGAACAGCATTTCGTATCTAATTTCATTTTTATTTGAAACAGCTGTTCTGTTTTGCTTCATCAAAACAGTAAGGTTGTTTTGACACTGTTTTGCTAGATCGCACTGGGGGCAGGGAAATCAACCCAGCTGGGCTGACTCCTAGGCCCCAACACTATGGTTGAAATGTTTTGACTAGTCTCGTTGTTTCAAAGCTGTTTCAATTCCCTTTACTTTGCTTTGATGTTTCAACACTGTTTCAACTCATTTCGAGGTCAAAACCGCAACAAATGGCCAGCAAAATATCGCACAGACCTAATAAGTATATTTGAGTACAACAGTATCATCTCTAAACTCTGATCAGATAATTCTGTAGTGCCCTTGAAATACAGACTTGCTTCTTTTTTTCTTTTTAAAAAGAGACCTGCAGCATACCTTTGTTATCCAAGTGAATGGCATTCACTTGGATGTTACCACTTAACCCCTCCCTCCCCCCAAAACCTATTTTCATTGGGTTTAATTCCTAGTACAGCCTCCATTTGCACTATAAGGCTTTTTCCCTAGGGATGAGGGAACTACGAATTGCTTTGCTGGCCTTTGGAAAGATAATTGACTTTATCGACTTACAAATGTGTGTGACAGTTAGTTACTTCAAATGATATACTGCTGTTTTGTACACAATATACTATCCTGGCAAATACTTCATAGTTCAAATTCAGTGTTGAATAGTTAATATCAACCAAAATTGTCTGTAAGCAGCTTCTGTTTTATTCCTACCCCAGATGCCAGTTTGTTGCTTGCTGAAGCTGGCTCAAAGCTGTCTCTACCTAGAATATTAAAGCCTAATGAATCATTGTTCTGTGTCTGAAGAAAAATAACAGCTTTAAAATCAGGAATGTTGTACAAGTTGTAACTTTCTGGATTTGAGGCTTATCTAGAATTTAAAATGCAGTCAAAAAGGTGAAAAGGCTAATGACTCTTTCCCTCCAAGCACACTGACTGCTTGGATTAAGTAATTACAATAAAGTAATAACATTCTTCCTTCTATAGATTATGCCTAAAAAAATTCAAGATGTCTTACTATCAGAAAGGCAATATTTATTACTTTGCTTAAATGCATAAAATGCTATTTATAGTATAATAAACCAAAGAATCCAGTGATCTGTTACTATACAAAAAAACACCTGATACAGAATACAATCCAGCTAGCAAGTGGTCTTACTTTGAAGCTTTGGTCTCTGAGGGGTTTTCCCCAGTATCCAGTGTCTTCAGCAACCTGAAAAGGCCAGCTGCTTCCCGTATCCGGCTGAATTCAATACAAAATGCTTGTACTTCTATAAACAAGTCCTGTACATTAATAATTTTGTTTCGGATCAAAGACTGAAGGAAGACACAAACTAGACGTACCAAACGATTCTGAAAAAAGAAACAGTCTAATTTCAGCAACTGAAGAAAATTTGTTCAGGCAATTCGATTAAAAGGTGATCTATGGAACAAGAAAGTAACCACAGCTGTTAACCTAATCTTTTACTTCAAATGTATAGTCTAGCTATTCAGCCTCTCTCTCTATAAATGCTGTAATTGAACATGCCAATTTTCCTATGACATTGAGAAGTAGAAGGGAACTGACCTCTTCCATATTGCTACAGGTGCCCTGAATTCCTAAGAATAGTAGAGTCACAAAATACTTTAGACATTTACATTTAAGATGACGATTCAAAAAGAGCTTCATATAAGTCCTTTAGTAGCTTGCCAAAAAAATCCAACATTATTGGAGGCACTCCTGTTTTGGAAATTCTGGGCATTAAAGTGCCTTTCCTGAACTTAAAGCCACTTGGGATTCACACATTAAGGATCTCTGTACCTAAATCCTTAAAAGGATCCAATCCAGAGAGCACTGGAGTTCAGTACATGGGAATTTTCAAAACAGAATTAGTGGTGATTGTGCCTGCTTTCTGTACCAGTGTATGATGTGTAAGTGCTGGACAAATGTTTTTAGAAGTTCAAACCCATGTCCTGGAGAACCAGGACCACTAGACTAAGGGCTAGCGTAAGATAAAGCCGCTCTACAAAGTTCAGATTTGTTGGAGCACAGTACAAGCAATAAGAAACCTGACAAGCTCAAGGATGAGGGGACACCCCTGGGTAAAGGGACCCAAGGTTCCAGTATTAACTACTAGTACTGTTTATGTCCTATACCCAGAATCCTGCCAAGTACAGAGACAGTCCTAGGAGTTAAAACTAGAACCTAGGGCTTCCTGCTATGGGAGTTACTATCCAGGGAATAATTACTTTGTCCAACCAGGATAAAGGTTTACACTGGGCATGTCTACGTGTCCATTAATGTGCTGTAATTACTAAACTGAATGTGCCATAATCAGTACTCCTGCACATAAGCACAAACAAACACTTGTGTGATGCTTAATGCTCACTGGACTAATCTGCATATTAGCATGGTTTCTGCCTGCTGTGGTAATGCACAGGAAACAGTCCAATGGGCATTAAGTGCCTCATGTAGATGTGCCCACTAACTAACTCTTCATTTTCAGTATATTCAGGGAAAATGATGCATTACTTGACAAATGAAAGCCTGAAGTGAAATTACTGCAGGATGCTCATGCTAGAAAGACAGAGAGTTTTCCCCCCCCCAGGAAGAAAATCAGGAACCTTGAACGCATAGGCTACTTAAAAAGATTTACACATGCAAGGTACATGCTTTCTACTCCATGCTGCTAACTTCTCAAATGGAATGCTTTATTTTAGTTACTGTGACCAACTACTTCATGTTGGTAATGAGTTTGTGCTAATGGCAAAGCAGAGCAGAAGTTGAAAGCTCAAGGACAAGCAAGCAAAAAGTTTAATACCCTGGTCTTCTCCAGGTATAAAGCAAATTTTGACATGTGTGCTTGAAGTACTTTCCTAATGACGAAATAAGGAGTTATTTTACAGAACATTAACTTAGCATGTGTCCCTTGGTAAAAATCCTGACCAAACTTGTTTCTGAATATTCACCAGTAGGAAACACTTATTTAATGTATAGTGTTTGCCTTTCCTAGGCTGCCATTCTTTGAAATGAAATGAAATCAGGAATAGAATTCACTTAAAACACCTTGCCAAATTTCAGTACTTAAATATGCCTGCTCTTCCATTACTTATACTGTAAGACACAGCTTCAATTCTCTTCTGAAAGAAGACACCAAACACCCACCTGCATATATTTGTCCTTAATCTGTTCACAGGTAGATATGCAATTGGAGATGTACAGATGAATAAATTCAGGAGGAAGATCAACTGCTGTAGTAAGCCTGTTCAAAATAAAAAATTAACAAATAGTTTATAAACAGAAAGTCAGTGCAAGTACTATTAATAAATGTACAAAACGTTTATTTCTCATGTCCAAACATTTGTTATGCCCAATTAGTGTTTTCATAGATGCAAGAAACAGATGGGTTTTATTTAAATACTATACCATGCAAGAAACCTATGCTAAGTAGTATTCATCACGGTATCCCTTAGAGATGCTTCTGCAGTATAGAAGGTAGATGATAGGTACTTGCATGCAGATGAAGAGAACTTAAAGTTGCTTCTTCTAGTAACAGCAGCAAGTACTGAAATACACACTTTTTCATACAGTTTCATCTTCAAATAGCTAGTCTTGAAGCTGGAGCTTTTTCTTGTGACAAACAGCTAGACTACCTGTTTTGACTTGAGATTTTTCTAGTCATTGGTTTCCCTTCTTGAACAAGATTAGATCAAATCAGGCAGTTCTATTAATTAATTAATTTCTATTGCAAAAAGAGTGGAATGCAGAACCCACCTTCATTTAATAATAACTGGTAGCTTCAACTACTGTCCTAATTAGGAGAAAAAGTGACAGGCAACAAAAAATTCAGAATTACTTCCATAGCTACAGGAGTTTGGAACAATTCCATTTAAGGACTTAAAACATTTTAGTGTAGACTAAAGGCTTGTCTACACAGGGACATTACACCAAAATGCCTTAGTCAGTGTATGAATGTAAAGCAAAATGATTTGGCAGTAACTCTCCTTTTGGAAAACTACATTAAGAGTGGTTTTTCTGTCCGGTAGATGAGATTGTAAACTAGACAAAAAGTGATCTTATTGCACAGGAACTGTTACTGCCAGTTGCTTACTGCTGTCTCTCTTCTCCAATTAGACAAGCCTAGATGCACATCCAGGTTTCCAGTCTAGTTTTTTAGGGTTTTTTTTAATAATATCCAGGCAAAATATGAGTCCCAAAGCAACTGTGGACAGGAAAGGGCAAATTAAAAGCACCAAAGTCTTTATAGACACATTGGAAAGTTAAGCTCATCCAAAAGTGGCTGGACTTCCATCCATTAAAGCAACTAATGGTTACTATGATGACAGGATACAAAACCCAACTCAGTATTTGGACTTGAAAGCTTTCTATGGCCTAGACTGACATGGGCAATGAGGTCTTTCTTAAATAACATTTGTCATCTAATAACAGGAGATTCAACTGTAGTCTAGACAAAGTCAAATTACATAAAAACTTCTGGTATCTAGTTTACCAAAGTTATAAGCAATTGAAGTACTTATTATGTATATTACTTTGCTTTTATCTGTTGTGTCATCTGCATGTCCATTCCTTTTTAACAGTTATAGGCAACAGAGCTTTGCTCTGCAAGTTTGTAATGGCATACACAACTAGTGCTATTCTGTCAGCAGTTCAGTAAGCACATTTTTAGAAGTAAAACTCATGATTCAAGAGGAACTTCCAGAGTTAAAGTCAGTGCAGAAACTCCCAAAACTAGATTTCCTCTCTTGCTAGTGGCACTACTGTGAAACAAAGGGATTCGCATGCTACTTGTAGTTTATTGTGTGCAGGAAAGTATGAATACAGCAAGGAAGAGAGGAAGTGAGACATGAGATCACAAATTTACCTTTATGGAAGTGCTTTAGAGTCAGGGATGAGTAGTTTTGGCATTGCAGTCTTACCCTCAACCTGCTTCTTGCAGTCAATCCCCCACCCCCTCAAAAATACATTCTATCCTGCTAATTAGATGATGCCTTCATGCCCACCTGTGCATTACAATGAAAATCATAACTGCATGTAGCTGACTGGAACTACTGATACACAAGCTGAAATAGATCCTAGCTCCTTAGGCTTAACTGCTGTTAGCCCTGCACAGCTACATTTTACCATGCATGTCAAATTAATAGATTTGTTGAGCAGATGGTGCCACTTCCACTCTACTCTAGCAAGCACAACTTAAAACTTAATTGGGAGAAACTAATACCTGGAAGGTAACATAAATTTTGGGGTCTTTCAACTACTAAGTCCTTATGCTACTACTTTATCCAACTCTGTAACAGATTCATGAATAATATTTAATTCACATCACTTACCAAACCAGAAAGGGAATTCTACATGTGGCAGATCAGAAAAGGGACAGGTAGCATGGGGTTAGGAGTTGGAGGAAGAGGGTCAGAAAACAGATACTGGTCAGATGTAGAAAGGGGAGCGGAATAGTGTTATTCAAAAACTGGCTAACTGCAATTCAGGCTACTTCTGTGAGCTGCGTAGGGCTATTAGGAAGCAAGCAAACATGCATGAATTTGATTTAAAAGGACTGTGGAGATAAACTGAGTCATTAACGAGGGATGCTTACTCTTAGGCATACAGTGACATTTCATAGTTTCATAGTAACTAGGGTCAGAAGGGGCCTAGAGCAGGCTATCTAGTCTGACCCCCTTATACATTGTCAAGGTCAACATAAAATAGGAAATAGAAACCATGTGAGATTAGGGGAGGGCCATCTTTTTGGCAGATGTGCCACAAATACAGCTCAACATCTTCCCTGTGTGCTACTCCAAACTACTTCCCTCATCTGATCTGCAGCTCTACTTTCTGTACCCCTGCTCCCTGCCTTGTCTGCTGCTGTGCTGCCTGCCCCCTCCCCAATCTGCCACATACAGAAGCTGTTCTTGTTATCTGTGGTACATGCCACAGGTTGATGATCCCTGAGTTCTAAGTTTATCATTGTTAAACTTGCTTTTGTTTGTCATTATTTTCATTTAAAGCACAAAGGAATAGAACCTCTTCCAGTGGACCATCACACTAGTTTTGAATAAGAGACTGTCACTATATATACATATGTTTATAGTCAGAGCTGGGATGTAAAACTTGCAGACAGACTTCAAAGTCTGAAGCAGTGGTTATCAACCTTTTTTGTACTAGGAACCATTTGTAGCATACTAATGGCCAGTCCCAACCCAATGCCTCTCCACTCCCAGCCTGCAGCTCCTCACCTCCACCCCACAGCATAGGGCATTGGGAGAGCCCCAAGCAGCCCCCGGCAACCTGGAACTGCCAGCCTGCAAAGGAAAAGCCAGTTTCCCACATTTTTATCCTTTAAAGGAGAATCCATTTTTCAAGTCTATTGATCCATTTTTCTTCATGACCCTTTCATATATTCATGTGACCCACTTTTGGGTCATGACCTACAGGTTGTGAAATGCTGGTCCGGAGGACAAAACAGCAGAGAAGTTTCATGCATGAAATTCAAAGCCACAACTACAGATAGCCTTGTTTTAAGACAAGCTGCACAATTTCTATAAAACAGTGCCTTTATTTGTTTTAGAGACATTTCATGCAAGTGTTTTTATTTATTTGAACTGGTTAGAAATTATACTCTTCATATCACTAAACTCAAAGAAGGTTTCCCAGCCTCTTGGCACGTATTTAATTCCAAGTGTAGAAACAAAGAACTCTTGGCAAGAGGCCAGGCAATTCAAGACCACTTCATTTCACTGTTAGTGAATCTGCTTCTATAAAGTCAACTGGGTTCTCAGTAAGATTAATACAACTGCCTTCCAGCACAAAACATGTTACCAACTGAAGGGCTGGGAAGACTAATTTAACACCTAATTTGTGCTCAAGAACAAGCTCTCAGGCCAACCACGTCCCTTTCAATGATCCTTGATAATTAATCATTTCCTCAATTCCTGATGCTTTTGGTGGCCTTGGGGCAAAAGGAAACTAACCATCTTTCATAGGCGACTGGATTATTGTGGATAAAGCCATGATTAATCAAACACCAGACACTGACAGAGATTCTGCCTTCATTTCCTTTTAGAGGAGCCCTTTAAAGAGTATTCTAAATGCAAGGTTTCGTGAATAGATTTGATGAAAAACACTTACCGATTTACAACTTCCATTGAATGTAATGACATGTCCATGTTGACCAAAACAGAAAAATACTCTGTTATCTGACTGGACTGCATTAATTTAAGCAACATTTCTATAGCAACTAAAGGATTATTTTCCACTAGGTCAGGCAGCTTTGCAGGAGTGAGGCCAATGTGGTAAACTAGCTTCGGGTCTTTTTCCAATTCTCCAAGGAGCTACAAGGAGAAAAAAAAATTAAGTTCGACTAAACTGTAGTGACCAAATGGGTATTTGGAGTAGGTCAGCTAGAAACTGTTGGACTGATTACAGGCCCCGTACCCCAATGCTTTTTTCCTAAGGTTTCGTGAAATCTTGACTTCAGTTCCTTCTATTTAATACCATCCCTACAATCTTTCTAAGTTAACAAGTTTTTAGCTTTTAACCAAGATTTTCCCTCCCCTTTTCTTTTGGGAAGGTGACCAAACACAGTTGGGCTGCCAAAAAGGTAATGAGCAGGAAGTTTAAAAACTCTTACAAGATTACACTTCAAAATAGTGACATTTGGTAAGAAGACAGGAAGATTTAACAATAATGAAATATTAGTACATATACCAAGGCAGTAAATTAAGAGACATCTAATAAAAAATATATCTTAGTTGTTTTTATAGTTACTTCATTCATCAAAATTAAACAGTTCTATCATACTTTAAAACTGTGAAACCTGTACAACTCCCCCTTCCCAGCCAGTCTAATCAGACAGCTAACAGTAATTAGATATTTACTAGTTATGTTTGCTGTCTTCCTTTAAACTTAATAGGAATACAGGCAGGAAACCAGGTATGTACATAACCACACCATGCAGACCTGGGGCTCAGCTGACCCAGTGACTTGCAAGAGAAGCCAGGCCTGGATTTTGTTATTCTCTGAACATGCTCTATCCTGCACAAAAGTACTATTTATACAAAAAGCTACCCAATTTGTGCATGTTAAATCCTGTATATTCAAACAAACAAAACAACCACCTGTCTAAACTAAAGGAAAATAACTAGCCAGTTGGATTAAATACTCTTTATACATTTTAGACCTGCTTTCTTATATTTCAATACTAGGGCAGGAAAGTACAAAAAGCCTTTATGTTTTGAAATGTATGGTACATTGTAGTCCTGTATTTTCATAATAAAAATAATAAATACAACCCACACCATCCAAACATTATTTTTCTTTTGCAGCAAAGTGTTTTACTTCCTCTCCAAATCATACCATGCTCCCTGAGCTGCTAAAAGTAACTTTGACAAGTTGTCTTATGCAGAAAGGGACAGCTGTGTGGAGAGAGCTAGTTAGCCATCTGAGCCTGAAGTCAGGCAGAAGGCAGGGTGGAATTGTACCTTATAGACATAAATAGCTAAAAAAGAAACTCCTGCAATTTGCACTCACTGATGAACAGCATCTGAAGTAGTGAGCTCAAGTTCACAAAAGCTTATGCTGTGTTATCTTATTTAGTTAGTCTACAAGCTGGAAGATGTTCACCATACTTATGCATCATCAAGGTTACTGGATGCAAATCAGCAGTAACTATCAGTAATACTGGTAAGATTAGGCCCTTGGTGATTCTAAATAACGATCCTATTGAAAGCCTTGACCAAACCTAAAACAGCATTATTGCAGTTTTCTAATCAGGGAAAGAATGATGATGCTAGTTACTTAATATATAGTTTAGCCTTTGTTCAGCTGGCAGTTATTTGCTGTCTCCACCCATCATTCCCCACCAAGTTTTTCAGATATTTTTCTTATCCACCTAGAAGCAAGTGGAAAAAAATACTGAAAATCTCACAATTCAGATACAAAGACACAGTCCCGGGAAGGATTAGACAGGAAGACACCTGAGCATAATACATACCTGTGTTTGCTGTGGAGAAGACAAGGGGCTTTTGAAAGCCTTAGCCATGATTCTTTTGATTTCTACTCCAGTGCTGTTTTTAACACACATTGACTTATCCCACTGAATTGTATGATCCGGCTCTATTGGGTTTAGCCAAGCCAGTTCATCCTCACAAATATGGAGTGGAGGTGGTGGCCGGATAAATTCTGGTCGAAAGTGACCTGGAAGACAGTTTTGTGAAGATTTCCTCTACCGAAAAAACTAAAGAAGTGAATCGTTTTACAACTTGGCTAAAATAACTTCTTATTTAAAAAGGGTAAAAATATCCATGCTGTAAGTGGTCCTTTCCCCACCCCACACGTGTAGTCATGACAACTGGTCACACACCTTCCTGACAATGCTCTGGGTTCAGTTTAGATGGCAAGCTACTATGAAATCACCAGCACCACTGAGGTTCATTGGGATCTGTTAGCTGGGACAGATCCTGCAAGAGGAGCAAACAGAGCACATGCAAACAAGGCCAAATTCTGTTAGTTAGCAGGGTCCATCCTGGTCCTTATGCTTTTGTACAATGGCACGAAGGGTTAAGCTGCCTTGCCCGCCCCCCCCCCCCCTCCCCAGTTCCTTCAGTCTGAATTCCCCGACACCTAGGGATTCCAAAAGCAGGGATGGAGAGTGGGTTTTGGGATCCATGAACTGCAACACCCTGAGGAACCAGCATTACTATGTCAAGTAACTTGCAAGCAGCACAAATCCTACTTCTAGCATCCTGTAGAAAATGGGATGAGGATTCACAGCTGATCAGACAGGCAAGGACTGCAATAATGTTTTTCTAAATTTGGTACCTCCTGCCATGTTAAGGGCATAGTGTTTAACAAACATCAACATTTGCTCTGCAAGGATGTTTTACATAATCTCACAGAAATATATCAATTCTTAGCAAGCCAACAAAGTTGCTTATGCTCTAGTGGTGCATGTCTAGATAGGCAGAGGGAGACTCAGATCCTTGGTAGTAAGTGAAGGGACACTGAATGATCCACTTGGAAAGTTACTGGCATCAGATCACCTGGGCTTTCCAGGCACCTAATATGCTCACAAAGAGGTCCCAACATCTTTGCAACATAAAACTATGAAAGAATAAACTCTAGAGACATCCAGAGGATGCACCTTCTCTCATGAAGCAGAGTCCTTGTTTCAAGGAGACTAGTGAGGTGACTGATTAGTTCAGAAGGAATTTTGGAATTACTTTAGGAATGAACCTGGAATTCAGCTTTATTACCAGCATACCCCTAAGGAATGATGAGTTCCAGCCAGGAGGGCTTGAATATGAGCGACCTTCCCAAGTGGTATAATGGCAACTAGCACAATTACCTTGTTAAAGAAGCAGCATAAGAAATGCTGGTAAAAGCCTGAAGGAAGGTTCAATAACCTGCAGAAAGACCATGCTGAGATCCCAAATATAAGTCTTAACTGGTCAGTAGGCACAAGAGACATCTGATGCATCCTGCTATAGATATCCCATGAGACAACTGGACTGGAATGGACCATTACCAGTCCTCGGGGTGGCTGACCTCTGTCTGGTCTCTCTGTAGCACCATGCACGGACTGTATAGGGAATGGATCTCTACTTGACTTTGAGGAGAATATTTACTCCAGAAAGGGAAATGCACATAAGACTATTTAAATGGAAGGGCTAATAAGATACAGGTGATTACAGAATTTGGAAGACTGAAAGAATTAGGGGACAGTAGAGTCTAGCTAATTGGACATTTGTAGGTTTTATCTTGACACCACAGGAAATAAAGAGGGACATGAGGGAAAGTGAATGCTATTTCAACCTGCACAGGAGCATGAAGAGATTAGCCATGCATACCTGGCTCTGACAGAACTGTTAGCCAAATAATCTAGTCTTGTGTCTGGGGCACATGTACACAGACCATAATTCATAAACATATGCTCCAAGAACTTGAATTGCATTTTGGAGGCTGATCTGCAGTGAGTGACCAGTCAAAAAAAAAAGTTGCATTTTCATCTGCACCAAGATGAACCACCTAACAAAGAATCTTCTTCCTTTGAAATCTAGAAATAATCTTCCACATTCAGAGTATGAAGCAATCAGATGAGATTATCCATAGACCTCTTTTTTGCAGACAACAGTAAACCTGCAACAAATGCAGACCTATTTGTTTGGTGCCCCCAATAATACCAGAGCTGCAATGCCAAGTCTTGCTCAATAAGTCACTCTAAAGAACGAAAACCTGAGACAACACAATCAAATAACTATACCACAGGTTATAGAAATTTGACATTCAAACAATGATACATACTTTCTATAGGTGGTTTTGGTCCACTCACTAAAGCTTCTGTGATCTGGGAGGCAACAGAGCTGTCAAACCCAGAATTTGAGGAATCTGGGTCAGGATCACTGAGAATGCTGGGGAAGCTGGCTTTGCTTTGTGTTGGCAACTCAGATTGACGCTCTGAAAAACAGTTTTCAGTTGGAAGTGTTAGAGTATAAAGTCAAAACAGAAATGTCAGGAATACTAAAAGTAGTGAGGCAATCTGAGCTTTTCAACAGAACTGCCTTAAACCAGAAAGTGTCAACATGAAATATCTTTTAGGGTTTTAAATTTGGGGATCCATGGAGCAAGCACTCAGAGATGCAAGGACATTGGCTGGTTAGCCCTCCTTGTGCAATAGCTGAAAGTACAGACAAACAGTTTCTCAATATTCTCCACATAAAATATTGCTGTTATCACAAAGGCATTACATAATTTAAAATGGGAAAGGTGCAACAATTACGAATAAGAGTTCGTGGGAATACTCTTAACACAAATCTGGACTATGGGGAGAGTCAGAACCCTTGTTCTACTCAACTTCAATAGATCAATTAGAAGCAGTGTCAGACACTACTCCTGTCAGACCAGATGCCAATTTGTAGTTTCCCAAGCATTTCTCTTCTCATACTATATGAAAAAAAATACACACTTTCAGAATCTATAGAGAACTATATGTGAACCTAAATCAAAAGTCCATGTTTTTTCATAGCATCTATCACATTCTGGTAGCGTTGTATAAGCTACTTCCCCACCTGCTATCAAGACTATGTTATTTCTCCTCCCCACCATCTCCCCATGAAGCAAAACAAGTGTCTTAGTGCTCGATAGTTAAATAATTCAGGTTCATTTTCAGTTGCAGCATCTGGACAACAAGTAGTAAGAATTATTGGAAGCCCACAGTGTTCTTTTAAAATGTAAAGTAACCATATTATAGTAACCAGGAAATCCGGGACATGGTGTTCATCGGTCCATTCCCATCCCCATCCCTTTCCACCCCCCCAGCAGTGCTGCTACTGGCAGAGACAGATGAGGCAGGGACAGGGGGTGCAGTCAGAGAGGCAGAGCAGCCCAGTGTGGCAGGCAGGCAGGTGGGCGGGCAGGCATCACTGCTGCTGTTATTGCATGGGAGCAAGGCCCAGCCCAGTCTGCCCCCTACCTCCAGCTGCTGTTCTGGAGGAGCCAGGCCAGACATGTAGGGGTAGTAGTAACAGTGCCTGCCCTGCCCACCAGCTTCATAATGCTGCTCTGCCTCCAGACCAAATTTCTCCCCACGCCTCTGCCCACAGCAGCCAACTTTTGTTTCAACTTTCACCAATCAGCCAGGACAGCCTATGAAATCTGGGACTGTCCCAGACAAACTGGTCAGCCTATTTAAAAGCTAATTTATACAACATAAGAAACAAGTTACATAATGTTACTAAATTCAGCAAATACTCAGGTTATTGAAGAACTGGTTAAAAAGTAAAGACAATTTATGATAGGGGTGCACCAATAAAGATTTTCTGGGCCAATACCGATGGCTGATTATTAACCAGCCAATATATCAGCCAATACCAATCCACTTGCCAATATGCAGCCTTAGAGCAGTGTCCAGATAAGTCTGGGGGGCAGGGGGGAAGAAGCATTAAGGGAAGAGCCTTGCGTGACCCCCAGCCCTGGGGCATAACTCCCCTCCCAGCAGGTTAGCTAAATTCAGCGTAGCCCCCCTCTCAACATTGCTACCACCTGCCCCATCCCAAGCACAGCCTGGGCCAGCCCCTCCCCACCAGGAAGAGCCTGATGCAGCCATGAGCCCCAAGCACCAAGGCAGCCCACCTTTGCCCTGTGCACAGATCCAGGGGGCGCATGCCCTCCGTGCCTCCCCCAGGGCTGCACACAGTGGCAGGAGCTTCTCCCTCCCCTCCAAGCGAGCTGCACACCTCTCTCTGCCCCAGCTGGGCAGCACCTACCCTTACTCCTGCCCCACTCCCTCCTTCACCATGGGGCCCTTAATTTGCCCTGCCCCCCCTCACAGACTTACCAGCTGGGCACTGCTCTCCAAACAGCCAGGCTGCACTGCTGGTCCCATGCGTGATGCAGCATGTATCAACCACATCAGCCAAAGAAAGACGATTGCCAAGAAAGTAAATTTTCCTTTTATTGGTGCTAATATGATATGGATCAGTACACCTCTAATTTATGAACATCATTTTGAGATGCCATAGCCCAGTTAGCCAGCTACTGAACTGGGGTATTGCATTACTGTTTATTCCCAACTTTGCATTTTAGACTCTGTAAACTTCCCAACCCCTTTGGTACTAAGAAAAGGGTATCTCCTGCTACTTGGAACAAGTCAACTTCACTGGTGCAAGTATGTTTAAAAAAAAAAAAAAAAAAAAAAAAAAAAAAAAAAAAAACCCCCCACCCACCCAAGTACAATCAAATAAAAAAAAAAAAATCCATAAATAATTAGTTATATTAATTTTAAATTTAAAATAATTTTTTTTGCCGGTATTTTTTTTTCTTTATTTTTCCTTGGGTGCGGCGGTGGGTGTTTTTTTTTTTTTTTTTTTTTTTTTTTTTTTTTTTTAAACATACTTGCACCAGTGAAGTTGACTT
>JAGPOW010003316.1:85464380-85504973 GCA_030014935.1 Caiman crocodilus | reverse complement strand
AAAAAAAAAAAAAAAAAAAAAAAAAAAAAAAAAAGCACCGACCGAGGCACCCAAGTTCCATCTAAGTCCACAAAATCCCTGCCTAAATACTTAGGTATCATGAAAAAGTAAGTTATCACCAGTTCAGGCCAGAATTTCTGATACTTCACATGCCCAGAGGTGCCACCAGCTTGGCAAAATCTCTCAGCAAAGCTGAACATTTAAGAGCTACCTAAGGTCATTCAGAATTGGCAAACATGACTCTGTATATAAAACCTGAGAGCACTCCGATTCACTAGACCAGTGTTTTGCAGCCTGTGGTCCACAGACCCCTGGAGTCTCCACACAATATCTAAGGAGTCTGCAAAAGATGACTATGGTTAATCTAAAATATGTGAATTCCCACACTTACAATTCAAATAGGCCTATCTGTTCAAGATTTCCAAAGGAAAATTTTCTAGGGATCTGCAAATGAAAAAGAGGTTGAAAAACTCCTGCACTAGACATATTCAAGGCATGCCTAACTCACTGATGGCACTGAGCTCAACCAAAAGCAAAGCAGGTAGGGATACTTCCATTCCAAACAGGGCTGGAAAAGCCCACGTTTTACATTTTAGCCTAAGGGTTGGACTACATTCTAGGTCTGCTGCTGCCTGAGGGGACTCATGCTCACATTTGTGATCTCCCTTCCTACACAGTAGGTTAGGACAGGGTCACCTTTTGTTCCTCTTGTTGACATGGCCACTGTACAGCCAAAAATGCAAGATTCATGGAAACAAAGAGATTTCACAGACATTAGGGCTGGAAAGGATCTTATGAGATTGGGTCCAGCCCCCTGCCTAAGGGGCAGGAAATCAACTAGGGTCAAAGGATCCCAGCAAGGTAAGCGTCCAAATGTTTCTTAAAAGTGCTCAGAGAAGGTGCTTGCACCACTTCTGGGGGCAGTCTATTCCAGGCCTTGGGGGATCAGACATTAAAGAAGTTTTTCATTATGTTCAGCCTGAAACTTGCAGAAGTTTGTGACTGTTGGACCTTGTCATCCTTTGGGGCGCTCTGGTGAACAGGTGTTTCCCCAAATCCTGATGCACACCCCTTATGTACTTATAGGTTGCCACTAAGTCACCCCTGAGCCTGCACTTCTCCAGGCTGAGAAGTTCCATAGTTTGTAGCCTCTCTTCATAAGACCTGTTTTCTTGCCCTCTAATCATGCACGTGGCTCTCCTCTGGACTCTTTCAAGCTTCTCCACATCCTTCCTAAATTGTGGAGCCCAGAATTGGGTGCAGTACTCTAGCTGCAGCCTCACCAAATCCAACTGTAGCAGAATGACATCCTGCGTCTTGCTTGAGATGCATTGGTAGATGCAAGCTAGAATTCTGTTTTCTTTGCCAGCTGCAGTATCGCACTGGCGACTCATATTCATCTTGTGGTCAATCATGACCCCGAAGTCTCTTTTAGTTTTGGTGCTAGTGAGTACAGCGCTGCTGAGACTATAAGTGTGATGCGAGTTTCTTTTTTTTCCCTGTACGATGAAAACTGAAAATCTGAAAGGCCAGAGTTAAAAGCACTTGTATGCAGCATCAGAGGCCCGAGTTTTATTCCCCAGTGAAGCATGAACGTTTTATCCTACGATTCCTAAATGACAAAAATGCATACGTAGTACCTACGTGAAGTAAGGGTGTTTGTGGGCAACATCTTTTATTAGACCAACTAGCAGTCCCTACATTGTCCTCATCCCTAGGTCAAAACCATACTCCTTCTCAACCACCCTCTTACTCTATAAAAGTTTTGCTCAACACGCTAAGGGTAAAAACAGACATTGCCAGAACCTGTAAAGGATTTCCCCATTTATGAGACTGCACCCCTGGAGATCCTAGGGGAAGGTCTCCATAAGCGGGGAACCTCAACTTTCCCTGCTTACAGAGACATCCTGAGATGTGGTGCAACAAAGGGCAGAGATGTCTATTTGCTTGCCATTTGTACCACATTAAAATGTTTTATGGCAGCACAAATACTATATCAGGAAACATCCATTTCTATCCTAAGTTTTATATAAAACATGGGCCCCAATACCACCATTCCCTCCTGCTCTGACCATAGAGACAATGTAGGTACTTACATGCTAGACAGTTTGAGCATGCAAATCCCAGACTTGCACATGACTTGCGTCTAATAGCAGAGGCTCGGCAGTGCTATGCCTGCTAGCACCACTGTTGAAAGAGACTTGGGGGTCACGATTGACCACAAGATGAACATGAGTCACCAATGCGATGTTGCATCTGGTAAAGCAAACAAAAGCCTGGCTTGCATCTATAGATGCTTCTCAAGTAAATGTCAGAATGTCATCGTCCTGCTGTACTCCGGTGAAGCCGCAGCTGGAGTACTGCATCCAATTCTGGGCTCCGCAATTCAAGGATGTCAAGAAGCTTGAGAGAGTCCAGAGGAAGACCACACGCATGATCAGAGGGCAAGAGAATAGGCCTTATGAAGAAAAGCTGAGAGCCATGGGACTCTTCAGCCTGAAAAAGTGAAGGCTCAGGGGGAACCTGGTAGCTGCTTATAAGTACATAAGGGGTGTACATCAAGATCTGGGAGAACATCTGTTCACCAGAGCACCCCAAGGTAAAACAAGGACCAACGGTCATAAACTCTTACAAGACTGTTTTATGCTGGACATAAGAAAAAAATTCATGGGCTAAGGCCCCAAGACTTGGAATAGACTCCCTCCAGAAGTGATTTAGGCACCTACTCTGGACTCATTCACGAAATGCTTGGATGCTTATCTTGCTGGGATCCTCTGACCCTAGCTGACTTCCTGCACCTAGGCAGGGGGCTGGACTTGATGATCTTTGATGCCCTTTCCAGCCCCAACGTCTATGAAATCTATGAAATAGAAAGGTGCTTCTTTAACATTTCCTACTGGCTACTCAGAGCATCCTCTATTCAAGTGTGCTAGCTTCCATAAAATAAAGTCACTGGATAGGAACCTCAGCACCTAACTTGGGGTTCTAAATTCTACTCGTAGAGCTCAGTACAGAGATCCTCAGTATTATCATACTGAATTCCCTTTGTGGATCCGAGCCCAACTAAAATGTGGTTAAAGTACCGCTCGGAGACAGAATCTCAATAGGCCATTGTATTCAGTTACCTAGGGAGCTTTCACTCCCTAGTAGTTTTTTTTTGAAGTTTTTTTCACAAGTATGAAAAATTCTGATGCAAGTGAATTAGAAGCCTGAAATAAAGCCACAACTAATGTTTTGGCCTCAAAGAGTCCCCACGTTTAATTTAAACTACTATTTCATTTTTTTAATAAAAAGATTAATGAGCATGTCTTCTGCCTCTACCTTCAGCAAACTATTGTCTTGGAACTTGGTAAGTTACATACTAAGCACAGCTCTGTGTGCAGGAGTTTAGCTTCCAGCTACATGTGATAGGACCCTAACTATCTGGTGTCCAGGATTCTAAATAAAGCTTTTGTCAAAACGTTAAATACCCAGTCAAAAAGAATTCGCTTCTGTAACTGCAGCCTTTCTTAGGAACATTTCAGACTTGTTTTCTATGGATGACACAAGGGCAGGAATCCACCTTTTGCCATGAAAGCAAAGGAGAAATCCTAAACCATTAAATTTACCAAGTATTTTTATTTTGTTTTACCTGAATATTTAATTTCAATGTAAATATTTGTTTATTAGGTTTTTTTCCCTTCAAGAATGCATACCTAATTGCTTCTTTAGCATTTTCCAAGATGTTTAACTGAAAAAAAATCCCAAATTAAAAAAAATAAATAAATCTTATAAATGGTTAAGTAAAAGAAAGTAAATACAAAAGTTCTCTCTCTGTCCTGAGAGGAAAAAGGGATTTTGGAATATTTTTAATTAACCCCTATGCTATATATAATGAATCTAAGCCAAATATAACTTCTAAACCTCAACTGCATTTGGCATAGCATTTCAGCTTGGTAGATGTAGTCTGGAATTTAGTCCTCACCTGATCAATTATAACCCATTTGTTTTGCAATCTATCAATTTCCAAGCAGCCTCAGATTTAGTAAATGGGCAAAATCTACAAGGCCCTGATCCCGTAATTCATTTAACACAAACAACCCACTAGGTCTCTCACAGAGCCCTAACTTTGTGAAGTTTAAATGGGCACAACGGTCGACCTTCAGATGTCAAATTATAGGACCAGGGTCAGGGTCAGTCCCTTGGGATTAGACGTATATAAAATTCAGCTTTCACTACCAGCCAGCTACCCTTAAATCCAAGCTAGTTTTGTCATATAAATAACTCTGAAATAGGGAAATATTCTGGCAAAATACTGCCTTTTTCGCACAAGATGCAAAATTCAGCATTCACAAAAAATATTCAGTAAAGTCCAATTAAGGCAGTCCTCAGAGGGAAGGGCTCCGAAATGAAATGATCACCAATATCAGTCTAGATAGTAGTGCTCAACCTCCAGCCTCTGAGCCAGATCTAGCTCACAGGGCCATAAAATTCAGCCCATGAATTTGAAAATTTGCTAGCGGTGGGCCACTCATTTGGCCTGCAAGGCCATAAAAGTAAGCATCACTGATCTAGATGTCCCAAGCTTCTTCTAAACCCCTTAGACACCCCTTATCTTCCCAAGTCATACATAACTGTCACTTGTAATGTTTTAACGATGCAAGCAATCAAGTGAACCATTAATAAGAACTGAAATATCACTTTTATAAAAGTGAACATTTGATCGAAACAGCAGTTATAGCTTTGGCCATAACTCTAAGCATTTCTTATAGTTATCATGTGTTCACCGATATTCACAATACCAGAAAGAAATGAAAAAAATGTTGTGACAGTAGAAACAAAGTATCAAATGTAAAGAAAGGCTTTTGCGTTCTATAAAAGTTCTTCCTGACCTAAGAAACAAGAACAGACAAAATTGTTCTTTAGACATAGCAACACCCTTACAAACTTCAGGCATGAAGCATCTTTATTACTCAGAATTGTAGCTCTATTCATTTTAACAAAAAACCTTTACAATTAAGTTGTGGAGAAAAACAAATCATTTCTTAAATAGCCAGGGCATGGCTAGAACAGTTTGTTTCTTACCTGCTAGTGCTAGCTGAAGTCCACTTATATCTACCGACTGTGCCATGCTTCCTACATCCAGTGAGGCAATCTGACGAGGAGTCTTTTTGAAGAGTTCCCTAGGAGGTGCCAACATCAGTTGGGAAAGGAAGAATTTTTCTGAGGGAGTTATGGGAGGTAAGAAACCTGTGGGAAAAACAGAGAAAAAAAAAAGATATAAAACAATTCTCCTCATTTACTGTACAGCAGCAAACAATACTCTGCCTTTGGTAGACTTCATATAGGAAAAGCAATACTAATATTAAAGGCATGAATACCACCAAGACACTTGAGTTGTGCCATTATCTTAATTCAATTGAATCAAATACTTCCGAGATACAGCTTAACACTGAAAACAGGCTCTTAAAACGCACTTGTAGGATGAAATTAGTGAACAGGCAATGTTTTTATTCTGGTTTTGAGCGTGTCCATTAGTCTGGATTTAAGATTTCCTAATGGCTTATCACTAGCCTAAACAACAGAAAAAGTTAGTCTTTGCAATATCTGTAGTTTCATATATTAAATGGGGGGGGGGAGCAGGGGGAGGTGTGCTAATAATGCTCAACAACCTCTTTTTATTCCTAAAACAGGGACCACCATCTTTGAAGAAGACCTCAATTGTGCTCTGAAAACTAAAATGGCTTGCATTACTAATTAATTGTATGTAGTTCTCAGTGTTAAACCTGGTAGCTTTGGTAGCCTAGAAACCATCTGAAGTAAATTAAGAATTTGTGAAAAACATTTTATGACCCTATTACAAATACTCCTTACTGAAGGGCATGCTAATCAGACAGCACTCCCAGTAGTTGCACAGATCACTGCTATAGTGGTAAGCAACCTGAAACTAATTTGTGAAGTCTGTAACTGGGGAGGGATGCAACACAGGAAATTCGTGTGCCCTCTGAAAAGCAGTGCTCTCCATGGACTGCCACAGCACAGACTTACCATTGGCAGGGTCAGGCAACAGCTGCAAAATTGTTATGAATAGTTTTCATACAATGCATTAAATGTGGTTAAGCATCCTAATCATTTTGAAGATTTATTTCAGAAAATGCTTTCTGTGTTAGGCAATGGATTTGTATAGGATGGTTTGGATAAGGATGATCCTGCCTCAAGCAAAGGTTTAAACTAGATGACCTCCAGAGGTCCCTTTTCCAGCCCTACATTTTTTATTTCTATGAAACAGCTCAAAAATACAAACGTATGTACTGAATACATACAAAAGTATGTATTGAAAGCATACTGTTAAAAATAATACATTTGTTCATTCAAGAGCTGAAGACAGGTTACTCAGATAGTAAAAAAAACCCAGCAATATTTAAAACTATCACTGGTGTAAGCAGGCTTGAGCCCTGAAATGGGCTTTTGGTTAACAAGCCAATCAATTATGGATTATTGGTCTGTCAAGGATTCTCAACCTGGGATGCCTTGAGATCCTTTCAAGGATGGTGCATGGTACCCTGCAACATCAGCACTATTAGGTTTACAAACAGTTCACAAGATAAACCCTGAGGCCACATCCCAAGTGGGAAGGTGCAGTTTACAGAGCCTCAAACACTGCACTGCATGCAGTGCATGGTAATCTGCATGCCACAGAATATAGCACAGCAGCAAAATGAGACACTGTGAAATCCTGGTACCAAAGAAAGCTGCACCAAAAAATAGTGGTGTGGCACACGTGACCTA
Source organism: Caiman crocodilus (assembly GCA_030014935.1). Lineage (NCBI taxonomy): Eukaryota > Metazoa > Chordata > Crocodylia > Alligatoridae > Caiman > Caiman crocodilus. Next base: position 85,498,205 of record JAGPOW010003316.1, on the reverse strand, counting down.
CCAGATGCTGGAGCCTGGCCAGCCAGAGCCACACTCCAGCTGCTGGCCAAGCTCTGCATGTCCAGACTGCTGCTGCTGGACTCCCCCACAGCACCCCACGTAAGGCTGCTGGGGCCAGACCCAGCTTCCCCTACCACACCTGGGACAATTTGCTGTGAGTTCAGGGGTGTGCCAGGGGACAACCAGCAGTGGCAATGCTGCTATTGGTCCCTGGGGAAATGCACATTCTTGCTCATGGAGACATGCCCATAAATTTCAAATAGAAACCCAAAACTGTGGTGCTTCTCAGCTCAATACAATACTTGTAATCCCAGTGGGAATCAGTGGCTGAAGAGGTTGGGGGGGGGGGGGGGAGGAGAAATGAGTGCCAGAACCATCCCCAGTCCCAGAGAAAACAGGCAGTGGCTGTAGAACAGGGGAGACAGGGGCTGCTAGGGGTGGGGGTTGGGACCAGCGACAGGTAGCACTAGAGCAGGGGACAAGGTGCTGAGGCTGAGCCCAGTCCTAGTAGGAGATGCCAGGGCCTACCTCACTCCCAGTCTGGGAGGAGAAAGGTGGTGCTAGAGCAGGGGGAAGAGGGGAATGGGACCAGTCCTGGTCCCAATGAGAGCAAGTGGCTGGAACACTGGGATGCGGGGGGACCTTTGGGACCTGCCCAAGTCCGAGTGAGGGGCTCCGCTAGAGCAGGGGGAAGGGTGCCGGGGCAGACTCAGTGCCAGTAGGAATGTTGGCAGAGAGGGATGCTGGGACCAACCCCAACGGGGAACAGAGCTAGATTGGGGGGAGCTGATCTCAGTGGGAGTCAGTGGCTGGAGCATTGGAGAGAGGAGGGACAGACTGCTAGGACCAGCCCCACTCCGAGAAGAGGGGCAGTGGCCAGAGCAGAGTGGGCGCAGTCCTGGTCCCAGTGGGAGCCAGTGCCGGTGAGGGTTGGGGCCTGCCCAAGTCCCAGAGGTGGGCAGTACTCGAGCAGCAGGAGGGTGCTGGGGCTGACCCAGTCCCGGTGGGAATATTTATTTTTTGGGGGGGATACCAGGGCCCTCCTCCAGCCCGGGAGTAGAAAGGTGGTGCTAGAGCAAGGGGAAAAGGGGACAGGTCCTGGCAGGCCGGTAGAGAGGTGGGTAGGCGGGTACCGGAGAGCGGGGTGCGCTCGGCCTCGCCGCCGCGCTCGGGCGCGGGGTTGAGCAGGTGCGCGAAGACGGCGGCGAAGGGGTTGGCGGCCAGCGGCTCGGTGCGGTACATCTCCCAGAGCAGGTAGAGCGCGGTGAGGCGCTGCGGTGGGCTGGGCAGCAGGTCAGGCTGCTGCAGCAGCAGCACGAGCGCCGAGCCCAGGCGGAAGTGCTCGGCCTTGCCGAAATAATGGTGGAAGGCGCCCGAGAGCCCCTCGAACGAGCTGCCACCCGCCTCCTCCGACACGATGCTCAGCAGGCTCGACAGCTCCTTGGGCGACAGGCTCATTCTGCCGCCGCCGCCGCTGCCCGCGGCCGCCGCCGCCTCCCCGGGCGCCGCCTCCGCGCCCAGCTGCGAGCAGGGCGCCGGGCTGCCCCCGCCGCCGGGCATCCAGCTCCCGCGCCGCGCCGCCCCGCTCCGGAGCCAGGCCGCAAAGCGGCAGCACGACACTTCACGATGCTGTCGTCCAGCGAGACGGGGAGGTAACGGGCGGCAGGGGGAGGGACCAGGGCGCGTCTGTGCTGCCGGAAGGTACTGCTGGTAGCATCCCCCGGGAAGCGGGGGGAGGCGGGATTGGCTGCTCGCGTCTTCCGGAAGAAGGGGATTGGGTCGCCCAAAGAGCTGTTGGTGTCCTCTCGCGGAGGCGGACGAAGATTGGCTGCCGCGGCTGTCCTTCAAGGAGCCGGGGAGCGGGCTCGGCTCGGTGGGTGGTTGCCTTCTAGGAGCCGCAGCCGGGCTCCGGGGAGGGCGGGGATTGGCTGCCGCTCCATGGAGGCGGGGAGCGGACGAGGAAGCGTGGGTGGTATTCTTTCAGGGAGACCAAGCGAAGGTGGGGCTTGGCTGTTGAGTCCTCCGGGAGGCAGAGGGAGGGCGCGAATTGGTTGCTGCTGTCTCCCTTCAAGGAGCGTGGGTGATGATTGGCTCTCGCTCCCTGCGACTAAAAGGGCGGTAGAGGCTGTGTGTTCGGTGGGATGGTTTTGTGGATGATGATTTGCGTCCGGGTTTGGCTCAGCCTTGTCCTAGAGCTGGTCTCAGGCTTTGGTCTTTGGGTACTGGGAGGGCTCCGAGGCAGACAGGTATATTCTAGCAGGGCAGAGAAAACGAGCTGGGGCACAGGAGAGGCTGGGGGCGTTGTGTTGATTTAGTCGGGAGAAAAGGAGGCTGAGAGGGTTTCACAGCAGCCTCCCTGCAGAGGGATTCTGGGAAGTAGATCCGGGTGGGCAAAATGTGGCACGTGGGCTGTATCCAGCTGGCTGGGTCTAGCCTGTGGTTGCCTCCACAGAAGGCTGAGCCTTATCCACTCCTGCGGGGGCAGCCTGCCCCATGCTCCCCCCAGTCCTGGACTAGGTACTGCTGCTTCTGGTGGGACTGTTCCTAGTATGGCTGCAGCTGGCCGGATGCTCTTCTGCTCCCCTCATTTCTGGTGGAAGCAACTGAGCTGAAGCTTCCCTGCTTCAAGCCAGTCAGCAGGGGCAAGAGGAAGAGTGGCTGCATAAGGTATGGGGTGCACAAAGCCAGCTGCAGCCCTACTGGGAGCTGCTTGCTGGCCCAGGCTGTCTTGCTCCTCTTGTCTCCAGCTGTGGCCCTTGTCCTTTCCCCACTACTCTGCAAGGGTGGAAGGTTTTGCTGCCTGGCTTTTGCCCCGTGTATGGAGCTCTGACTCTAGCTACCAGCTACTTTCTACCCACCTCACCTTCCTGCAGATGGCTGCTCACCACCACAACTTCATACCTGGTCAGGAGCCATCCAGCTGAAGCTTCCCGTCTGCCCAGAGCAGTGAAGCAGGAGCACAAGCATCAGCTGGAGACAAGGGGAGCTGAGCAGACCCCCTGGCCTAGCCACTGTGTAGCCTTCCAGTGGGGCTGTTCCTGATGTGGCTGTCACTCGCCATGTGTTGCTGTGCTCCCTTTGTTTCCTGGTGACAATGCAGTCCTGACCTGCTGCAGCCATGCTGGGAGCAGCACCTCCTAGAAGCTGCATACTGACTGGGGCCTGGGTCAGGGCTGGGGCTGATGGATGTGGGTGGGAGTACAAGCTCTGCTGCATGTGCCTTCCCCCTCCCTTTGTCCCTGGCTGGCTGCCATGCAGCCCCACACACACAAGCCCCCTCTGTACACCCCCCTTCCATCTCCACTACAATGCAGGGTGTGCAGGGAGTGGATCATGCCTACCCCACTCCCAAACACTGCTCCCCAACCACCCAAAGCCCCATAGGGAGTTCTGATGGGTTAGGGTGGGGTGTGCTGACCTGGTCCAACAGCTCATCAAAACTTCCTGTGTGGCCCTCAGGCCCAAATAATTGTCCATCCTGAGCTAGAGCCTGGAGCTAGAGCTGTTCTCTGGTGACAGACAACAGAACAAGGAGCAGTGGTATCAAGTTGCACTGAGGGAAGTTTAGGTTAGAGACAAGAAAAAACCGTCTCAAGGACTGTAGTAAAGCATTGGAACAGACTGCCTAGAGATGCGGTGGAATCTCCATCTGTAGAGCTTGGAGGTCTTCAAGAGGAGGGTAGATAGTCACCTGGCTGGAGTCATCTGACCTTGGTCCTCTTTCCTGCCAGGGGCAGGGAGTCGGACACAATGATCCATTGTGGACCCTTCTGACTCTACAATCCGTGAATCTATGATGCTCAGGACATATCTACCTCATGCAGATATGAAGCAGGAGCTGATTCCCACTTGCTTGCTCAATGTGTCTGACAAGCAGCTACCAGTGAAAAGGGGAGCCATGCATATAACAAAAGCCAACAGAACCGCTATAGTCTGGGGAGCTAATGGACTTCCTGTTGGACTTATACCTGTGCTAGGCTGTACAGTTCAATAATGTAGTCTATGCAACTTTCTGATTAGGAGTCAATAATTTTTCTCCTGATTTAAAAGACTTATAGATTGCCTACATTGGTTTGGCCTATGACTGATTGATACTGGGTAAAACTAACTTATTAGATCACTCCACTAGTTACCAGTAACAAAGATGAAAGAACTCTAAGACTAGGGACAAAGTTACACATAAACTGGTTTAAGTTTAAACCAGTTTCACCTGTAACAGAACAGGTTTACGAAACTGGTTTATAGAACTTCTGTCCCAGGCCCCTTCCTGTTTCAAGTTAAATCAGAGTCCCCCAGTATCCCAGCATGCTTTGTAGCCCTGGGCAAGGCTGTGCTGTCTGCTCCAGAAAGCAGGGTTGGCCTCAACCCTCTGCTTCCTAGCCTGAGCAGTGAGGGATGGCTGACAAGAGGATGGGGGTGTGTACCCTGGCTAGCAGAGCCTGGTCTGCTTGGCAGAGTAGCCCCTGTCAGACTTTTCCCCATTGGAGTGGAGGTGGGGGGATTAAACCCAACTACCTCCCCTCTCCCACCCACATGGGACCCCAGCCCAGGTCTGCATGGTTTTCCCCCCTGCTCACTGCTCTAGCGGTGGGGTGTGTGGCCAGAGCCTGCCTGGGGAGCAGCCTCAGGCAAAGCTGGGGAGGAGGAAGGGGGATAAAATCCCCAATCTTCACTCCCTTTCACCAGCTGGGGTCTGCCCTGCTTTGTCTTGCTGGCCACTCATGTGGTGGGAGGTGTGGCCAGAGCTGGCCCAGGCAGCATCTCATTACTGCTCCATAATCCCCTCTCCCAGGGAGTTGTTCAGGAATTACCTGTCTGCCAATGACATGCAATAAACGTGTTGCATCACCTGGTGCTTGCTGGCTGCCCAGGCCAAATGCTGGGAGTAGCTTGTTGGGACACGAGAGCAACTCCGTGCCCTGGGCTTCTGCTCCAGACAGATCCCTGAGGTACTTGGGCAGCTGCTCGTCTGCGCCAGCTTTATTTGTGCAGCTCGGAGACTTGGGGTTGGTAAGGACCAGCGCTGCCTGCTCACTGCAAGCTGTTGCTGAAGGGAAGGGAGGACTTGCTCTAGTGTTATCTGTCTGTTTCCCCCACTGCTTCTAGCTTGAGCCACAGCAGGCATATGACTGCATTTCTAGAATCTAAAGTGAATGTCTATCCACTTGCAAATCAATTCAAGCCCCACAGGTTAGACTAGCCTGCAAAGATTGAATCAATTCAGGCTCCAGCTTTTTGAATGTCTGTACTTAGCTTAAGAAGCCAGTGAGGAACCCATCAAGAAAACTTAAATTACCTTTGTGCCTTATCTATAGGCAACACACAGGGGGAAGGGCATGGGGGGGCATATGCCCCCCTGAGATTGATGGCCACCACTGAAGCTGCTGCCGTCTTCTGTGGATGGTTGCTACTCCCTACCTCATTGCCAGTGCTGCAGCTGTGGGCAATCCCCACTTGCTGCTCACCACTATGGTGCCCCCCCAGTTGTGGGAGGCATCAGTTGCTCATGCTTTACCCGTTGTTCTGTTTAAGAAAAAAAATGGCAGCCTTAGAGTTTGGGAGGTGTACAAGACACTGTGAGAAAAAGACTATTGTAAAGAATTCTTATCCACTAGCCGAATAGGTGATACTATGACTACTGTTGCAGGTTCATTCTGGTTGTCTCAAAAATGTCTCTTTGGCAAGCAGCCAGTAACCAGAAACTCAATGCATCCGAGCAAAACCTTTAGCTTTAGCTATAGCCAAGATCCTAATGCTTCTGAGGAAAGTGAAAAGAAAAGAAAACAAACAAAAACAACAACACCATCAACAGCAAAAACAGAAACCAGTAGCGCTTATGAGAAGGAAAAAAACTCCTTCCTGGCCCCAAGTAGTAACCAGCAAAAGCCCTGAGGCATGACACTACCAGATACATTCCACACTGTCAAAGAGATATCTGGTCCTTCCGGTGACCAAAAACACAATTTCCCTTGCTATTCACCCGATCAATGTACTTATAAAGAGTTACCATATCTACTCTCAATCTCTGTTTTGCCAAATTATACAAGCCAAATTCCTCTAAAATTTTCCATATGAAAAAGTCTCCATTCCCTTAATTATTTTACTTAAGACCCCTTTTTAAACTCATTCCAGTTTAAATTAATCTTTTTAGAATATCAGTGACTGGTATTCTCACAGTCTTCTGGAGGGGGTCTACCAATACCTTGTACAGTGATGGTAATACTGCCTTGACTGCATATTCTACATGTACCCCACCTAAGCTGACCTGATACTGCATTAACTTTTTTCCCTAGCTTCATCATACCAGCACTTCATAATTAATCGAGGATCAACCAGTGCAGCAAGTTCCTGTCCCCTCAGATGCTTCCAATCTGTACGCTCCCATGTTGTACCTGAAGTCCTGGTTATTGGGCCTTAAATGCAGAACTTTGACCTTTATGCTGTTAAACTTCATTCCATTCCTAATGCTCAATTCCACCCAGATTACCTACATTTTCCTGTATAATAATCTGGTCTTCTTCCATGTCAGTTTAGGGTCATCCATAGATGTTATGAAAATGCATCTAATTCAGCTACCAAGGTTACTGATAAATATTACAAACAGGATAAATCCTAAGACTGATCTCTGAGGAATGTCAGTGGTATCTGCTTTCCTATTGTATAACTTCCCTTTCACCAAATCCGCTGTAATCTCTCTTTCAGTCAACTCCTTATCCACTTTATGACTATAGGTGTCATCTCCAGTTTTGCCAGTCATTTTCCATAGGGCACCGTATCAAAAGTTTTCCTTGGATCTAGGTAAAATAAGTCTGTTGTAGTATCTTTATCCAAGAAGTTTCCTATCTTGTCACTGAAGGATATTACCATATTTTCTTGCATACAGTGCACAACATTTTTCCCTAAACAGCTGCTGGAAATTAGGAGTGCACATTACATGCAATGAAATATGTAAAGAGCAGTTTCTACCATTTCAGGCCGGAACAATAGTCAAGCCTGCACTCTACCCGCAGGGAGCAGAACAAGAAGGTAGCATAATTGCTTCTACTCAGTTACTTTCTTCAGCAAGGGAAGGTCTTTCTTCTTCATTCTGTCTTTGAAAAATAAGGTGCATATTATCCTGCAGCAAACTGTATAAAAAAATATGGTAAATTACTCTAATATGATCAATTAATTCCTTGTGGTGTTTTAGCTCATCTTCTGTTTTCTTTCATCTCTAGCTATTCTTGCCTTCAGTATTTGTTCTAAGATCTTATCTATTCTTGCAGCTTACATGACAGACTTATAATTTCCTGGATCACACTTTCTCCCTTTTGAAAAAAATGGGCACTGCATTTGCTATTTTTTCAGTCACAGGGTACTGTCTTTGAGTTGACAGATTCCATGAAGATGGTGCTAGTAAAGATGCTGTTTTGTACGCCAATTTCCTTCAAGGGTAAAGATTATCTGGGCTCCCCAATTTTGAGACAGCAAACAATCTAAATTTTCCTTCCACCTCACTTGCAGTAGTTTCATATCCTCATTGCCTTGTGGTGCCACCAATACTCCCAATTATTGCTTCTTCCTTATTAAAGTCTGAAACAAGGTACTTGAGCCATACCTAGCTTGTCTGATATCTGCCCCATCTCCAGCACAGTGGCCCCACTTCATTTCTGTTTTTCTTTTTCTGTATATGGTCAAATAATCTTTTGCTATTAGTTTTATTATTATTCACAACATTGAACCTAAATAAATCTCTTGTCATTCTCACTTCATTCCTGTATTCCTTGATGCAGAAAGATATACCTCTATACAGATCAATCCCATTTTCCACTGCTTGTAAATTCTCTGTTGATACTTAATGGCCTGTTTGTGGTTCAGGCTCATTTGTGCAGGTCTGTAGCTACCTTCCCCCTACTTTTAAAAAAAAAAAATCAATTTATTGCCATAATTGAGAGGTTTATGAGGAAAGTGGTAGACAGTATTATACTCTCAACCTGGTTATTGTGCCTAGTGATTTCCCGAGATATTAAAAATCTTTGGGCAAGAACTGATACTTTCACAGATGGTTTGCAGTACCCTCAAGGCTTTCAATCTGAAACTGAATCAGAGAAATAGTTGTTTCAGAGTAAAGTAATTTATCTTGGACACACAGTCAGTGAGGCAGGGATTTCTACTGACAACAAGAAAGATCCTCACAAGCATGCAGTTTTGTAGGCTTCTATTATAGACAATTTATTTCTAAGCTTGCAAATACTACAAAACCATATGTGAGAGAAAGGGGAACTATTTTTGACGATCAGTAGCATGTGGGCTTTTTTTAATACTTGAAAAAAGACGCTTGTGTCTTTTTGGCTTACCCAGGCGAGTATTACAACACCACTATTGGACAGGGTAGCTGGGGCTTATAATTTGACACAAAAAACACCAAGCGATATGAGAGAACTGCAGCTTATTGCTGCAGAAGCCTAACCACCTCATGGGAGAAATTATTGCACCACCTGAAAGAGAAGCCTAGCAGTGGTTAAACGCATAGAATGTTTCTATCCTTATTTGTACAAAATGAAGCTTATGATCAGATCATGCATTCCTGCAAAGGCTTTTTAGGTTTAGGAATCCAAAGATTTGCCAGGGGTTTAAAAACCAGTAGTACTGTAATTTCAAATCCAAACACAAACTTGGGAACAAGGGTGGTAAAGTAACTAAAACCTCATAGAGAATATATCAGAATGGTACAGCTGGCTACTGCACTACTGCCATCAAGTGCTGTAGTCCCTCTCAAAATACCACATCGCTAGCTTTCTCACCACAGTGGAAAAATTTTGGACTTTGATGATAGAATATTGGCAAGAGGTGGGAGAAAAATACTAAGTGATGAAATTAGCTGGTTTTACCAGCTTCCTTAAAAAAATGGTTAGAAATATTTGTCATGATTTTATAATTGCTGAATAGCTGGGAATTGCAAAAGCCCTAGCCAAACAGAGAGATTGTTTTACGTGGTAAAATGCAGCCAGGATGTAAAAAAGTGGTGTAGAAAATGCAATGACTGAGGAGAGAGAGGCAGGCCCTATACAGCAGTATTATCCAAAATAAATATCTGAGGAGATAGAGGATGGACAGGATTTCAGTGTGGCTTCTCTGAGACCCTGAGAATGTAGGGGAGGCTCTGAAAGTTGTCAGACTAATGAGTTCCCCATTAGAATAATTTGGATCAAGCCTGCTCAAATTACACAGAAACATAGGAAGACAAGGTTCTTTGGGTAAATCCAGTGTCTTTTATTAGACCAGCTCAAATAGTTGGAAAAAACTGTTCTTAGCAACACGGCTACAACCTACACCCTGAAACAGAAACATAGGATACATTTCAGGAATCCATTATATAATTGGCCTCTCCCAATTGTCTGAAAAGAAATGAGGCAGTGAGCAAAACTCCCATGAGTCTTTGGTGGGAGTAAAATTATATTGTGTTGCTGATGTGAAAGTATCTTGCCAGAAAGATCCTAGAAGTATGTATAAATACTTATGATTCTATCATTTGTAATTGGTTAAGTCAGGACTGTCCAACTTATTTGGTCCAACAAGGCAAATACAGACCATGGGGAGTCTCTCAGGATCATGGCTTGGTGTGGCTGCCAGAGGTGCAGCTCTGGAACTGTATTAGCATGGCTCTGCCACCTCTTACCCTTTTCCCCCTTCTTTTCTTGTACTGCCAATTTGAGTTACCATGGGGACCAAAAAGCCACAATTTATGGATGGGCAAATGTGTTCTGGAGCAGGGTAGCACTGATGCTCGTCAAACCACAATGTAAACCTTTATAAGCTGTATATGGTTCAGGAGCTGCCAACTTGACAGCCCTGGGTTAAATTGTTCCTTTCATTTCTATCTGGATTGGACCATTTATGGTGTCACCATATCCAGTTCCAATGGGACAGTGGATGAAGAAGAGTCAGAGTGATGTTATTCTCAAGGAAAAGGGGAGTACTGTACATATGACCCTTCATTTAGTTGGTTTTTAAAAGACAGCGAAGTTCCTTTATTAAATATCAGCAGTCTCTATCCCAAACATAGATAGATGTCACTGCCCAAAGCAAAGGCATATGTGGACAGAAGAGTTTTTATTGGCTATTAATTTCTCTATGTAAGAAAGAGAAAAATGAGAGAAACAGAAGGAGAATACAAAAAAGAAACACCAGACATGGTCCTGGAATGTGACCCTGAAAAAAGGTCAAAAAGGGTGAGTTTTTTTGGGTGAATGCTGCCTGGAAAAAGCTTGGATCTGTGACCAAAACCAGGCTCTTCTAGTCTGACTCCTCTTATGTTTGGGAAATAGAACTTAGGGCATTTTTTGTACATATTTTACTCCATTACTTATTTCTCTTCATAACTGAAATGACCCAGGAGGCCTACAGGTTGTGGCTAGATGTCCAGCTCAAAAGCAGTACCAGTATTCTAGTTTATTGGCAAAACAACACCAAGCACATGAAAACCCTTCATTAATTCTGTGCACTCCCAGATCGGTCTTGTCAAAGCAGGAAGACCAGACTCTTCAAACAGGATTCCAGATTGATTTCACTCTTTCCTGGTAGTGCTCAGTTGAAAGAGTTACTTTAGCTGGCCTACTGGATCCACAAGAGCTAAATATTTTGCTCTTTTATATAGGAGTTTAAGACCATAGGTACACAGTGCACTGACTCATCAATATATTCATTTTAGCAATTAAGCATAATATGTACTAACAAATGTTTTATCTACTGCATGGTAGATCTCAGATGTCAGAAATTCAGATTACTTCACAGATAATTACTATTAATTTAGGAACAAAAACCAGAGGCACTAGCTTCCAGTCCCCCATTCTAATGACTGGGTATTGCTTTCTTCTTATGGTTCCTAAGTTCTCTGAATAGACATACCAACTGCAAACTAAAAAGTATAATAGGCAATCTAGTTTGCCAGATAGCTCTCTAGTGCCATCTCTCTCTCATGTGCGTCCCCTAGAGTGTTGGAACGTACGAACTGTGGCACTATGACATATCAATGTTATGCTTCTGAAAATATATTTCTTTCTTTCCTGGCAACTCGCTGCAGACCAGTGACCACTCCGTGGACCACCACTTTGAGAAGCACTGCCATTGGCTACACAGGGAAGCACCTCCTGATAAATAGCATACTGGGTCCTGAAAAAGTACTGCTTAGAAGCAGGCAGCCATGTGCAGGCAGGTAACTAAGGCCAGCTGGAAGTAGTTAGGCTGCTGGCAGCCAGGCGCACTCAGATCACCAGGGTCAGCCCGGGCTATTTAGCCTGCCTGCTACCCAGACTCCTGACAGTTTCACTCATCAAGCATGACGAATTATTAGAAAAGAAAAAAGCTTACCATCAGGATTTTCTTGATCCCACACCTAATGTTAGAAGAATGTGGTCAGAGCATGGTAGGAACAGTCAAAAGTCAAAGCACTTCCAGATTGTTCTGTTTATGCTCATAAGATTTGCCTCAGAAGACACAAATTCCTCTCTTGCTATTTTACCAGTAACTGCTCCCTTTCATTTGTGATGTGTTTTAAATAGCAACACTTGAGAATGGAAGGATAAGGTATAATTAATCTCTTGTCTGTTTATACATGGCATTCATATCATACAAGATTTTTTTCTCTCCTTTTGTTCTCTACAATGTTAGGTACAAGAGGCAAAAAGAAGTAAGAACACAATGGCTGAAATTATGATTGTCCCGAGAGAGAGAAGAAATAGACAATAGTAGGATAGCATCCATGTAACTGGAGTCCTCAGCGGCATCGCTGAGTTAATGTATGAGACTCATTCCTCAGTTATTAGCCAGGCTTTAAAGATGCCTCTTTGTAATCAAAAACACACCCAGTGATGGTACACAGCTGTCAAACTGTGCCAAAAATGGATTAGTTATAAATATAAAAGTATTACTGAGCCCTTTAGCTGTTGTACATTTTAATGAGACCCCCATTTTTAAGCCAGTTTTCAAATGTAAGATGTCCACATGCTAAAATTCATGCCATTTTACTTATTTCCTTCAGTATATTAGATCTTATCTAATAGGGCTGGAAACATGACCCTGTTTAAATCAGTGGTTACGTTCTCATTGACTTCAAAGGATCCATTATTTTTCTCAGTCCATAATATCAATATACAGTCTGTGAATAAGGAGATAGCATCTTGCATGTGTGCCCATCTGGTTACAACCTCAAATCTGATATCTTAGATGTCATTTTTTCCACTTTAGGGCTGAGTGAACAATCTGAAGCATATAACTTATTCATCTTCTCATTTGCCTTACTGCTTACTCAGAAAATTGTATTTTAAAATTTCTCTGTTCTCCTAAATTATTTAATAAATATTTTCTGAGGAAAAAAACCCATTATGGATTCCTTGGATGCTGTTCACTGTCCGCTATAATTGGCATGTACTGTACTTTCAACTTGAGCTGTATGATTGCTAATATAAGTTAAATGGCATTGCTTGTATTCCCTGGTTTGATGACCTGACATGTATGCTTTGTGCTTCTGCTTTCACTCCAGATCAGTTTCATATAGGTTCTGATCCAGTTGCAAGAACAGGGGCTTAATGGGGAAATTAATCTTGGCTACAGACTTGAAATTCCTGTTCAGGAGTTAGAGGATGTGTGACAGACAAGTTCATTTACATAGTATCTAAGTACTATGATTTACCTTTTCTGGCTGTGGGAGTTTAAACCAACACCTCCTACTCCTTAGGAGAGTACATTCATCACCAGGATCTTTTGAGGAAAGGCTCAGCTGACACCTACTGACGTGTTCCATTTTGTATGAAGAAATTAAAGTTCACTGGGTAAGTTGGATGGAGCATGACTTTTACCTAACAGTGAGGGCACCCATTGGAGGGATAACTTGAGTTCCAGTTCCTGCAGCAACAATTATTTATTTGGTGGAAGCTTCATCCTTGGAGGTTTTTAAGACCTGGTTAGACAAATAGTATTTTGGCTGGGATGATATAGTTGGGCATTGTCCTGCTTTGATCAGAGAGTTAGACTAGATAACTTCCTGAGGTCCCTTCCAACCCTAATTTGCTATGATTCTGTGATTTAAGTATATATATTTAATAAATGAATTCTCTATGGAATGCATCGGCTGGAGCAGGGACTATAAACTCTTTCTTTCCCCATCCAAGGTGATCTTCCTAAACCAGTGGTTCTCAAATAGCATGTCAAGGGGCCCTGGGGTCCCGGGAGATCTTTAGAAGAGTGCTCTTCATATCTCATGATGAGAAAATAAACAGGTAAGTGAGGTAGGAGGTGATAAGAGGTAAGCACAGCTTAGGTTCTTCCCTGCCTGGAACCTTCCTGCCCCATTTCCACTGTATGGCCCTTCTGCAGGGAAATAAGCACCATAATAAATTAATTTTTGAAATAGGGTGTCCTCAATTCACAAAAGTTTGGAGATGTGTCTCATGACTGAAAAGGTTAAGTATTGCCCTAAGCACTAGGCTACAGAGTCACTTGTTTCCAGCCTATTCTCTTTATCAGAAGAATGATTCGATTTTTCAGTGTTTATATTTTGCTTAAATATTAAACCACAAACTTCTCCTGATTAGTAACCCACTATTTTAGGCAGCGGAGAAAGTTTACATCATCTGATAGCAGACCCTTCTTTATCACAAATTCCGTCTATTTTGAGTAAGATGATTGTCACTAGCAGGAGGCTCAGAAACAGTATTTCTTAATCATCATGTTGCAGGGTTTGGGGTTGTAGCCATATTGTTCTAAGGACATAGACAGGCAAGGTTCTTTGGGTAGATGTGATATCTTTTCTTAGACCAGTTGAGTAGCTGGAACAGAGTTCTTTGCAAGCTTTTGGGCACAAGTACCCTTCTTCAGAGATACGGAGTCTCAAGTTGATTTTCAGGTACTTGTGCCCGAAAGCTTGCAAATAACTTTGTTCCAGCAACTCATGTTGGTCTAATAAAAGATATCACATCTACCCAAAGAACCTTGCCTACCTAATTTTTATTCAGGCTTTTAAGACCTAATCTGATCTTTTTCTGCAAGAAAGTAAAGTATGCATGGTATTTTTAGCTGCATTACTTAGTATTGTGGCGTGGTATTTATAGAACAAACAAAGAGAAGATGACCTCAAGTTTCTTAGGCCCATTTGTAAAAGTATATTTAAAAATGTTTTATTACTTTGTTTTCCTCCACTGTTGGCTCACCTCCACTGCATGCTACTGCTACCCTAACACAATCTTTCTTGTTTGTTTGATGTTTCTAAGTGCTCTACACACCCAGTGAATGCTTTGCAGGCCCTTCTTTCTTACTACCTCCAAAGTTTCTCATTTGTTTTTATTGCCTTTTAAGTACTCTGCATGTCCTCAAAGTATCTCATTATTCTTCTCAACTTCCATTTATGTTAAAAGCTTTTAAATACATTTTAATGATGCATAATGGCAGTATGATGAGCCTAATAGCATGCTATTGATTGTTCATCTGAAACACTGACATTTGAACATTTCAATAGTCATAGTAATGTGTATGTTTAATGTTTTTTGCAATCAAGGCAAGTACAACATAATAAATGTCTACTAAAGCTAAAGAAAACAAGTTGCAGCAAATCACATTTAATTTCTATCAGTCCTTAAAACAGCAGTGTCAGCAATAACCACTGGTACAGGGAGTAAAAGAAAGAAATACGGAATTACTGTATGCGCACGCAGCTTATCTACTACACATAGACACTACTGAGAGAGAATATACTATGTTAGCTAATGTTATAGCAATATAAATTGTGAATCACCATGTACAATTGTAACTGCCATAAGGATATTCTCTAGGTAAATCACAATTTGGCACAGATTAAATGATAAAACTGGAATGATATGGCTCATAATTCAGATTCACTGAGCAGATTAGGCAGTACCATAGCAACAAAATTTGGCGCCTGGGACAAAGCCCGCAGCGGCAGCCTGCCCTTGCCCCATGCACAGATCTGGAGGGCATACATCCCCCCCCATGCTTGCCTGAGGGTGGACACAACGTGGGAGCCATGCTTCCCCCATCCCTGCGACCCTCTCTCCCAAAATGAGCAACTCACAGCTCTGTCTTGTGCCCCACCCCAGCTGGGCAGCACCTGTTGGTGCTCCATTGCTTTGGTACCTGGGGCAGTCACCCCATTTACCACCCACTTGCTACAGCACTGAGAGTAGGAAAGATAATAAGTAGAAATATAAAACAGGCACCTGTATGTATTGATATAATTTATTTTAAAAGGACACCAACAGGCAACAACATCTGATCACCAAACCACCCGGGGATTTTGTCTTCTGAAATGTTCCGTGTTCAGGTGAAGAGTGCAATGAGCTCCAGAAGTAAACTTGAGAGGCAGTTAGTTGTATGTTCCAACCAATATCTGGAGGGTTTGCATTTACATTAACAGAGTCACCTACCTGTTCTAAATTATATATTAACACTGCATCCCTGAGTTTTAGCTTGGGACCTGCTTTATTTTGGGGCTGTTGCATGCCTTTTCAGGTGACCTTCCAAGCTTATGGGCAGATACAAGATTTTGTATAGGGAGGCATGGAAGCAATAACCAGCATGGCAGGGGTGGCTGTATTCTGGTTCCCAGAATATTATTAGGTTGTCTGTAGATGAAATGAGGGATGTGTGCATGACACTTTAAACCAGGCTAAATGCTTTTGTACCACTTTAATGATGTTGGTGTTTGTACACCTCAGCAGCGTATTACACATTAATTCCAGCTGCTGTAGGAAATTCAGCAGCGTAATAGGCCTTAAATGACTTGGGGCATAGCAAATTAAAATTCTGAGGAGTTTCAGTTTGCTGTCCCTACAGCCATGGAGTGAAGCACCAAGCTCTGTGCAACTCAGGGGCTCTGCAGAAAAGAGAGAAAAGATGGAAAAACAAAGAGGGTGTGTCCTTTACTGTCCATATCTCCCACTGCTACTGGCTGTGGCTCAAGCTCGCTGATCCAGGGCAGAGGGAGGCAGCAGCAGTCCAGCAGCAGCCACAAGGGCCTCCCCAGCAGTCCTGGAGTGGGGGTAGCCAGGCCCAGGGCTTGGAGGGAGGGCCCAGCGGGGGCTCAGGCAGACAGATGCTCCATCCCACCCAGGTGAGGGCAGCATTGAGGTGCTGGGCACTCGGGGCAGATTCCAGGTGGCACAAGGGGGAGGTGCTGCAGGCCCTTGGGAAGGAGGCAACCAAAAGAGGATAGGGACCAAGCAGCGAGCAGGGGCTGGCCCAGGACTCTACAGACTGGCCACAGTGGGTGGGCTGGAGTGCCCAGCGGCACTTGAGGTGGGGCCTGGCTCAGCCCAGCCTGTGCAGCTCCAGGGGGATGGGCACCGAAGCTACCCTGCCCACAAGGGGATGCCACCTGGCCAGGGCAGAACACCAGGCTCAGGGGCTTCCCAGATCTGGGCTCGGCCTCCCATGCCTTGGCCTCCAGGGCATGGTGTGTACCAGGCACAGTGTGAGCGGGGCAGAGCTGCCCCTGGTGCAAGGTACCAGCTGTGGGAGCCCCCAGGAGCCTCCAGCACAGCAGCCCTCTGCAGGGGCTCGGGCAGACAAGTACTCTGTCACACCTGGATGTGGGCAGTGCCAGGACACCAAACTCCTGGGTTGGCCACTTGGGGCAGGGTCCAGGTGGTGTGGGGAGAAGCAGGTGTGGGGGGAGGTGCCGTGGCCCTTGGGAAGGTGGCAGCCAGAGGAGAGTGGGGGCCAGGCGAGAAGCAGGGGCTGCCTTGGGATCTCACCAGCTCGAGCTGTAGAGGGCGGGGGCACCCAGTGGCCCCTGAGGTGGTGGGGATGCCGTCTGACTGGGGCAAGATGCTGGGCTCGGGGGAGCTCTTGGCTCTGGGCTTGGCTTACCAGGCACAAGTGGGGTGGAGCCACTCCCCCGGTGCAATTGTCATGTGTGCCAGGGGTTGCCTATTTTTGGTCTAGACCCTTGCTTTCCTGACCCTGTCTGTCCTGATTCCCTGAGTTGTGATCCTCCAGGTCAGGGGTTGGTAACCTATGCTCCATGGGCCAGATCTAGCCTATTGAGCCATTTGCTTTGGCCCACAGACAGGGCGCTTCAGTGGTATTTAGTGTTGGGGGACTTTAGCAGCAATGATTTTTCCATAGTACTGCAAGGTGAAATGTTTGGTAGGGGCAGTTGTGGGGAAAAGCAGTGGCTGAGGCAGTAGCTCTGTCACTTCAGTCTGCAGCCTTAAAAAGGTTGCTGACTGTTGCCCTGGGGCAAAGCCCCAGTTGCCCATGTCCTGGTTGTTTCTCAGTAGTTGAGTAGCTTCCCACCAGAGCTTTGCAGGCCCTCCCAATCCATTTCCACAGGGTGACTGCCTATGTCTTGGTCCTTCACAATCATTTGGTCTGGGCTTGTGACCCAACTTTGGCAACCACTCAAAACCTATTCCTCTGACAGCTTCCATAACTCACACAGAGCTGCACAGACTTTGCCTGGCCTGGCCAGCCCAGAAATCTGACTCTGACTGTTGGAGGGTATCCTAGGGAGGTGGGTACTACCAGAAGCTAAGGCAGCAGACAGGCTAAATAGACCCCAGCTGACCTTAATTATATAAATGAGCCTCCCAGCCAGTCAGCTCACAACTTCTGGCTAGCCCTAGTTACTTCTGTGGGTGTGACTGCCTGCTTATAAACAGCAGCCCTTCAGGGCCTGGTAGGTTACTCAACAAAAGAAGTATCTCTTTGCAGCCTTGGGCTTCTGACTCTTAGTTTTCTGGTTCCTGCCTGTTGATTCCTAGTTTCCCAGTTCCTGGTTTCTGCCAGTTGTTTCTTAGCTTCCTGGTACCTGCATGATGATGACTCTGTTTCAGATTCAAATCTAGATCCCTCTGTATTTGGCAGCTGTTTCCCCACCTCTGCCCTTTTCCAGGCTCTGGTCCAGACCCCCTTCTTGTGATGTTCACTGGTTCATGGCTTTAGTTTGGTGACCAGCCATGCCCTAGTCCATTATAGCTACAGCCATAATGCTCCTGACCCCTTGGCCAGTGGCTTTGTTTTAGATCAGAGTTGTCCAACTTGAGCACAGCTGGGAGCTGCGCACAGGCCATATGTTGCAGGATCTTCCTCCCCCTGCCATGTGGCAGCGGGTGAGGCAGGGGCAGGGGCCTGTAGGTCATATCTTGACTTCACATATCCTAGTCCTACCCCAGCACACTGTACCGTGAGTGAAGCTGCTGCTGTTTCTTCCTTATAGCCATTTGTGCTAGCTCATTTGGCCATATGGCCTGTCCCAGTTCAAAGTCCATTCCTGACCTCCTCTACTGAGTTTCTTCTCTGCTGTCCCTTGTTCCCCTGCTCCCAGTCTAAAAAATAGAACATCCCAGCTCAAAGGTCTGGCGTGAATGACAATAGAGTCTGCATTGACCAAACAGCTGGGCTCCCTGTAGTAGGGGCATATGGATGGAGAGTTGCCAGACTTGCAGTTGGCATCTTTTGCTTTGTGACAGACGCACTCAAAGCTTTTAATCAAAACCCTCCAGCACTGGATATAGCTCTTTACTTGACCCTCTCTTCCAGCCTCTTAAATGCTGTTGTACGGCTATGGATTTCAGGTATATGTCCTACAGTTTCCAGTATCTGTACTCACACCAGAAGCAATCCAGAGCAGTGCTTAGCTGCTTTGCTTTCCATGTACCATTCACCTGATGAGGCTATTGAATATTCCTTTACACTGCTACAAATCAAGACATTCTTTTCCTAGAGAAACTGGACTGTGTTTTAGCCCAGATTTCATACACCTTGGAGTCAACAGAGTTGCATGGGTTCAAGTGAGCAATACAGGGGTTCAAGTGAGCAATACAGGTATTGCTCTTTTGAATCTGCTCCTGTGATTGAGCCAATTGAGCTTCCACTATTTGACAGTGAATTCTCTCAAGGTGGTCAGGGGAAGGTAGAAGAAACCCCACTTTCCCCCAAAGCATCTGGGGGATAATCTTTTCCTCAGGAAGGTCTTCAGCTTCATCCAAAAATACTTTTACCCCTAAAGGAGCATAAGGTTTTGTATCCCTTCTAACCCCTCCTTTCAGCATGAAGTAGTATAACTGTGGAAATTCTTTTTACCTATGTAAATATCCAATTTTGTTTTGTATCTTGTTAAGTTCTCAGGCTTGGTGACATCCGGGAGTATTTAGGTACATGTTGTTTTTTTTAAAAAGGAATGTTTGGTTATCAGTTTTGAAATTTACAGCCTTTTCATTGAAAGGGAAGAATTTGGATTTTGTTTTGTGTATAGAGTTATTCTTCACTGACAATCAATCAGTCACAGTAGCAGGAAATGAAAAGTTTTACATCCTATCAACATTTCTGATTATAATGAAGTTTTAGTGTAGATTTAAGGTCAAGAAAAAATGTGAGTAAGCCAAACAAGAATGCAGAACTGAAAGAATTTGTTTTTACACCTATTTTCCTTTTTCATTGTCCTTTTGGTCTTTCTTCCTCAAACAACCCACAACAGACTTTTTCATGGGACGTTGTTTTTATTGGTAGTAGAGTATTAGAGGAGCACTGGGATGCCCCTAATAACATCAAGGTGGATGCATAGTAGTAGGTGCCATGTAAGACACAGTCCCTGTCCTGACGAGTTTAAGTCATAAATAATGAGCAAAACAAACATTATGTGTAAGAAAGGGACATAACATACCACCAACAGATTGGAAACTAAGCATGTCGTCTTTGCACAGCAGAAAGGACACAATTGTTTTCACAGTAATGTTTGGTTTTCCTACATACCTTCTCTCAGAAGGGCTTGGGAAGATAAAAGATAATACAATTTGGTTGACCTGTACCTGCATAGTTTCTGTAGAAAAGTTTCTGTAACTTATTCTTAGTTAAAAATAAGTGGCAAAAAGTTTGGTTAGTGTAGGTGTGTCCACACATTCACTAATGTGCCTTAGTTACTGCACATTTCGTTTAGTACCTCTAATGAGATAGTAACTGAATGCACAGTAACTAGAGTTACTGCGCAGTAACACCAACACACCGTTTTTTAGTGATGTTTACTGTGCATTAGCCTAATAACGCTGCACAGTAGGCTATTAGCATGGTTAATAACTGCTCTGCTACTGCACAGTGTTATTAGGCTAATGTGCAGTAAGTGTCTTGCGTAGACCCTGTCCCTATCAGCTCGGAGCGACTTAGTCTTGAGGTTATGTACTAAGGATGCAGTCAGTGATGGGCCCAGGGTACAGGCTAGAAAGGAAGCACTAGCAGATGGAGCTGTGGCCAGGAAAGTGACCACTGCTATCTTTGTTAATATTGGCAAGGAAAATGCAGTGTAAGTGGCAGGGTTGTCTGAGTAACTGTTGTGCTATGTGATGATGACTCTGGCTTCATCTGAAGACAGAAGCCACATCGTTCCCCTGGCTTTCCTTCTGCTAGTACTACCCTATATGACCTAGATGGGGGTGGGCAATTATTTTGGGTGGAGGGCTGCTTACTGAATTTTGGCAAGCCATGGAAGGTCTCATGACAGGCATCCAGGGGCAGATAAATATTAATTTTCTAAATTTTTTAGGGGCCTCATGGGCCGGATAGAATGGCCTGGCAGGCTACATTTTGCCCACCGCTGGCGTAGATGGGTGATTTTTCAGCCTGGGTGCTGGGGCACCCGGGGGTGTTGCAGAATTCTTTGGAAGTTACCATGAGGTGTGAGAAGATAAACAGGTAAGTTCAGCCTTGGGCTTTGTCCCTACATGACAGTTCCTGCCTATCCCTGTACTGCCAGGTCCCTCTGCAAGCAGGTAAGCAGTGAAAATAAGTTAGTTTTATTAAATGAGTTGCTGTCCAAGTCACAAAAGTTCTGAATGGGTGCCATAAGTCTAATGATTCAGGGGTGTAGGTTGTAGCTGTGTTGGTCTAAGAACATAGGCAGACAATTTAAGTCTAATGAGGCGTTCCTCAAATCTATAAAGTTGAGAACCACTGACCTAGATGAATTTCAACGGGTCAGGGGAAAGCTTTAAATGTGCAATTTTATATTAATTCTATCTACATTTGCACTGATAACTGAACAAGAGAATCAAAGTTGGGATTTTAGGCTTAGCCACAATGAGTGCATAGTTCCAGGTATATACTGCTCCGTTTATAACATCATTGCATTGATATAACAGCAATAGTAATATTGTTCATTGCAGACAGTCCTATAAGTTCCAGTGGTTGAATCAAGCAAAAATGGCTATCTTTCTGCTGCCTTCCATTAGTGGTTTAGTGTCCTGGGGTAGAAGTGACCAGAGCAGGAAAGCAGTTCTGTTGTTATCAACCTAGTTCAGCATCCTGTTGATGTCCTCACCCTCCTTGGTGTATGATGCTTTACAGAGTGAAGAATTCTTTTACAGGAAAAACTCAAGATGGCTGGTAAGATTTATCAGCAAGGCAACCTCCCCATGGCCGTTCTCTGTATAGCTCTCTCTGTTCATTGATACACTGATTAGTCAGCAGGTGATAAACTATAATCTCCACATAGATGCCCCCATGCCCCCAGCACAGGCATGGAAAAGGTGCTCTTTTTTCCAGCCAGGCAATTCTAACAGGTAGACATCCTGACAGAGCTATACTGTCAGATTTTTCTGCCTTGTGAGAGAGGTGCTCTTCCCTCCAGAGCATGGCATCCCTAACACAGGATATGATGCCTTCCCATACTACTAATTATCCTGGTCTCGCTGAACATACTCAGAATAAATCCTGTGCACAGACACACGATATGCAGATTTCTTGATCCATAAGCAATGAAGCATCATTAGAGCAGCTGCTGGTGGGGTAATTTGTTCTGCCCAGGCTCAAGCCACGTTGCAGGAATGGAATGGGAAATTAGATCCCATAGGTTAAAGCCAGCTATAAAACCCTGCCTGTGCTCACCCTGGGCGGAGCTCTCCCTCTCACGGTCCACGGACAGAGCCGTTTGCAGAGGCCAGACACGGGTGTTTTGCTAGAAATCACTCACTAAGCCATAGTGAGAGGTCACAGCAACACCTGACACCCCCGGAACCTTCCCCCTCCTTTCAGTGACTGTCTGCTGTAACGCGATCTCAATAAAAACAACCACTAACAGCCACAACTTGTAAGTACCTTCGTTTCAAGAGATCTCACGAAATCTGATCGGTCTAGCAGCCAGATAAGGGGAAACCCAAAGCTAGCACGGGATAAGCTAGCGTCCAACCCGATTCACGTACGGGGCCTGCCAGAAGAAGGCTCCTGGCGCGGCAGTAATCACTCGACTTCTGGTTTGGGAGCTAGTGTGATTATTATGCCCTAGCAGCCTTGCACCCTATGTAGCTGTACCTTTCATGGGACAGGTTTGAACATCTTCAAGGCATTCCCAGGATGATGTATTAAAACCAATATTATGCAGTCTACACCTAAGCACATTAAGCTTCTTGCCTAGCCAGGTCCTAATTTCCCCCCCCTTAATTTTTTAAAATGAATCAAATGTGCAATCTCCTAGTGGAGTGAGGGTTGACCTTTTCTTTACCCAGGTCCTCACAGAAGGTGAGAGGCATCATACCAGCTATGAACTGACACCCCAGAGGAGTTTTCCATCTATTGCCTCCTCTGTGAAATCCTATGAAATATGAACTTTCATTTCTACTCAGGAGAACTTTTATAATCTTTTGCCCAATACCTGATGAAGGGTATTTGTGCCCGAAAGCTTGCAATTATAGAATTTGGGGGATTTTTTTGAAAAATGTTGGTTTAATAAAATATATCATCTCTACTACAAGTCCTGATTGCCTTTTCCTTTAGACCAGTACAGCTATAACCTAGATACTGGTCAACCTTTTTGGCAGGTGTGCCACAAATTAAGCCCTATCTCTTTCCTAAGTGCCACTGATCCATTTTCCCTGCCTGCTCTGCTGCTCCCTGCTGCTCCGTTAGCTGCCCCCTCCTCAGTTTGCCCCATGCCACACACAAAAGCTGACAGGGCCACTTTTAGCACATGTGCTGCAGGTTGGCCACCCCTATCCTAGCATGTAAGGTAGCTTGGAGACATTTCTGAACAGGTCTAATAATAGCATGCCAAGAAGATAGGTAACTACTTTGGCCGTGCTGTGATTCAGAATGTAAAAAGGGAGCTGCTTTTCCCTCTTGTCATAAACAAAAACACAATATGCTCTTTCCGTATCTTGGCAGAACCTCCTCTTCAGATGAACCAAGATGATTAGGTCTCTTGCTGAGAGAAAAATCATCCAGCAATTTGGTATGTTCTTTGGTGGTGCTTTTATACCCCTTTCAACTGTGCGGGAAATGTGAAGTAGGCTCTCTGCTACCAAAAGCTCTGGCCTTGGCCATGGTTCCATCCTTGCCCATCTCTGTCTCCCCAACTCCTCTCCCCCTCCCACCTGCAAGTGAGCTCTGCCATACCCCCTTTTCAAACTGCTAGATCTGCTCCTGCCGGCAAGGAAAAGGGAAGAGTTCAGGGATGTTCTACTGAAAGAAATGCAGTGACTCTAGACCCAGGACAGACGATTAGACATGAAGAATGAGAAGGAGAAGCAGGACATGAAGGAGAAGAGGAAGGACAGAAACATCTTACCTACCTGGGGCGTGAGGGAAGCAGGACCAACAGCAGCAGAGGGAGATGTCTGAGCAGCTGCTCACCCCCATGGACACCATGGTGCAGTCCCCAGTTTGTACCCCAGCTCCTGCATCTGTTACAACACCTTCAACAGTGCCACTGGTGCCCACAGATTCCCTTCACTCCACTATGTTCTGCAGACAGAGCAGCTGTGGGCAGGTTGGGTAGGCCATGAACCACTCCATGAACTCTTGAAATGGACACATATTCCCTGTTCATTGTGCTTCATAACAGGAGGAACAGTTCTTCAGTCCACCTACCATCAATGAGATTGTCCTGGCTGCGGCCACTTTTCCTTTTCACAATTTGCACAGCACTTTTGACTTTCTGAGATGTCTAGTGACTTTCAACACACTATTGTTAAATACATATTTTTTTATTAGTTATTCAGTCAGTTTGGTTGATGAGCTGTGAGTACTTGGGAAAGAAGGAAGAGTCATGAAGTCTAATCCAAAACTTTGAATAAAGTAAATATAAATTACCATATTATAAAATCATTATAGCAAAATGTCAGTCTTTTAGCAAGTAATTGCTACAGGGCATCAAAAAGCCATATTTCGTTCCTGCAATGTGGTTATGGTCAGAGTATTACTTCTGCATATTTCAAATTTCTAGTATTCCAGTTTTATGAACAAAAGGAGAAAGTTACTTTATTACATAGAAAGAGTTCATGGCTGCAAAGAATGCATAGAACAGTAAAAATATTAAAAGTATCTAGCACTTTCCAGGTTCAAAGATAATTAAGCTATTGATAAATCTTCACAACCAATGCATTTATTCAGTATCTCATTTAACATTATCTCATTCACTTACTACCAAACTTTCAAAGGTGCTGGAGTTCCCACATCTGCTGTTAACTTTAGAGGTACTGAGTGCAGAATAACCTCCACAGAATTAGCTGCAAGCTGTCAAAACATGAACACTCAAAGAAAAAAAGCAGATACATGTGAAATTTTAGGCTGTGAGGACTTGATCTTTTTTCCTGCTGTCTAGCAGAAGTGACCAGTTCTTGCAATACATTGATAATTATGAATATTTTTATATAAGTCATTCAGTTTTGTCATGATTGCACAATAGGAAAAAAGGAATCAAAGTTTTTCTAGGTTTAAGACAACTACAATGAAGTACAAAGCAAAACAGATAAAAAGAAATGTTCAAGTTGATTTATTAATCTGTGCAGTTGAGAAGGAAAGCAGAACATGTTTTCAAATCATTCTACATCCCTTGTAGAGAGCATACATATGGTTATGATGCATTTCTGCAAACTTGCTGAATATTTTATCTCTGAAAGGAATAAAACATGAAAGGGCATGTTGTCAGTGCTGCCAAAATGAAGGGGAGACAACTCAGGACTTTATGAAAAATCCATATGACATGGCTAGTTCTATCAGCCTAAAAAGAGCAAAGATCAACATCAGAGAGAGGTTTTCAGCAGAAGGATATGAAAAAAGAGAGGTATGACCATTGATTTATTATTAATTGTTTTCTTTTATATTTTCTCTTGGATGTTGTAATCTCAATTTTATTTTTTTATGACCAAAATAATTACAGAGCATGAAAGGTTCACCATTACAAACTAAGAGTAAAACCTTCAAATTCTGTACAAAGGGAAACTATCACAGACTTTTATTAGGGAAAAGTTAAACTGGGCAATCACTAATGAAAAGCACGAGGGTGTCATAATTGCCAGGTAGAAGCAGAAATAGAATATCCATGAAAGAGAGCTGTTTCAGAGGCAATCATAAGTACATCCAGCCTGATTACCAGTTATCAAAAACAACAATGCACTAAAAGTAAAAAGAAAAAAAGCCAGTAAGTCAGTGTGTGCTACATCAAATCAGGGAAAGAAGTAATAACAACAGAAACTTTTGAAGATCCCGAGAGGATAAAAATTACTCAGAAAAAAATGGTTGGAAAATAATCTTTAACAGAGTGCCCCACAAATATCAACATTTTAAGACTGACTCCAGTGCTGACACTTCTATGGTATCAAAATTGAAGTATGATATAGTTTGGCCATTCTTGCAGCTGCTATCTGCCAGCACTATCTTGAAATCCCCAAGGGCTGTGCTGACATGCAAAGGGCAGTGTATTGAACAAACTGTGAAAGGGCAAGCTGCACATATTACCATATGGTTGTGTTCTGCAGGGCCAACATTGTAACTGGATTAATTTGGGAAAAATTGCAACGATGCTCAATATGAAGGTCTATTGTGCGAGTACCACACAGAGACTATCTGCACTGCAGCTGCCAAAAGGCTAGGCAAAATTAGAAAGAATGGAGAGTAACAGAGTTACTGTGATGATTCATGGACAGTTAAGTAGTATGTAAGCCTATTGTTTCTGTCAGGGGGGAAGGCATAAATCTCCATTGACCATACTTATTCAAATACAGTGAGTCTATACTTGGGATATACTTGAAGATGTAGCTAGATAAGAGATGTGCTCAAGTCCCCAGGTATCTAGAATCACGAAAATCCCAGAACTAAAGTCCATGGATCCACAAGCTGTTCTGCATAGTCTGATACCCAGCTTTCACAGCAAACTTCTTGCAGTGTTGGGGCCTTGATAACTTAAGTGAGCCAACAGTGTTTCATATGTTTTCCATTTTGTCTTTATAGCATTTTGGACAGTTTTCACTGAGAAAAGGGACAACTATTTAAGATGCAAAAGAGGTGTTTACTGTCTACATGGATGATATTCCAGTGTGGGAATGTTCAGACGAAGAAAACAAGTATGTACGGGAAATCTCTAAAACAATGAGAACTTCTGGTCTGAAATGCAACAAAGCAGAATGTGAACTGTGCCAAATATGTCAGCTTTCCAGGCCAGCCGTAAGATTAGTCAAGATGGGCAACATCCAGATCTGGAAAAAGACAGCCATCTTAGAACTGCGGCCTCTTTATAATATATGGAATGGAAAACAAAGCAGCATAATAAACAATCATGACATTCTGATAAAATCTAATTTTTGTTGAACTACTGATGGGCTCTGAGTTTTGAAAGCTGAATTCATGTATGGTTTGCAATCAAGAAGCAGCTTTGAAAGAAGTAGACACTGACATTGAGGGCTCTAGTGCCAACTTTGTCTGAATTGCATTGTTAATGATTATGCATAGTATAGATAATGTATTACTACACCAGTAAGATTTCCTATTAAAGCCATTTGATTTCTTTTCCAAAACATTATTGTCACAACCCAAACCAAGTGAGTGTCCCTGACACAATAGACCGCCCCTCCAAATGATTGGCATTACCCTAAATTTAGTCATGTTCTGCCTAATTAAGTATTCCTACTTGGCAGATTTTCATTGGCTATTCTAAAGGTATAAAAGTTTGCGTTGTTTCCGCCCAAGCTGGAGAGCTCTGAACACGTGGTAAGGTACGGAGGACCTTGCGACGCCACAGAGAAAAGCTGGTGGACTGATCACCCACCAACATCTCCCCGTCTGTTCCTGATGTATTCCTTGCCCTGCATGCTCGTTGTGCCTACAGGTTCATCTTGCAAACTCATTGCATTATCTTCATCCTGCAACTATGCAAGCAACTTTACCACCTGCATTGCGGCCACCAGCAGCGTAAGTAAAGCTAAAGTAAAAGTTATTTTTTGCAACCAATATGCTGTGTCCCGCCTCTCCATCTACCAGCCCGCCTGACATCTGCTTAATTAAACACCATTTCCCTCGGTCAGCTATGACCGGTCAGTCAGCCGAGACGATTATAACTTCACAAGCATGGAGAAAACAAAACAAAACAAAAGTCTGTCATGCATTTCAGTTTATGAAAACTTTTTAATTTTGCTTTGGACTTTTCACCCAGTTACAGGTCACAGACTCTTTGTGCCTGTAAATCTGATTCTCCAACCCTAACTCAAAGTTGCTAGGGCTTATACATGTGAGTAAGTCCATTGATGTAACTGCAACTCAACCTGATTAAAGGTGGCAGAATCAGAATGTAAAATAACAGTATGTGGTCCACCATTAGGTGAGAAGATTTGCAGTGTTAACAGAGAGGGCAAGAACCAGTGGAATAAGCCAGCTGCATACAGAACATCTGTGTTTGCAAGGTCCTATGTCACTGAGGTTCAGGAAGGATATCTTAGAAGAAATCAAATCAGCCTTAGTTTGTTCCATTTTCCTTAGAAGGTGTAAAAAATACTTTGCAGGTCCATTCTTTCATTCATTGTAAGAAATCAGACTGTTAAGATGGAGCACAAAAACACCTCTCCCAGAATTACTGGAATGTATTTTTGGGCTGGATTGTGATTTTTGCTTTGAATCATTATGTTTTCAGTGGATCATTCCTGTGCAAATAAGATCAGAATTAGCTGCCTAAAAGGCATGTGGTGCTAGTATATCAAGTTGCAATTTTCCTGACAGACCCGTATCATCCATAGTAGCATTGCTAATAATGACCCATGCCTCTCCTTTAAAATTAATGTACTAGTGTAACTGCATAACATGTGAGGGGTTGTTTTACTGTGTACCTAAAATCACAATCTTGTATTATGGAAGGCAAATAATATTCTTTACATAAGGTCTTCCCATCAAATTATTAACATATTTGTGTGCATCATATTGTCAGAAGAGAAAAGCATGCTAGCTTACAAGACAAAGCAGTGAATCAAACAAATCCAAACACTTCCTTGTGAAATTTTCATGGTTCCCTAGGGCTTTATTGTACTTGCTCCTGATAGACACCTTTGTATTGTTTTTTTATAAAACTATTAACTTAAGCAGAGAAAATTAACTAAACCACTAATATTAATTACAGGTATATGACTTGGTTACTTTACTAGCACAAGGGGAAAGATAAAACCCTGTAGAAGGACACACCTGCCTACTGTGTGGTTAACTGACATTTGTAAGCTAATCATGCATGACAATGGAAGTGCTACTTAGACTCATTGGGCAGTTCTACTGAGTGATATAAGCATATGTAGAAAAATCCTTACTCCCTCAATCAGTCCATCTCTGCATAGAGCGAAGGATCCCAGGTCCACCTGTGGGGCTGTTCCTTTCACTAGCATTCTGCCTACCATGGACCTATTCAAACCCATGTGTCTTGTAATTAGTTTAATAGACTTAGGTTCAGACTTAAGTTGGGAGTTGGATATAGGTGGGAGATAAACCTTTTTGAAAAGTCTGGTTATTATGGCAGACAAGGTTATTTGGGTGAATCATATCTTTTATTAGATCAACTTAAATAGTTGGAAAAAAAATGTTAGCAAGCTTTTGGGTTTAGCCTGACACAGGGCTTTTAAACCCAAAAGCTTGCTAAGATTTTTTTTCCCAACTATTTAAGTGGGTCTAATAAAAGATATCAGAGTCACCCAAAGAACCTTGTCTGCCTGTGTTCTTAGGCCAACATGGCTACAACCTACACCCCTGGTTATTCTTATAGAGTACTTGAAAACCTATTTTTGTTGTCCCCTATTGTCTTAAGTCATTTACAGGAGGTTTGTTTGTATGATTTCAATGCACAGCCTAGGGCTTAGTGCATCTCAAAACTTCAGGACCACTTGGGAGTTTCATTAACACATTCCAGGGACTCTCACTAATTTGCTCTTCACACTTCTTCCAGATTACTAAGGAAGATGCAAGATAAAGCCTCAACCCTGCATGTGAATAGGTCTAGGACAACTCATTTATGGAGAAGTTTGTAGTATGATGCTACTGGGTTTTTGGTTGTAGCCATGTTGGTCTAAGGATATAGGCAGGCAAGGTTCTTTGAGTAGATGTGATATTGTTTAGTAGACTAACTGAGTAGTTCAGGAAAAAAGTTTTTGGCAAGCTTTCGAGTGCAGCACCCTTCTTCAGGCATAGGGAGTCTCTGCTGGTCTGAGACTCCAAGGAATGAGAGAAGCTAAAAGTGTGGCAGGATGTCAGTGAGAATGTAAATACATAGAAATTAGAAAGACAAAAGGTAAAGCAGGTAAGCAAGGAGGAAGAAAGCAGGGGTGGGGGGAAGGTCAAAGGGAGACATTACAGCAATAAAATACAAAATAGAAGAGAGGCTGTCTGTGAAAAAGGAAATCATTGGAGATTGCGCCTGGAAGCTTGTCAAGAACCTTTTTTCCAACCACTCAGTTGGTCTAATAAAAGATCTCACATCTACTCAAAAAACTTTGCCTGCCTAGTATTACGCTGTAAGTTTGCCCAGAAAGCTGGTGGAAGCTCTCCATCCTTGGAGGTTTTCAGAACCCAGCTAGACAAAGCCTTGGCTGGGATGATCTAGTTGGGGATGATTCTGCTTTGAGCAGGGGTTGGACTAGATGACCTCCTGAGATCCCTTCCCACGCTACTTTCTATGATTCTAAGTGTAGCCTCACATTTGCGAGAGCCTGACAGGCTTAATTATGCTGACGGGAAACCAGCATGGGTTTGTAGCAGGTAGATCATGCCTGACTAATCTAGTCTCTTTTTATGACCAGGTTACCAAATGCTTGGACGCAGGAGTAGGGGTTGATGTCATATACTTAGACTTCAGGAAGGCCTTAAAATGGTATCCCACCCCATACTGGTGAACAAGTTAAGAGGCTGTGACTTGGAAGACTACACAGTACAGTGGGTGGTGAATTGGCTAGAGGGTCACACCCAGAGAGTTGTGATGGATGGGTCAGTTTCGATCTGAAATGGTGTGGACAGTGGGGTCCCGCAGGGCTTGGTCCTAGGACCGATTCTCTTCAATGTCTTCATCAGCAACTTGGACGAGGGAGTGAAGTGTACTCTGTCCAAGCTTGTGGATGACACAAAGCTATGGGAAGAAGTGGACACACCGGAGGGCAGGGAACAGCTGCAAGCAGACCTGCACAGGTTGGACAAGTGGGCAGAAAACAACAGAATGCAATTCAACAAGGAGAAATGCGAAGTGCTGCACCTAGGGAGGAAAAATGTCCAGCACACCTACTGCCTAGGGAATGACCTGCTGGGTGGCATAGAATCCGAAAGGGATCTTGGAGTCCTTGTGGACTCCAAGATGAACATGAGTCGGCAATGTGACGAAGCCATCAGAAAAGCTAATGGCACTTTATCATGCATCAGCAGATGCATGACGAATAGATCCAAGGAGGTGATACTTCCCCTCTATCGGGCTCTGGTCAGACCACAGTTGGAGTACTGCATGCAATTCTGGGCACCGCACTTCAAGAGAGATGTGGATAACCAGAGAGGGGCCACTTGTATGGTTAAGGGCTTGCAGGCCAAGCCCTAGGAAGAGAGACTAGAGAACCTGGACCTTTTCAGCCTCTGCAAGAAGAAGGTTGAGAGGCGACCTTGTGGCTGCCTATGAGTTCATCACGGGGGCACAGAAGGGAATTGGTGAGGTTTTATTCCAAGGCGCCCCCGGGGGTTACAAGAAATAATGGCCACAAGCTAGCAGACAGCAGATTTAGACTAGACATTAGGAAGAACTTCTTCACAGTTAGAGTGGTCAAAGTCTGGAACGGGCTCCCAAAGGTGGTGGTGCTCTCCCCTACCCTGGGGGTCTTCAAGAGGAGGTTGGATAGGCATCTAGCTAGGGTCATCTAGACCCAGCACTCTTTCCTGCCTATGCAGGAGGTGGGACTCAATGATCTATTGAGGTCCCTTCCGACCCTAACATCTTTGAATCCTAGGGCCAGGTCTTACCCACACTTAATTCATATGTATCTGGTATCTATCCTCTGCAGAGATGCACCTAAGCACACCATGCTTTTTGGAAGTCCTGCCTTTGAAACCAGAAGCAGTGTAGCTATACCCACACCACACTTTGGGTGGGCTAATTAGCACTGCTGAATGGACAGGGCCAATTAAGCCCTGGCTTATGAAAATTAGCCTACCCAAAGTGCAGTGTGGATGCAGCTATGCTGCTTCAGTTTATGAGGCTGTGAAGCGGTGCTGGAGGGCACCATTGCCAAGTAGATACAGCTTTGGGCCCATAATTAGCCTTACACACAAGTACCCTGTTTCTAATACATTAGGTCAGGGGTGTAAAAACATACAGATCTGACCCATCAAGCTCCATCATCTGCCCCAGCACTGTTGCACTGATTTACATGTGCTAGCTGGCCCAGTGTTTGCTGGGGCTCGTCTCCAGCTATGGTGCTTGTAGTTCACATTCAGGCCAACATCCCAGAACAGCCCGGGCAGGTGCCACATGCATGGAATTGGGCATGCAAGTAACAGGGCCATGGGCCTGCTTTGGCCTGGGGACTGGCCCTGCACCACTCAGATGAGTTTGGTACCCCTGCATTAGGAAACTTCTCTGCACCCCTACAATTTGTAAAGAAAAATTATACTGACTGTAAAGATGGGTAAATTGATGCGGGAGAAGTTAACAACTTTCCCAAGTTCATAAATTAAGTTGGTGGCAAACACAAGGCTACAAGATCAGAGTCTAACCCACACCATAATGTCTGAATATACTGTGCTATGACCTAAGCATATATAGTACTCTTTCTCTGTGAAATTTTTCCCAGAACTGTATGGTAACTCTAAAAGCTTTAAAGTAGTCTGCAAACTCACTCTCTTGTGCTATTTGTTAAGGTAATTACACGTAGAGATAAGCCATCATAAATAACTCAAACACAATCCTTTTCATATGGTATAGTAAGGATGAGAGGAGTTCAGAAGCCCTATTTTCTTTCTGCTCATATTCATTTCTTCCAAATGAATATTTGTTTATTGAAATTTACCTTTTCTTGCTTCTCAGCTTTAATGGAACTGAGGATATTGGGTAACATAGGCAGCAGTATTCCTTCTCTTTTTCAGGATTTATATGAGAATACCTGCAGAATTCATACTTCTGTTTCAGAGGGCTGAGGCATACCTCTGGCATTTCTCTAATAGTATGGATGGATACCCATTTTTTCCTTTCTGTGCAGGACTGTTGCCTCAGGTGGGATTTTGAAGGAAGATTCTTAGAATATCCAAATCCAACATAGACACAGACTGCTGGATCTACCCAGTAAATAGCTAGTGGGCCTTCCTCTGCCAAGTACAGATAACTACATTACATGATAGGGAATCACTGAATTGTTGAAAATTAGTCTGAAAGGGATGCTGAGCAGCCAGGTAGTTTATTTCCTTGTTCAATGGCAAGATCAACTCTAGCTAAACCATTCCTGACAGATGTTTGTCTAAGCTGGTATTAAAAACGTGATGGAGATTTCACAGCTTCCCCAAGTAACCTATTCCTGTGCCTACCTATTCTTACAGTCAGAAAGCTTTTTCTAATGTCTAATCTAAATCTCCCTTGCTGCAATGTAAGTCCATTAGTTCTTGTCCTATCCTCAGTGGACATGGAGAACATCTACGTTGTAGCATCCTTTTTCACATATTTGAAAGCTGTCATTTCTTTTCATTCTTTTTTCTCTAGATTAAACAAGCCCAAGTATTTAGTTCTATAAGCATTCCTCATGGGTCATTACTCTAATCATTGTTGTTGCTCCTTGTTAACACTTTCTTCAGCTGGTCCTTATCTTTCTTGAAAGGTAGTGTGAAAAACCAGATACAGCATGCCAGTTGAGCCTGTCCTACTGCTAAGTACAGTGGAAGAATTATTTCCTGTCATACATAACACTCTTATTTGTATGCCTCATTATGAGGTTGATAAGGTTCCTTGGGTGAATCTGATATCTTTTATTAGACCATGTGTGCTCTTCCTGGATGGAATGAAAAGTAAAGAAGCCAGGGGCTGGGCTGGGATGGGGAGTCAGTTGCCAGGCGGATTATAATGTGTCAAAAATCCAGTGTCTATATTTAGTCCATGATCTCTAGTATCCAGAAGGTTGATGAAATGGAGTTTGTAGGCTCATCTCTGGAGAGTGCTGTGTAAATTTTCCTTGAGGATCAGGACTGAGATTGGAGAGAGAGTGGCCCTCCTGTGAGAAATGTGCCCCCACCGGTAATTGAGTGTTTCTGTCTTTGATGGATTTCCGGTGTGTGTTCATTCTGGTGCACAGTTGTTGTTTGGTCTCTCCTACGTATTTCCCATCAGGGCATTTGGTGCATTGGATGAGATATATTACATTTCTGGAGGTGCAGCTGTAAGTTCCAGGGATGCTGATGGCTCTGTTGTGGGGTGTAGTAATAGTGGGGGTGGTAGAGATGTGTTGGCAGGTTTTGCATTTCTTGTCCTGGCATGGTCTGGATCCTTTTGGCTTGAGGAAGTTTGCTTCTGGTGATGAGGTTGGTGAGGTTTGGTGCTTGTTTGAAGGCTAGGATGGGTGGCTCTGGGAAGATCTTTTTAAGAATAGG